>JAGQAX010000009.1:18056868-18656868 GCA_019142605.1 Cephalopholis sonnerati
ACCTCACCTCAGCAGCAGCCTGTCTCAACAGATCTGCTGTAATGTGGAGGAATGGGACTTAGTGAGGACAGAGTGGCCTGCGACGTGGTGGAGAGGGAGAAGAGGGACAGAGAGGGGCATGATAGACAAGATACGTTAATGCATTCCTGTGATCTGTGGCCTGAGAACACACGAGTGGCACTATAGAGAGAGAAAGACTGTAAGAGGCAAAAGAGGAGATGCTAATACACAGGAAGGATGAAAGAGATAGAAAGCAATCAGTGTGAAAACCAAAGAGAACGAGTGAGGGAGCGCACTGGGCAAGGCTGACACTTTGTCAGAGGCAGAGCTAGTTGTCAGATGGGCTAATGCCGCCTCGGTTCAAGTCCCTCTTAAAGACGTCAGATCACACAGGCAGATTGCCCGTGGAGGATTTGAGGCAGACGCCCGCCGGGGGAGCTGGGAAATTGCATTTGCTGCCTGCTACAAGATCCTGATAAGAGCAGATTTGTTCTAAGAACGCAATGACAGGGCAAGGTTATCACAAAGCTGCCTGCCCTCCCTACTGCAGAGGAGAGGAGAGGAGAGGAGAGGCTTCCAAACACTCCTCAGAGAAGACAAGGAGTAACTCACAAGAAAGCCCGACTGAGTTGGAAACAAGACGACGCTTGGCCATTGCCAGTGATTGCAACGTATTTGTCCCCACTATACATTCACATGGATATCATATGGAGAAAAAGCCAGTCAGTGGTGTGAATCAGAGCTGTAACAAGAATTTAGGGTGATTGTTGTTGCAATCAGGAACAAAAAAAGGAACAGTATGGTCTGAATGTTTTGCCTTTATATACATTTTCTTTACTTTTATACTTACTGTTTCACTACCTGTTCACAGGTGCTTGTGCACACAGGGTTTGAAGTTTACTTTTTCCACTGCCCACCACTTGTCTGCCTCTCAGAAATGTTATCTACCACTTTTGAAATCTGTACACTAAATGAAAGAAAAACCTTTAGATAATTTAGACATTTTTCGATGTAATGAATGATGCTGTTTAAAGTTCAATATTTTTACATAAAAACATTGCATGGTTAATTCCAGTCTTTGAATTACACTGTAGCTTTCGGGGAAGCTGTATTTTTTAAGGGTGGAGGGTGACAGGGTGCTGTAAACGTACATGCACATACATATATGTGCCTGTGTACGTGTCATACGATTCATGCAGAGAATATTTAGCTTAGGAAACATTAAAGTTCAAAGCTCAACGTACCCTCACACAACAGTTCGTACGATCTGATATCCCACGAATTTAGGCGAATTTACACTAGTGCGTCAGCCATGCCGTAGCCTGAGCACCTGGCCTAAGCTGTGTGTCTGTGTCACTGTGCAGTTACACCTTGAAAACACTAGTCGGTGGCTGGGTTTCTGTGAAGTTCTGTAAAATTTAGTTGATTCAAAACACATTAACCATGGCTTAATAGCGACAGCTGCAATTACAAATACACAAATGGGCTTCATAATAACTCAGCAGGATTCACAGACAAAGCATTTATCTGTTGCTGGACACGTTTTCCCCACAAATACAACATGCTAATGTTTTAGCACAAGCCTATGGCATTTTACATTGTATAAATTAGCCTAGCAGCTAGCGGACTTTTCTTCTATTCATATAAAGCCAAAGACAACAGCAACATTTAATAAAGGTAACAATACAAAATTCGACTTCATTACACCTCACAAGGTTCACTGACAAAACAACTGTTTTATACTAAGCACCTTTTCCAAACAAACACAACATGCTCATGTTTTTAGCAAAAAACCTACGGCATTTTGCATTGTATAAATTAGCTTAGCAACTAGCAGAGATTTCCTATGCTCATATGACGCAAGGACTTAAAATGCTATAGCGTATAGTGTAGTTACATTTCAGGGGAGGTGCACATCGATTGTGTCCTTAACACACTCAGTATACACTGAGCTATTCCTTCAGATGAAATTGGTGTGTAAGCTAGTGAAGTTGATACAGGACTGCGTCGGCATGTAGCTCTATCCAATCATATGCTGACCTTGCTAATGGTGTCTTTCTGCTGTGTGTTTTCCCTGTCCAACGTAGCGGATGGCCTGACGATTTTACCTGCCACTGCCAACACTTAACCCACTTTGGCGGGTTGCTAATATCAGACTCTGTGTGTGCATGTAAACGGTGTGTGTGTATGTGTAGTTTTGAACCATTATGGTGTGCGTGAGCAGCAGGAAGTCACTTGGCTGTGGTCTCTCTGCTGCTCAGTGTGCCGTTGTTTAGTGAATTGCATCTGGAGTCAAGACAAGCTGATGATAGGCGAAGGTGACAGAGCACTAGGGGAGGTGTGTGTGTGTGTGTGTGTGAGTGTGTCAGGTGTGTGTGAAGCCAGACTCCAGACAGGTGTCAGAGCTGTCTGTTAGTGAAGTGAAGAGCAGACATACTGAACATTTAAGGTAAAATAAAGGGAAGTGGATGTAAAATTACCGTTACTTTCAGCTGGTTAATGTCTGTGATCGGCCATCTAAGATATTAACTGAAGTTTGAAATAACCACCAAAAACCATGGACTCCAGTTCTGACTATCAACACAGCAGTACCTCGAACCAAGTCAGTTACGAAGCCACTGCTGTTCCTTAGTGTAAAACTCTGCAGGATGTCTCACATTGGAATCATTTTACATCTTGCACGTCTGTGGTTGTGTGTGAAAAGACACACGGGCAAGCAAGAGAAAGACGTGTTGTGTCTGCCAGACTGTCAGTCTGCTGCCACATATGGGTCTGTCATTCTCAGAGAGAGAGAGTGAGCATTGGTCAAGAGACAGACGGAGAAAGAGGGAGAGAGAAATAGGGCAGCAAAGTAAAAGTTCAAAGAAGAATGTGTCGAGGTGTGAGCTTTGAAGGCTTAAGGCTGTCAAAACCTTAATCTATCTGTCATGAGGTGTGTGGACGCTGGGCTTAAAGTTGGCGGGATGTTGGACTGATGTCATTTGGACAGCCGAGACCCATCACAACACATTTCCAGCTGACACTTTATTCTCCTACACAGGACCTTCTCCTCAGCCTCCTCTACACGCTGTCAGGCGATGGATGATGTGTCTGCATGTGTTGAGGGAGAGGTGTAAATACCACTATGACAAGGTGAAACTTTAATAAACCTAATAAGATAAGATATCACTAACTATAAATACAGACACAAACAAACTCATTAAAATGTTTTAATGCACAAATGATCTGAAATCTGCTGTTAGTGTAAATGTTTCTTAAATTTTGAAATTAAAATATAACAATCAGGTTCAGATTTTAAAGGGACAGTTCACCCCCAAATCAAAAATACAGATTTCTGCCTCTTATCTGTAGTGCGATTTCTCAATCTAGATTGTTTCAGCATGAGTTGTTGAGTGTTGAAGATATCAGCCATAGACACGTCTACCTTCTCTTCAATATATTGAAACTAGATGGCACTCGGCTTGTGGTGCTCAAAGCACCAAAAAATACATTACAAAAACTTAATCGCAATGTCTCTTTCCAGAAATAATGACCCGATTACTCAAGATAATTCAGACCTTGTGAGTATTTCTGTGTGGGAACTATTTTCTTTCTACCAAAATACACCCACCAACCCTATCACCTTGTAGAAGGAAGTGTGCATCTACTGCTAGGTGACCTAGCACGTCAATGTTACAGCCATAGACTGTAAAAATAACGGACAAAGCTACTGTGACGTCACCCATTAGCCTTGTGGACACCCATTTGGAAGCCTCAAGTTCTGCATTTCGACCATTGCCATCTTGGTTGTTTGGAGACAGAAGTGACCATATTTGGGCAAGAGGGCGGCACCATGGAGGAGCGAGGGGTGGTTGTGACTGAGAAGCCGAGGACATTATCGCAGACAGCCTGTTACTCAAGCAACCCGCCTTTAATTATACGCAACTTTTAGCCTTAATAAAATGCTAACAGGTGAGTTATATAAGAAATCATCCCACGTACAGTCGTCATGAACGGGGAAACATGTTTATTTCTGCTGTGAAGTAGGGCATTTTAACATGGGGATCTATGACTGGCTTATGGAGCCAGCCTCAAGTGGCCGTTCAAAGAACTGCAGCTTTTGGCACTTCTATGTTGGCTTCATTTTTCAGCACCGTAAGTTGCTGCTTGGTTATAGCTCCACCAAGGAGGACGCCATAATCTTCTCACAAGCATGGACTACTCGTCCATGCGTAGATGCATGCTTACTTCTGTGTGGTGATATGGTTGGTGGGTGTAGTTTGGTAGAAAGAAAATAGTTCCTAAATGAAACCGCTCACAACAAGTCTGTGGATTATCTTGAGTAACTGGGTCGTGATTTCTGGAAAGAGACATTGCTGTTGAGTTTTTGTTTTGCTTTGATCACCACAAACCAAGTACCATCTACTTCTATTAGTGAGGGACATATATTTTACTTACTTTTTAATGCACTTCAGACAGATATATTGAAGCTTTCCAAATAGTCTGTCAGTCATTATTACAACTTGGACAATGGCATGAATGCTGTTAACAAGCTGGAAAGTGGCAGGTACATTGTAAGATAACTTTGGGATTCTGAAGATCTGCTGAGTACTACAACACAAATTAGGGAGTGTGCTGTCTGCTAAATCACAGGCTGCAGAAGTTGAACTTGTGTGACAAAGAGAACTCACTCAGCTTTTTACAGTCAACCCATTTTTAGACAATTACAACTGTTAGAAGTCTGATGTGAGAGAAGAGATGTGAAAGAGTCGGAGACAGAGAGGTGTGAACTTTCCAAATCAGCAATACAGCGGTTTGGATGGGCTCATGGTTTGACGTAGTGTCTTGTCAATGTGTGTGTGTGTGTCAGGTGTTTATGTCTGTGGGTATGCTTGTGTGCATTTCTGTGTGTGAGTGTGTGTGTGTGTGTGTGTGTGTGTGTGAAGTGGATGTTCTTACTGGGTGTGATTTAGTGCCTGCAGGGGTAAATTAAATCATTTCTCAAGGCCTCTCCTGTCAAGTCTGTCACACAGAAAGATAACGCTGTCAATGCAACCTCATCTTCACACAAAACACCGCTGGAGCAGACCAGAGAGGAACTAACTGCTCTGCTCTTGGATCAAACTGAACAATTAAATATAACATGTAAATGATTCAGCGTGACCTTGATCAGGTTGCATATTTTTTTGGCATCCAAAGCAAAGACAGCTCTCCAGTGAGTGTTTACAATTTAAAAAAATATTGTTGTTTGTCAGATAGATTCGATAAAATATTCAGACTGTTTTCGAGTGTGTCTCTTGACAAGTTGCACCTAGAATAATATCCTGACGATGAATTTAATAATGTGAACAGTTGTTGATATTCAAATGCCACGAGGCCACAGACTTTCAAAAATAAAATTATCATTGTGTTTTCTTTTAGTCATTGCCAGTTTTTTCAAGCTATCCACTATAGTAGCTGTTTGAAGCTAATGTGTTGCTAATAGAACAGACCAACCTGATGACAATCAACTATTAACTCTAGCAGGTGAGCTGTCACAGCACCCTACCACAAATAAATGCATATAGGCATCTTATCAGTATGATCCAAATGAATGTCAAATTGCAGTGACATCTATAGAATGCTGTAGTGTAGGGATGACATTTATTTGTAGGCCAACCGGCCAACTCGGAAACTGACGTCGCCCTGGTTCTCTCAGGAAAAATGACAATGGGATTTTTCAATTGGATTTTGGATTATTGTAGAAAACCCTGTGGCAAACACAAGTTTATGATATTAAAACATTTTTTTCAGGGACAAAAATGTTTGGCTATAAACACACGACACCATAGTTGCGTGACTTCAATACCGCCAACAAAACAAGGCTGTAAAGTCATGTCCAACATGAAGATGTTCTTTAGTCTTACTTAGCCACTTTTGAGCAATTGTGGTTTTCTATCTACCTGAAAAGGGGCACGGCCTTGATGTTTAGACCAAGAATTCGCTTGCTTTGGTCTGAATCAGGGACTAATTTTGTTACAAAGTTGTATAATTGCCTAGAGTTGGTTTGTGTTCTCACAGCAGTATTTACAAGCAGACCAGATAAAATGCCTGGCCTGCCTGCCTGCCCTTAATCAGAATTTCCATATGAGAAAAATCCAGGAAGTAAACAAAATGTTGAAGAAGAGTACACTTGCAAGATAAATGTGACACTTTCTAATGTCACAATGGAGGGACAACTACGCAGGTTGATTTTAGCGCTGCTCATCGTGGACTATATTGCTGCAGTGTTTCCCCTACCATTATATTAGGGGGGCGCCCCGCCCCCCCAACGGCACCCCCCGCCCCCCCTGGAAGGTCAGGTTAATTTAATTTAATGTAATTTTCTATATAGCGCCAGATCACAACAGAAGTCATTTAAGGTTACCTTTCCTATAGAACAGGTCTATACCTTGTCCTTTTATTAAACTAACTAAATAACATCTTATTTACACCACAGCATGTCACTTCTGTCTCTACATGGTCGCGCATTTTCAATTCCCTTCTGCTCTCTGTATCGTGCACGGCGGAGTTCCGCCCCCAACACACACACACAAACAGACACGTGCGCACACACAGGTATGCACTAGAGCGCAGCTCGGGCCGCATTTTCCCGACCGAACCCGACCCGAGTCCGAGACAATTATAAGCGAGCCCGACCCAAACTCAATGCAGTTTGTTACCTAACATAGTTATTGTCATGGACCGCGTGTAAATGACCATCAAAATGCTGCTGTTACAGTGAAACATGCCGCTCGCACAGCAGCACGGTACTGCACACCCAGTTGGAGCGGAGCCTGTGTTGCGTTCAGGCGTTGTCACGTAAATAACAAATTCCAACACCCCCCCCCCCCCCCCCCCCCCCCCCCGCGAGCCGCCGCCGCCCCCCCAAAGCTGTAACCCTAGGGGAAACACTGTGCTGTCATTGTTCATTTGAGTCAAACCATACAGTTTGAAAACGAGGCGCGGCTCCAACTAGAAAACAATGTTTTGATGCATTGGATGTTCTGAATGTGCATATTAAGGCAGTACAGGAGGAGGCGCACATTAATAATCCTCCAGGACTGTGACTGCCACTGGTTCGGATCGAGGTCAGAACACGTTCTCACCACAAATGAACCGCACCACAGTTCATTTGTAACCAGACCGAGACCACCTCTTCAAGAAGGTCTCGTTGTTTTGGTGCACATCCGAGTGCGATTGCTGTGTTCACACCTGCCCAAATGAACTGCACTTAGGGGGCTAACCAACTTGAGTTTTACTGAACAAAACCAAACAGGGCGGGTGAGAAAGCACCTGTTAATTACTGTTGGGCTAACTGTTGTATTTCTCTCTTTATATTTTCACTTTATGGATGTTAACTAGATATCACTGTAATTTACTTTCTATGGAAACTAACATGTGTTCTTAACTAGTGATACTTTGTTTCTTCCTGGCCTGAGGGAACAATGTGACAGTAGTTTTGAGAATTTTTTATGTTAAGGTTGGGCGGCACGGTGGTGTGGTGGTTAGCACTGTCGCCTGACAGCAAGAGGGTTCCTGGTTTGATCCCAGGTGTGGGAGCCTGTCTGTGTGGAGTTTGCATGTTCTCCCTGTGTCAGCGTGGGTTTTCTCCAGGTACTGTGGCTTCCTCCCACAGTTCAAAGACATGCAGGTTAATTGGTGACGAATGACGAATTAATTGGTGTGAATGTGAGTGTGAATGGTTGTCTGTCTCTACATGTCAGCCCTGTGATAGTCTGGTGACCTGTCCAGGGTGTACCCTGCCTCTCGCCCAGTGTCAGCTGGGATAGGCTCCAGCCCCCCCGCGACCCTCAAGAGGATAAGCGGTTAGAAAATGGATGGATGATGTTAAGGTTTTGATTCATTTTACTGTACATTTGGTCTGACTTCTCTTTATGGTGTCTTTATTTGAAATTTGTTTAACCACACGGATCATGAGCACACAAGAGATACAATATAAGACAGATACAAGAATTAATCATTCGGCTGACTGACTTCATGATGAGTAAATAAACTAGTATGTCTTGTCACTGCTGTCTGCATTATCAAGCTCCTACCAACAACACATTAACAGTAGTCTACACAGAGCTTCTTGTTTGAGATGCTGCTGGAGTATTTAGTAGCATTTAGTGGAGAGCAGCAATGCTGAGCGGTGACACTGGCTGTGGTTAGATAGATGGAACCCTGTCGTGCTATAAATCATGCTCTTATTAACCCGTGGGCAAGTGAATGTAAAGTCACATCGGCACATCTCAGGAGAGACTGCAATACTAGACTGTTCTCACTTTGGGTGATTCTTTTGGCCTTCAGCCTGTGCTGTGCTCAGGGTCACATTATGCCCTGGATTCACAGCTAACTTATAGAAAACAGAGACAATGTATTCACTAGTGCATGCAAGTGTACGGATATTTGAAGGATTGTGATGCCATAATACAATGTGATTTCTGATTTTGGAGAAGAAGAGACCTCTTGTGGATAATTCAACTGCCAGTAAAAACCTGAACGTCAAGATCTCAAGTTATCAGAGCAAAAAGGGGAACACATGAGCATGTGGTGGGCAAACTGCCTGTGTCCGCCAGGCCAAACAGCGTTGAAGGGACATTGATTTGCAGTGAAGAACCTCCTAAACACTGAACACTAAAGGAATTCTATTGCAATCTGCAATATACACCACTAGATGCCACTTAATCCCCCTAAAACGTACACACTGTTCCTTTAAACTGCACAACACAGGGGAAAAAAAATAAAGATAAAAGAAAAGCCAAAAAAGAAACAGAATTTCATTTCTTCTTATTTTATAGTGCAATAATAACCTTCTGATCTTTTAGATTCATTTTGGGACTTTGTGAAAGTCTGAAGCAAAAACTCTGAACAACAACTGGCTCTCTGCCCATACCATGATATCTACACTTAGAATACTGCTGGCTCCTTTTCTAAAAATCTTTAAACTGCCAAAATATGTAGTATAAAAACCACAAACATCATGCACATACAGATGAAGCCTTTGAAAAACAAAATGAAAAGCAGTGCCAGCTGGGCGGACTAGCCCTGTAAAGCATTATGCTGAGTGAGCCGACCCACTCACCAAAGTTACATAGTGCAGGGACAGGCTTTTAGGGTGCGGAGTGGGAATGACAGAGGCACCATTTTCTTCTAATACAAATCAGTGTCCCATCCACATAATGTCGAAGCTGTTATTTTAAAGGTAAAAAAGTTGCATAATGTTGCTTTTAAAAGCAGGTTTGTCTGCCTGAGCAATGAGTTTAGCTTACTTCTTTAATTCCTTTATACACACAAACACACACCCACACACACACACCCCTTCTACCTGCCAATATATCACAGCCTCTAGGTAGGAAGATTGATGGCATTAAATTGCTTCTATCCAGGTTTTTTATCAGGATTTACAGGCGTCGCTGTACCTAGAGCTTTCCAGCACCACTCCCTTCCATAAATCATGCTTTTTCACCTTACCACCATTCTCTCTACACGCACACACACACACACACACACACACACACACATACACTTTTGCAACCAGGCACACACTCACGCAGGCGCCACACACATGCACAAACACCAATACACACACATGTACACACACATAGACTTTAGGATATGGCTTTAACAAGATGGATGACCTCTTTGCCGTCTGCTGCCAAAACGAACCTTAACCCACACACACACAGCAACTCAGATGGAGCAACACATGTACATTTTGACTCTGTAATGGAAAATGTCAATCTCTGTCGATGGCGGGGCCCTGGAAACGCAGTGATTCCTTCCCTTCCACCCATCGCTCTCATTATAGGAAAATGTCACCTCATTTCCCGAGTACACGTCGCCTGATTAATTTCTGAAAAGGGGAACGAGAGAGATGGTGCGATGGAGAGAGGTGGCATCTGTCCCTGAGACTGTCTGGGGGCTGTGTCTTTGGGTATATAGGTTTGTGTGGCACTGAGTGGCTGTGTGTGTCCTCAGGATGCAACAAGGTGGCTGAGCCTGACCCTGTTAAGGTCTGTGGAAGTATACCCCATGTAAGTGGCAACAGGCTAAACAAGGTGTCATACTCCAGCTCTCCCTGTGGAGTACCAAGGAGTTCCCAGACCAGACGGGCTATATAACCCTTCCGGTATGCTCTGGGTCTGTGCGGGGGTCTCATCACAGTTCGATATGCCTGGACTGCCTCAACTAGTTCCTTTTAAGGCCAGAAGAGGCCGCTCCACTCCAAGGTCTTTCTGGGTGCCAGAGCTCCTCACCCTGTCTCTAAGGGTTAAAGTGCTTGTATACTTCCACTGAAGTGCTTGTCAGATGATCAAAGAGCAACTGAAATGCCCTACCCCAAAGCCATTTTAACATCTGAATTGGAGGGTGGCTGACAATCTGACATTCAGTTGTGCAGAGGTGAGAAAGTGAGTCGGGTTGAATCTACTTTCTTAAGCCTAAATTTTTCATTCTATACACTATAGCTGTCACTTCAAAACAATGGCAACATTACGAATGCCTTCCAGGAGAGACTTTTAAAACTGTGTGCCATTATCCCATTTTTTAAAAACTATTGTGTCTTGCTTCTGTCTATGACAGCAGGCTTTTCACTTCACCTCTGAGTATGACCATTTAAAGCAACAATAAATGCTTAGGCTTCTGATGTGGTTGCATATGCCATACAAACTAGTTCTTATTGAGCTCTAAGCAGCAATGACATCCTCCAAAAGAAAATCACTTTCGGCACATGTAACTGTGATCTCATTTTTTCATTCAAAGCCTGAGCTCATGACTGCAGGTGACTGAAATTCAACAGCTTTAGCTTCAGGCACAGCTCCCTCTTTGCCACAACAGTGTGATACAATGGCTGCATAACTGTGAATACTGGACTAATCTGCTTATCAGTCACACGCTACATTTTACCCTCACTTATTTTACCCTCATTCATGACCAGAATGAATGAGGGTAAAATGAAAACATAGTATTTTTTTTGCTTGTAATGTGATAAACAATATTCATTTACATTTTCTTTTAATTTGCAGAATATCTGCAAAGGTGTTGTTGAGCGGGTCATGACAGAGATTCTACAGTACTTCCTGACTTAGGGCAACTTCACCCTTCCAACCTGAAGGAGGCAATCCACTGTTACCTGGCTGAGTATTATGAGCTCAATCTGGTGGAGAAGCTGAGTCCTACACCAACCACATTGTACTTGGTTGCAAATTGCCCCTGTGTGTGCAAGAAGCCACAGTACATTGAAGTAAAAAAATAACTACATCATCAGTATAAGAGCGGATGCTATCTTGAGACTCTTCACATCCACCAAGAGGTTCTCTCTTTAACAAATGGAAATGCACCTTTTTGTTACAAGCCATTGTCACTGTCCCCCCTTAAGGCAATTGGCATGAACACAAACACACACCTTTACACACATACACACACACACATTACACCTCCATGACAATTTTCAGTCTACTGGGGCAAAAACTGTGCCTGCCAAAGGGTGGGAAATGTTTGTGGACCAAGCAACCTATAGAGCTGCTGGTTACAGCTATAAATAACAAACAGAATTGGTTGCAAGCAACAACGCTACAACCTTAGCAGAGCACACATCCACTAAGAAACTGTTTCACTTACAATCAAGAATACAGGGCTACAGAAGAGCTGAATGGCTTGTAGAAAAGGCCCAAATCATCTGTACAAAACACCTCAAAAGGTCAAAGACATTCTACCAGAGTCCATAAAACATGTAGAATGGATATACACTTATCAGCCATAACATTAAAACCACTAGCTGGTAACATGAAAAATCAATGCTATCATTGATCATTTCATGACAATGCAGTGTTCTGCTGGGAAATCTTTGGTCCTAGCATTCATGTGGATGCCACCTGACACCCTCCACCCACCCAAACAGCACACCCACCAAGCACACCCCTATGGCAACAGCAAATCCCTGACAGAAGTGGCCCCCCAGCAGGACAATGCACCATGCCACACCATACAAACTGCTCAAGAGGAATGTGACAAAGAGCTCAAGGCGATGACCTGGCCTCTCACTTCGCCAGAGTCCAATCTGATCAAGCTTCCATGGGACATGCTGGTACCCACCTCACAACCCGCAGAACAGGAGTTAGACACCACTGGACATCCCCAGAGGTCCTGTGTCCATGCCTTGACAGGTCAGAGTCAAGTCGGCCCCACCGTGGATCAGGGGTACCTCTGGGGTACCAGCACGTCCCACAAATGCATGATAAGACTGGGATTTGGTGAATTTGGAGGACAGGTCGATGCCTTGAGCTCGTTTCAATGTTCCTTGGACCATTCCTGAGCAGTTTTGGTTTGGCATGGTGCACTGTCCTGCTGAGGAGGGGGGGCACTGCCATCAGGGAGTGACATTGCAAAGACGGGGGCTACTTGGTCTGTAACTTGTTTGGATGGGTAGAGTGCGTGGTGGTGGCATCCACAGGAATGTCAGGACCTAATGTATCGTAGCAGAACATTGTATTGGAACATGACGATGAATGGTATTCATTTCATCAGCCAGTGGTTTTGATGTTTTGGCTGATCGGTGTACATGTAAATGTCATTTACACCTCCACTATCTTTGCAAGAGTGAAGAGTTCAATGACAAGAACTACAAGATACATCTGTATATAAGATACAAATAAGATAATATGTGCACAAGACAAATTACAACAACAGAAGCTACCTTTTTCCCCCTCCTAATTAAAAGCAGTGTTACATAGTCAAGATTTGCACTCTGTTGCAAGTCACACCCAGCAGTGATGTCACAATTTACTGACACACCCTAGAGTACACTCTTACATTACTGCTGCAAGGGGAGAAGTTACACATATTACAAGACTTTCAGCTGCTGTTAAGTTGCTGTTTTTAATCTCTTTTGAGGCAACACAGATGATATTATTAGTGATCTTCTCATGTAATCATTTGTTAAAAAAAAAAAAAAAAAAGCATATAAACAATTGTCTCTCGATCTTGGAGTGTACCTTTAAATTGCACTGCTACCAGTACGTGAGAAAACAAGGCAAGAGAAGCAGGGGAGGCCAGAGGCCAGAAAAAACGACGATGTCAGACAAATGAGGTGGAGGCAAACAGCAGAGGCAGCGACAAGTGTTTTACAGCTGCTAAATAATTACAATCAGATACAACAGTGGCATTCTCCCTCCCCGCCTGTCATAAACTGGATAATGCAAACAAATGACCCTCAAATTGAAAACTGCGGGACAACAATGGAGAGCACCCTGTCTCATCAGAGTCAGACACACACACATAAATAAACACACACACCTTTGGGCACTGAAAAGACACAGTTTACAATCCAAATTATACAGTGATGACAGTCCAATTCTTTTCAATTTAAATACTGATTAAATTCCCCTGTTGCTTTTCGTTGTCACCCACCATGTATCTAATGTGTGTTTGTGTGTATGTGTGTGAGTGTGAGTGTGAGCACTCAGCACAAAATTGAATATTGAATTACTGTACCTTCAATCAAAAATAAAGTTCCTGCTGCCTTGTTTTGAATACCAATATTTCATCAGTTTTCCACGCAGGAGTCATTGTAAGTAAGACTGAATATAACCTTCATAATCATTACCAGCCTAATGCTGCTTTACTGATGTTAATGAACATCGTTTGGAGCTTCAATTGACCATATCGCAGAGTAAAAGAACTTCACATCTCCCAGATGTAAGTATGAATGTGTGAAGAGCGACCGGAATAATTGCTTGCCTGCTATCGTCTCGTAAATCTGAGATCGTTTCCTATTCAGCTGTCCAAGGACTACAGATGAAAAATTAAACAGAGGTAAAATACAAATGAAAATAAATGAACAAAGGGTATAAAGCAGTGAGAGGGGATAAAGGAGGGGAGGCAGTTCAATAAACCTTAACCAAAGGCAAAGACCCTGTATGTACTCTAATATCCTATACTAGGAAAACTTGTAAAACTTCTGTGTGAAGAGAGCAGTGTTGTTATTAACTATATGATTAATTACTAAATAAAGTAATTACACCATGAGTTTGTTTCTTTCTAGAAATAAATATCAAATGGCAGGCCTAAGTAAAAGTGAACCCATGACACTGCCAAGATGGGATACAACTGCTGCCCCCCTAGCAAAAATAACTGGAGGCTAACCTTACTGTCTTAAAGAGGCTGTGGTACACTCATTTTAAGGTACCACAAAGGTATCCTGTGAAAATAAGACAACCTAAGGCATCCATTGGTACCAACTACGTTAGCATAGCTTATCAGGAAGGGGCTGAATACCGCTCTGAAGTTAGGCTAAATTTTGGTGAGGGAGCAACTGGCATGGCCATGTTAAAGGGCTCCATTAAACTCTCACCTCAAGATATGTCAATGCAAAAACAAAGTATGGCTAGGTCGGAAACGTTTGTTTTTCCTTTCAGGCGTGCAGGGTTACGTGCTTGCTAGCTACCATTTCAAGATTGTTCGCCTACGGAAAGCTAGGAAACCTAATGATGTTGCGTGTCTCTCCATATCTCAATGTACGTTCATGTCTTACCCAATGTACAGTTTCTCTATTAACACTATGTAAGAGTATGTACACCTCTTTGTACATCCAACCATCGAACACAGCCTCATTTGGCCATACATGAAAAATCTACTTAAGCTTCCACTTTTCTATAGAAATACATACTTCCTACGGGCACTGCACTAGTTAATGTAATTTCTGTGTGTCATTGATGCTGCTCTGTTCTGTTCCTGGGGGTCTTTGCTGCTGCTCTCCCTGCCTTAGGCTTTCATTGTATGTGCATGGAAGGGCATGGAGGTATGCTCTCTCTGCCTCAGGCTTTCTTCATTTGCATATGGAAGGGCAGAGACGTGTGCTCTCTCCGCGTTTGGGCGTGTGGAAGAGGCTTTCTGTATAGGTCGAGGAAAGGCAGAGAGGCCCCAGAACAGAGCCATACCACCAAATATAACACTGCAAAAGCAAATAAAGATTTCTTTGACTAAAGTGGTCCTGACTGAAATCATGTTGTAGCTTTTAACACACATGTTTGGTGGCATAAACACCTCTAGAAAAGCAGAGACAGGTTGGGTAAATAAACACCCAGGTTTGGTGCTGCAAACTTTGCTGGTAAAGGCTGCATTGTAAAGCTACAAGCACCCTGATTTGATATAAAAACACCCAGGTTCTGTGCCACAAATGCCAGTACAAATGCTGCCAAGGGTCGCCAAAAAGCAACTGGTGTTGGATTTGAACAGTGGTATGCCTAGTCTGCAGTTTGGAATGCATCAACGTGACAGGCCGTCCACCATCCCCTTCACATCCTGATGACTAAAGTCAGCTCATAAATCACTTTAGAAACGTTAATGATAGGTATAAAACGTGCAAATTAGTACATTTGTGGTTTGCAGAAATGTATAATGCCAACATTTTCTTTAGGCAACTGGGCAGTTATATTTCAGAAACTAAAATAATGAACCTCACAACTTTTTAAAACATTTGGGTTTTTTTATTCATACCAAATGTTGATTTTTCTTGGCTGGGTTTTTCAAGACCACAGCAATTCTATATTTTATATATTTTCACATATCTACAAGTAATTCTAAGTAAAGCTGCATGTGTGTGCCGTAGATGTGTGTGCGCTCCGGGACCAACAGGACTCTGATGGATCAATTATGAAAGAAGTTTTGTCCACGGAGCTGTCGCACTGCATGAAAGCTGCAAACCACTGGCTCTTTTAAGAAGAAGTTACCACAGACTGACTGCTCAGCCAGCAGATCATGAATGAAAGGAAAGCTCCTATTTGAAGTAAAAAAGAAATTTGGAGGAGCTTTATTCATTTTGGTGGGTTTCAGTGGAGCTGACAGTGACACTTTTCTTTGTTCTGTCATTCCTCTGCAGCTCTCTCTCCCTTTCTTACTTTCTCTATCTGCTCAGTGGTGCAGGAAGTGTACAGTGAAATTGAAACACTGACAAAAGACAGAGAGATTTAAGATGAGTTTCCTGTATATATATGTGTGTGTGTGTGTGTGTGTGTGTGTGTGTGTGTGTGTGTGTGTGTGTGTGTCAGAGGTGAAGAGTGGCTTATTTGCTACCCCTCCTCCTCCTTGTCTCTATGTGTGACAGATGGGAGTGTTACCTGCAATAGATAGCTGCATTTTCTTCTGCTTAGCAGGAAATATGCCAAGATAGAGGTTTTATGTCAGGGCGCCATTGCTTTCTTTTACAGAGCTCAACTGCTTTACACACACATGTACGACACACACACAGTGCATCGACAGGCTGCATTTAAAGAAGTAGATCAACGTATTTTCTACTAGTGAATTCTAGTCTAACTTTAAATTTAAACATTTTAATTCTATTAAAATCAAATTCACCATGAGCATTTTTTGTGTGATGAACATCCGTCTGATCAATATACACTTTTTATTCATGAGTCATATCATGATATATGTTTCTGTATTTTCTAAGATAAAAGCTGGGTCTCAATTACAGGCCAGGCGAAATGACAGCCCAATCTGCAGTATTAAATATTGGCATTGAATGTGTCTGCAAACCATATATGTATGTGTGTGACATTTGTATGTTTCATATATATTATGTTGTTCAAATTACATGTATGTGAGCCGAGTCTCTCATCAGGAGAAGGCAGGGATGGAGGATAGTTGACACCCAGGCGGTGTTTTTAACGACAGTTTGGGTCATGTCCAGCCATGTTTC
This sequence comes from Cephalopholis sonnerati, assembly GCA_019142605.1. NCBI lineage: Eukaryota > Metazoa > Chordata > Actinopteri > Perciformes > Serranidae > Cephalopholis > Cephalopholis sonnerati. The sequence continues at coordinate 18,073,568 of JAGQAX010000009.1, forward strand.
TGGCGACCAAACCAGGTATTTTAAGCCCAAACATGTTGTTTTCCTAGCCAGGTTTGTTTTTCAAACCTAACCTCAGTGTTGTCACATAAATATAAAATAAAAAATTAAAACTTAAAGAAACATTTCAATATATCCACTACAAATGAAACGTATCAAATGTATGATAATCGTGGTGTGCAGAGTTGGAAAAAAAAAAGACAAGGGTGGATAAACTCCTGCTGACTGTCATAAAATGCTAACTGACCATTATGTCCATTTCCATCGCCATTTGCACCATTTTGTTCTTCTGGATTACTCATTTTAAGTGTTATTTTCTTATTCGGTCACTGTGGGTTTTAATGTCCCAGTGCCACGAGATAGCAGTAACTACATTTTTTAAATATGATATGGAAACCCTGCAAAACACAGAATTTTCCTGCAAATGTTTCACAATAAAAGCCTTGTTAAAGAAAAGAAAGGAATCGGTCAACTGAAACACTAGAGGGCTCTTAACCTTTTGAAACCTGAGCAAATTGGTTACATTTCTCTCAAAAACATGGGAAGAAAGCAATGAGAAACAGAACAAGACCTGACCCAGAAACTTGAGAAGAAATTAGCAAAAAGAGAAAATTAAAAATAAGAAAACTAGACCAAAAAGAAATTAAAAGACAAACACAAATACAAGAATATTATGGAGAAGTGCTGTACCACAATTTTAAGTGTGTAATAATTTTATTATTACTATTATAAATCTATGATTTTTTTTTTTGCAATTTGTGGGACATTTCTTACCAAGTTGCTCATTTGCCTCATTGCCTCTTTTCCCCATGTTTTTTTTTCTTTTTTTATTTATTTTTTAATTGCACCAATTTGCTTAAGGTTCAAAAGTTTAAGTACCTGTGAAATGCATCTGAAAGCAGCATATGAAAAGTGATGTGGCTCTAGGTTTCAAAGGGTTAAACTGAAACAGACAGAGGAAGTGTTGAGTTTGTACTGACAGCATAATGCAGTGAAAAAAAATTAACATGGCAAACAGGTGCAGAGCAGAAAAAAAGGACTCTTCATACCAAAAAATGACCAAAAACACTTATGAATTAGACATAAAGGCCTCTTTCTCATATAAGACTGTTTGATATAATGCAGACATGGTTGTAGTGAATAAAGCGCCTGGCCACTAACATGACTTTATACAATTGATTTCAATAACTGCCTATCTTTAATCAGCTCTGTAATAAATGTTTTCACAAGGCTTGAGGAAAGACAAAGAGGGCTGAAAACATCAGTTGTAACTTAAAGTGTAATGAGGCTGATGGGACTCTATGTTTTTCTGAATATCAGCTAATCTCAAAAGTTCCCCACCCTGTCTGTGGCACTCTCAACCAGTTTGGTTTCCACTTCGGACATGAATCTTTAAAAATGGCTCACAAATACAGTAGCTACAATTTTTAGTAATAGTTACTAAAGAAGTAAATGGTGTATTTTTTGGTGACTATTTTCATCTGCAGTTTAAAGATATACTATGCAGGATTTTACTGAAAAGCAATGTGTACACTCAACACTACACTACAAGAGTAATTTCCCCCAATCATCACTTATGACCCACAAGATGTGTGTAGCGGTGTATTTTTCTGCAGAGACTCTGATCTCTGCCAACATATTTTTTTAAATTTAACTCTTATTTTGCTGTGCCTAGACATCACTGGGCACAGCACGCAGGTGACTCGGGACTCTAGTGACCAGGTGCCAGACTGTAAGCAGCAGGCATCCAAGAAGAAACTTCAAAAAGCAAATATAACAAGGTGAAATGGCAATCAAAGTGAATCTAGGGTTGGCTCTCACTCTTACTGGCGATACCGTTTACAAACAGAAGCTGACAATTCCTGCATTAGGGGCCGTATTTTCATGGTGGTGCCATGGCAGCCATCATTCTCCTTGTTATTTACACCTGTGCTTTTCCCACTGCGACATGTCAAGATATTTTCTGAGATAAAGGCCTACATCATGCAGTGAAAACATGAGAGGTGAGGCTTGAATCTGTAACAGTTCATCAAGTTAGCCTTTATCTCTGCATTTGTGATTTATTTTAGATTTATTTAAACTATTAATACATGTGTCCTAAAACCTCACCTCTTGTCCACACACCCGTGTGCTCTCCACCTCAGGTGTGAAAAGAGCCGGTGTGCTCTTCAGAGACATTCAAATTGGCACAAGTTCAGTGCTTAATGGAAACATTGACACTGTCGGGAGCTACAGTGTACAGTGTGTGGTAACGCGTGTGTGTGTGAGTGCCTATTGAGAAGTCAAGGGCTCTTTGTGGGCCAGAAAAAGGTAAATGTCACCTTCCCTTTGGGGTTGCTGCTCTCAGACTGTCGTTCCTCTGAAGAGGGAGTGCTGACAGTGTAAGTGTCTGTAAAGGTTGAAAAGGTAAGTCTGTTCTCTTTGTCTCTCTTTATCTCTTCACCTCTTATTCCATCTTCCTCTTGTATGTCACCAACCCTCTTAGTCACTCTGACCTTCTCGGCAAATTCACAACATCTTTAAAACATTTTCAAGAACAGAATCACTTCTTCCGAACCATTAAACCTGCCAGGGATTGTATGAATGTTTACGAGCATGGAGGAGCGGCAGCTACTGGGCATAAGGTCTTTTTTCAGTTGAAGGTGTTTACATGCACCCTGAAAGCCACATCAATGAGTAAACAACTGAGCCGAATATTTCTGTCCACCTGTGGGGCCTCAGCTGCAGATAAAACAGTCCGCCCACAGAGCTAGCACCACCAGCTACGCTCTTTGATTATGCAATGTTTACTTAACACAGGGAGAAATAATCATTCTGATAGTAGCTCACCCATAAAGTTTGAGTATGCATGATGAAAGAAAAACAGATTTTTACCTTGTGTTGAGCCAGAAATCTTCACCAGCTTGCCCACAGTCTGCGAATGAGATTTAAGAGGGGAATTATTCATGTATGGAAGCATAGGTAGTTTTTCTTTGCCAGTAATGGTCCATGTTTTGTTTAGGAACAGTTATTGAAGGGTTTTTCCCCTCTATCTGGTAGTAATAGTGTTAATCTGACCTTTTAAAATTTCATGACATTAGTGTGACATTGAAAATAAAAATAAGAAAAATGGGGGAAATGCCTTTTTTTCCCACAACAAAAGCTTTAGACAAGGCAGCAAACACTTGGGAAGAAGAAAAAGTCTTACACAGACACTGTGCAGTGAAAAAAGCCAATGCTATTGAACCCTGACAACCTGAATTTAAGTGTAGGAGAGAAACTTTTCCTACATAACTTTTTTATCTCTACCATATTTTTTTAAATGGCTACCTTAATTGTTACTTTAAAAACAGTGAAGTTCTTCAACAAAATTTTACTGAACGACTATAAAATATAAACTTCTGTTGCTGTCATATAATCACTTCCATCATGTGAAAAAAAACCCCTAACTGACATAAAAGGTTGATTGGATGACACATAAGACCGCCCACAAAATAACAAACAGTTGAGCTTTTAAACTCCTCCTTAATGTCATGAAATGGTCCCACTTACACTATAAAACTTTGTGGTTACGTTTAAACACAATGATTTGGCACTAGTGTGCACGTTGTGATTAAAAGAGGTCAACACTGACTTCAAGTCACAAACACCCATCTCTTGGGTGAAAGGCTTGTGCTTTTTGACTCATCCACCACTCCTCTCGCTCACCCATTAGACTTCTTTATACACTGGATATGGACTTTGACGCTTTTATGCCACGTCACATCACTTCCTCCTCTGCTACTGTAATAATTACTGTGGCCACTAGAGGCTGCTGTCTTACAATAACTGTAAGTAAGGGCTGTAATAAGCTGGTTTTTCCATGTTAAAGGTTTTCTGGGGGCGAGTTTTTCCTTGTCCGCTGAGAGGGTCCAAGGACAGAGGGATGTCGTTTGCTTCATAAATAAAACGGAATTCAACAACATGTGCTTATTTTCTGAAATCAGGTATTTCTGTGGAAAATTTAATGTACCAAACCCATAAGGAAATTAAAGGAAATAATTGTATAAACATAAGTTCAAAAAGTCAGGAAGACAATACTTTTCTCAGGCGGTAAGTTTTCTTTCTCACCCTGCCATTCACTCCTTGCACATATGCTCACTCACTGTCTCTGGGTATCATTGTCTGGTTAGGTCAACTGAGTCATCAGCTGATTTACAATCAACCAATAGCACAGAGACACACCTTCTCTGTCAGCTTATCATCTTTCTTGCTGCCATGGTGCGCACCCTCCACCTCCCCATCACCACCTAGTCTTCATGGATTCATCAGCCTCATCTGCCTCAGCAGCCATCAGCCACAGAGTCATCAGCCACCACCACCAACAGTGTCTGGACTCCATGGAGGGATTCATCTTGCTGCAGCTCAGATATCCCTCTGTCACAAAATATTTCACTCTGGTGTCCAAGTGCCAAAGACTTCTGTTAAATCTTAATCAGCACAGATCATCTGCTAATCTGTACACTCATATTCTGTATTAAATATTAACTTTACTGAAAGTTTCCTGGAAAGACCTATACAATTTGCTTCAAATTCTACGGAAAATAGAGACAGTAAACTTCCAATATTTCCAATTAAAGAGTAAACTGGAGAGTCTTTTCTTCAGTGCACACCTGGTTCACTAGAGGCATTAAATTCGACATATAAGGAGGATAAAAATGTCATTTATGAAAAAATAAAGAATACAAAAATCACTTGGTTTTGAGTAAAACTTTTCTTTCAAAGAATTCCCTATGTTCCACAAAATTAGTACCCAGTGACATCACTATCTCCAGGAAACCTCCCAACTCGTCAAAAATCGACACTTGGTCAGTAGCCTGTCAGTATCACACACTGACAGCCTTTAGTGGTGGTGTTAGATGCACCTGGGCAGCAGCAGTTTTTAACACTTCAGGCATCTACAATAATATAAAGACTGAGAGAGTTTGCATATGGCGGGTGGGTCAAACAAACTCTAGACTTTCACCCAGCAGCCCGCTGTTCATGTCTCAGTTACCGTTTGCATTTAATGAGCAGAAACTGTATATTTCCTCTTTAAACTAACATTTATTTTGAAAAGAGACAATGTATGTAACAAGCATAATTAGACATACTGTCCCTGATGATTGTTTCATGACTGCTGGACAAAGTGGTTGCATAATTCGAACAATATACAATTAAAAGTAATCAATTCACATCTTACTACAAGGAGTATCATCATTGTAGTACTTAATTAATGCTAATAATAATCTGAAAGTCTCACTTCATAACCTGCCGATGCTTCACTGCATCAAATGTCATTAAAGTGTGTTTAAGGTATTTCCAACCTGTGAAATCATTCAGTTACTCTTGAGTTGTGAAAGCACCTCGAGTGGAGCTTTCCTAAAATATTAACACTAATTTTCAGGTGAGTACACTTTAATGACTCACTGAATATTATATCTATTCTCTGTCCCTTTTTTTTGTCCATGTCTTTGTCTCTCTCAGTCATGAGAATGGCAGCCTTCCTGGGTAGAACGCAATTACAAAGTGTGAAGATCATTTCATTTACACTTGAGACACACACACACACACACACACACACACACCTACACACACACACACACACACACACAGAGGCCAGATTGTTTCAGCGGTGTTGATTTGTTTGTCTTATTTTAGAATTCAACTTCCTCCCCTCCTGATCCAGATCTCATTTCCTGACACTTAGTCCACTGGGAACTCTGTATACACATGTCCATTTGTGTGTGTGTGTGCGTTTGACCATAGCGATGCGTAATGCACAGAGGTTTCACTCCAGACAGACAGACAGATGAGATGTTTATCCGACCTCAGCACAAAACTCAAATCTCAAACAAAGTTTACTTTGTGGGGTTCAGAGAAAATGTGTCCATTTGTAACCTACCCAAGGATACTTTCAATGACACGTCACTTAAAGCAAATTTATATTCCTTGACTGCAGAATAGAGGCATACCATAATAGGTATAAAAGCTAATAGCATGATATTCTTTCTAATTTTCTTGTTGCACTGCACCTCTAGTGTCAGTGGAAGTGGTTAGCAGAAGTCTAACTCGGCCTTGTGCTGCTTTTAGAGATGAAGCTGTGCAGAAATGGCAGAAGACATCTCTCTGGAGAGATAATTCTCTTCTATACATCATCATTTCATTCTCCTGGGTCTCTTATTTTGCTCTGCATTCAATTCAGTTTCAATCCAACATGATTTATTGACGTGAAAATAAAGCACAATTTTCCCAAAGCATCAGTGTAAAACATTAGCATTTTGGCATGACGAATCCTTAACAAGTACAGTGGTAGAGCTTTGCGTTTTGTAACCAGTTCTCCTATCACAGAATTATCAAAGATAAAACATACAATCTTGTTCTCTCTCTCTCACACACACACACTCATTTTAACCAGCATACACCAGCTGAAATGTATTCAAGCACATGACACTATGTTTACATGCACAAGATATTCCTGTTTTGACCCTATCCTGAAAAAGACAATATTCACACCAAGTTGTTTAGATAAATGATGCAAATAAAAATTCTTCTAATATTCTCGTTTACATGTAGCTGTGCATACTGCAATCAACGTGCCCTAAATTCTCATTTACCACTTCAAAATATGGAAAAGTAGAGCAGCCGAAGCTGCTTGTGCTATTTTGCTTTTTTTGCATTAACATAGGAAGTTTTCCACTGGGGCAGACTTGTTTGACTGTGCAAACACAGCCTCTGCCTTTCATTCCTTTAACCACCTTCTTGGAAAGATCGGCGCAGCGGAATTTGTGTTCATCCAAAAAGCTGTTGATATCCTAGTCTTTCATAATGTTCAAAAATTTTTTTTTTTTTTTTTTTTTTTTTACCAGAAATGTGGGCCTTTTTTTGTGAAAACATTTCAGCCGTCTAAACTTTTAGCGAGTTGGTTTGTCATGACAACACATACAGCTGACCGTAAACAGGCAAGAGGCCCCGATCAGAGTACATATGAACCCAATTAATCTAAACTAATTGGACACACTGGGAACAGGAATGAGCGTAGGGCTTTTTTTTAATCATGTAATGTGTTACAGTGGAGGACAAAGACTCTCTTTTCTGGACTGACTCTGTGTCCCTTTGGACACCATAGTTGTTGACTTGTTGACAGTAGTCTGTCTCTGACCCGTCATACTCGATTACATTTATGTACATCATAAAGATCTCGTATGACAACAACAAGTTATGATTGGTTGGAGGTCAAGCGGCTGAGTCATATCAAGAATTCAAGGCACCATGGTGAGGTTATAAATACTTGCAGTATGTCCACCACACACATGTATATACACATAAAAATTCTCCTACTTGTATAAGTTATTGTTGATTAGTATTGTAACCAACAGTTTTTGGTCATTTTTTGTTTATTTTGTGTCGATAATGCCTGAATCATCTGGGTAATATTTTACATGGCAGTTGAACCATTTTGGTTTTATGTGCCACTGTGAAACCCTCACAGAAATGAATAGGGGCCCCACTGCCAATGTTTATCAAGGGGTTTCATTTCTAAACGTTGTGTACACATAAAACAAGGCCTGAGAGAGGCGTACGTCACTTTATACAAAAAAGTTCTGATCTATAAAAGCTGACTTGATGGGACAAACTTTGACCCATGCATCTGCTGTATGTACATTTTTAGTGTGGACCCTATGATCCCAGGTCTCTGAATAAGTCCACAGGTGACAGGGGGCAGTTGGACCTACAAACCTCAACCTCAACCTACATCCCAAGTTTTATTAAGTTAAGGATTTTAAACGCTTTGTGAAAGTTAGGAAAAACACAAACTAATTATGCTGGTAGTTTCAGGTTGACACCTTACAGATGATTATCTGGGTAAAATCAGTTTTAGATCCTAATTTTAAAGATAAAGCATTAAGAATGTTACTCAAGTAAAAGCACTGTTACCTCAAAGACATTTTACTCATGTACATGTGACATTACTTGTGTAAATAAAGTACTTGAAAGTAAAAAGGAGGCTGATTGAAAGTACTCTGAGTAAACATTACTATGTTACATTTTTAAAAATGGTACAAAGGAAAGCTTTCATGACAGACCTAATAAATTAGAGAACATGTATAGGCTACATAATAACGTGCATTAACATGTCAACATACACACACCACATCACAGAGCCCTTATGTCCAAAACAACAATACAATCCCTCTGCAGGCACACAACTGATTATCAATAACAAAACCAGAGAAGAGAAAAAACAATTAAGCAATAAAACAAATTAAAGCAGAGAGAGCCGCACAGTTTGTACACAACGTGTTGTTCCACTCACCTGTGTAAGTCCTCCTCAATCTGCTGCGTTCAACTTCTCTCTCAAACCGTAATATAACCAGTCCACCGAGCCTCTAGTCCCAGTTTAACCAGTCCAGTCGGCCTCTCTGGTCCCACTGTGCTCAAAGTTTTCCAGCGTGTCCAGCAGAAAGTCATCACAAGCCTCAGTGGACGCAGAGATCAAACCCAGCGTGTGACATCATGGGTGCGTTTGATTTGGGTCACTCCCTCGACAGGAGGTGCTTTCAATCAGCGGTTAATTAAGGTTGATGCAACCTTTTTTTTTTTTTTTTTTTTTACCTTTGCCGACGCACTATAACACATAAATTTGGGGAATTTGGTTTCAGTTTCTGATGAACTGATGAGTTGTGAAAATTCTCCTACTTCTTGGGCTGATTAAAGTATTTAAACACCCCATTGGATCAGCTGGAAAATGCATCAAGGGAAGGAGATACCTGCTTCTTACAGGACAGCCACGCTACAAACATATGATGAGCTTCTAGAATATAATGCTATAAATTAAACAACCCAACAGTATATAAAGGAGTTAAGATGAGCTCACTATTAATAATCTAAAGCAGTAAAATGCAACACACACTTGAATGCAGCAGTAATATTTATCAAGAAAGATCATATATAATAATAACACACTGACAGAGAACATTTACATATAACTACAGTAAGGTTTTGAATACAGGACTTTTACATGTGGTGGAGTGTTTTCAGAGTTTGGCATTAGTTATTTTATTAAGTAATTAATCAGAATACTAGCCTGGTATCCTGATGACATGAGCTCAAAATTCTATTTCGCTCTCTGTATCACTGTGCGTTCCAACTCACATACCAGGGGCATAAATATAGGCAGTGAAGGCACTGTGGTTGCACTGGGGCCTGTGGGGTTAAGAGGCCCAATACCCACCTGTGTTAAATAAAAAATGGTGCAGTTTTTTTTTATACATGCACTCAAAGAGACAAACCCATCTCCATCATGGTTTTCTGTTTTTGTAAAATACCTCAATCTTTAACAAATTATATTCTTATTCTACATAAATAAAAAAAACAACATCTATAAATATTGAAAACAATCTAGTTTAACTAATAATTTGCTATTTTCTTTTGTAGTTTTGCTGTATACATATATGTTATGATGATTGCAGGGTAAAAAAAAATACCAGGATGTTCCACTACATCTGGTTACATTTTGCAGTGAGCATGCATATGTGGTTATTCTGACCCACAGTTGTCTGCACAGCAGAAGATCTGTCACATCAACTAAGCTGCAGGCAGTTGACAGCTCACTGACAGCTGACAAAAGCTGCAGTGATGGATGACGGTGCATTCAAGTGACTGATGACCTGCAGATTGGTACTGATAGAAATATTAATCAAGTGAGCAAAATAATCATAAATATTACCAACAACAAAAAGCTAACAATGGCAGAGAAATGCATCTGCAATTATAACTTCAAAGTTAAAACTCCATACATTGCAAAGTAACAACAGCAGAGCTCTCCAGACTGACCTTCATCTCTGGCAAGCCTGGTAAATGCTGTCTGTGTTATCTCCAAAGTAATATATGAGCAAGAGGGTCAAAGTTCAGGGTGTATTGTTACGAAGACGCAGATTGTTGCATGCAACAGTACGTACTTTATAAGGTCAGCTGAAGTACCCATTAAAAGTAAAAAAGAAAAAATATGCAATTCTGAACGCACCCTAAGGCCACACAGAAAGCATTTTGCAGGTTATAAAGGCCTTATCATGTCCTTACATTAACCGTCCTGTGTAATCAAACTACCTTTCCTTTGCAGTAAAATGAATGGAAAATATTTAGGCAGAGGGTACTTGCTGTAGCTCTAGATGAGGGTGAGAGGCTGTCAGTAAACAGTTTGTTGGGCACAAGGAAACAAATCTGTGTGGGTACATGAGACCCTAAAAAAGAAGGTGGATGACAGGGAGTACCACCAGCTGGTCCAGGAGCTTCCCCTCGATGATGGCCGTTTCCAGGCAGATTTTAGGATGACTAGGGGGCAGTGTGACAACCTGCTGTCTATCGTTGGGCCGTATAGCTCTGGGTATCCAACAACTGCTACCACCAGTTTCTCCTCCATTGTTTACCAACTGTAAACTTGTTGTCGTGACCACCACAGAAGGCCCGCCTCTCAAATCATCTGATTGGACAATGGGAAAAAAAGAAACAAATTTGTTACAGTAACAACAGATAATGTAATTCATTAAAATGGTATGCTTAATCCAGGGCTGTAGGAAGCTACTACAGAAAGGTACAGGGACAAAAGGAAATATAAGAGTGGAGGAAATTACACAGATGTTACACCCAACATCTGCACAGTCAGTGAAGGTGACATAGCAGACAGTCCGGCAGTCAAATCAACCTGAATAACACAAGAGGAAAATCATCTCCCTGAACACACCTTAAGACTTTTTGCACGACAGTCAAGAAATCTTTTGTCAGGCGCTGGCACACAGGACATTTTTAGCATTTGAACAAAGGATCAATGCTTGTCGTTTGCCTGGTGAGGACAGTGTCTGCACATCTTCTGTCGCTGTATCACTCCGATCAAAATCCATCTTCCCATCTTGCTTTTTCCACCTTCTTCCCCACTTTTCACTTCCTTCATAATAGGATTCATAGATCCAGACACATGTCCTATTCAATTCAGACAATGGGGGACTCTCAACACCCACCAGGAGGAAATAAAGACTCTGAAGCAAATAGGACTTTCTGACTCCCTGTCAGGGCGTGTGTGTGTGTGTATGTGTGTGTGAGTGAACATACGCGTGACGAATCTCACACACACGAACACACACAGACACACAAGGCCCCAGTACCCTATGATATCATCACGGGTGACTGCCCGATGTGACAAATGTGAGGAGACAGGCTATAATGAGAAACATTGTTGGAAGAGGGGAAAAGATGAACGACTGAATGTGTGTTTGTGTGTGTGTGTAGAAAAAGAAGAAGTACAAGCGAGAAAAGAGGAAAAAAAGAAATTACAAGATGAGAAAGTCCCTTACAAACTCTAGCAACAGGCTCCTCTTAATGACTTTCTCTTTCCCTCATCTTCTCCCCATGTGCTCATATCAACCCTGTAACTCACCAGAACTAATATCGAGACGACTCAGAAAGAAGGTGAGGACTATTTCCGGGCCTCCTGACTTCCAATTATAAGTCCATTTGGTCACGGATATTTGAGGAGCGAGAGCAGAGAGAGAAAGAGAGGGAGAGAGATTTGAATATTTGGATATTCTGCGAGTTCGTTCCTCTCTCCATCATCGCTCTCGCCCGCCGATCAATTTCCCATTTCATAACCTTGGAAACTCTTCAGGGTCACGCCAAATCAATGAGTGCTCTCTCGTGAAAAACTGAATAATTACCCAAACTCTATGAATCACAAAGATTGGGCTTGGCTATGATTTATTCATGTGTTTCTTATTTTATTTAGGCAGCGCTGCATAATAGAGCCGTAACGAATGAGATGGATGCTGACGGCTTAAAAAAAATAAAGAGAGTGTGAGAGATGAAAGGAAAGGAGAGGCTGGCTGTCAGGATTGATTGACTCAAATGGACTGATGGAAAGAGGAGATGGATGTAAGGATGTTACAGTCTCTCTCTGTACTGCAGACATATACTGTATGATGGAGGCACCAAAGCCACTCATTTATTACCTTTTTTTTTTCTTTTTCTCATCTTAACGCCAGACATGTTTAGTCTTAGTCTGTTAATTGGTACCAGCTGTGTTAAAAAAATACTCAAAGCTGGGGTACGCAGGTTAATTTTGGCATCATTTGGCAAAAATCCCATAATAAACTGAGCATTTTGATATTCATGTGGACGTCTGCACCTTTTCTTGACTCTGTTTTGAGGTTCTCGAAAATCTAGCCTGTGATGGGAGACTGGTCGATCACAGGTCAATTCGGAGAGAGGGCGTTCCTATTGGCTGTCCTATAAATGCAAATGCACATCCCTTTGGTGAAAGCCTGATTCAATGGCGAAGAGTCTGCAAAGCAACCCAAAAAAAGATGATGGACTTATCGAAAAGAAAGGCTAAAGGAGAGTTTGGCAAAGCCAAGTCACAGCTGCACGCGGTAAAATTGTCTCTCCCAGCTCTCTAACAGTCAAAATGGCGGTGAATACAACAAAAAATTGAGCATAGCATTAGTTCAGGCAGGACACAATGTCAAGTTCAGCTCACATCCCAGCTACATCAGCTGATCTCAAACAGCCAATCAACTGATGGAGCAGCTGATTGATGGAAGGGAGTCAGCTGATAGATCACATGATTCCTTTCTATGCAACCAATTGGCAAATCTCATTCAGGGTGCCCTATTTAAACTGCTCTGGCCTGCCTACTGTTGCTGCTTCCTCTGCAAGCCACTTTGCAACCCGCCTCCACCCCAGCTCCTCCTTTTCATGCTGTGTCTGACTTATTAGTGTCAATTTTATATGTCATTGATGCTGCTCTGCTGCTCTCCCTGCAGTAGGCTTTCCATGTAGGCGCATGGAAGGGCAGAGAGGTTTGCTCTCTCTGCTTTAGGCTTTCCACGAAGGCGTGTGGAAGAGGCTTTCTGTGTAGGTCTAGGAAAGCCAGAGAGGCCCCAGAACAGAGCCATACCACCAAATATAATACTGCAAATGGAAATAAAGTTTTTTTTGACTAAAGTGTTCCCTACTGAACTGGGACTAATTCTCGTAATTAATCTTGTAATGTGCCTTCTTGGGGGACCATATTGCATATGGAATAAATCTGCAGATGCTGCAGTCCAAAATCAGTTTTTGAGCCATGACAAAGGACACAATGTGGCCTACAGCAGACGGCAGGGCTCAAGACATTCTCACTCCTAAAGATCTTTGCATGCTGAGTCCGAAATTGTCACATGTCTAAAAATAAAAACAACCTTATGCTGTATCAATCACGTTTGCACACTGAATCCCAAACATTTGTCCATTATTAAAATTTTCAAATGCCTTTTCAGAAGCCTTTAGAAACATGTCTGACCTGAAGTCAGTACAGGAAATGCGTCAGTGGTACACAGCTGTGACAAGACAGAGGAACAGGGCGTACAGAGTCATTTCATAACTCAGACAGCTACTTTCAACAGTTCAGATAGCAAGATTGGAGACAGGGAGGGAAGACAGCTCCGTCCCTTCATGCAGCTATGATGCCAAATGAAAGACAGGGAGGGAGTGATGACAGCCAGATAGGTAACTCCAGAGGAGAGAGGCAAAGGAGGAAATGTGTCTTTTCATTTTGTCATGTACTGCAAATTTTCACAACAAATAGAATAATAAAACGCACCGGAATCAGTGTGCAAGGTTTCTGTGTGTAACGCTGTTTTTTTGGGGGGTGACGGATTAAAAAAAAACACATCAGCAAAGGCCTTAACTCATTAAACACCGATGCTTGGTCAGTGGCTTGGTACATCAAAATATGACGCGCTAGTTACCCCTGGTGTGTCAGTTTTGGACTCCAGGGATTGCAAATCAATTTATGCTTGTTACATGCAACATCTCTTAAAAATACTTTTGAGTTTCTACTCATTAAAGTTATAAAGTCTTTTTTATAATGAAATTAGAATGCAGGTAGAAACCTTCATTTATAGGTTTACTTCTTTAGGTTTAGTCAACAAAGGAATGCGTTATGGTTTGGCTTTAAATAAGTGTGCTTGTTATTAACATAATATGATGTCATGTAACATGTGTCACTAGCATAGTATGCTAATCATACTTGCACAGTATGTTGTTATTGAAACAACTGGATTGACTTTTGGTTTCACACTGGACATGAACAGCAGTTTCACGGGTGAAAGTCCAGAGTTTGTTCGACCCATCTTCATAATGTGGACTTTTTTGCTCTTTATAGTACAGCAGTTGCCCAGGGCAACAAATGTGGCTGCACAGCTCGTCTCATACGGCCACTAAAGGGTGCCTCTGTGTGTCTGTGTCTGTACCAAAAATCAACTGACCAAGCCTCAGAATTTGACAAGTCAGGAGTGAGACCGGGGTTTACAAGTACACTTACACATGCACACATGACCAAACGCATCATCGCCTCCAGGCTAATGCCTGCCGGGCATAACAATAAGGTGATCTGCCATTGTTGTCACAATAAGTTGCCATGTAGCTGATATTGCTTGTTGTGATTTGCTACACCCGTCTTTTTGCAGGATAAAGCTGGAGAAAAATCTACTCTGGAGCAATTAAAATAAATGCTGCTTTACAGTAGAGCAAAATTTCACTCTGTATGTGTTTTGTTACATTTAGATGTTTTTCATGATGTGAATTAATTGCTCTACAATGCGCTGTTCTTGTAAAATAATAGTCCTTTAAGTATCTTCTTATATGGTTTACCCAACTGCGAAATAAAACCACTGATCATTTGAGAGAGTCGTCTTCATGGATCTCTGGGGATATCTGGATTTCACTATTCTATGTCACTTAAAATCCTTCTGTGCCTTTTACTCTGCCAGTGTCAGATTCATTTTTTCATATTTTTCTGTGCTGCCTGACTTCCTCTGACATTAGCAGGAACAGGGATCCATGCTCACTGTCCAATAAGTACAAACAGGGGGAAGTGAAGCGCTATACTTTCCTCCTGAGGGAACCCGTGGATGATCACATCCAATGACTAACACTGACCTGTATTGATCACAGTGGAGACAAGGCCCTTTAACGTGCTCTTACAGGGAGGAAGGCTTAGTGTCCAAGATATTATTATGGTCTGGACTCCGTGTTGACAGCTCTTTACAGACAGGAGGCTTTTTCTCTGGCAAAAAAAAACAGAAATCATAGAGGAATTAATTAACAGGAATCACAAATATTTGTGTTGACTTGTGCAACTTTATTGTCTTATTATAACCACAAACATAAATGCAAAACAGTGACTTACCTTCAAAGAGACTGTGCTGCCCATAAGGAAAACCCAAATATCAACTTGAAACTCGCTGCGTATCAAATAGAAACATCATTAGCCAGTTATCTTAAATCTAATTCAGACAGACAAAATGAATGACAGAAAAACACATGAAAACATGTTGTGATATGTGGTTTTGAGTGACAGCTAATTGCTCTAGAAACAGCTTGAGAAATCTATTTATCCAGCCATATGCTGCTTATGCTGATTATGCTGAAGGACGACTGGTTGAAAACTGTCTGTGTATGTTTTAATATATTTTTATCCCTCAAAACTGTGCCAGATTTTTAAATTATTTGCCTCTCAAAGCATTGTGGGACAGCAAGGGATGCAAGAATATACCTGCAATCTCTGTTGTGATTTGCTGAAAAACAAAGACATAAAAAAAGTAATGAAAACAATGGGACACAAAGTTTAGACTTTACCAGGTGTCATTAAATTACAGATTGCAGATAAAAAAAGTAAGGTGCTGCTTGGCTCAAAGCCGCATACAGTAAATTGTTGGACAAAGTTATAGGTTGCTTATCCACACAATGTTTGCCAATGAGCAACAATGAACAAGACAACAGTGAAGTGAAGTGGAGTGGTTCTTCATCATTAGGGGGAAGGTCAGGTTGGATGGCTTCTCACTGAAAATATTTCACTTTGATAATGTTGGCTACAGTTTCATTATTGGTAACCTGAACCATGACCATAAGCTTTCCATGAACTTAACCAAACCTGAACCACAGAAGTGATAGATCAGACAGTGGTCATTCATTCATTCGTTCATTATTTGACTTGCTTGTCATCTTCATGGTCGCAGGGGGGGAGCCTATCCCCGCTGACACTGGGCAAGAGGTGGGGACCACCTAGACAGATCGCCAGATTATCACAGGGCTGACACAGGATACGTCGCGCTGCAGCTCACCAACAAACAATCAACAAAGTTATTGCTGCTTTTGCTAAAAGATCTGTTCCTCTTCCACCTCTGTGCTAGCTTACAATCATGTGTGGACTCTCGCTAATTAAAGTTGATTTCATACCCGCAGAGCCGATCTCCAGAGCTATGACTCACCAGCCAATATCTATTTGGCCATGGTCTTTATAAAGTTTGGATTGTGGGTTATTAAGTGCGGGATATTTCTCAACCAAGTCTCTACTCATCCATTCTTCGTCCCATAGGAGACCCAGCAAAAGCAACAGAGTTCTCTTTATACATCAGTGGTAAGGAGAGGAGTGGAGCTGCTATAGGAGCAGAGAGAAAAAGCTGCTACGGGAGCCTGTATGTACAAGCAGAGAGTGTGTGGGGGAAAAAGGAATTTAACTCCAGTGATGTGAAGTGCTGTGGAGCAGTGTGGGGTTGTACGTTGAAAATGATAGGGGTTTATTTTTTGATGCGTGCGGTTTGCCCCTGGTGTATTTTGGCCTTTAGACCCAAAAGACTGGGTTTCATGTTCCGTGTGAAACGAAGGTTGTTATTTCGGATCCAACATAGCATCACGTTATATACTTAATGTCAAATCGATGCGTCATGTCTTTATGTTAAGTAAGTAACGTGACAATGCCATACCATGATTCTTTTACTAAACTAAACCCAACCAACAGGGGCACTAATATAGGCAATGCTCCTGTGGGTCATACTTGAGAGGAGGAACAGGACTTTGACCTCTGAGACCAGGGTTTGTGTCCTGAGTGAAACCAATAGTCTACGTTAACTTATTTTAAGTTAGTTACATATGTAACTCCATGCTACATACTTAACTTAATGCAAAGTCAGGCTGTCACGTTACATCATGTACATAATGTGACGTCACCCAACCATGACTCTTTTCCTAAACCTAACCTAACTGGTAGAAGAAACGCTCCCATGGGTCATTTTAGGGCTTGGAAAAAAAGGTTTTATGTGTTGATATGGGTTTGAGGAGGTGTAGTCTCAAATATGTTTACACAGTAGCGTCATTGTCCTCTAAAGGACTGAGAGGCCAATGACACCTTTCAAGAACTCTGCATAGTTTTTCTGCAATGTTATTTATGGGGCTTTTCTGAAAAGTCGCATAAATAACATTAGAACTTATTCACAAAGGAATATCTGCCTGTACTAAGTTGTAGATGCATTTTATTGCCTAACTGCCAGCAGAGCCATCAAACAAGCAAAGACACAGACCAACGATTTGGTGATGATTTATGCACAAAGGCTCATTAAATATTCATCAGGAACACGTTTCCCACAGCTACTGTGGTGTTACTACTGGTCTCAGGAGTACTCTTAACTCTTAAACACCATTGTTATACATATGATAATATAACACACACACACACACACACACACACACACACACACACACACACACACACACACACAGAGTTTTACAGGCTGCAGGGACCATCATAATGCATCATAAGAGCAAAAGGAGAATTCCCTAAAGCAAACTGAAATGAAAGCCATTGTAGCTCACACTAAATCATCTGTTGGCTCTGGTGGTTTGCCAGACTGTAGAAAAGGAGAGCGCACAACGAGAAAAGAGGGAATGATTGTGTTTGGAAAATAGTTCACTTTTACTGGAAAATGGCCCATTCTGCTCTCATACACTGACACATTTGAATGAAATCCAGTCTACAAATGGTATCACTTTATTTTTTGACAGGCCATTGTTAAATCCCGATAGCAGATATTCAGTGAGTATGAGTTGTTTGAACATGAAGTTAGTGATCAGACAGGTATTTAAACCATCTCTAGATTGTAATTTGGTTGGTAAAGTTGGTAGTCAGTCACCTACTGTGGCAAAAGACTGTGCTCAAGGTAAAGTAAATATAACTTTAGAGATGATTTAGAATTATAATACAGTGACTGACAGACCAAAGATATTGAAAAGATTGACAGGTATTTGAAATTATGCCTGTGGCTATTACGTATTTCCTCCAGCAAGGAGGCTGTTTTCAGTTGGGTTTGTTAGTTTGTTTTGGAGTGGATGCAAATAGGGGGATAAATACATGAATTGGGGCATCTGACCTGGCCAAGGTCCGCCTGTCAATTTTTTGTTTACTTGTCAAATGTCATAAAACAGTAAAAAAAAAAAATATACACACATCACTTCTTTTCAGAGCCCAAGGTGACACCTTAACAATTGTTTGTTTCTTCTTAGTATCAGCTCAAATATCTCAAAGATAGTCAATTTACAACCATGACTTGACGACGTGAATCCATCAGCACACCTTCAATTTCAATGTCACAACTTCGTCTGTTCGGATTTTATTGTCTCTCTTGGGTGACACACACTTTTAGTAATGAGTTGATATTCAAGCATTTAAAAATGAAAATTAATTTCAACCAGATTATGTGAACTGCATACATCTCAATCCTCACTTGGAGGAAAAAAAAGCAGTGTGGAGCATTGTTCCTGTGGGCTCTGGCAACACTAAGCCCCTGAGCTTGCCTGAGAAGGACTAAATGCACAAACCTGCTATTTCTAAATATCCCATGGAGAGAGACTCTCACTGCAGCCTGTTGTATTTTGTTCAGAGAATGTCAGCGTGCAGCCTCGTTCTGTGGACGATAAACAAGGTGCAGACTTCCATCTGTGTCACTGATAATGAGCAAATACAGTGAGTGCTGGATGGAGCAGTGAGTGACAACAACCCTGCCCACATTTAGGGTTACTGTTTGTGGTGGAAACACTAGGGTCTAGGTACCATGTCTGAAGGGTTGGTTTCAAAGGTACCATACTGAAAGTGCTCGGTGGAAACAGGGCTATAATATATGTTTTAATGAAGGAAGCATTGTAGAAAACAGTGGTCTGTGAGGCCATCGAAATCTTGAGACATGTGGATGGCAATTCTTTTCACTACATCACTGATTCACTCCATTCCTCCATTTCTAAAATGTCCTCATCATTTCCTATGGTTGTATCTTGCTTGAAATACACTATTAGCTACTACACAAGAGCCCTGGTGACACTGCTCCATTTTATCTGTATCTCTAAGCTTGCAGAAAACGTGCACAACTATGTATGAAATGAGCGCAGAATACAGACAGAAGGCTCTGTTCCTGTCCCTATGTAACTGGGCCACAACAGTACTATCTCAATGCTTCCTCAATCTGCAGTGGCTTAAACTTCTAATTATGACAGACAAGCCATTACTTATTAATAAAATATCATGCAACTTTTTAGAAAACACAGTATACCTTTGTAACTCTTGCTGTTTTGATGTCATTATTTACATTACGCCAAGATGTTACCTAAAAGAGATGCAGCCCTTCATTGTTCTAATAATTCTGCCTAGGTCTTTGTGGATCTTAGTTTGGAGACACATGTCACATCAAAAGAGGAAAAACTGTGATAACCTTCAGATGATGAAGAGATCCTGGTTATTGGTTGTGAGAGAAGGAACAACCTGAAACGAAAAGAAAGGGGTTAGATGAAGGAACAGCGTACAGGGAAAACTAGAGAATAAGATCAGGTGATTATAATTATTGTGTCTGAGAGGAGGGAGGAGATGAAAGGTGAGAGGGAGAAAAATCAATGAAAGATAGATGAAGGGAAAGACAAATGAAGAGTGACAGATGGGATGAGAGAAAGATAGTTGATTGGCTCCTTTATTGTCATGGGAACAACCCTCCATACTGTACATGAAAGGGTTGTGGCTGTGTGTATGTGTGTAATCTAGAGCATGCTTATGAAATCTACTCATTACTGTCTGAAATTGATGTCATTGTTAAACTTTATTTATTAGGGTAAGCTTGGCTGAACTACATGCTCTTTTCCAGCTGCAGCTTACTTCACTTTGACACACTCTGACCATATTTATACGTTTTATTGTCACAAGATGGAGAAAATAAAACTGGACATGCTAAGTAATTGTTCCACTTGCTCAAAAAAATGGGATCATCCAGTCTAAACTGACTGCTTAGTAAGAGGCCGTTACAGCTGTAATGCAGAGCAGTGCAGCACAAGTTAAGACTTGTTTCACACTGAGCTCACAAAATAAATCACATCCTACATGTGAGGGGAATAACACCATCTCCCTCATGTCTTCTACATATTCTTGTCATGTGAAACTGACAAACAAGCATTTTCTGTAACCAAAAATAGAACAAAATACACACCTGTCACTGCAAAGACGTTGAACTCCTCACAGCAGAGCTTCAGCTTGGCTGTATGTTCCAGTGGCAGTGTTCTGGGTGGGAAGCCAGTGAGGTGAATGTGTCTCTGTATTAGTGACTCTTAGCGACGAGCAAAACTTTGCTTTCAATTTGAAAAAATAAAGGAATACTTTGCACATCTATTTCCACACAGGTCATAGGAGAGGGACTGGAAGAATAAAACTTGTAGGAAAGACTCAGCACACTGTCCAGTTTGCAAAAATAATGAATTTAATGGTGCAACTTTTCAGTGACTGAACACAAGTTTAATGCCCAAGACGCTTTGTAATCTGATCACCCAAATCACTTGATTAAGGGGTATGGGACACATTTGAAAGCATATCTTTTGTAGTGTTAACACAAATGCATCCTGATGTGTCCCCAACAGGGACTACATCATCTATGCAGGACGGGGTTGATGTTCTAGTGACAGCGCACTTACCCATTTTATGTCAAGTAAGACGAAGTGTGGGGCGACCATCCCTTGTTTTACTCTATCACTAGCTGTACTGACACTGTTAATGTCACTAGCAAGCATGCTACAGAGCAGCTAGTTAAAGTGTGGATGTAATAACTGTGCACAGGAGAGTAACGAAATCTGAACACAAGTGGTCAGCTGGAGACGCATGACAGACAGGTGTGAACAGTGATGTGTCTCAGCTGTTCACGTGTGCTTGGATCACCGAAACAGATGTTAATCCCAGGTCTAAACAGGCTCTAAAGTGTCCATGTGTGATTGAGAGACAGAGACAGGGAGAGGGAAAGAAAACGTGCAAGGTGGACTTTTCTGTAAGTTCTTAATAACTTACTCAGAATGTCGCTTTGTCACTTTGAAATCCAGAACTGCCAGTGATATTTTAGCATGATCAATTACTAATTCTTAGAAAGGGGCCTAAGTTCTTAGAACTACGAAAAGGTTCCTCTGCCCAAAAACACCTACACCATTGTTAGATCTGTGACCAAAAGGCTATTGACAGGCATCTATTGTGTAACGGTGGGAATTTGGACCCAACTGCAACACCAGGGACAGAAACAGTTTATACTGAGCTTTAATGCACCACTTCAATAATTACAGGGAATGCAGACTGGGAAAGCAACAGTGAGAGTCAATGTTCAGTTTCAGAGTTCCCAGGGAAACAATATCAGTCCACAGCTCTCCACAAGGAACGCTGTAGCAGCACACAGGTGAATTGCCAGCATTGGCTGAGCACCCACACACAATAGACAGTTCAATAGCGTACAATGGTAACGAGAGGGGAGAGCTGAGATTCCAAAACCAGGAGTGCTCACTGAGAACATAGACTCTCCGATGTGAAGCCAGCCATGGATGGAGGAGAGCCTGACAGCAGTGATGAAACATGGCAACTGTGGCGCACACTCAGAGGCGAGGTGTACTGCCACACAACAAAGCCAACCACACCTTAGGAGATCACAGGTGACTGGGGCGTTAAACTCACTTTGGATGACGTTCTCTCCAGAAAGCCACAGGAAATGGACGAACAGAAACCAAGAGGGCAGAAGCAGAGCTTGTGGTCATCGAAGACAGAAGGCAGAGTGAATTACCAGGGATCAGACGAAGCAGGTGAGTCAGAGCTGGGCAGGGTTGATACGAAGGAAGCAGTCTGGATACAAATGCTGGAAAGTCTTGCATGAGGTAAAGAACAATCTTGCAGGAAGTGACTGTGAAGCGGGTGTCTTTATAATGTGTGATGGACCGGCAGGAGTGGGAAATAAGTGGATAGGTGATAGGCTGGCAGGTAGGTGTATTGATGAGGCGGGGTGAATGGAAAATTCCTGAATGGACTGAGGAGATGGCATGTATGGAGGACAAAACGTGCCCAATGTGACATTTTGACGACATTCCAGATGGAGTATTATCTCCAGGTACTCTTTTTATCATAGATTTTTAAAGACTGTTATTTTATAATTTCTTAGCTCAGTTATTCTGTGATCAGTTCACTGCTAAACAAGCTAGCCGTCATACTAGCTGTCCAAGGCCGAAAAATACAGTTACCCCTTTACTGTGCTGATACCAATACATTTGGTCTAACTTTTGTTTATGGTATTGTTCTCTTATTTTTTATAACTTTCCTCACTGAATTTATTGTCTAATACCTTTTTTACAGTTTCAAAACATCTTCCACTTCATAGGCTAGCTCCTACCTTCAACCTTTATTGGAAATGTATTTGGCTAGCTGCACCGTGTGCACCTACATGCATAGAGAGGGCAGAAGAGTCAGTGACAATAAAAAACCCCTAAGGCAGAACAGACCATGGCCAAAAAAGGATTCAAAGAAGTAGAGAAGTAAGGAAGAATTTTGTCAAAAATAAATAAAAGATAACAAGCAAAGGAAGGAAGGAAGCAAGAAATGCTGTTGAGACCTGACCTCATGTCTCATAACATAACATCTCTTTATTGTATTTTTTATTTGCTTCATACAGACAGGAACTGCTGCTGAAAATCTACAATAGTGTACAAGAGGCATATTGCCATTGTCTCTGGGTGTTTTGGAGTAGCAGCTGTAACGTGGCATGACCCAGAATCTAGTGTGTCCCTTTTGTCCACAATATGTCTATACTTTACATACATAACCCCACAGAGTGTGTCCTTTGACTTTATGAATACAATCTATAACCCATAAATCTTTTTACCTTTGTCCAACATTATACTGTATACTCTTCCACAATAAACATAGCTCTTAAGTTTTCTTTTTTTTTATTCCAACACATTATGTTTTTCAGGTCCTTGTACAGTTGTCTTGTTCAAACCATGCAACACATACTGTATGTCTGTGGTCAGGACAGTCCCTGAATGTGTCCAGGTCTTTGTTGCATGTGTATCCATGCATTCTTATTTATGTATATGGCGGGTACGCACAGTCACTTGCTGTTATCAACCCCGCACACAGAATCTTTTTTTTTTATTCTTCTTCATAGAAATACGCAGTTAAATGCCGTATGCATACCTCACTGTTTTATTATTTTTATCTCCAGTGTCCATGTGGGAGTTTTCCTTTACAGCCTCACAAATGTTCACATTCGGTGTGTGTATTCTCGTCACGGCATCTCGAACACGCACAATGATTTGGTGTGCATCCTTGTGCACTCACAGCCTCTCAATGTCCCTGTATTTCTTCCTCAGGATGGAAACCTGGTCCCTGAACAACACAGGGTCCAGCCTCATCTGGGAGTGCACCAGGGGCATGAAACCCAGCCAGTGACTGAAGGCGTTCATGCAGGTCTGTCGCTGGGCAAAGTGGTCTGGGTCGGCCCACCGAGACGACTTTGAGCCCTTGGTTTAGAGAAACAGAGATGGAAAGAATTAATGTATATCAACCAACAAAGCTCTGTAGCAGCTAATATATTATGTAAAATCAAGCTAAAAGATTCTTACACTAAATTTATAAACATTTATTTGCAGTTCAGCACAAGAAAAATGAAAATTGAAAATAAAAAGAAAGTGACTCTGTACCTCTTTGGTTTGAGAAGTGTAGTGATTACTCACAGGGTTACAAGGTGAAGTATTGTAGGTGGAGAGCTAATGGCTAACACACTAGCCAGCCTGAGCACACTAGCTACCAAAGCTTCTTTTTATTTTCTCTTTACTTGACTGTTAAATCCACCTTGGTCTTCTGCTCTCTGGATTGTTTCATTTAATAATTACTGAAGAGGGAAAAAGCTGTGGGAGCTAACAAACTTACTAATTGTCAGTTAGCAAGCTTGTTAGCTCTGGGGCTATTAAACAAAAAGTTTACTCGGTTAATTTAAGAGATATCGTTGTACCAATAAATCCTGACTCATAACTGTATGCTAACCACTCCTTATTTTGTAGAGCAGGTTATAACCGGACAGAGGAGGTCAAATAAAAGTGTATCACACAGTCACGTTTTAAAGATTGTGGGGGAACATTTTCAATCTTCACCTTCTGCAGCCCAACCTTCGAGGTGGGTCTGGAGGGAATTCCCCAACAGGAAACATTGTTGGATACTTAACAGTTAAAATGGTCATTTTTGAGCATTTGAAACAAAAATCTTGGATCAGTGGTTGTCAATGTTTTGATGACTGAGTGCCATTCTAGGGTGCCAACATATGATTCAGGGCCACACATAAAACGTGACCACACTATCACATTTCATGACATACTATCCATCTAGCCATCCATTTTCAACTGCTTATTCGAAGCCAGGTCGTGGGGGCAGCAGGCTGAGCAAAGTATTCCAGATGTCCCTCTCCCAAGCAACGCTTTCCAGCTCCTCCTGGGTGACCCTGACATGTTCCCAGGCCAGATGAGATATGTAATCCCTCCAGCGTGTTCTGAGTCTGCCCCGGGGCCTCCTACCAGTAAGGATATGTCTGGAACACCTCCAACCGGAGGCACCCAGGAGGCATCCTGATCAGATACCTGAACCACCTAAACTGACCCCTTTTGATGCAAAGGAGCAGTGGCTCCACTCCGAGCTCCCTCCGGATGTCTCCTTACCCTATCTCTAAGGCTGAGCCCTGACACCCCACAGAGGAAACAAAAACTATGACAGTTGAAAGTGATAAAGCCTACATAGCACTCATTATAGTTTTCCACTTCTTAATGTATTTGAAAGTAATAGAGTAATATAGTAATAGATAGACAGTGTAATTTTTGACATTGATTGAACCTACTCACAGCAGTCAACCAATAGCTTCTGCTGGGGTATGGCAACACCACTTGGACCAACCACACACAAAGACTAGAACTGGAAGCAACAATTATGGCAATTTGTTTAGTTTATTTTTATTTTGGGAGGCATTTTGAGCATAATAGGGATGTGTCCCCCACAATATATATTATAATTACTGCCTGGGGATGACGCGACACAGCTAATAAACGGATAGCTTCCTCCATTTTGCAATAGCGGAGACATGCCAATGGAGTTTCTTTCTATTTTCTCTACACTGGGCAGTAAAATCTCCCCTGGCATTTTGTTTGCTTGATTGTACTTAATTTCATTAAATTAAGTGCAAATAAATAAGTTGGCTGAGCTAATGACACTTGCTAACCAACTGTTAGCTAGGTCTCTGATGAAAAATAAGTTCACACACTTTACTCAAAAGACATATTTATACCATCAACCTGTGTCTTCAAACTGTCTCAAACTGTCTTTTTTAAGGATAATGAAGGAGATTAAATAAACATGGATGGTGCAACACAGCTCATAAGCTACACAAGCTTCTTTCATTTTGGACAAGGTCAACGTGGCTTGCTACTGGTCAACAATGCATATTTGCAAGTTCAGAAAAGTTGAACTCAATGTGCAAAACTTTTTACTTTGTCTGTTAATTGTAGAGTTGGTGTTGTGATCCTTGGCTCCTCCTGTCTGAACCACTGAACCCCAAACTGCTTTTCATGGCAGGTCCCTGGCCTTTGATATGTAAGTGTGTGTGTGGGTGAGGCTTTGCAAAGTGCTTTGTCCTACCCAGGTTGAAAAGTGCTATATAAACACAGTCCATTTATCATTTTTATATTCACAATAAGCTTAAAAAGAGCAAGGCGAGCCTCATGTGTAGGTGTTACTGAGCAGAGGTACAATCACAGGTTGTCTGACTCCTCTGTACATTTGAGACTTGATGTCCTTCTTTCCTTGGTTACTTCGGGCTGTTTTTGTTGACTTTGCTTTTGTTATTAAATGAGAGGTTGTTGGTGGGGTTTCACTTCAGAGTTTAGAGTTTTATACATCACAAGCCAGGAGGGGGGTCGTGTCCGGCTTGATGCATCTGGATCCAACTTTCTTTTCTCTTCTTTGTGGTTGGTTTTTAGAGGTTTGTTTCTCCTTGGCTACAAGGTGAGGTCAAAATGATGGAATGACTAACATGCTTTATTTGTCTCCCTAAAAAGAATTTCAGTGCAGCAACAAGCTTACTGTAAAACAGCTTTATCCCATAGAGCACAGCACATGAACATATAGGGAATACAGTAGCTGCATTCTGACTTATTTGCCAGCATCATGAGGAAAAACAGGGAATTTTGACGGTTTGGGGTCGTACAGGAGCGACTCCATGCTGGTGAAGCCACTTCTTATCGTGGACAGCTTGTCATGACGTGGCAGGAGGTGTAGCTCATAGTAACACATACTGTTTCTCCCGCTATTTGTTTTCACCGCCTGCTCCTCCAGAGAATCCAGGTTCATCATACTGACAGAGCTGGACGACCTGGCCAGCTGTTTCACTCTGTGGGAATCTCTTGAGTAGTTGTTGACACTTCAGCACACAGCAGCACAGAAAGTGCTGGTAGAAAACATACAATGATGGGTCTTTCACATATTATTTGGTGTAACTCACTCTGCTGCTACAGCCATGGTTCATATTAGCTAGTAAACATTACCTGGGAGTTCTGCAGGGTCAGAAATCTTATAGTGGATCACAAACTGTGTACTTGTTTTAGAGGCTCATACAGTTCCTGTATTATTTTCTGCAGCTTATTTATGTCACCTTCCTTTTTAGAAACTGACCTGGTCTCAATCCGAAGTCGCTGAATACCGGCGCTCAGGCATGAAAGCTGTCCTCTCGTGTCAGTTTGACACGCAGCCAGGCACCATCAGAGTGTAACGGCGCCCAACAGTGTGAGGGGAAAACGTGGCTGAACAACAACGTAAGATAAGGGAGCAAGAAGTCTGAGTAGGGTGGGTGGGAGGGGTGATGAATAGGTCCAACAATTATTGACTTTCACCTGGGCGGCCGCTGTTTGCCTCTCGTATGAATGTAAAGCTAAATCCTGTACTTTTTTTCCAAACCTAACCATGTGCTTTTGTTGCCTAACCCTAATCATGCTTATGTTTTGGCTAAACCTAACCATGTACGTTTATTGTTGAAGGAAAAAACATCAATTTGCGGTATTGTACCAACATAGTACTTTGGTTTTGAAAGACACTGTATGCAATGCCTAATGGTGTGTTCACACTGAACGCAAAGCAAATTTTTGCGTCACATTACATGCACAAATACAGCCACTGGAGTGTGTTTTGCAAGTGAGGAGTATTTAAACCTAAACAGCTATGCTAACTTACTGGGGAAGGCAGCTAAAGGTTAACTTAAGAGCCCTCTCCTTGTTTGCTCTGTCTCTGTACAGTACTGATGTTGAACCAGGCTTTATGAAAACTTTGAAAGGAGAAACAAATACGCCAGTGAGTTCCAGCTCCAGTTGGTCACTGGGATATTAGATTATTTACTACAGCTATTGGACCTATGCAGTTGATGTGCGTTCATCAGTAGTCGGAATACTTGAAGCTCACTGTATAGCTGCTAAGATGTCCTATTGTGTCCTGCTGCTCTGTGTCCTCAGTTGGTTATCTGAGATGGACAACAAGGAGGGAGGGGTGGGCCCCCAAGTGGTTGCTGGGAGATGAGTTGGAGAGAGGGCAGCGGAGGGCAGCAGACCCCTTTGATAAGCTGTGGCATGGGGGCGTGGAGTTGGAGCAGATTCATCCTGTGTACTGCAGGAGGGTGGCAGCCGGGGGAATCGAGGGTCAGGTAGAATAATGAAACTACAAGAAATTGTGTCAAAGAAATGGCACCTTGAATGAAACATCTCTCCTCTTGGAATAAAAAAATGAATGAATAAATGATACAAAATCAGCCAAAAAATATCAGTCATGACTTCTGTTGCTTCGTCAAACACGGTGGTTCAAGTTTCCTAAAAGATTTCTCCAATTTGCTTCAAGCTAAGAAACAAATCAAAAGTGAGAGAGGGGGGTGGCAGGAAGAGAGAGACACTCAAAAAGGAGGGAAGAAAGAAAGAGAGAGCGACGGGAGGAGGGAGTAAATCTAGGTTTGTCGTGCTGCCTTCACAATTAAGACATTAATCACTGAGTCCATACTGCCGAGTCATCGTCCTGCCTGTGGTCAGGCCATCAATCAGAACCTGACATAGGGCTGGCCACATGAAGCTCACGCACGAACACACACACACACGCACACACACACACACACGCACATATGGATTTCCCAAAGAGAAGGTCAGGGCCACATGTAGCCTGAAGCTTCAGTCATTCAACACAAGGAGGTTCACTTTTCATCTTCTTTTCTGTTTATAAAAAAGGAGTCAGGGAATGAAACTACTCACTCTAAAACTTATATAATCCCCATTAAGCACTCTTAAGAGTACCTATTGGATGTTTTGACCACTCTAGCACTATGGAGCAATGTTTTGATAAAGGCGTCTCCATTTTGTTTGCATTTTGTGCTCTACTTGCACGTGCAAGAGGATGCAGCTGACATGATGCACATTACTGATGATTGTTCCAAACTAGTCCACTGATCATGTGCCAAGAAACATAGAAATAACCCAACAGACAGGTAAGAAGAAGACTGATAGCAAGCAAAAAAAGAAGGACAACAAAGCGGCAATCTCCGGGGTTAAAAAAATGACAGCAATGCGAAAGTTCCAAAACTACAGTTCCTCTAATGGCCACTTGAGGCTGGCTCCGAAAGTGAGTCAATCTTCATAGACCCCCGTGTTAGGTGCCCAACTTTACAGCAGCAATGTACATGTTTACAGCCAAGAAACAGTTTTGGTCTCTGGCTAATTTTCTGGTTTATGACAACTCTATTGAGGGAACATTTATTACAAAACTCACTAGTTCAAATGTTATTAAGGCTTAGAGTTGTTCCCCGTTTCCACTTAAATATGTGACTGGTGTCTGTAGATCTGTAAATATACAGATGATGCCTCTAGTGTCCAACACAAGGAAGTGCATTTCTTTACGGACGGATAGAAACCTGATAGAAACTGGCACAATCGCCAGTCTGAACTATGAGGATGATCACGTGCTAATATGTGTGTAAAGCTAACAATACAAAGCTCTACCTGGCTCATCATGGTTTCCTTGTACTGCTTCTTCTGTGTGACTTTGATCGGCGGCTGCTTGGTAACGGCTGATACCAGGAAGTTCATCAGGATGTCTTCACAATTAGCCATGCGGTCCACCATGGTCAACAGGTTGGTGGGGATGTAGTGGGTGAACAGGTAGTGGTAGTATCTGATAACACACACACACATAAAGTGAGAGAGACAGGCGAGGTTAACTGTGTATTTATTCCTTTTATTAAAAGCTGCACTTTTATTCTGCATGGTTGCTGTGGTGCACGCTCAGCAGCATGGGAGCACTAGATCACTGTCAACTCTGTTACCTCCCTGCCAAGGTCTACTGTCCCCCCCGCTCTCACACACACACACACACACACACACACACACACACACACACACACACACACACACACACACACACACACACACATTTTCCACCTTTCCTTTTCACTCTCTGACTCATTTTTCCTGAATTGCGTTGGCATTTGAGATTTTAAATAACAAAAGGACTAAAGAGTCGCACTGAACGTCCTAACAATAGAACAATAAGAGAGCTGTTTATCTGCTTGAAACGATGCTTCAAATCCATTCAGAGAGCAGCGCTCCTCTCGGTTCAATTTACCGCTCTGTTTAATACTTTAGTTTACCTTTTTGTTTTCTTTCGGTTCCAGCTTTGTGTTTTTGACAATCATTTTATGAGATGAACAAAGAGCTGGACAAAGATCGTATTATCCCATTTCCCTTTTCTATTACTGCACTAAAACACAACTGCACATAAATACAACTTGACAAGTGAGAGATGACTTTTAACATGGTTTGTATCTTGTGGAGAAGTAATAAGTATTTCTGTAAAGGTGGAACAGATCCCACCTGACAGGTGATGCAGAACAACTGCACGACAGTTTGATGACAGTGCTGAGTAGCTTGATCAAGTGTTATTACATTATATTAATTCAGATCAAAAGCATTCTCATATTGCATTATCATTATCCTGCACTGTCCTTCACATGCTTTAAATGATCATTTTTAGTGCCAGATCAAGCACATTCGGCATCCTAAGCAAGCTTCCTCTGGCACCTGTGGAAAAATTAAAAAGCACCTTCAAAGCTTCACTGATCAGTGAGAGATCATGTGGCTTTTGCACCTGTGGTAGAAAGCTGCCCCCGTTAGGACCATGGAGTAGTCATTGGTCCATTTGGAGGTGTAGCCCCAGCGGGATCTGGAGCTATCCCAGTAGTGGCTCCTTGCTGGATAACCAACAATACGCTCCGGAAAGCTTTGCCATACAATAAAGGCAAAATCCACCTGTGGGCGCAGAAAGTAAAGAAAAAGGCACGAGAGAAAAGAAGACAAGGCCAAAGGAGAATAAAAAGGATGATATAGTGGGAAAATATACAGACAAAAGATGGAGAAAAGGAGGAGGAGGAGATATGGCAGGAGAAAGAGGACAGGTGAGAGAGAGGAAAAAACATAAAGTAAAGTTTAGAGGTGATACAGGTTATTCAAAACACACAGAAAATCCTTCAGACTTCAAGCAGCATGCAGATGAGGTAAACAGATATAAACAACTTATTCAGAATAGCTATCAGCTGACATTTAGTCTGCAAGGAGATCATTAAAACAACAGCCTCTCTGCCTCTTCACAACCAAACAAATAGCGTTTCAAATGGCATTTCAGCACTGTGAACACTCTCCCTCCCACCTGAAAAGTTTCCCATTAAATAACTGTCATTTAAGTATTTGCATCGCAACAGATTCCCCTCAAACATTGTAAGGTCAGAATTTTGATTCCCACTCTGAACCTGAACAGGCCTGACCTCAAATTTCTACTAATATCATTTGGCTTCAACAGGTGAAGTAGATTATGGCTTTTACTGTGAAGGAGCTGTAGGAAGCGTTTACTTGTAGTCGCTGAGGATATTTTAGAGCATTGATTCCCAACTGGTCCAGCCATGAGCTCCAGATTTCTTCTTAGTCATTAGTTTAAGGTCCACACAGTTTAATACATTCAGTGTCATATTTGGCCATGTCATTGAGATTGGTTGCTGTCTCTGTCAAGCTGTCCATTAGTCACTCACTCTACAGCAGGAAACAGCACTCCAAAATAAAAGTTATGTGCCAGAAATGTACTGTATTTCAAAATAAAGTGTGTTTTTTTTTTACAAACTTGACATGTTTATGAGTCACTTCTATTCAGAATGGACCCACAATCCAATTTTGGACCGCAACCCACCCACCAGTTGGGAACCACATTTTTAGAATACAACCCCATTACAAGTTGGAATGCTGTGTAAAATGTAAACAAAAACAGAGGACAATGATTTGCAAATCCCTTTCCACCTATATTAAATTAAATACAGTACAAAGACAAAATATTTAATGTTCAAACTGACAAAAACACCTGTTTGGAATGTTCCTCAGGTAAACAGGTTATATATTAGACCAAGTATGATTACAGGGTATGAAAGGCTCAGTCGTTCACAAGCAAAGATGGTCACTTTGTGTAAAACTGTCAAACAATTTAAGAACATTTCTACACAGGCCACAAGATCATAGAATAAAATAGAATAGGAAGCCTTTATTGTCACTGTACTTTGCCGGATACAGTGAGATTAGGAGTGCCAATCCTGGTTGGTGCATAAGAATTAAAATAGACACACATTTGATACAATATTAAAACATTAAGCACACTGCAAAACCCACATTGCTCACAATATTGACTGACTGACAGTGCCTGAGTCAATATATCTGCCCAGTCCACAGTAGTTACTGCACAAATCGTGGTAGTTATTGCCACTGTTTTTGTGAGAGTGCACTATGTTCATTTTGTGTGCTGATTGAGAGTGTGAATGGCCTTAGGAAAGAAACTGTTCATGAGTCTGGTGGTCTGAGTTTTTAATGACCTGTAGCGCCGGCCTGAGGGAATCAAAAGAATCAGAAAATCCATAGGAATCTCTGCATGTAAGGTGCAAGGCTGAAAACCACCATTGGATCACCTTGACCTTTGACCCCTCAGGCTGCACTGCATGAAAAACCAACATGATTATATCAGGGATATTACTACATGGACTCAGGAACACTTTGAAAAACCATTCTTAGTAAACACAGTTCATCGCTGCATCTACAAATGCAAGTTAAGACTATCATGTAAAGTGAATGCCACATATCAACAACATTCAGAAATGACGCCAATTTCTCTGGGCCTGAGCGCATCTGAGATGGACTGATGCAGAGTGGAAAAGTATGCTCTGGTCTGACGAGACCATATTTCAAATCATGGGTAACTTACACATTTGTGAAGGCACCATGAATGCTGAAAGGTACACAGGGTTTGGAGCATCATATGCTGCCATCCAGATGGTATTTTTGATTTTTCCAGCAAGACAATGCCAAACCACATTCTGCACGTTACAACAGCGTGGCTTCGTAGTAAAAGAGTGCAGGTACTAGACTGGCCAGCCTGTAGTTCAGACCTGATCCCATTGAAAATGTGTGGCTCATTTCAGTAGTGCTAGCTCACCTAGCACCACATGAAAAATGCGCTGATGGGGGTAAACGAGGAAGCCGTTTCAAGCAGTCCAATAAGGAGGTAGGTTAGGGTGGTGAATGGGACACAAAAACATGGACTCTCCCTTTCTGTAAAGACACATGTTCAGAAATGGCTCCATGAAATGGCTCACAACAAGGTCTGTGGATTATCTTGAGCAACCAGGTCATGAGTTCTGGAAAGAGACATTGACGTTGAGTTTTTTTTTTATGTATATTTTGGTGCTTTGAGCACCACAAGCTGAGTGCCATCTAGTTCCATTATATTTGAGAGAAGGCTGATATGTCTACAGCCTATATCTCTGACACTTTGCAACTCACACCAAAACAATCTGGATTGATAAACAGTACTACAAGTAAGAGGGAAAATATGTATTTTTGATTTTGGGGTGAACTGCCCCTTTTAATTCCTTCGTTTGCACCACCTAGAGCAGATCTATGTTTGTTTGCTTCCACATATATATTTGACGACTTTAGAAGCAAATATGCAGCTTCTACAACTCCCTTTGTATTTAATCCAAAAATACCTTCAGTACAAGCACTGAGCAACTCAAAGCTATCTAAATGCTTCACCAGTGTAGGATTCTCTACACTAATGTGCCGAAATGGTGCTCATTGCTCCTGGAGTTGTACACTCCTCATCCATCCATTGGACTGCCTGGTTCAGTATCCCTCTCATTCTCTGTACTTGCCCAGTAAAGAAGAAATTTCATGTGGAGTCGTCTGGAGCACCTGGTGTCCTTGAAGAAGCTCGAGCTACCTGAGAAAGAGCCTCTTTTGAATTCAAAAACACCGCTGAGACGTGCAGGCAGACACACCAGAGAATAAGGGGATCAGCACATAATGAAATACTTGGTAATACACACAGACGCGCACACACGACCTCAGGAGCCAGGGGAGAAAATTAATTACCAGAATAGTAGAAGTAGAGAGACTGCGTTGGGGAGGGGAGCACCGAAAGTGGATGTTCTTTAGCGATACCTCGCGGCTTCTGTCATGAATCGCGTGAGCAATTACTGTAAAGCGCCAGCGCTAAGCCGAGAGAAAGGTTGGAGCTGCCATTCTCAGTGTAGCCCCTGACGATGTGTGTGCATGCATGGTGTGTCTGTTTGAGTGTGTTTGTACATATGTTTGTGTGTGAGATGTGTCAGATGCCTCCATGGCTGCGCTGAAAGGATTAATGATATCATGCAAATATAATTTAGCCTTCAGAGATTAAAAGGTTCTTTATAATGTGAAATGGCATGTGTGTGTGTTAGTGTGTGTGAGCGAACCAGTGAGACAGAGTCGCAACCCAGATTCTTTGCACTTATAATCTGTCTGTCTTAATTACTGTTCAAAACAGAGGCCTGATATGGCTCAAGAATTCAAGGGAGGACTGAAAGTTGAACTGAGTCTGTGTGTGTGTTAGTGTGTGTGAGATCCATACTAATAGATTCTACAAGGCCAAAATTGATCCGAGGAGCAGAGGGTCAATCCAGCAATAGATCTGTGACAAATCTCTCCCGACATTTGGATTTAACATGTCCAGCGTTATTAGATAAAAAGGAGCTACATCACATTTTAGAGGCCTTATCCTCCCTCAGCATGTGGTCTTTGTCCGCTGTGTTTGGAAAAAATATGTGTTTTCAATCTCTTTTTTTTTTTATTTTGGCTCCACGTGAAGCGATGCCACTGTGGCGCTTTCACTGTCAACCGCCATCTGATTTGAGGGTGATAAAAGTGGGGAAAATGTGTCTTAAACTGAGCTCGTATCCAGCAGGTTGAGAGTGCTGTGGCTTTGATGAAGTTTTACCATCAGTCTCAGTGTGATCCAGGACGACCAGCTGGGGCGTAAGGTCCACACTGCGGCCACAAGCGGCTACTGCGGGTTTGTGGTTTGAAACATCTTTTGAATTATAGCTGCTCTCACCAGGTACCTCTCTGTGGTGTGTGGTAACGTCTGGTCTTAAAGTGTTCTCTAACATTTGTACAGAATACTGTCAAACCTTCAGCCTCCCAAAATGATCTGCTGTCAACTTTCTCTAGAGTTTCTTTGATTGATTGCCTGTGGCTCCTTCTGACCATGACGGACCATGGTCTACACCCCATACCTCCAGACATACTACTAATAAAGAGAATTTGGGTGTGCCATGCATAGGATTTGGATAAGGATTAGGTCACATCTGCTTGAATGTGAAGGTTAAGACCCAATGCATGTAACAAGCATTCGCTGACACAATCCAAGGACATCCAAAACTGATAGAGGTGGCTAACGCATCATATTTTTACATTTAGGTCACTGACAAAGTGGCGGTGTTTGACGAGTTTGGATGGGAACACATTGCCACTACAGTACGTTTGTCTCCCAGCTACAGTTACTACTTACTTTTCAGATTAGAAAATATTCAAGCTACATAAACTCTTCAAAACTCTCTTGGATCAGCTGGAAGATGCATCTTCACAATTATTAAATATTGAAAGATAATACAAAACACTAACAAAGAAACAAGAACACTGAATACTAAAGTGAATCAGGCCAGTAAATTAAGTGTTGTCAGGGGATAAAGAGACAAGGTTGTGCTGGCTGTCGTGTCTATTATCTACATATTCAACCTGGTCTCACTCCGAAATCGTCGAAATCTGGCGTTCGGGCAGTGCTTGGGTGGCGTCAGACACTGATGAAAAAAGACATCCTGTAACCTTGGCATGAGGTTACAGGATGTTATAGTTTATATAACAGTGCTCGGCGGCGTCAGGGGCGAACGTGGTGGGACAAGAACAAAAGTTCAGATGGCGAAAGTCCAAGTACAGCAAGTGAGAAGGGTGGTGGATGGGTCAAACAAACACTGACTTTCACCCGGGAGAGCAGTGTTCATGTCCTGTGAGACTATAAAGCCAAACCCTGTTATTTTTTTCCCCAAACCTAACCACATGCTTTCTGCATTCTATCTCTTTAACCCATATTTAACCAGGAATCTTACGGGATGCGAGCACCGCTCTCCTGAGTGAAAGTCGGTGTTTGTTGGACCCATCCACCACCACTCCCAGCTGCCCAACTTTCGACCCCTTAACTTTCGTCCTTGTCCCGCCACATTTCCCCCCTGATACCACCAGGCACTGTTAAACTATAACGGCAACCGGCCGCATATCATGCCGACGTTAAAGGACACCTTTGTTTGTTGGTTTCTGACACCGCAAGTCACTGCCTAAGCGCCGGATTTCGAAGTGAGACAGTGCTTTAAAATCAGGCAGAGAGACCAGTTCACCTAGTTTCAACTCTTTTTGAAGGTTATTCCAGGTGAGAGGAGCAGAGCACATAAAAGCTTTCTTTCCCAGCTCAGTCCATGCACTTGGAGCCAACAACTAAACTCAATCTCAGACTATAGCTTCAGTCAGATCTCTGCTCAACCAAAGTACAAATGTACGAAGGAAGTTTACCCTTTATGGCTTTATAAATGACCAAATACCATATGTCATATGATGATCTTATAGAATATGATGCTGTAGATTAAACTACCAAACATTGTTTAAAAGGAGTTAAAATTAGCACAACTTTAAACATCTACAGCAACATACACATTAATGCAGCAGTAATATTAATCCAAAAACATCAAATATAACAGTGAAACACTGACAGGGAACATTTTACTGTCCAATAAATTCTTTTACTTTTAATACTATGAGTCAATTTTGCTGGACAATTACATACTTCTACTTAAGTAAGGTTTTGAATGAAGTACTTTCACTTTTAGTGGAGTATTTTCACAGTGTGGTATTTTAGGTAAAGGATCAAAATATTTCTTCCACTGCTGCTAAAAAGTGTCAAACCCTACCACAAGAGGATACAAATTCAGCCATTGCTGCTAAAGAAGTATTTCCACATCTACCATATTGAAAATGTCTTCCAAAGGGCATAACGCAGCAGCACGCTTGGCCGCCCAATGAGAGACAAAAGCTTTGTCAGGTTTTTTTCAGTCGTATTCCCCTCTCTAATCTCTCTCCATGGAATAATCATATATTTAATGAGCTGAAACAATGTAATTATGAAATTGGCACAGCCATTCTTCCACTGAGGTATTATAATATGAAAAGTCCTATTAAAAGTGTAATGTTCTCTCTTGCACATTTTCACTCACTTGACATATTTCATCTCCTTTCAATAAATCCCCTCACCATGTTAAAAGGGCAATTAGAGAAACGGGTTAGTGAGCGCAGCTAAGATTCCCTCCACTTCCTCTATATGATTCCCCTCTCTCTCTCTGTCCGACATCTTCTTCTTCCTCTCGTTTCATAAAACAAGCCATGTGCCCATAAAAGTTTAGTTGTACAAACTTGCTCGTATTGCTGTGCCACAAATTGTAGTGCCATAAAGTGTAATTGTGATCCCGCCAGCGTAGAAAAGGTGAACATTGACTTGCTCCCATCAATAAAACATCTCAGAGTTTAAAGATATATTGGATCTCTTGGGCTCATTGGGCCTCACAATCCATTATGGATCGCGTCTTTTACTCGCTGAAAAGCTGAAGAGAAACGAGGCTGCTACTTGTAATGACTCTCAAAGCAGAAGCACTCAGTTAGCATCACAGATGAGCAGTTCCTGTTTATTTGACTGCTTACTGGGGTTAAAACATTCAAAAACTTGTTGCAACATTTTTCAGCATATTTATGTATCTTAAGTTATATAAGTAATAATTTACATATGTAAACTGTAAAAAAAAAAAGACAGTGAATAAAAATTAAAATATGGTTCAAGCACTAATGGTAAAGGAATTGTCATTAAGATTTAATACTTGCAATGTATTAAATATCCTCCTGAGACCCTGTGTCCTCATATGAGGACATCACATTCTAGGTTTGCTGCACCTTATGCTTCATTCTACTTTTACTTAGACCTGTTGTCCTCATTCATGGACACTTTCTGTACCATCTAGTGGTAGCAAAAGCCCAATACACTCATCCATGTAAAAAAAAAACAAGATGGCAGCCATCTCTACAAAGTCAGTCTGCAGTCGATACCGACACAAAAGTGGACAAGGTCCAAAACCTGACCACATATTATGGCTGAAACATGTTTACTTATGATTATTAATGTTTGCAGTTTGATTCGACAACTAATTTGACCAATTTTAGCAATGCCAAGAAGCTTTTGTCATCGTCTCGTTTGAGGACATTCGGACTTTATAATCTTCTTATTTGAGGATGTTGGGACCAATTAGGCAGGACAGACATAAGGACAGTCTTAGCTTGGAGTCTGGATCAAAGAAAATTCATGCAGAGTTTCTAAATAAACAAATCACAAGACTTTTAGATCTGTTGCATTATTTTTAATTTTGCTTTTGCACAACAATGTTCAGTGTTTATACTTTATAACACATTTGCAACTATTACGATAAACCCATCGTCCCCGTGTGAGGACATCATCCTTTTTCTCCAAAACTACTCCCTGTTCAAAGACAGTATTTCTTTTTTTAATATATACTTATCAGGTCCTACTGATCCAAAATAGCTAGGAGACATTAAAAATGTATACCAAACAGAAGCTGAGGTCTCAGGAGGATATATTTATATGTAAAAAAAAAAATCATAGATTATCAGTTGATAGAAAAGTTAAAGAATTCTGGAAGATAAAAAAAGTTCAAAACTGCCATAAAACCATGTTAGCCATTGCTACGGTTATTAACTGAACTTGATGGTAATGATTGAAGTAATAATTTTGGAAAGACACTGAAGACTCGTGTCAT
Source organism: Cephalopholis sonnerati (assembly GCA_019142605.1). Taxonomy (NCBI): domain Eukaryota; kingdom Metazoa; phylum Chordata; class Actinopteri; order Perciformes; family Serranidae; genus Cephalopholis; species Cephalopholis sonnerati. The sequence goes on from JAGQAX010000009.1 coordinate 18,112,036, forward strand.
TTTTTTTGACCATCATCCTTAAAGTGCAACAAGGCCATGTAGAGATTTGTCAGCATGTTTCAGATGTGAAAGTGGGGATAAAACATTAAAGTAGCAACTGAAGATTTTAATAAAATCAAACCCAGTTTCTGATGTTATTCGTGGTCTATATTTTTTTTTAAAAAAAAGTCAGAAATAGCCATTAAATGTATTCATATGCAATAATTACCTCTCTACACAGTGGTTTGTCATGGTTGGTGGCGGAGTCCGCCACTCCTGTACTGAATTTAAATTGCCACAGTATCTACAGACAAAGGACTCAAACGGAATGATACATTTATGTAATCCAATGTTATAAATTTAATCACATTGATAACAGACTCACAGTTATATCTGAGCTGTATTAAGACTTGTTTTACTGCTGCTACATTAAAAACATTCAACTAGCAAAACATGGGGAAGCTTTTATTGTGAAGAAATCACAGGAAATGCATCAGTTTTAATCTTTGCAAGGGAGCAGTGGAACAGGAAGTGGATGTAAACGTGAGTTAAACAGATGTCATGTTTGAATGAAGATTGATTTGGAGTCTTGAATATGAACTATGTAAGAGCACTGTTTTAATGATTTAATACATTTAATACTAATCAACAGAATACAGTATAAGTGGGTTTTTACTCCATGGGTTTTTTCTGTCAGTCTTGTGCTTGTACGAAGTGTCATTTTAACACTATGATCATACAAAACTAATCACAGACACTAAAATGAAATGAAAAAGCCTGGTAAATGTGTGCCTCTGCCTTTGCTTAAAAAGTTTTAGTAGTTTCAGAGCCTAAAGAAGCTCACCACTCTGCAAACATGTCAAAGTCTTGATTAAAAAGTGAGAATAAAAACATTATATCCGCTCTTGACAAAGCTTTAGACGATTCACTGGTTTCTAATTTGTTCAAAAACGAGTGTCAGTGTAACAAACCACTTGTGCTTCCCACCCTCTCTCTTAAGTAACAAGTGAGACTTTAATCAAAGAGGTGCTCTGTGTTTTGACAGTGTAATGATACAGACACAGAGGTAATGGATCTCGCAAAACTCCTGACTCCGTGAAAGCACTTTGTTTTTCATTATACCCTCTTCAATGTGCTTTTCTATGCTCCTTTCCTTATTTCCTTGATTCCCTTTCATGCTCTGTGCTTTTGTCTTCTATTGTATTCCCTTTTCCTTTCTTTTCCTTTACAAATTTCCCCTTTCTAACTCTGATCTTTTTTCCCATCTTTCTCTTTTCCTTACATATTTTATTGTCTGTTCTTTTCCTTCCCTCTTCTGATTTTCCTCCTCTCATCTCTTTTCCTATTTCTGGTATTTCTTGTCTTTTCTTTCATTTAATACTCCTCTTTACAATCTCCCCTTTTCCCTTCCCACTTCTTCCTTACTGCTTCCTCTCATCTCTCCCCTATTTCCCTAAGTGTTAAGTTGAATTAAAATCTTAACAGTATCTCCCCCATCTCGAAAACAACACACTTAATTTAATTAGGAGAGGTTCACGAGCAGCCTGGTGACATGGTAAATCACTGGGGCTCCACGATATTGATGTCTGTAATCACAGCTCTTTTTTTTTCGTATTGTAAATCTGTTGTCTAACTTTGTTGCTTTGCTAAACTTCCCGCTCATCCTTTGTGGTTTCATTTTATCTGCCGCATTTGGAATTGTCCTTAAAAGGCAAAGCACATTTTCCTCCTCTAGTTCCGTGGCCATCGCAATGTTTGGCAATTCATTTGTAATGGTATTCATGACTGTGCGTGAACGGACTGCCTCATTTCAGAAAGGATCAATACTGTGTTAAGACATCACCACCTTTTGCCACAGGCTGACATAAAACCATGCAGACTGGAGCTGGTTATAAAAACATTTCCAGAGGCTTTCAGTGGGTGGAGTCATTCAAAATTGTTGAGGTCCCTTGACGGGTAATCAGTTCTTTCCAAAGTTTAAAAAAAACCCTCTGGAAATGTATGCAAAAGTACAAAAATGTATATTTCTGTTTGTGTCAAATTGCAATACTCTGCAAAGTTAGTTTAACATGCCCTGTCAGATCTAACTCAGATGCTCTTTGGAAAAGTTTAAACTCCGCAACCCCAGGCAACATTATCCAAGTTTGGGTTACATCAATAAAACACACTGGTGAGTCCTCATCTTAGACGTCTATTCTCTTGTAATGTTCAAATTAAAATGCTTATGAAGTATGTAAGCTAATCAGCTGAACAGGGATATTTAAGAATAAAATATCATATTTATAATACTAGGGTTGACTTTTCACCCAGGACTAGTTTGGTGTAGCTACACCTATCTCCACAGCACTGTGTCAGCACTTGAGAAGGATTTGGAAGCACAGATTATCTTTCCAACACAATCTCACTCTGACCTCGTCACATATCGCCGCTTGGTCGTGGACTTTCTACATCAACATATGATGTGCAAGGTAGGTTTGTTGTTGATGCTCTGGGATGCCGTGTCAAAATACACTTCTGTTTTCACAGGAAATGTACAGTTTGCATTCTGTCTCTGTCAAAATAAATGGACTACGTTGTTAAACACCGCAAATCAACTTTTTTTTTCTTCAGCAATAAACGCACGTGGTTACGTTGAGCCAACACACGCATGTGGTTAGGTTTAGAAAAAAATAACAAGGTTTGGCTTTACAGTCTTATGGGAAGCAAAAACTGGCCAGTGTAAGGTAAAAGTTGGTAGCTGTTGGACCCATCCACCACCGCTCCCACGCACCCTATTCGTACTTTTCACCCCTTTAACTTAGGTTGTTGTCCAGCTACGTTTCCCCCTGACACCGTCAGGCACCGTTACACACTAATGGTGCCTGGTTGCATATCATGCCGACGTGAAAGGATGGCTTTTTCATCCGAATGCGGTGTGGAAGACGCTGCCGAAATGTCGGTATTAAATGACTTGGAAATGTGCGCTCTGACTAATTTAGTTAATCTAGAGATAATGTGCAGATCATTTTCCCCATCGACCAATTGATTGAATGAGGACTAGGTAGAATTTCAGTCAACAAGGATCTTCATTGGTTGATTACAGTCCTACTGGGTTGTTATTTCTTTAAGCCAGTCACAATCGTTGTGGTAGGTGCCAAACCCAGGATGCAACGAGGTGCACTTGCAACCTAGGGTCGAAGGGGAACTTGTTTTGGAGAAATATTTGCACATGAGAGAGCAAACACTGTTAAGGGCCGTACACGTGCTGCGTTTTTAGCACCCTCAAATCCATTGTTTTCAATGAAGACGCGTGCCAGAGCGACGCCGTCGTGGTGTGCATGCGTTCCTGAGCGCCTATGTTTCAAGGCACGACAGCTGCACCCTGAGATAAACTGAGATCAACTTTTGGAACGCAACAGTGCGACCGCATGTCATGGGATGAGGACCAACCAGTCACAGCTGACAGATATTTCCCTTCATCCGTCAATATCAGTCTGTAGTAAATACGGAAAAGGTGATCATTTTAGTGCATGGCTGCCAGAACTTTAGATCTGTCCCATGGACGATAGGCCCAGACACAAACAGTGCCTGGAAGAAGATCAGCTCTGCACTCAGGATTTTAGGTAAATAGGCTATGATACAATTCGTCTTTAGGGTGCTTAGCAACATCAGACGCAACCTGCTGCGGTGCTCTTGAAAGCTGGCACAGAAAAGACACAAGAGTAGCATCCCTTGCCTGACCTCACATTTTACAGGCGGTTAAAGACACACCATGAGTCCTGCGAGACAGAACAGAGCCTGGGCTTTTCCAGATGCATTCACAAGCTTGTTGTTTACAACAGTTTACTGAGAGAACAAACCTTACTGCACGGTCAGATCTTTGTCACAAATTGCTATTTTTAGTGTGTAGGTTGTTAGTGTGGATGTTGTGTTTGTCGTTTGTACATAGGGAAAGGGATTTTGAAAATGGTAACACACATATAGTGAAAGGGGAAGAGAATGTCAGCCAATGGCAGCTTTTGAGGCACAGTCTATTACGTTGAGTCAGACTAGCCCAGGTCATACAACACTAGCTTCTATCTTCAAGCATGATGTCACAAGTGTAGCCATCAAGACAAGTTTTAAAACTGGTGCATTACAAAACATTAAAAAGTTAGCTGGAAACAGCAACATGGAGCTAACATTAGCTTTATTAGAAAGTTATTGTTTTTAAGGTCTGTTTTAGGGCAGGCAGCTATGATGAACTGGTTTTGTAATTCAGCTGCTTGGTGAGTAATCCAGTAATTGAGATTGTAATCCAGATGTCTGATATAAAGGGGCTTTATTGGACTTGTGTCTTGGGATTGTGGCTGTCTCACCTCATTTGTTGATAAAGCATCAGTGTCTCAGTTCACCAGTTCGTAAAACATCAATGTCATGCCAGTTGGGTGGTTAAGCCACGAGCGACTCACCTCGTTTGTTGAGAGAACCGAGTCTTCATCCAGACTGAGGATGGTGTCAGTGAGGATGACGTCGTGGGGGAAAAAACGACTGCTCATCGTCTGCAGAGACAGAAAGACATCAATGGCATTTTTAACAACAGTTTATTGATATAAATGTCCCACCACAAGCAACATAAATTACATTTTTGTGAAGTAATGTGGCATGTGACAGTGAGCACTGGTGGTCGCTGACCTGTAGCCAGTACTAGCTGAGGTGTTTAGGTTCATATTCATGATTTGTTAAAATTAGTTTTGGGCATGGTATGCTTTTATTCAACTGATAGGATAGGTAGGAATAATGACTGCAAACATGGGAGAGGAAGTGTCTCAGGAAATGTGTCTCTAAGCACTTTAAAGGTAAAGAACTGGTATAGAGGTATGAAAAATCAAGGCAAAATAAATGGCCAATGAGAAAATGTGTTTGTTTCACGCCCTGCTGTGTGTCTATCGATCACTGAGCTGACTTAATAGGTTTTGTGCGAGTCTTTATCAATTCACTGCCTAACAGAAAGTGTAGTAGACCTTGATCCATTGGGCTAAAGAAGGCTGCGGCTGCTGTTGATGTTATTGACTTGTAATTAAAGTGTAAATTATTGAACTGTTGAGTAGAAAAGGGAAAAAAAAGACACAGATCTTGACTTTATGGGGGGAAAAAAGTGTAAGTGAGGAATCAAACAACCTTCTCAGGCAGACTCGTACCTCATTACCACACCAGCAGACTACAAACTGCAGCATTGCTCTCATACACTGTTTACAGTTTGAGATTGCTCTGATCAATGTTTATGTATTAATCTGCATTAGAAACACGTCATCATGTCTCTTTTCTGGGCTACATATGGGTCAGTTAAGGGTAATATAGGTGCACCTGTAGTCTGATGCATAAGCAGTGATTTAATGTGTCAAATTTCAGTGGGTCAGGCCTAAAAATAGAAATTTCTGTCTCTTATGTAATCAGGGATGACGGATGTGTTACAGCTATTCTTTCTCAGGGCATCTTTGTGTCTATAAGAAACTGCTTGATTAGCAGGTCTAAATATTTATTCTCTGTTCACATGAGGGTTGGTTATGGACTTTAAAAATGCAGTAGCCTCACTGCATGACCTGCTGAGTTTTTAAAGTGTTGCATGGCTAATTCCATGTGTCACTCAGCAAGTGAAGGTAGATGGGTTAAACTAGGAGTCAGCAACCTTCACAACCAGAAGAGCCATTTTCGGTCCAAACAATCTGTCTAGAGCCGTGAAATTTATCTGAGCTTAATAATAAAGGTAACACAGTCTTATTAAGTCTAAATTAGCTTGTCAACATTGCTAATATGTCTAATCATTAAGATGTTTTGGCATAAGCTATACTGCAGTATTTATGAATAATTGGTACCTTGCAGTGAAAGTAAACACAACTGTCTATGCACTATTACATTGAATATTGTCCTCCAAGATTTTTTCTTTCTGCATTTGGAATCCACAGCTAGTGTCGCTAAGGAGACTCAAGACAAACCACTGCTCTTGATGTTTGGCAAAATCTAGAGAAAAGGCACCAGGCTGTAGACATGACTCACATTTTAGGTGATGAAATATTAAAACATTTTTTAAACGTGTTGTAGGCCTATAGCTAAAACATTTTTACAATCAGATAATGTAAGAATCACTGTAGGGCTACAACGATGACAAATGTAAATGTTCAAAAATAACCGTGATTCATTTCCATGTACCCTAATTTTTGATCAAAGCAACAGGGAGCCCTTGGAGAGGGGCTAAAGAGCCACACGCGGCTCCTGAGCCGCAGGCTGACTACCTCTGGGTTAAATAAACACAGGACTTTGACCTAGGAGACCACTGTTTGTGTCCCCTGTAAAACCAAAAGCCAACATTGAGTTACTTTAACAATGCAGCACAGTACTATGTACGTATAGTGTGTTGTTAGCAACACATCCTACCCATTTTAACCCAAACAACAGTCTTGTTTCTAAACCTAAACAAGGAGTTTTGGTGCAACTGTGACCATTTAACAACTTTACCCAGTGTTTAAAACCGCAGCTGTTAACAATCATATAGAAGTGCATATAGGAGCGCCAGTGGGGGTGCTCTTGTGGGTTGCATCAAAGGAACATACGATGACTAACACATTCTCACTCCGACCTCGTCACATATTGATGTTTTGATCATGGACTTTCCACGTCCACAAACGACGTGCAAGGTACCCTGGGTGCGTTGCTTGTTGACGTTCTGGGACACTGTGCCAAGATCTACCTGTTACATGCATTGTCTTCTTTCAAGATACACTTCCGTTTTCACAGGAAATTTAACGTTTACACACAGTCTCTTTCAAAATAAATGCACTACGTCGGTACAACACCATAAATTGACATTTTTTTTTCCTTCAGCAACAAAAACACGATTGGGTTTAGGCAACAAAAACATGTGGTTGGGTTCAGGAAAAAAGAGCAGGGATTGGCTTTAGAATCTTATGGGATGCGAACACCGCTCTCTTGGGTAAAAGTCAGTGTTTGTTGGACCCATCCACCACCTCTTCTGCCCGCCCCACTTGGACTTTAGTTGCCTTAACTTTTGTTGTTGACGCCACCGGGTGCTGGTAAACTTTAACGGCAACTGGCCGTGTATCATACCATCGTTAAAGGACGCCTTTTTTCATTGGTTTCTGATGCAGCAAGTCACAGCCCAAGCACAGGATTTCATGACTTCGGAGTGAGACTGGGCTCCAATGACATATGTGGTTGTATTGAGTCAAAGGAGTTGTAGAAATATATCTGTAAAATTAAAAACTGAACAGTTTTCAGCCAGAATGTGCAAAATATTATCCAAGGGTTAGGCATAAGTTCACACTATAAAGTACAGAGAATATGTGCAGTTATGATACGCAGATGATAGTCCTAGAAATGTGCATAAAAAAAAAACTGTCAGTGCAAAAGTCAACCCTGTAAATGTAAGATGGTGATTAAACATGAAAGACAAAATCAGAGGCTAGACAAACATGATCTTTCAAGGTCAGTTTTCAAGATTGTACCTAGACGATCAGCTAAACTAACCGCACAGCCTACAGTCTATGATGCACTTCAGTGTAAGTAGATTTTTCTTCACATGGTAGCAAAAGTTCTTAGCAAAAGTTCTTCAGTGTAACACAACTAGTATGATTAACTCTGCCTAAAGCTTAAGAAAAACTTGTGTTAATCATTAATTATATATTTTTCCTCTGCTTTTATCTCAGTCTACTAAGATTATATATAATTGAAATGGACCTCCGTGGTAACTACTGTCACAGCAGTGACGTTTGACACAGATTCACTGTCTTAAATGAAGCAGATTGAATTTACAGCCCCAGGGGTAATATTAAGAGGCTTATTTTGCAAAGTAAGACCACAAATATCCGCAAGTTTAATGTCTACTTCCATCTCAGCTTAATGAGCCGATGGATGCTGACTGCAACTTCATCAAGAAATTAAGCATAACATCAAACGAATTTGAACACAAATCCCCTAAATTATTTGAGAGTGCCACATTAAAAAAAAAGTATTAAATCACTGCTTAAAGTGAGAACTCTTGGCAGAAAATATATTTTCTTTGGATGGATGCCCTATAATCACCAGGCAGGTAATTAGTTCAGTTAGGATGGTGCTCATAGTAGTGTAACAGTCTCTCAGCTTTCTTATGAAACCACCACCACAGTGTAATTGGTTGAAGTAAATTCACCACTTGCCTGGTAATCAGCTGCATTCGTCCTGGACCGATGGGCTGAATGCAGCAAGTTCCCAGTATCAAAGATTTGCATGAGCAAGAATAAACATATGAACAATCCCATGCACAATGAACACACCTTGTCATAGGCCAGTTTGCATTATGACTTCACTACATTTCCCAGCAACCCTCAGGTTATCTTGCTTTAAACCTGGATTAAACTTGACGGTTTGGCTTAAAATAAGTACGTTTGTTACTAACATAATGTAACATGACGTGACATATGTCAAAAGATACATGACTAGCTTAGTATGCTACACATATGCTACATTCATACATGGTGTTCAAAGGCCATCAGTCCCGTTTATTATGTTTTGTAAAAATAAATTCAAATCCCATCTATTTCTAAATTTCAGCTACCAATGTGGTGCCCTCAGGTTTTAATAGAGTCACACAGTAGTGCCCCATGATGGACTAAATGCTGCGTTAGATGCTTTTCCACTCTGGCAAGAAAATAAAAAATGGTCATTGTGAAAGATATTCATCAGCAGTTTTCAGTCCAGTAAACATCAGTTTTGGCACAGGCCTTGAAAACCTCATAATGTACCTGTGCCTCATAACGTATCTGTACCTGTCTGAGTGCAGGTACAGACAGACGCTGCCCAACTCTCCCTCCCTCTGGCTGGTGTCAATGCTTTTCTGCCTCTGGGCAGAGATTAGATCCCACTGAGATCACTGGCAGTTCAATGGCCTGAACCTTATCTTTGTCGCTCTCCTTCCTCCCATTTCCCCTCTTTATATTTGCCGTGACTCCTGCCACTTCAAGGGGAGTCTTTGGAGATATCAGGTCTGTCTTCATGTCGCAGATTTTTCTAGATGTCTGTAAATTACAGCTGAAAGTCAAAGATCACAGAACTATCTGTAACACCATTATAAACTATGGACAGCTGCTCATGATAAACATTTTACTTCATCATCAAGGTAAGAGATTAAGCACTTGTGCAAGAGGGCTCCTAACTATTTCAGTCTTTATATATCAGACCAGTTATTTGATGTCTGATTGATGTGTTTGTGTGAGTTGAATTTTTTTGTGGGAAGCCATTTTGTGAAAACCTATTAGCATTGAGATCTAGTTGAGACTCTTCTGACGTTATCGAGAATTAGAAATGGAGGACCTGGAGCTCTATCACTCTCTGTCAGTACTGTACAGAGACAGAACAAACAAGGAGAGGGCTTGGAGATTAGTCAACGAAGTCATAGGACTACATGGTAAGTTCTAAAAATATCTATTTGTGACTTGTGTAAGCTGGTGTGTTGAGTCACTTCTTAGCAGAATGCTCCAAGTGACTGAAATTGGTCTTTTATTGTGGAAAGTAAAAAACAGAAAAAGTGAAGGTGTGAAGTGGTAATGTGCTGCTGTGACAGTATGAAAAATAACAACGAGGGGTGACATCTTGGTTCATGCTGTTTCAGAGCACGTGTAACATGTTCACATCATTTGATACCAGCTATTGGCTACTCTTTATTACAAACAGTGTTGGACAAGTTACTCTCAAACTGTTATATATTACATATTAATAGTTACCTTCATTTGAAAGTAATGAGTTACTTTACAATATTACGCTCTGTGTAGAGTAATAAGTTACTTATTATACTACTTTTGCATTGCTTTCACCAAAGTGACCTCAGAAGAGCAAAAAGGCGTTTTAAATAGATGAGGGTCATGTTGGTTCACAGCAGCTAATCAAAGCACAGAAGCTCCAGTTTATTATTTCGAGGCCAGTGCTGCGCAGGTCTGACCCATTCATGCATTCGCAAATTAAAACAGCTGGAAGACCCACCTGCCGGTTCTCAGCGTGCCGGTCAGCTACAACAGAACCGGAGAGAGAGTTATGGATAAGAACGGCATCATGTACCGCCGTTGTTCGGCAGTTGTAGGGGATGTGAATGAAAACACATCCATCATATACTAACATTACCCAGGCCAGATGTGCTGATCACTGGGATGAGGAAAAAACTAACTGGAGGGCAGCTCCTTTTCCTGCTGCTTTCAGGCAGTCTTAGGACGCAAAATCAGAGTGGTATACTATGTACATTGTTATATCAATGGAAACATACTGAACATGATAACGAACAGTATGGCAAGACCCACACGTGCCAATCATCTTTAGTCTGTTGTGACATGAAAGGACAACAACCCTCGGGGGATGTTTTTCTGGTGGCGCACTGGTGGAAGTGGAGCAATGTGGATCACTGTGGATGAATGAAAAATTAAAACAATAAACAGTTTATTTTGGGTGGTGACACGTTATGTGACAATGTAAATGTAATGAATTTAATTACCTTGTGTAATGTGGAAGGAGTTAAAAGTAGCAATGATGCCACAGACGATTATTACCCGACTCTGTATGGGTAGTATGAGCATCTCATTGCTTTGGTTTCATGGCTGTGACTTTACTATTTTAGTTTACTCACACAGCTCTTATCAACCTCACTTTTAGTAGCAGCCCACTCCCTCCTATTACAGGAGTTGATAGAGACCAAAACAGCAAATCGACTTAGGAAACTGTTTGCTAAAACATGACATTGAAAGTCTCCGAGGCAATAATATTGTATAATAATACTGACGCTGTGACAAAAGAATAAACATAAAATACATTTTATGTCTTTGATTAGCCAAAACAAACATACATAGTCATTTTGCCAATGACTGCTCTAACAAATAATAAACGACATGATATTTAAAGTCAACACAAGGCCATTAATTCTACTCTAATTCTGCTGCCCCGACCTTCTGTTCAATTGCACTGCAACATAAGGTCCCACTTCACCTTTGAACTCTCCACTTTTATACTCCTTTGGTTTAATTTAAATGCATACCAAAGGAGTCAGAATCAATGTTGAAGATTAACTTATCAATATTAAATTCAGGGTGTGAGGGCAACACATGCAATATTGCAAAGTGATTGATGAAGGTGAGATATAGTCGACATATTAACAGTGATAGAGGGGAGTCCTTTGATAATATTGATGTGTGGGTCATGAATGCTGATCCAGCAGGACCTCTCTTACAGCAAGGCTAAGCAACAAGAGACTCGATTCATCTGATCAACGAGTCAAATTCTCTGCGTACTTAGCAGCTAGTAAATAATTTAAACCTGTGCAACGGTGAATCATTAAGAGGGCTCCAGCCCAACCAGGATCCAAGTGTTACCTATGATTATATTTTGTGTATGTAAGAATTTCTATTGTGCATAATTTATCTTTTAAAATGTAACACTGTCAGAAAAGGGTTTGTTTACTACTTAAAAGAAGGTAAATCTCCCTGGTAAAATAGTCTCTCATCTGATTGCACCATCTCTAATTCCTAACAGAAAGGTATAATTGGCCTCAAAAACAATTTAGTAAAGTAGTAAAGAGTGTAGTGGTAACATGAATTTAACAAAAATATTCAATATGTATACCCATACCATACCCATATGTATAATGCAGCAAGTCAATATGTATCCTAGGCTGTATCTGTATAACAGCAGCGACATGTATGGGTGTCTAAAACACTGCTGAGAAATGATGATACCTGCAGTTAGAAACGTTTTCTGTTGTCACTGACCAGGACTAGATTAGCAGGAGTTTTTGGAGACAATGTGAGTGTTACTACAGATTTGATTAGATTGTTCTGTAATACTTGTTACAAGCCACACATGCCAAACAACACCTAATGTATGTTAGTGAAGACATCTGGGAGTATGCAACTGGGTTCTTCTTTAAATGTTAAGATTTTAAACTCTGTTATGCTTCCTATTTGGAATATTTTTGGAGATATATTGATATTATTGGTCTAGAGAGTTAAATTCATGCATGCTTAAACATGTTTGGACAATAGAGCTGATTCCGATTTTCAATAAGTGTCCCATTTGATATTAAAGATTTTTAAATAAAGCCTGGGTTGAAAATACAAAAACAAAACAAACAGCAAGCTAAGTGCTTCAGGCTAAATATTTTGAAATCTCTGATCACAAAATAGTAAAAGAAACACATTTTCTCAGTTTGAAGTAATAATAAAAATAATACATTTTATTTGCCGCCTTTCAAGACACTCAAGGACACCTTACAGGCAAGGACAGAGAAAATAAAGGCAGATTAATAAAGTCAATGAGATAAGAAATAAAGTAACATAAAAAATAGATGATAAAAATAATAATAACAAATATTTAGCAAAAGAAGCTCATAGTGAATAAAATTCTGTGTAAATAGTGGATGGGTAAGGCTAAAGGCTAGACAAACGGGAGTCAAACTTAATGGGCCATCTGAAAGATATGAGTTTAAGGCTGGATTTGAAAGTGGAAAGAGAGTTGATGCTAGGAATTTCTGGTGGGAGGGGCTTCCAGAGGTAGGGGGCAGAACAGCTGAAGGCTCTAGACCCCATGGTGGTCAGACGGGCTGGTAGGACAGTGAAGTGGATGAAAGAGGAGGACCTGAGAGTGTGGATGGGGGTGTGGATGTGCAGAAGTTCAGAAAGGTACAGAGAGGGTTTAGAGGAGAATAGGATCTTAAAGTCAAAATTATATTTAACAGGAAGCTGCTGAAGGACAGGAGTGATGTGACTGATGGAGTGTGTTCTGGTGATGATGGGAGCAGCAGAGTTCTGGACCAGTTGAAGTTTGTGGATGTACTTGAGAGGGAGACCAAAAGAAGCAAGTTATAGTAATAAATACGGGATATAACTATGGTGCGAACAAGAATGCTCATACTGTGTGGTGTGAGGGACGGGCAAAGGCGGAGACCGATTGATATTATTGATGTGAGCTTGGAATGACAGAGTGCTGTCGAGAATGACGCCCAGACTCTTAACCTGCAGGGAGGGGGAAACTAAGGAGTTATCAAAATCGAGTGTGTGGGCCTTTGATATGAAACACAACAGACAAATTTTGAAGTTAGCAAAACAAACTGAATGGTGTGTGAGTCAGTCACTACGACAAGCGCAAGTTTATCACTATTTAATTTGAGGACATTGCAAAAGAACTAGGATTAGATTTCCTGGAGGCAGTCAAAGAAGGAGGAGGATCGAAGGGTGGAGGAAGGTTTGGTGGACAGATAGAGCCGGCTGTCATCTGCATAGCAATGGAAGTGAATGTTAAATTTACGAAAGATGTAGCCGAGAGGAAGTAGGTAGATAATAAACAGATGTGGACCCAAGACAGAACCTTGAGGAACACCTGTAGAGACTGGAAATGGCTGGAATTTGATTGTTTTGAGCTGGATAAATTGTGTACTGTCAGATAGATAGGATTTAAAGAACAGGTGTCAAAGGCTGCATTCAGATCAAGCAGGTTGATAATGGTTAAGAGTCTGGAGTCAGCTGCCATAGGTTACATTTAAGTGTAAGGTCCTCTGTAGGTTTAAACCTGGGGTTAAGGCAAAGATTAGGTTAATAAATAACTTTTTAGGATACGGTTTTGCTATAATATCCAACAAGTGACAAGACTACTCATGAGGCACACGACACTCTGTGTGATGCACAATGCACCATTTTTGGGAAGTCCTGGTTGAGGTTTAACATTGGAGACTGTGCACCGATCCCAACCTCCTATCAACAGTCATTATTGGATTCTTTTACATAGTTTGACTGCAATCTTTTCTTACCTTTAATCAAGTGTTTTTTTATACCATGAAGAAAATACAATGTTTTTTCTCTATGTATTAAGACATTTGGAATACTCATAAAATAAACTGAAAATTAGATGTGATATTTAATGAAAGGAGTGGAAGTAAACAGGCGTACAGGAAAGAGAGAGGGGAAGTAAAGCTTGCGGATGGAGTGTATCCACTCAGCATTACAGAGTAGATACACTCATAACCAACTGCAAATTACTCTGCTGCTGTGCTCTGTTGAGGCGAATTGCAAACTTTCTGTGTGTGTGTGTTTAGTTATTATAGTGGGAACAAACACAGCAAGCGGTTGGAAGGAAATTCACTGAAGAGCATCTGTCTGGGCTGCACGACAATATACCACATGACTAATTATAGGACCATAGACGCTGCTGGGTACCGGCACACACACACTTGCATATTGCCTCTGAGACGCATTTTATTGTCACCAGTGGAAACATTGTTCTTGTGTTTCAAGGGGGACACATTTACATGAAAACAAACAGAAGCAATTAGACCACAAAGCATCAGGATTAGAGTGAGAGAGGGAGAGGTTAGTGTGTGTGTGTGTGTGTGTGTGTGTGTGTGTGTGTGTGTGTGTGTGTGTGTTCAGTGAGTGAACGAATGAGAATGAGTCAGAGAATATTTTTAGGAAGAAGCCCAATTGTATAAAAACTGTTGTGTAAATGAATAAAATTAAAAACAGGAGTGTCATGTAACAGTTGTGAGTTCATATGTACGCATAAGTGAGGACAGAATATTTTTCTGTAATACTGCAAATGAGAACAATCCCAAGAAAGTCACACTGTCGGCTTCACGCTAACAACTGACATTCAAAACCCATGTTGTTTCAATCTCACCATCAAGAGTCTATTTAAACCCGAAATTGCTCTGTATTACACAATAACACAGTATAGAACATTATTTAATACACTGTACACAACACTGATATCATTCTCTCCCTGCCGTGTTACTGTCTCTACAGCTGTTAACATACAGAGGCTAGTTTGCATTATTTACATTTTATTTGATTCTTTTTTTTTTAATCAGTGGAAGAATCTAATGAAGTACATTTATTCAAGTGCAGTACTTAAGTGTAGCTTTAAGGTTCTTTTGAGATACAGGTCAAATGTATGCTACTTTAATTCTAGTAATTCATTTTAGAGTGAAATATTGTACTTTAAGAGTAACAATGAACAAAACTAAACAAAAAAAATCTTAATTTTTTAATGTTGACCTTTCAACTGACACTACTGTTTTGTGTATTGATTGTACACCCTGCTAGCAGGAGAGTGAAAGAGATGTCAATCAGCTTCAGTTTGTGCAAGTCCAATCAGGCAACATGAGTGAAGACACAAATGTGGGTGGAGTATGAGTGTTTAGAGGCCTTATAGTCCAGATGAAATGACATTTCTAGAACATTTAGCTTCAGTGTCGTGACATATTTCTGAGTGAAACAGGATGGACAGGGAGGACATAATGTTGGGACGAAATTGATCTGATTGTTGAAAAGTGGTTGTGTCATCACAGACTACAAAAGGCCCTGACGGTGTACAACAAAAAGATAGCAGTATCTGTCAAGGTGAGAGATGAAGCCTGTTGTATGCTCTATATCAGTGGTTCCCAACTGGTTCAGGCCAGATTTCTCCTTAGTCATCAGTTCAAGGTCCACAGAGTTTAATGTATTCAGCGTCATACTTGTGTTTTGCTATGTCTCCAGCTAGTTTGCTGTCTCTGTTAAGAAACTGTTCATTATTAACTAGCTCTACGACAGGAAATGGCACAAGCTCTGTGCTGGAAATTCACTGTACATGAAAATAAAGTGTGTGTTTTACAAAGTTGATACGTTAGCGATTCACTTGTGATACATTCAGAATGTACCCGCGACCCACTTTTAGACCACGACCCACCAGTTGGGAACCACTGCTCTATATAGTGGCTGAGGCAGTCCATTGTAAAATGTGCATAATGTGAAGCATTCACAAATATCACTTTCTACAAAGTGAATACATTCTCGCCAGCGATCCTGTATTAAAGGTTACGATATTATAACTCTAGTTCTATTAGCACAGCTGGAGCCCTCGCCTGGAATCTGTGGGTAATACTGCTGTCATCATAAGCACACATTTGCACACTGAAAAAAAGCATAAACATAGCCAGTCAATCAGGACGTGCCTATTCAAATACATCCGGATTACCGCGTCCAACATCCTACACCCTCTTCAGCGAGTGGCGGAGCTAGGGTTACAATATTGTAACCTTTATTCTAACTCACACAGGCTCTGCCCTCTACTGGACTCTTTTGGTCCGGTGGGTGGAGCCCGATGATTGAACACGCTGTTGCTACATTACATCGACCCACACTGATCCTGACTAGGTAAAGGTTAGTCTCTGTAGCCAGCCTTCTTCTTTATAACCTAGGCCACCACAGCAGAGAACAAGGGGGCTCCAGCCAACCCAAGTGATGAGTATCCGAACTGGGTGGAGCTGTGGCCTAACCTTGCAGGGGTCAAAAGACAAGCATAGACACTCTCCACACCACATTTCCTGAGTCATCAAGGGACACGGAAGCATGTTGGTGTATCACGCCCAGAGGGAAGTCAGGTGCAAGGCAGCTAACATACACCCAAAGCTTTCCACCTGTCCTGTGTTGTTTTGTGTGCTATGCGCCATAGCTAAAGAGGAAAAGGATGTCAGATGTGGGAATCCGCCTCCCTGTATATTGTGGGGTGTTCACATATTCGGGTGGGCACGTCCTGGTTGGCTGGCTACCTTTTTGCTTTTTTCAGTGTGCAAATGCGTGATCGTGATCAGAGGAGTATTACCAAAAGAGTCCAGAGGGCGAAGCCTTTGTAAGGCAGAACCATACTAAGGAAATGGAGCATTAGGTTTGAGGTGGTGAATACCTGAGGACACACCGTTGCGGAATGCTGTTGCTAAGTAGCTAACTTAATCTCAGCTCTGTGAGGCTAAAAGTTCAAGACTGATTGATGGGTGGATGTCATAATATTATTGTCACATTTAAATTTAATGTAAGCTGATGGATTCACGTCGTCAACTCATGCACTGAGTAACATTACAAGTTAACGTTCCACCTTAAAAGTTGCCGGCAGTCGGCCCGGTGGATTAAGTTATTTTTTTCTCAGACTCTTGCTGCTGCACGAGGCAGCAAAACATCCTTTCAGTTTACTAATAAAACTCTACACAGTATGAACAGTGGTTACATGAGCCTCAACACCAGCCACAACTCAGCCCCTATTGACCAATCGACAGACTGTTCACAGCTCCACCTTTTAGTACCAGATCTGTGTGCTAGGTACCCCAACAGAGGGGTGACCAAAAATGGGGACAGTAAGGAATGGTTCCATTGGTACCATCCACAACTTTTCACAGTGGAAATGGAAAAAAGTGTACTGAACTGGACTAAACTGTACTGTGCCGTACTACTCAGTGGAAACAGGGCTTTTGTTTACAACAGAAAATCATGATTGAATTTTAATATAACAAAGAAATCAGGTTTCTTTTTTGCATATATTATTAAATAGGTGCACAATTTGAGCAGTCTTGCATAAAAAGGGGTCAAAAAGGCATTCTCCATCTAATCTTGACCTTAAAAAGACCATGAGAGTGTTTTAAAGTTAATCTGTCTCTTTTTCTATTACCTGAAAATTTATTTTGGGAGGATGAGGGGTGTGGGATGCACATTGGGCAGACTTTGCCCCCAATGCCCCCACCTCCGCAGAACCAGATGGAAGACAAAACTGAACTGCTGTTATTATTAAAGTCAAAAGTTGTGTTTAACGACTCAAAGCATCCTTTGAGAACAGTGTACTAGACAGATTGCAGGATGAAGCTCTGGGCTCCTACACAGGTGTTTCTCACTTTTAATAGTTTAACCTCCTCTCACATTGATTCGGAAAAGGTGTAAAATTTTCCACCCTACCAGGTGTGAACATACGACAGTGAGGGAGATGTCAGTCAGACACACACCTGTGGAGAGGTTAAATCAGCTAAAATAATTGAAAGCACCTGCAAGGGTAATCAGTCTTCAAATCCATTTGATTATAATGGTTCAAAAGCATTTTCAGCACTGATACTGTCATAGAGCTCAGTTTGTAACACAGACCAGCAGGTTTTTCAGCTTAAACAAAACCTCAAGATTGTGAAGAATTCAGATGATTATTCAGAAAAAGATTTTAAACAACACCTCTTTAGGAGCAGCAGCAGCAATGTGACCAATACTGAGTTACAGTGCCGATTTGTTGGTGTGCAATGTGGGTGGAATTTTGGTTCGACATGCTCAATATCAGCACAGTATCGTTATTGTGATCCAAAAACAAGTACCAGGACACTTGTAAGCGGACAGCAGAATAAAAGAAGTATTTATAAGTGCCACTTGGTGCAGAATTGTCTGCAGCAAACAAACATGCTCAATGGACCCTTCACTTACAAGAATAGTCTGAGGCACTCGGCAGTAACAGAGCTAATAAAAGCCTCACATTTTCAGTGACAGTTAGAAAAGTTAAAACTGACTAATACATTTCAGCCTCAGTGAGCCTTAATCAGGGCCCACTCTTGTTTTTCTTTGGGTTTTAATATAATAACAACCCAAAAGGGTCTGAACATCTGGCGTTCCCAAGGGTGCTTTGTTTAATTTCCTGAATCATTTATCATGAAATGAAGCTCTAAATGGTGCAGAGTTCCTCCCGGTGGTTACTGCAATACTCAAAATACACATCACAGGATCATTTTAGCTCTATTTTAGCTTTCTGCACCCGTTATGTTGAGGTTTTATGAATCAAAATTTTGCTGATTTCTCTCAAGTCGAACTCCTTTCCCATCTTTATGAGTCTGGGTGAATCCTCAAGAGACATTTTGATCATTCCAACCTCCAAGGTAAAGGCAGATGGTGATCAGGCTAATGCTGTCACACCCCAAGCATCTCCTGTCCTCTTAGGCAAATTATCTAGTCATGGGATCATAGCTTACTCGTTGAAGAAGCGGGTCCTGTGTCTTATGATTGTTGTCTGGATTCCTTTTGTTTGGACTTTCAAAGCCTTGTTAAACAAAAAAGCTTACATGTAACCACTAACACACACAGACGAGTATAAAGTAAGAGTAAAATCATGCTACTCGTTGTGTTGTTGAACAGGGCTAAAGGCTTGTTCTGATTTTGAGTTTAAATCGTTACTTCCAGAGAATATAGCACTCTTTTACATAGGATTTCAAAAGAACAAGGAGCGAAGCAGCCATTACAGTGTGCTATAATGGTGGTTTGTTGAAGTGGATTACTGTTGTTAAACATAAAGTTTTATGTTAGGGCAATCATCTTCACTTGATGCTAGTTACCAAAAATAATACCAAAAAACCCCCCCAAAACAACATTATCCTATGGTAACTTTGGTAGTTTTTAACCCGTACCCTATTTTCCCAAGTTTTGTGACTAAAGGGAACAACATTTTTTTCAAACTGGTCTAGTATTGAACGAGACTGCTGCAGACGGCGATGGTCAAACAAGCTACTGTGTAACCATTCGAGGCATACTTGCATCGTCTATTTACATCCATGAAAAGTGCTTGTTTTTGCCATGTGAGCCTGTGACAACTTATTGAAAGGATCCCCACAGAGACAGACCTTTTTGTTAAAGAATAATATAATTTTGTTTAACCAGAAACAGCCCCTGAAACTCTATCACTAATCCCACCAGACTCCATTTAGGTAAACCGTAATTTTGTCATCGTAAAACACACTTCATTCGAAGTCGACAGAAACAAAACAAAACTCAGAAAAACCAGCCTGGGTTTTAGAACATTACAAAGAAAAGTTACAGTGGTGTGAGCTGGCCTGTCTGAGCTAAACTTAAGCCGGTTGATGGTGTCACCTGCAACTCAGCTGGCCAAATCACAGACAACTGGTTTTAAAATGTAAAGCACGTCGCCTGTTTCTACAGCTTGTGGTGAAGTCCGCTGGTCAAGTCAAAATGTTTGCTGCAGCAGGTGCTCCATCCTCGCCAACCCCTTTGTTTCTGTCCTCACAGTGCGCCGGTGTCGGACGGTGGGTCGCCTTAATTGGCGCTGCTTACTTATATTATTGTTGTCATTTCATCACTTCTATAAATGCAACTGTAGCCAGTATCTCACCATCATTATCCTTATCACATTTTAAGAAGCTACAAATTATATTCAGCCACAAAATGAGCCTGAAAGGCTGGAAAACAGAACAGAATTACAAAGAGTTGTTGCATAGAGATGATACACCATCTCATCTAGTTGCATTGATGTGAACCGGCAGGTGTTGAGAGCATTGCAAAATGGTGCAGTGCAAGTAGTTGCCTGTATCAGCTTGTCTCGTCGCAAGTCTTTGGTCTGAACTGGGCTTTAATTCACCCAGTAAGATATGAAAATATACTGGCTTTATACACACTAAAATTACTGTTTATTTAAATGGAGTCTGGTTGGTTTGGTGATAGCAACTTTGGGGCTGCTTCTGGTTGAACAAAAAGTATCTTACTGTAATGAAAGGTCTACCTCTGCAAGGATCCTTTCCATAATAGTGTCAGACACTTATAATAACAATCTGAACCTGTCGGTGACAAAAACACTTTCAGTGAACGTACATTGACGGTGCAAACATGCCCAGAGTAGTTACATTGCAGCCTGTTTCACTAATGTCGGGTGCAGCCCTGTTTCCAGTCACTTTGACAAAAACATGATTAAATAGGATCCAGGTTAGGAAAAAATGGACTTACCCTTTAAGCCACTTGCTCAGTTTCGTTCATGTAATCTAAAAAAATATTTTGCAACACAGCTGAACTGTAAAGTTAATTTCAGCTGCAGCTGAAAAGTCGTTCCAGTTTACTGCAATAACATTAGTTCACAGTTGAACTTAATCTGACAGCTGTGTGAAAACAAAACGCAACAATGAGGTTTGGAAGGGCATCTATATAATATTCTCTGGGATATTAACACACAAGCGTTTACATGCTAAAATTCCTAAGATCCTGCAGGCATTTTTCTGCGTGAAACTTTTACATGTTTCATCCTTCATTTCTAGTGTCTTAAAGTTCAGGTTTAATGTATCTACAAAGCAGCTACAAGCCAAAGGGTCTATGCTTTCATTTCTGGTGTAGACTGCCAACAAAGTACCTTTGAGAATATCTGTTTTTATAAAGCTGAGATAAATATCTTCACCTCTATGCAACAAAGTGTCTTTTAATACATAATGGATGCAAAAAGCCAGCAGCTGTTACCTTGGTCTGTCCTTCAATGACAGTGAGAGGCACGCTGGTGGAGGGCCACTTGTTCCTTGGAGGTAAAGGCTTGTCGCAGTTCCATAAAATCACAATCTGTATGGGAGAAGTACATGGAGTTGATTAACATTGTATAACCATCAACGTCATTATACTTTGGTTTCTGCATAGAGATTTTTAAAACAACTGATATCTTTCACAAAGCATGATGATACAGTAGAATCTATTTCAGGATGCATTTTTCATCTTTGAGAAGCATCAGGCTTCAAGACAGTCAGGATTATATTTTCCACACAGAGGTTAATTGAAGAGCACCTAATTATCACAGGAAGCACACCTTCACTTGTGCTAATATAAAAAAAGGTATTTTCACTTAGCTGTGGTGCTCTGAATGGTGAAATTATCATGAAGTCATTCTAACTAAACCAACAAAGTTCAGCTGCTGTTATACAGTATAATTACAGAAACTACATTTAAGGTAGTCTGCCATATATTAAAATGAAGCTCAATAGTGTAGAAGCACTTTTTAATTACATACCTTCTCTTAAGCGCCTATTGTTATGTCTATTCCTGGCACATCGCTCTTATGTGATGATTTTATGGAGAATTGTGAAGGCATGTTAGTTAGTGTCTTAGGTATTAGCCATGCTTATACAGTGTATTATCATGGTAGGCATAGGGTGAGCTGCACCTTAATAAGCAGTCCTATGTTAGTCTTGTTTTCTGGTGCAGAAGTCAGAGAAATGTCACAATGTAGCAAAGGGAGACACGTTCGAGATTCAGACTGAAATGTGGATTTTAAAAACCTCAATTTTGCATGTTGCAGGGCTGTACAGACAGTCAAAAAATAAACTTCAGTCTGATTCTTATTTTACTCTGTGTCCTAGTCTTCTTTTGCTACATATAATATGCACAGATGTCAAGC
Organism: Cephalopholis sonnerati; assembly: GCA_019142605.1. Taxonomy (NCBI): domain Eukaryota; kingdom Metazoa; phylum Chordata; class Actinopteri; order Perciformes; family Serranidae; genus Cephalopholis; species Cephalopholis sonnerati. The sequence goes on from JAGQAX010000009.1 coordinate 18,133,987, forward strand.
AATTATGTGTATTAAAAAACACAATGTTGGCAGTATTGCAGAGTATAAGGGCCACTGTGAAGAAAAATAAGAAAAATAAAAGAAATTACATGGCTAAAGTCTAAATATTTTGAGAAAAGAAATCATTATATAATTAAAAATTCATTATTGTTTTGAACACTGCACAGATGATGCTGTGCTTTTATTTTATACTGTGCTGTTTGAATGAATGTTGTTGTTGTTGTTGTTGTATTTGTTCAATTGTGTTGCTGTTCTTAAAATAGAAAAAAACTTTAATTAAAAACTGAAAAAGTGATTTTTTTTTGGAAAAAGGGTAATTTTTGCCCAATTAACTCTATTTTAATGTGAAAAATCTTGAGAACACAATCGTAATATGATGAGGAAAAAGTAATTTTATGAGAATGATATCAGTAAAAGGTTAAGTTGTTAAGCCAGGTATATTTTATATCTACTCTGTAAACAATATTCACATTCTCTGACTTTTGTATGTATGACAATGTTAATATATTTTTCACAATACCCTCTTTCTAATATATACTCTTTCTTCTTTTATCTACTACTTTTTAATATATATCTTATGATCAGAATATTAATATACTTTGTACCCTATGATATTTATGGTATCTTACATAAATATGCGCATTCAAGACGTACTCATCCTTTGTCTGGCATTAATTTCATTGCAGTAAATGCCATATTTACACTGAAATATTAGATGGTAGAACTATAGTTGCTTTTGCTTTATATTATCAGTTCTTTTTAAATGTATTTGCATTGGGAACCTGTTAACACAATATGTTAATAGAATAGTTAGTGTCCTAGTGTTGATGTGGTAAACATTAGTTTGAGGTCACTTTGAGATGAACATGTTCTACGTTATGGTTGGAAAGGATTATATGCATATGCAGATGCATGTTGAAGTTTTTCCTGACTTTCTTGATATGCTGTACAGTCACTATTTTTCCTTGCAAAAAGGTGTTGTGACTTTCTTATGACTGGTAGACAGTTGTCGTTTGTGTCTGCATGCTCTATCATCTCCACATCCCTCCTTGCTTAGCATTTCATTCCAGTAGCCAATACGATTAAGGTGCTTACTGGTGAATCCTCAGGTCATCCACATCCCTCATGTACAGCAGAAGCTGACAGACTGCTCTTCCATTGTAAGTATGATGAAATATCACAATATTGTGAATGTTTTTTTTTTAAGAGTACGATCTTTTCTTGAAATCACACATTTATTTTCCACAGTGGACCATATATGCACATGTGTTTAAGGAATAGCTGTACTCGCTCATCAAACTGTACAATCTGAAGGTACAAACTGGAAGGAAAAAGGACAAGGGGGAAAGGTGCTAACTAATAAATGAGACTGTTACAAGTGATACATACAGTAAAATATTAACACCTTTTGATATTTCTTATATTTTGCATCTTTAACACTGAACACATTATCATCTCATCATTAACCCAGCACCACACACCACACCACAGTGGAATGGTGACACACTTCCCACCTGTGCACAGAACTTGGACTTGGCTACAGCGATGATGAGCTTCACCACGGGGGAGATCTGGGACTGCAGAGGAGTAACCGTATGGATCACAGCTGTGAACTGCTGCGACGGACTCTTACCTGGACACACACACACACACACACACACACATAGAAGAACCAGAAACAGTTGTCATGGGTAAACTGTATTTAGGTCTTTAACACAGCCTCTCCATAAAGCTCCATAACGGTTAACTGGACACAGAGTGCTCTGTGCTGCACCCGTCATCAATCTTTCTGACAGGATATAAACCCCTGCTTCCCATGACTGAGCATGAGTAAACACGTCTAATTCAAGAGTTTGCTTTGAGTGTCTGCTTTAGTGAATTGTGAATCATGCTGATTTGTTCCTATAAGGAGTAATTGTATTTTCTGCAGCCTCACAATAAAGCAGCGCTTGTTAGTTACTTTCTTGCCTTTTATTGAGGCAAACAAATGAACCAAACAGGACAAAAAGAGAAATTATGAAGCGGAACCAAACTTTAAATTACTACCCCCCGATAAATGATCCCCAGCATACGCTACAATGAGTAAATGGAGTTGAGGAAATTGATTCCCCCTGTGGCAGACTGTGCCAAAGAGACGTATCAATATTATAAAGCATTGGCCTCTACGATTGGATTTTATTTTCTGTATACATTTTCTGCTCCATAATAAATGGATACATTAATGTCCTGCTGTATCTTTAAATAGAAACACATATTAAGCCATGTCATATGACGTGTTCATACTAATAGTTTAATTACAATAATATTAAGGTGATGCACACTTGATGATTGATGAATAATTCTGTAAATAGTGTTACAGTGACGTGAAAAAGTTTGGGCACCTTGGGTCAAAATTTCATTGACTGTGAGTTTTCCAAAAGGCATGAAGTTAAAGATGACACATTTCTTCAATTTTTTTAAGCAAAATTATATTTTCATTTCAATCTTTTACAGTTTCAAAATAACAAAAAAAGGAAAGGGCCTGAAGCAAAAGTTTTGGGCACCCTACATGGTCAGTACAAAAATGGTTGTTCTGGAACGATCATTGTCAAATGGAGGAGGTGGCCTACAACACAACCTATCACCTACCTACAATGCAGTCTTGGGATCCCTCCCCAGACGACCTAACACCCATTCACACCTGGACCATCTAACCCAAATGGCATACATTATGGCTGGGTGGGTCAACAACTCACATGTGACCTTAACAACTCTGTAAGGGTTCACACCCACACAGAGTTTAAAGCCTGCTACTCTGCACTAGTCCATTAAAACTGAAGAAGCTTCTTGGATGAGAGGCGAAATGTCTTCAAGAAACTCAAGCAAGTCCAGTTGCCTATGATGTAGCACTTACGATTTTTAATGATGTTTAGGTCGGGGCACCTTGAGATCTATGGCTAAACCTTCAGCTTGCACCTCTTGAGTAAGTCCATTGTGGATTTCAGGTTGTGTTTAGGATCGTTGTCCTGTTGTAGAAGCCATCCTCTCTTCATCTTCCGCTTTTTGTCACAGATGGTGTGATGTTTGCTTCCTTAATTTGCTTTAATTAAACTGAATCCATTCTTCCCTCTACCTGTGAAATGTTCCCTGTGCCACTGGCTGCAACATAAGCCCAAAGCATGATCGATCCACCTCTGTGTTGAACAGCTGGACAGGTGTCCCCTTTTTCTCCAAACATACCTTTGCTCATTGGATCCAAAAAGTTCTATTATAACTTCATCAGTCCACAGGACTTGTTTCCAAAAAGCCTCAGGCTTGTTCAGATATTCCTTTGCAAACTTCTGATGCTGAATTTTGTAGTGAGGAAACAGGAAAGGTTTTCTTCTGGTGACTCTTCCATGAAGGTCATATTTGTACAGGTGTCGCTGCACAGTAGATCAGTGCACCACCACTTCAGAGTCTGATAAATCTTCCTGCAGGTCTTTTGCAGTCAAAAAGGTGTTTTAATTTGCCTCTCTAAAAATCCCGCGAGCAGCTCTCTCAGAGCTCTCTCAGCTCTCTCCCTCCACAGATCCTGTTAACTGCCAATTCCTAATTACATTACAAACTAAGGAAACAGCTACCTGAAAACAATTTTCTATCTAGCCCCTTTGTGGGCAGGAGAAATGTAGTTTTTGTTTAGATGAGCCCATGGCTGCTGACTGCTGGGCCAACATTTCAGAAGTCAGAGTATCTATAAAGCTTTCAAATTTGCATCACCTGGCCTTTCCTAACAATGACTGTGAACAAGCCACAGCCCTAACAAGTTAATTAAGGTCTGAGACCCTGTTAAAAGTTGTCTGAGAGCTCAAATGTCTTGGGGAGACCAAACATTTGCATGGTGCTCTTTCCCTTTTTTCACTCTAAATTGTACAAAACAAAAATAATACACTGATCTCGCTTAAAATGTTGAAAATGATCTTTGATTTCATGCTGTTTGGAGATCAGTTCATCTTCTACTTAATTAACTATTCCCAGTGAATAAAAGTTAGACTAGGGGGTGCCTACACTTTTGCATGCCACTGTTCATGAGCTGTGTGAGAATAATGTGATTAGCACACAATCATTGAATTAGATGAAAGAAAAGATCACACAAAAAGCAGCACAGCTATCTTTGTCGCATACTGAGTGAGCACTGATGGTGATTATTAATCTGATTATCAAACAAATCATGTGAATTTATTTAGTTTATCAGGAAAATCCTGACACTTTAATGAAACAATTTTTCTGCTTTTTAAATAATAATGAGGTGACAATGTGCATGTAAATTTTGAGATTATTTTTTTCTAAATCATTTAATTTATTTTCTTGAACTGTGTGAAGATATTGTGTGCATAATATCACTTTAGAATAATTTCAAAGTAGCATTCATAGATATTTTTGACCACTTAGGGGCAGCAGAACAAGTTGTAAACACATCATTGAAATATTATCACCTTATGAAGATGATATGGCAAACTTGTCAGGGAACATTTTTCACATCTAGAGCAACAATAGCATTCATTTGGAATCATGCTTGTGTTCACCTGATAAACATAAGTCAAGTATTAGTTTTCCTTTTCACTGTATTTTTGTTCCTCCTTGAGGAAATATGTTGCTCTTAAACTGCTTCTCCACTATCTTCTAGCTACTTTTCTTTTTTGCTGAAAATAGCTGCCTGCTGCTGCTTGACACTGGTGAGTGTGCCCAGTGGCCAGAATAAAATGTTAGCACTGTGCCTCTCTTTAAAGCAGGGATACATTACATTTATAAGTTTCATACGTATGACGTGGCTCAGATTATGTGTATATGAGCTGAGTTTATGATCAGGAGGAGGAGAGGATGTTGGTGAGATGCATACAACAGCAGACTACTGTTAGAGACCAACAGAAGCAGGTATTATTATTATTAAACGACTGTTTGAGACATGTCCAGCTGTGTTAGTAGCGACAAATGCAGGTATGTTTTAATGATAGCTTGGGACATGTTCAGCCGTTTTTGTAGTGACATAGGTGGAGATTTTTCAACGATAGTTCAGGACATGTCCAGCTGTGTTTGTTGCAACAAAAACAAATTGTTTTTAACAAACTTTGGGACATAAGCAGTTGTTTATGTAATGACAAAAGCAGGTATTTTTTAATGATAATTTGGGACATGTCAACCAATTATTGTAGCAGCAAAGGCATGTATTTTTAACAATAGTTCAGGACATGTCCAACTGTTTTTGTAGTGACAATGGCGGGTATTTTTTAATGATAGTTTGGGACATGTTCAGCCACTGTTGGAGCAACAAGAGCAGAAATTTCTTAAAGATACATATTGATGAAAGCAGGTATTTTGTAGTGATAGTTCTGGACATCTCCCGTTGTTTTTGTAGCCATTTAAGCGAGTATTTTTCAACAATAGTTCAGGACATGTCCAGCTATTTTTGTAGTGACAAAAGTGGGTATTTTCTTAAAGACAGTTCGGGACATGTCCTGATGTTTTTGTAGCAATTAAAGTGGGTACTTTTTAAAGATAGTTTGTGACATGTCCAGTGGTTTTTGCATTGACGAAAGCAGGTATTTCTTAATGATAATTTGGGACATGGGTATTTCAAGCCAGAACATGATGTATTACTAACCCTAAACTAAGCCAAGGTTTTTGTGCCTAACCCTAGCCAAACGTTAATCAATAGAAAATTGAAGAGACAGAAAATTTCATCATAGTCGCAACACATTAAATGTACAAATTTAACATATAAAACCTACATATCCATGGTGTGCAGCAAAATACAATGCCAACATTTATTCTGGTGTTTTGGTTGGGTAAGGTTGTGGGTTGTAAACTAATACAATAAGCTGAAAGTAAATAAAAACGCTCTGTAGAGCTGAGGGGAACTGTACAGTCAGGTGAGGGTTCCTCACTACAAACAGCCCCTTCCACATCACAAAGTCAATTGAACCGCTGTTAATTTGAAATTAGTGATCGGTGCAGCTTTCAAAAACAAAGAGTTAGATGCCCCTGTGTGAGAAGCTCAGAATACACAACAGGTACACAGGAGCAGATATGGTAACACACGGACTCACGTAATATTCACAACAACTAAAGAAGGCGAGGATTGCAGGCACATGGCATGCCAAGTGTTGGGTGGGGATGGGAATAAGGGAATACACATCCTCATGGATAAGTGGAGCCAGAGTGCTCTTTAGTGTTGCTCTATCCATCTCTCTGACACCAGGCCCCTGACCAGCCATCTCAGGTGGGCTTAGTGGTATTTATGGAAGCACGAGGTCTGCCCTTGAGGGGGTCACAGAAATAGGCTCAGTCCTTCTGTTTCATCTGCGTCTTCTTGGAAAGAGCTGTGCCACATTGATTTTTATTAAATTACCTATGTTTCTTTTATTACAGACAAATTGTTCCACCAATGAGAACAAGGTCGTTTTCGTATGATACATAAAAATGGATAAAACAACTGATGGTAGTGCTTTACTCTTTAGTGAGGGTCTAACAAAAGGCCAACTGCATTGTTGAAACATTTATTAAGATGTAACAGTTTGTAGATAATGGCCTCTGACCAGTCCTTTTAAAATCTGCCTCTCGTTAACCTGAAACTGTTGTTCACATCTTTAGAGTGGTTTAGGTCATATGTGGGTCATTAGTCCACCTAGCTGCCAGGTAAGACTGGTAGGAGTCACATGAATCAGCTATGAATGGATCTTAAACTGCCTGGGAAGAGATATATGGAGTGGTCAATACGTGGTGTCATTTTTTATTTGTGTGTTTGTTTTTTTCAGTAAAATATAGGGTCTGGTGAGTGGACTGTATTTCTGTCTGCAGACAAGTGTCACTATCTTATTAGCCTTCACTCTATTGCATCTACTGCTGTCATTAAAGAGGCATTGTACCAGACACTAGACTGCTGACCCTTAAAATGAGCAGCACATAGTGGCCAAGTATTGAAGAGGTATTCTCTGTGAGAGCCAAAGAAAAGAATCCAATGTTCCAAAGCAAAGAAAACATAAAGCAATCCTCCCATATATCACTCTTTATGGTGAATTTCACAAAAACTATACATGAGATCACCGCTAAATGTCACCACTCAGGAGGCCTCAATATGGAAGCAGCACTGATATATCCAGCCCCACCTATTGATTCATAGTATCATAATAGGTATGCCAGTTATCAACAGTGTGTGGCTTGTGACAGACAACGCACTAATTAAAACAGGGGGTAATATTCAGGTTTGGCCTCGGCTACATCAGATTCAAATTGTTGTAATTTACGAAAATGCCAAAGTGAATATAAAATCATCAATATGCAGTTGAAATTTGAATAGAAATTTATGCAAACTGAGAGGGGCAGAGAAAAAAAGACTCTTGGACTGTTTCATAATTTCAGCACCATGGAGAGAGGCCAACACTCTGGTTAGAGATGCCTCAGCACCATGAGTGTGGAGGTTCAGGACCATGGAGAGAGACTGCAGTTTGTCTTCATCCAGGAGCCAGTTTTAAGGCTCAGCTCGCACTTGTATCAACACTAATGGTGCATTTAGGTCAGGGGTGTCAAACATAAGGCCAGACGGCCAGAACCGGCCCGACACAGGGTCCACTCGGCCCACTAGATTACTTTGCACACCTAATATTGAAGCAGTTGTGAAGGCTATGGGGTGCTGCTGACAGGAGCAAGTTAAATGAGTATCCTACTTCATGTAAAATGCTGCTTCAGAGGTTTTTCCATTCTGACCAGAATACAGTTCTCTGAAAAAACAGTTAACACTACCACTAATAATGTCAACCGGCAGCCTCTGTACAAAATAATCTGTATCAAACTTCTTTTTTAAAAGACTTCTGGTGGAACCCTACAGCTAGGGCATGGCCAGAAGTTTAGATATGTAAATGGTTTGTGAGGCAGGGGTAGACTTAACCTGCCTCTTCATTAGCTTCCACTTTAGTGTGGTGTGGTGATGATAGCATTACTGCAAAAGAGTGGAAATGTATGGAAAAATGCAATCTGTTAATAAACAGATACATGTTTTTAAAATGTACTTGTGCTTTACACTAAAAGAAAATGAAAAATGTGAAGGTTGTTATTATTTCTAGTTCATTCTACAGTGGTTTTACTGGTCTGGCCCACTTGAGATCAAATATAGCTGAATAAGGCTCATGAACTGAAATGAGTTTGACACCCCTGATTTAGGTGGTCATTTAAAACTATTCTAATTAAAAATTAAATTCCAAATTAATCAGAATAAATTACTGAAATTGCTTATAATCCAATAATGCTAAACTTGGCTCAGCTCTATGACCTCTAAATAAACAGTATGAGCTATTATATTGTTAATAACTACATGATTGACAACTTGAAAAAGTCTCTAAAATTCAGAAAATGAGTGTGGTGATCTGTTTTGAGCTTGATGTTCCCAGCTCAAACTATGACAAATTAAAAATAAATAAATAAATAAATAATGATAATAATTAAAGGGAAGTGTGTTTGACAATTTTAATTAAAAAAGGGGGACGTGAGTGTCAGGATTTTGTAAAAATAAATAAATAAATGAATAGAAAATAAAAAGGGAAGTGAGTTTGAGGATTTCTCTCAACTTTTCACATTATTTTCTATTTTTTTTTTTCCAAAATTAATAAATAAATACACAAATGAAAAAATAACACACCACTCTACAAATCAACAAAGAAAATACAAAGGATTGCTTCTAAAAGTCACAGCACACTACTGGCTTTGAAGCTGCACAAAAATCACAGCCTTTAATCTAAAAAGAAACAAACAAACAAATAATATTAATAACAAAAACCCAAACTATTTACCCCAAATCAGGTTTCAATACTTCAACTGCAGACACATTTAATTGCCAGGTTTACTGCACCTAATCTTGCACAATTCAAATACAAATCTGGATTTTCATTTCTCATTACACAACAGGAAATAATTTTATTTGGCTCTGCCCTTTGCAATTTACTAGAGTTGTTCCGATACAGATACCAGTATTGGAAATGCCTAAAATGCTGAATAGCGTTTTGGCGTGTACACAAGTCTGTGCAGCGATCCAATATCATTTATTAATCACTTTAAATTAGTTTCAAACCTGGATAAAATGGCAGTTTTCCCAGAAATCAATTCTTCCTCACTCTCCAAAAACAACAGCCTACATAGCAAGTTCTGCTTTGCAGCCACTGCCAACTAATGTTTTAAAGCGGTGAGGAATAATTGATTTCTGGTAAATAATGTAACCTCAGCCTTTAGCAAAATGTCAGCAATCTGGCATTTTACACCGGGAAGTCCCACTAGTAATCATCCTATTTTTTTGACTGACTGTCATGTTAGATAATAAAGAAAGTTCTATGTTTACCAAGGGTTTAACCTGAGCCATGCCACACAACAGTGATAGCAATCACTTCACATATACACAGGGTTAGTAGTCTACAGCTGTTTTTAACACACTGGTTTCAGATTGGTACTTGCCATCGGCTGAGTTCAGGTATCAAAATCTGTATTGGTAAGGAAAAAATGGTATCAGAACAGGGTTCTTATTCTATCTTCAATTATTATGTTTTTCCTGCAGAGAATCAGGCAGTGGCAAAGAATGTGTACATATTTAGAATCAAAAATAGTTTTGCTGATCAGTGTTGTCCCAGTCTTCATACTCTCCTCTGGTAAGATATGTTCTGATGGGTCCTGTACAGCCGTAGCATACTGTCACAACATGTTTTTTGCTTGTGTTTTATAACCTAAAGTAGCTCCACAGCACAGCTTTCCACAAACTAGAGATGTAACTTGAGCCGTCAAATCAAGATTTTCTAACAGCTCCCGAGGCCACTCCGTCTGAGCAGTAAGTCAAACTTTTTTCTAACTACCAGGCAGAAGCAGCAACTGCTTCGCCATCAAAAGTTATGGGAAGGTAGCAGAGTGAGACCATCGTACACACGGCATTGACGACAAGTTATTCCCCTAGCAGAGGCACTGGAGATGGCAGCAGCTAAAATAGTGATTTACTGCAGCGGCATAAACCAAACTGCCCCATCTTTCCCTCTATCCCTCGATCCCTCCCTTCCGTCTTCCTTCTAACCCTTGTGTCCACAATTCCTCAGAGAAAGACAAACATCGATCTGAGTTACAGCCTCAGTCTCTCCAGTCTGCTTGCATATCTATACACACCCACGTATACATAAATACACACACACCAGGCCACTTTCTCTTCACTCTTTGCCTGCAGCTTTAAGGTTGTGAACTCTTGCTTCAACAGCAGTCTAACAACACACACACATTTACATATTCTTGTGTATTTTGCTTGTTGTAATTACAGCCTCAGTTGTTAACAAGCAATGTAATCTATGTCATGAGGTCAGCTTTTATGTTTGCAGACTTGTAAACAACCAGAAACCAGCTCCAACCAGCTCCTGGTCTCCGATATGCCTTTTTTGTACTGAGATAAATCCAGCAACAGCTTCCAGGCGAGCTGTTGGTGGCAGCTTATTTTGAATAAACTGAGGAAAAACCAGGAAGAATTTCTACAATAATAGGAAATCTAAGGAGGAACTTATCACATACTGATTGACAGGTGATCTGTGGCAAGAGCAGTAAAGAAACGTCGCCATTTTCCCCATTAGCTTTGACTGAGGCAGAGGATTTTTCAAAGTCTGACACAGTGGGGCCACCTCAGACAAAACTGAGACAACTTAGTGGCTTTGGTGGGTGTGAAAAAGGGAGTATAATGTTGCCATGGAGTCAGTTAGTTGATGGCTTTCCAGAGGCAGGATGGTGTTGCTTTGGAAACATGGTGCCCACCCTCCGGTCTCCCCCTAGGTCCTTCTTGTGAGAAAGCAGCTTCATTTTGGACCGCAAAACTCCTTTAGCATTGTTAACTATGCTAGCACCACATGCTGTGCTGATACTGCTAACTGTGCTAACAGAGCTACAAGTAATGCTAAAAGGAGTTTGCAGTTCATACATATGTGTTTAGGTGTTAATGAGTTAGCACTTAGTCTTAAGGTACTTTAACAGCCTCCATGAGGTCATGTTCAGACACAAGCTGTAACTGAGACTACCAGCAAATCAAACATTATCAAAGATAGCACTTACCCAATATGGCATAGTAAAAAGGGAACTGGGCAGGGTCAGTTGAATACTGGGGGAGTGCATAGAGACCACCAGGTAGGGAATTCCACAACAACCGGTTTCTGGACACATGGGAGTCCACGCGGTCCTGGATGATCTGGATGGAAAACACAGAGGAAGTACAAATGGAGAAGAAAACATTAGAGGAGAAAGGACTGAGAAGAGGGGAGAGAAACCATGAGGTATAGGAGTGAAAAAGAAAGGTGTGATTAGTTAATGATTTCCTGTGCGTCTCTTTATTTTACACACACAGCTTCCCAGATTTCACAGACTTGAAAATATGGATCACAGAGTATTCATTTTAGTGGTACTTTGCCAGTTTTCAACCAGCACACAAATCAAACCTGGGCTGCTGCTCCAGCCCTTTGCCACCACTCTCTCTCTGTCAAACTCAGATAAATCGGTAAACTAGGCAGTGCTGATCAAATATAAATCAAGATTCTGTTACTGTATTGCCTATTTCTCACTTAAAGTGTCATAAGAAACACATTTTAGTGCACTGTTTGGCTGTAATACGAGAATTTGTGAATACAAAGTGGGCGCCTTAGTGTTTCCTGTTTTTACAAGGAAAATATAAAATATATATTTTTCTTGTTTAGTGAAAAACGGAGGCCGAAAAAACTGATTAAACAAGACAATGAAGCGGAGCTGACCAAATATGAACTAAGATCCTTTTACTGTGTTGCCCATTTCTCACCTAAAGTGATTTCAGAAACATAATTTACATTACTGTCACTGTAATTCAACATTGTTAGTTACCAACTAGCAGCCATATTGTTTTCTGCTGAGCAGGAAAGCTCACTTTACGTCACCCACCAGCGAGGGTGATTATTGGTAGAGTGTGGCACAGTGCATTCTGGTAGTTGTAGGTTTTCTACCTCTTGACCAAAAGCAAATGCCACAGCCCTGCTGTGCCCTTTTGTTTTCTCTGGTCATATGGCACAAATTTCAAAAGCATGTGTGTCTTTCTACTGCATAGACAGCCTAGATTTAAGGAAAAGACCATGTTAACAGCAGTGAAATACTTCTTTAATTAAATTAACATTCTAAAAAACGCTAAGCTAAAAAGCTAAGTACTGTCACAGAGCCAAAACAAGGCTGTTTTTTGATGCGTGAAAACGTTTTGGAGACGTGATTTGTATACCCTTAAAATTCTGTTTGGTATTAAATTTGAAGCCAAATTATGCACAAACAAAGCTGGAAAAATAATTCTATTACATTTCTATTTTCCATTATTATATCTGATCCAGAAAAAAATAAACTGTCCATATGAGAACGAGGAAACATCATACGGCTCATACAAGCTCACACAACCTTCCTCATGATAGCCTCTTTACACATTCCCCTCTAACTGCAGACACGGGATAATATTTGGAAATAAAAGTAGCCAGCTGTTTAGCTGCAGCTGCTACTTGGGGAACAGACCTGAGATACTTGAACTCATTCACTTGGGGGCATCAACTTGCTCCCAACATGAGGAGTCCATTAGTTATTTAGCTAATATTATCCATCTGGCTTGTTAGTAAAGGTCAGGTTAGTAAGTTGAATGCTGTGAGTCTTCAGGGGGCCTTCAAGGAAGACCAATGACACGACTTCAACCTGCTGCTGGGCCTCTGAATACACAAATGTGTAAAGTTCAGCAACTAGGATGTCATTTATTTATCCTAATTATATTCAGGTATCACTATTAATTTTAAAATGATAAAGTGAAATTATAAAAGCAAGGAAGCCTCTTTGAAGTGTTCAAATCATTTACTTGAGTAAAAATAGTGATACCACAGTGTAGAATTAAAGTAATTTAATTGAAGGACTCTTAACTAAGTATTGTCAAAAAATGTACTTTAATTATCAAAATTAAAACGTAAATGCCCCGTTTGAGTGTTTAAATGTTAGCCTATATACTATATTACTGCATTATTATTACTGATGTTTTAATGTGTAAGAAGTATTTTATTGTTGTTAGTCAAGGTGGAGCTGATTTTAACTATTTATTTTAGGGCTGTCACAGTAATACATTAATTTTGACCAATTAATCAAAGAAAAAAATAACACATTAAAAAAATTAACGCTGATTGATCACGTTCCATGGTGCCCTTTGACCCTGTGCCTCATTTAAGGCCACAGTGGCTTTGTAACATGATGGAGGCAGGCAAGATGACACTGCTTGGCCCCGTAAATGAAACATTTACATTTAAAAAAACACCCAGATGGAACTGTTGATAGGAGCACTGTTCTTTGCAGTTTCTGCACTAAGGAATTTTCAAAGAACTTCAAGCCTGAAATCTCACCTCAACGCAAAGTATTTAGCAGTGAACCCTGAGGCCCGAGCTAGCATAGCCTCTGATGCTAGCGCTAGCAGCCGGCCTCATCAAGCCACACCAGGCGTTCAGATGCAAAGTGACTAAATCCACCTGTGACTGACTCACTAACTCGAAACCCCGTTTCGGTGGTAGAGGACATGGGGACGATTGTGTCCTAAATCCAGCAGCTTTACTGTGACACATCTGCCAAAATTCATTTGAAGTGAATTTTTTAAAATAGTTTCACAGTAAAAATTGATGTATACGATTCATTTGAATTAATTTGTCACAAAGCAAGTTATTAAGTAGTTTTTTTAAAATCCCTTGACAACCCTAATTTTTAATGTTAGATAACTTAATCTATAACAATATCTCATAATGTACATGCTCTTCATATGTTTTGTATGTAAAATACTGATTAGTAAAAGGAGCTAGTAGCTTCCAATAAATGTGGTTGAGAAAAATGTACAATATTTCCCCCTGAACTGTAGCGGAGTATAAGTATTAAGTAGCATAAAATAGACATACTCAACTATAGTGTAAGTACCTCATATTTGTAGCTACCTAAAGACAGTACCACTTGAGTAAATGTTCATACACAAATTCTTGTGTCATGGCAGGAATAAAAAACTGACCACAACAAAAATACAAGCAGTGAGCGACACACACATACTGTATTTGTGTTCCATTACTGGGGGATGAGAGGTGTTGACTGACGCTGGCAGAGGGATGATCATGTAGCCGGCCGGCTCAGGAGATGCTGAGTGACAAGCTTTTGTGGGATTTGAGTGAAAAAATGTCTTTCTTATGAGGAAAGCTCCCAACCACTGACTCTGTTTTCTCTCCACTTGTCACCCATTCAGGCAAAGAATTTAGGTCTCCGCCTGATGAACCCCGGCAGACTTTCTGAAGGTGTGATGGCTTTAAACCACTCAGTGCTAAAGAAGAGTTTTTACGCCACAGAAACATGCTTTATGGTGTGGGTTTGAGATAAGCATGCATGAGTGTGTTAAACCTAAAGTACATGGGATCTTTTAAAGGTTCATCACTGGTATTTTTGTTTTAATGCTGACAGCCAACAGAGTGACTGGAATTATGTTTCGTATATGCTTTATGATTTTTACACAGTGACATGAAAAATGATGAGTTACATTAAGCTTTAAAATGAAACACATAACTGTCAGAATATTTAAATTCAACTATGTATTTTTAATTTATTAATTTACTGACGTGACAACAAAGTAGGGGATTTACTGTGAAGGTATAAAGCGTGTAAAAGTAGCAAAATGCTAAATTATTTTTTAAATTTTTCTGATTTTTGATAAATAATTAATCTGCAACGTCAGCAGGATTTCTAAAAACAAGACTGCTGTAACTTAAATAGAATATTTACCATATTAAACTCTACTTTGACATCTATATAATACTGAAATCAAAGGATGGAAAAACACAGTTGTTTTTTTTTTTTCAGGCGTCCTGTTTTCTTTCCCCCTCTGACTCCAGAGCTGTCCACTGATCTGTGGAGAATTGGCACTTTCAGCCAGCTTTTAACACACACACACACACACACACACACACTCACACACACACACACACACACACACACACACACACACACACACACACACACACACACACACACACACACACCTCATGACACCAACTGTCAGGCTCGCAGTATGTGGGCCACTACAGTTATCAACAACGCCTCATTTCACTCATTTAGCCTGGTGGCATGCTGGCTCTGAGTTTTTGGCACATCTGGCCAGCAGTATATGGCTGTCAGTGGGCTTCTGTCTAATTTCATACCCTGCTAGCGCTGGGCATTTGGGGGTGTCACTGAAGTGTTGTTTGTGCTGTGATTTTACCAGAAAAAAAAAGCTGCAATTGGAGAAACATTTGTCATATTAAGCTGTAGGGTGAAGATACATTCTAACATCAAGATTCCTGTGACTCATCTGTTGTCGCTTTAATCCAGTCAGATGGTTGAATGTGTGACAGCTACAGCCATGTGGATTAATTAACTTAATCTTTGGATTTTGTGTCTCTTTTCAAATGATGAAATGATGAAAATGTCAAAATCGTCATGAATGGTGATTGATTTTTTTTTTTAACTCCTAGATGTTTACTTTTTGTATATCTGCATTTTGTTTTTGGTGTCCTCATATCCTCCTGAGACCCAGACTTTTGTTTGGTGTACATTTTCAATTTCTCCTTGCTATTTAGGATCAGTAGGACCTGATAAGTACAAAAAACTAAACATTGTCAATGATAATAAAGTCCCAGTATCCTCAAATGAGATGATAATAAAGTCCTTTTGTCCGTCAATGAGCTGATAAAAAAATTTCCAATGTCTGCAAATGAGTAATTTAAAATGAACAGTGTCTTATCTTGTTACTGTTGCTAAAATTGGTCAGATGTGTGTGACATATCAAACCACAAACATTACTAATCATAAATAAGTTTCAACCATAAAATCTGATCAGGTTTTGTACCTTGTCTAATATTGTGTCGGGGTCGGCAGAGATGGCTGCCATCTTGTTTTGAGATGGATTAGTGTATTGTGGTTTTACTACATGGCACAAAAAAGTGTCAACAACAGGTCTGAATTAAGCTGTATGAAGAGTAAGGTCCAGTAAACCCTAAATGTGATGTCCTCTTGTGAGAACACAAGGTCTCAGGAGGATATTTAAAAAAAAAAAAAAAAAAATGAACAAATTCAATCCAATCATCACTGATTGTCTTAAAAATAGAGTGTGGATACATGACCGGACCTGTTGGTTCATGCCGGGTTTGGAGAAATGCTTACAAATAATATTCAGGCTACATTTGGCCAAAAAATTCCGGCTCTACTGTTTGTGTTGGGCTACTTCTTCTTCAGGGCTGGGGTTTGTCATTTATGTGACAACACATGAACACAACACATAGGCTATTTAAGGTGGTGAATATTCATGTAACATAACGTTAGCTAGGACAGCAATGAGGCCATCCTTGGTGAATGCTATCACCCTCTTCCATGATAACCTCAAATAAACCATGATACTAACTGTACGAACCTTAACAAATTTATGATAATAATAATACTTTAATTTTTTTTTTTTTGTACAATTTCGATACAGTGAGGATACCTGTTGTCATTGTTGTAATTAGTGCCATTAGTGGTTGTATTGCGATTAATCTATTGGTTTTGTTTGTTTGGTTTTATTATTATTGCTTAGTAGTTTTCCTTTTTTCTTGTTGCATTTTGTTTCCTCTTGCCTTGGATTTTTAATTACATATTTGTTTGTCACTATGATGTAATATTTGCTTGTGTGCAAACTATCTTTGCAAATGAATCCATGCTCTACTTCATAACTACACTGCTAACGTCAAAGCAAGCAACAAATATGCAGGTTTGAATATTAATACATCTGCTTAGTGTACTTTGCTGGTGTTTGGAATCCTGAGCCGGGACATGGATGTGTTTTACAGGGGCGGATTTAGTGATTTGGAGGCCTCAGGGGCAAACGGCATTTAGAATCCTGCATTCAAATATTTACCTAAATTGAAGAGTGAGAAACAGGCATTAAAAGCATGATGTCCATACATTTACTCAACATCTGTTTAAGGTGGGGCTTTCAGTTTTCATATAACGCTGAATAATTTAATGATAAATAACGCATTCTATTTTAATTGTTAGATTTTTAGAGTAAAATATGAATCTGCAATGTATTTAGTAGCCTAACATGTCAGTCAGGTAAATGTAATTGTAGACCTACAATGTTTTTCCTGCATGTTGCATGTTTTTCCAACTTCTTTTACAATATTTTGGGGTACACTGACTTACAGTAGAAACATAATTTAATGTTTTTCATGTGTAAACATCATGATAAATCTATAGCTGGGGCCCAGCTGTGTAGCTCAGGCTCCAACAAAGCACAGTCTTGAGTATAAAATGGTTTGGATGAGCTGTTGTAGAGAAAGTTTGATTTTTATCATGACATTTAGCAGCAATACCACAAGGCAAGCAATCGGCCTGTTCTGAGCAGGCATTATTTGTACGGGCAATGCCCTTGTATAAAAAAAATACCTTGTGACGGTCAAGATGCCACTTGCTACAGTACATTGTCAAGTGTCAAACCTGAGTCAGGTTTGGGCATAAAAAACAGTATGCATGTTGGGTTTGGGTCACACTCGGTTACTCTCTCAGACTTGGGTCGGGTTTGAACAGAAATAAGTTGAACTCATAAGCTATGAAAGACCCCCTTACTCAGTCTAATACATGCAGGGCTTTTCTGGCTGCAGCCTTGAATGGTCTGGCATGACCAGTAGCTTATGTAGTTAAAACTAGCATAATGCTGTATCACTCAGTACTGAGCCAGTTTGCTGACTGTATAACTCTTCTGAACTTTGTGGCCATAGTTACCAGTATTCAGCAAAAGTTACACAAACTAACTTTAAATTAAAAATCTTCATTGTTTTGTTGATTGCACTTTAATATAACCCACGTAAGGACACAATAAATATGCCTACTTCAAATTTGAACAAGGGATGCACCCCCGCAAAAAAAATATACTAAAAGATTAAAATCATTCAATCCAAAAACTAACACAAGATAATGACTTAATCTAAATGTGTTCTGATGCTGTTCAAGTTTTTTTTCCATTAGCAAAAGCATTACGTTTTCAATTATGATTAATTACAAAACTCTCAAACTGATGATTTTACATCTCTAAGTGAAATTCTTCAAAATATGTTCTGAATGACAATTAACCTCAAAGTTATGTGGTGGGAAAACCACATAAATAATGCACATTCTCATTCTTTTCTCCAACATTTTAACCATTAATCTGTGAACATAACACAGCATTTCTAATCTAATTCCAATGCAAGTACCAGTGACTGGTGTCTCATGTTAATAATTACATCACTAGATTTTGTTAAGGACACTAATCCTATGTAAACAAGCTGAAAGTCGAGCGGCAATACTGACTCCAACGTTATTGCAATGATGGAAATAATGATGATAGAAAGTGATGATGATAGCAAACAATAATGTGTGCTACAATAGAGATCATAGCAATTGTACTGATGTTTATGTGACGACGGTGGTGGTAATTAAGAGGATTATTATGTTCTGTGTCTGTATTCGGAGATGCTACAGAGAGCAAATAGTCCCTGAGGGCTGAAGTGAACTAACAACAACAGAGAATAAAATGAGAGGAGGAAGGTTCTTACACTCCAATGAGACAAGTTCATCTTCTACTCTAAAGCTAGTGAGGTCATTTAATGAGCCAGCCTCTAGCTTTTTAGTCTTGAGAGCAGGCAGATACACCCACACACACAGAACTGCAGCCTCTCTAACCTGAGGGCTGCCAGAGAGTACAGGCCTCCTTCACATTTGGCACTTCACACTGCCCCTCATGCTCACATTGTGTTTAAATTTCAGGCATCAAAATGCTTTTTTTCACAGTCTAAATGTCATGATAAAAATCTAACTTTTCTTTGTCAAAGTTTGTCAGATTCCTGAGTGCACCAATTTCCACCTACCCAATATTTGCCAGTGACGTTGGCTGTATTTCATTAAAGCTGTAGATAGTAACTTTTAGAAAAATAACTTTCTGTCACTATATTCACACAGCACTAAACTGGACAGATAATCTGTGTAAAAAAAAGTCATATTCCTCTGCCTATTGCCTTGTGGCACTTCTAATGGCCTAACTGCATAAAGCCGACACAACCAATCAGAGCCAATTTGTCTCTAACGCAGCTGTCAATCATGTCAACCATGGCTGCAAAATATGGTCAAACTGTCTAACCAGGCAGTGCTGATCAAATATGAATCAAGATTCTATAACTGCTTTGCATATTTCTCACCTCAGATATTTTCAGAAACATATTTTAGTGTACTGTTTAGCTGTAAAATGAGAAAGTTGGTCTGGCTGGTGGATGGTGCTTGGCACTTTGGTCGATTGTACCCAACATGGCGGCCGTGTCACAAACTATCTCATTTTACAGCTAAACAGTGCACAAAAATACGTCTCTGAAAACATTTGAGGTGAGAAATAGGCAACTCGATAACAGAATACTGATACGACTTTGATCAGCGCTGCCTAATTTGACAGTTGAACAGTGATTGACATGACTGACAGCAGTGTAAGAGACTCCTAAGCTCTGATTGGTTGTTTTTGGTGCGCCATGGTAGATTCGAGTCCATGCCTTTAGAAACAGTAGGAGAGGGGGGACACGATTTTTTCCACAGATTATCTGTCTAATTGACTGTCTCATTGAATATAATGACAGTTTCAGTAAATATGACACAAAGTCAATATCATAAAAGGTACCAACTGTAGCTTTCAGTTTCTTAAAAAGAAGATAAAACAAATGTAGGGTGTAAGATATTTAAATATTTAGCTTGTCCTTTGGTGGCATGTAAGATGGACTAATTATTCTTCATGTCATTATCATGTTAAGTCATTAACCAAAAACCCTAAAGTTGCCACTGACTCAAAATTAGAGTTATCTTTTTACTCTTCATATATTCATGGATAACATAAAGCAGTACATCACGAACCATTTAAAGCTGCACTAATTCATATATTTATATTAACGATGGATCAAATGACCTTGTCTGGCAGACAACAAATGGACTCTGAAAGAATGATAATATTGCTCTGTGTCTGCTGGGTGTGTAAAAAAAACAACTGCTTTTTTAAAATGTTTGTCATGCCAACTTACCAATATCAAATTTTTTTTAAAGGTGACGATTCATCTTTTTTTAAAGGGGGTTGTATGAGGTTCTTATCTATTGTCAGTGTATTACCTTCAGTAGATGTCAGTTAGCACACTCAGTTTGGAGAAGCGGGCAGGAATACCACAGTTGAAGCTAAACTATGTACTGCTGTGGACAGGGGTCAACAGCAAAATTAAATTTAGCCACTTTTAACAACAACAAGACATGTTCCCAGGCTTTTTCATCAGATATTCAAAAAAATCAAGGCCACAAGAGTGGGATTTTGTCATCAAACCATGTAAAAAAGGAGCCGTGGTGTGATGGGACACATAATTGCAACACATTCTCACTCCGACCTCGTCACAAATGAATGTCTGGTCATGGACTTTCCACGTCCAGATACGACGTGAAAGGTACTACAGGTGCATTGGTTGTTGAAGTTCTGGGACATCGCCTGTACAATACCGCAAATCGATAGTGATACACGTGGTCAGGTTTCGGCAACAAAAACTTGTGGTTAAGTTTAGGCAACAAAAGAATGTGTTTAGGTTTAGGAAAAAAAGGGTTAGGGGTTTGGCTTTAGAATCTCATGAGACGCAAAGACCGCTCTTCCGGGTGAAAGTCAGTGTTTGTTGGACCCATCCAGCACCCCTCCCACCCACCCCACTCTGACCTTTGCCACCTTAGTTTTGTTACTGCCCTGCCACAGTAAACTATAACGACGACAGGCTGCATATCATGCTGATGTTAAAGGACGGCTGTTTTCATCTGCGTCTGATGCCACAAGTCACTGCCCAAGTGCCAGACTTTGACAACTTTGAGTCAGACCGGGTTGCTTTACTTGCCACCAGACAGCCCTTTCCTTTGGCACTACATTGTCTTAGCCACATATTCCTATGTATCTCTCTCCCGTTCAGTCTCCCTCTGCAAAAATTGTTCGTCTGTATACTCTGATTCATGAAGGTATCCTCTTGTCTCCACAGTGAATGGCATTTTCATTGTCACTGTCATAATCATTTCATTTTCTTGTACTTGTTCTCTCTTCCATAAACAGCTTAAAGTCTGACAAAGGAAAGGGCTGCCCAACAGCAAGGTGAAAATATTCTAAATATAGTGTAAACTTAAACTGACTTTTAAGTTTTAGGTTTAAAATATGTTTTTCTGCCGCCCTCGTCCACAGCACTACATTGCTAAGTCTCTAGGTTCGCACTCCTTCCTGCTTTTCGAAACTAGGGCCATGCCAACCGCCATCTACTGTATACAGTGACTACGAATAAGTAACTGAAACAACCCCACTTCAAAATTTGAACTAAGTAACTAAGTACATCCTGAGAAAATACACCCCTGGGTCTTTGAAAAGTCAAAAATCTTAAGCTGGTGCTTATCACATTTCAGTTTGACTGGAGTCAAATATGTGCTGACTGGAACTTGGCTAAAAAATGCAGCTTTGCAAAAAGAAGCAAAAAGCAACACTGACCTTAAAAACACATAATCAAAAACTAGTTTGAAGGTGCCCTTGAGCAAGACAAACAACCCCCAATTACTCCAGCTGAGCTCTGTGGTTAATGTTAGAAGTGGTGGAATCGTATGAATATGAATCAGAACATTGTTGGAAAAGAGAGGGCACATTCAGCTAACCGTCTTTGGATTAAAAAAGGTCAAAAACTATAACTGACAAGTGGAGAAAGATTTCTTGTAAAAGTTTATCTTTGAAAGGTGAGGCATAGCCAGCAGCAATGTACAGTTGAAGACGAGATGTAGCTTTGGTTGATCAAATCAAGCTCTCCTGACAAAACTAAATCCAAAACTCCTATTAAGACCTTCTTTTTTTCAGTCTTACCTCCAGAGTAGTTAAGACGATTTTGGTTACAGAAGAAAAGTAGGCGTCCCAGAGGAACTGAGTCTGCTGGCGGAGAGCCAAGATCCTGTCACGGCCCACAGACCGGGTAATGGAGGGAACCTGGAGGAAGACAAGACGGAAGAAAAGCCAGAGGACAAAGATGACAGTGAGATAGATTGAGTTAGATTTTAAACAATGTTGAGTGAGGGGATGAGAGCTGGTGTGTGGAAGAAAAAAAGCGTAAAGCCAGCAGACAGGTGGAGGAAGCATAAGTAATTATGTGGACGTGCAGAAAAGATTAGAGGAAATTCTTTTTTCCCTCAAGACTCTTTTTTCTTACATCTTACTCTGTCCATCAACTTATCCCCAGGACAGTTTGTTAACTAAACCACCCGCTGTCCATCTCTAATACTGTATTCACACCGTATAATAGATACTATTATGTGTCTACCAGAGAGGGCCAAAAACAGGTTTAAATCAATAAATGCTTCAGAGAAAACCCATACGGAAAATGTACGTACATATATTGAATTTACACCTTTATGAAATATATGAAAGAAATATAAGTAAAAACATATCTGTACATATATGGAAAACTATAGAATTTAGAAATCGGAACAATTACATATATTGCCATATATGTCTAGCTCATACAAATATGTATGTTAATGTATGTATAATGCATTTATTGCCATATATGTCACACACATATCTTTTACACACACACACACACACACACACACACACACACACACACACACACACACACACACACACACACACACGTAGGTACGCAAGTACACGCACACATTTTCGTACTTCTGTCTTTTTGAGGACCCTCATTGACATAATTCATTCCCTAGCTCCTTACCCTGACCTTAACCATCACAACTAAATGCCTAACCCCAGCCTTAACCTAAACCTAATTCTAACCTGAACCCTAAAACCCGGTCTTAACCCTCAAACAACCCCTTGAAAAAGTGAGGACCAACCAAAATGTCCTCACTTTGCAAAATGTCCTCACTCTGTTGCTAAAATATGCTTTTTTGGTCATCACTGTGTAGCATGTACACACACACACACACACACACACACACACACACACACACACACACACTTCACATAATCTAGCTGCTGTGTATATGTGCGGAAAATACTGAATATTCCTGAACTGATGTATGTTGATATTATATAAAAGATAGACTATCACAGGGCTAACACATAAAGACAGACAACCATTCACACCTACGAGCAATTTAGATTTACTGGTTGATCTAACCTGCATGTCTTTGGACTGTGGGAGGGAGTTGGAGAACCGAAACAAAACCAACACTGGGAGAACATGCAAACTCCACAGAGAAGAGCCTCAGCTGGCCGTTGGGTTCAAATCCCAGAACCCTTTCATTGGGCAGCGAAAGAGCTAACCACTGCACCACCATGCTGCTCATCATTTGAAAATTTATCATTTGGATATTTTTAATATTTACACATATATAATATATGGTTATATTTGGGCAAATATGTTATACACATATATATCCTTCCCTGTGAAGGAAAAATTTCCCTCTTCCCTTTAACCTCCTCTCACCCTAACATGGCCCTCTGACGCTGCTGGCGCTACGGTAGTGGGGGACAGATATGGTGGAACTCTCTGTTCTAGCCAAGGTTAGATATCTATCCTGACCTGACTGTGCAGACAGTTGTCTCCATACTGGTCCATTATCTAAATCTGGCTCCTCACCCAAAGACAATATATACGCAATGTTTGGAGAGAATCCTCAGAATTGGTGTTGGCTCTGCATGGCACTTGCTACTCACTGTATGCTGATATCACTTCTCCTGAATTCAGTAAACTCTGTTACAACATAAGCCATTTGAGTCTCCAGTGTCTTTCTGTACTTCTCACACCTCCTCCAACGGTGCTCCGTTAATTCCTTAACATTCTCAAAGCCCACCAATTTATGTTGATATTACATATATAAATATAAAAGATACAGACATGTCTGTTATACATAAACAACTGGTTGTTATTTAACACTTTTAATCATTTTATATTTTTACAATATTTTTACTGATCTTCTGTCCTTTTACAAGTGGGTTTAGTCAAGTTTTCATTCATACTGACACCACATGGAGTGACAAAATATGCACATTTCACACATCTATTTATTACTTACGCTATTTTAGCCTCCCTGCGAAATAGATTTTACACTTTTTCATTGGAAGCAACTGGAAAGAAGTAAAGTAAAGATGTACCCGGTGGGGTTTAGGAATAACTGCTTTAGAGTAAGACTGCTGTTTTATTATTCCTCAGTTAGACTCCAAGATGTAATACTGAAAAATGCCCACCATGAGTTTTTGGGGTGCAAAGTGACTTAAACTTGCTTTATTTGACAGATCAACCCTCCGAAATCCACAGATATTCAATATACATTGATATCACAAAGAAAAAAAGCAAATCCCCACATTTTATTTTACATTTCAGCTTAGTATTTTGACTTAAAGATTGATCCACAATCAAACTGGATTTTATTTGTCAAATAATTCCAGTTGTTATTACTCCTATAATATCATAACACAAAACCAAAAAAATGTAGGATTCCAGCTTAAGTGACAATAATGTTTTCTCTCTGAAGTGTTAAAGCAAATTTTAATACATCATGTAATGCTCTACAAAGGTATTATTGATGGTTCATTTATTTTCCTTGGATAAATATCAAGTGACAACAAATTATAGAGTTATGTTTTTGTTACTCAACTGGCTTCAAAGGAGTTCTGCCACAGCAGCGTACCCACAAACTCTGCAGACCTGCAAGGAGCTGAGATATCTTGTTCGTTGTGCACCAGAGGGAAGCCGAGGTCCCAGCTCACATTGTCATGGAGGACATGAGCAGCTGGCTTGTGCCTTGCAGCAGTAATCACCCTCGGGGAGAGGCAGTGAAGGGATGAAATCAAGAGAGACGAGGATCCTGCCAACCTGACCAGGGAGCTAAACATCCTGATGTGCCAAAGAAGACGGAGCAGGATGCTCTCTTGATGCTCAGTTTGGAGAAAAACAAACTACCTTCTTGATGAGGTCAGACATGACCTTATCTGCCCTGCTCAGCTTGATAATCAAGCTGAAAAGGGAATGAGTTGCGTTGTAGCCAATGTTCCTGAAGAGCCTCACACCATCAGCCCTGAAGAGGTAGTGGATCTGGAGCCCAGGACCCATCTGGTATTCTGGCCATGAACCCAAAACCTCTTGCTGCAAATATCAGTCTGTTAGGAGCAACCAGAGCTGAAATAATGGTCGTCATCCAAGGACTTTCAGTCAAAGAGTCCTGAGCTGCTTGGCTTCATCTCTCATGTTGTGACCAATGAGCTTCTCCGCATGTTTCATGACTTCTTCCAAGCAACGATGGGCCTGTCTTGGATGTACTCATCTCATTTTCCACTGAAAAAATACCCAGATGTTTTGTATTTCTTGCCATGTTGCTACATCAACCCAGTCGCAACAGGAAAATGCTGGCATTTTACATTCCTGTTACAAGTTTACATTTGCACATGTTAATGTAACGTAGAATATGAGCTGATTTTGTCATCGGAAAGTCGAGGGGATGGTGAATGCTGTGCCACCCAGGCGAGATGCCTGCCAAGCTTCAGATCACCACAGACCACTATAGCCATCAAACATGGGACAGTGCCAAAGATAGTGCCACAAAATCTGTTGTTTTTTTTTTACAACACACTCTCACACCAACCTCATCATATATCATCATTTGGTCATGGACTTTCCACATCCAGATACGACATGCAAGGTACCACCGAAGCGTTGGTTGTTGACACTCTGGGACGCTGTGTCAAGTTCCTTCTGTTACATGCATTGTCTTTCAAAATACACGTCCTTTTTCACAGGAAATTTACCATTTGCATACAGTGTCTTTCAAATTAAACACACTATATCGGTACAGTCATCTATTGTTCATCCCCTTAAGTAGTAAAAGCTCTGGAATACCTGCAGTCTGCCTTTGATGTTATTCAGACCCACTTAACTTAAACTGGTGTTAAATGCAGAACAATCTAAAGTCATGCTTTTTTTTTTTTTTTTTAAATGGCAAAGAGTGAACATCTAATCTTCCAAAGATCTTAACTACTCAAGGGATTGAGTAGGATTGAGGGGAATTGAAATGGTTACAATTTACAAGTATTCAGGTATCATCATTGATCAGAATTTGTCTTTCAAATCACATATTGAAAACCTCGTCTCCAAGCTGAAGGTTAAATTGGGTTTCTTTTTTAGAAACAAATCTAATTTCTCCCTTCAGGCAAGGAAACACTTGATATCTACTTTTTTTTTAATAACTCTGCTGGATTATGATAATTTGCTTTTCATGAATGCCCCTGACCAGTGTCTAAAGGAGTTAGACACTGTGTACCATTGTGTTTGTGCTTTATTACTGGTTGTGGAAATTGCATACATCACCGTACTCTATACGCCACTGCTATATGACCGTCTTTGTCTGTCCGCAGGCTCTCACAATGGTTGGTTCTTAAATATAGATTTATTCTTGGCTTGGTTCCCTCTTATCCGTCTACATACATGTGTAGAAACCAAATTAATACGGCCTTCGCTCTCATAATATTCTATGCCGTTTCCAAGGGTGAGAACAGAACTCGGAAAAAAAGCTTTTAAATATGCTACGCCTTCATGCTGGAATAATCTTCAGAAGGATCTGAAACTGGCAGAGCTGATCACTGTGGGGGAATTTAAGTTGATTTTAAAGGATCGAGCAAGCTCTATTAGTCAATGTGATTGTTCCTAAATCATTTTAGAAATTGTACTTACATCATATTTATTCTTGTCTCAGACCTTATATTCCATGTCAGTTGGATACTGTGGTTTTTTATTCATTTGCTGGATATGACAGTTGTGTATGTCTGTTTGCCTTGCTGTAACTTGTAACAATGTTTTATGCAAGAGAGATTTTTAATCTCAATGAGGCTTTTACCTGGTTAAATAAAGAATATATGTACACAACACTGCATATACTGTCCTCCTTGAGGTGTAGCAACCACAATTTGACAGTAAGCCAAACTCCATTTCACAGATACATCAGAGTCACGATGTAGCGTTCAAGCTCCTTTACTTATTGCTGACTTAACTTGTGAACACGGAGTGAAACTGAAATGACAAAAAAATATAATGCAATTACTGAACGGTCTATACAAAGGGAAGGCATCCGCACAGGCATGGTTAGCTTAGCATAATTAGCATTAGCATAATTAGCATGGAAATTGCTAGCATTAGCTTGGTTAACATGAACAACGTTAACATTAGCATTTTTACCATCAGCGCTGTTAGCATTAGCACCTTTAGCATTATCGCTGTTAGCATGGTGAAATCATAGTTAAGACAATTTAAATAATCAATCAAAAAGGAAACTAAGAGATACCACAGGATTACTATTTACACAATATATATCAAGTGGTTCACAGCATGAGGGCTAAATGCTTAACAGTGACAATCAACATGGCTGAATTACAAACAAATTGCAAACAAATTCGAAATCCACTTCCTCCAACAATGAACTCGAAAGGTCTCACAAATACTGGTTGCTCAGATGGTAAGAAAGGGATTCGAGCTTACACTCAATGCTTTCCAAGGCGAAACAAAAGATCACAGCAGACAACCCTCTGATAGCTGGAATGGCATGATACTGAGGCCTGAGGCCCACCTAGGCTTTATAACTTCCTGTGGGTAGGACTTCCTGTTGGTAGGACTTCTTGTCAATTAGACATCCTGTTGGGAAGTCTGCACAATCCAATAAACTGCCAAAGAGGGCGCCAAAAAGAAGGAAATGCCTGAATGGCAGAACACTGTGAATTGACTTTTTTTATTTTTAACAACAAATGCAGGTGATTGGTTTCACACAACAAAAGCATGTGGTTAGGTTTGGGAAAAAAGAACAGAGTTTAGCTTTATAATCTTACCGGAGGTGAGCAACGCTCTCCCAAGCACCAGATTTTGATGATTTTGGAGTGACACCTGGTTGTTTTTTTCTGAGACATTGCTGCTTTTTCAGCCGGGATTGTGCCCCTAGAACTGGGCATTTTGAGCCAAAACATGATCATTTTCTTACCATAACCAAGTGTTTTTTGTACCTAATCTTAACCACATGTTAACCACAGTGTTGTTGAAATGTAAAGTTTCACTGTATCCGCTACATATCATGTACAAATGTAGCCACTGCAACCAAAGTAACTGCAGCCATGATAACCTTACAGCGCAGTAAAACCTATCCCTGTAATATATTAACAACTGTGGACTATTTTGCAGTTTGATTAGCCCTCATTGATCTGTTACTCCAATTAGACTGCCTGGATTGTGTTCAATTTTCTCAGCAATACCTGAAAAACAAGTTTGTATTCCATCTAAATGCCCACTGTACAAGGTCCCACTTCTAACTGGAAACAAAGAGTGAAAAAATATGCACCAAAGTCCTGCTCAGTAAATATAAACACAATAACAGGTTAAAGTAGAGTAGCTCTGTTGCATATGAACAGATTTTAATATTAATTGTAATTTAATTTGATTCTCACAGCTTTTAAACTGCTTGATTATACAAGATAAACACTAACCCCCCAGTTTTGTTTGTGAAAACTGAAAGCAGAAAGTCTAAATGTAGAGTCTGAAGACGCAGTATAGGTGGTTATGTTGCTGTCATGACGTCAGTGGGATCTGTTGACAGCAGAGCGAGTTTTAATTGTTCAGCTCTCTGAGGTGGAATATAAACAACACCAATCAAATCAGCTCACTTCTCTTCCCCCCGATTGACTCTAATAGTGTTTATGTTTCTCAGCAGGGGCATTGTGTGTGTATATGTCTGTGTGTGAGTGTGTGTATGTGGCTGTCTATGTGTGTGTGTGTTGTGCATGTCTCCTCTTCACAGGGGGAATAGAAACTCTACATATTAAACAGCCAGGTATTGCAGTTCTCAGTGATGTAATTGAAAGTAATGAGATTCAACTCTCTCAGCAGGTGTTCCAGCTCCGATGTTGTGTTGAACAGTGGGTGCGCGTGTGTGTGTGACTATGAAAAAAAAAGGAAGACAAAGAGGGCAAGCATCTAGAATCTGTTTACCGACCTGAAACATGTTTGTCATTGTATTTTTATGATACTGTACAGATGTTGTCTTCTACACCTAATAACTAAGAGGTTTCTGGGTATCTCAATGCTGTTAATGACTGTTTTTGAGCTGACTGTGCAATAAAGCCCAAATCATGAGCTTGAAGGAGTCTATTCTGACACTTTGTTTTCCAGAAACTGATTGAACTCTTGCCACCTTACCAGCTGTCTTAGGACTGCAGGAAACAAATTAAACTGCTTCAAGGTGTCCTCGAAGTCTGGGAAGCTTTGTTTGATAAAAAACTACAAGTGCCGCACCCATTAACCTGCTCTGTGCAATCACTACTGATCAAGGCTTACAAAGAAAGCACATGAGTGTGCAAGTAAAACACCTTTTCATATCTAACAACATATGGGCAAATTAGTTCATATGTAAAATATGAGACAAAGTGTGTTAAAATGTTCACAAATTTTTTTAATGTGATTTCATGTTGATATAAAATGTATTTCTCATGAAAACAATAATTTTTGGGGTGAAAATGTTTTTTATGACCCATATGTTTGAGGTGCTTTTTGTTAATTAAGATTATCAGTGAATCTATTGTGTCCCTTAACCATGACCTTGACCTTTGACCACCAAAATTTAATCAGTTCATTGTGAAGTCTGAGCGATGTTTGCGCCAAATTTGAAAAAATTCTTTCAAGGTGTTCTTGAGATATTGCGTTCATAAGAACAGGATGGCGGAACGCTGGGCAGACAGACAACCTGACAACATAATGCCTCCAGCTACAGAGGCATAAAAACACTTTATTTCGCTCATACTCTCTGTGCTGGAACACCTGTATTTACCCTCTGTCTGGAACGCTTCATTTTACCGCCTGTCTTTTTAAGCCCCTCTCCATAAAAAGCTCAGTCTGCTTTGACTGGTCAGCATCTCTGTATTCTCTGATTCTTGGCATCTCTACACTGTCACTGCAGCCAGAGAATAACTGTAATGGAGTATACTGGCACTTTCTACCTTAAAACAATTCAGCAATAAAAGCTTCAAAACACAGCTGGACATGTTCCAGCGGCCATATGATCCAAAATCAGGGAGAAAATACCAACATCAGCAACCAAGATTACGATTCCCTGACATTAGCATGTAGCTACATGTACGTTAGCAGTGTACTTGCAGCTGGGAAATGACTGTAACAGGAGTATAGCAGCATTTTCTCCTGTAAAAAAAAAAATCGCTAATAAAAGATTCTAACCAGAACCTATGATCTGAGAAATAACAATATCAGCGTTCAAAATTACAGGATTACCTGATGTTAGCATGTAGCTACATGTAGCAATGTAGGCTACGTTATGTAAATACTTGCAGTAACATGCCTGGAGCAGATGAAGCCTGAGGCTTTTGCTCTCAGGATTTACTTTAACATATATTCACCTCACTATTTTAAATTTTGGCCATGTTTTTTACTAACATCTGACATTGTAACATGTATGTTATTATACATATGAAAGAAACAAGGAAAAGCATAACAGGTCCCACTTAAAGGAGAAGTCCAGTATTTTGCACTTTGAGCCCCATTCCTGGGTTGTTTATGATGAAATAGAGAGGTTAAGACCAAAATCTTGACGATTGCTCCTTCTCTGACAATTTGAGAGAGTTTGGCTTTCCCCTGCCTGGCTTAACAATGCTGTCTATGGCCATGTGTAAATCTGTCCTAAAACCACCTTAAACGTTCGTTTTCAAAGCCATGAAACTCACTGAGTGGTCAGTGGTGTTCGTTGATGTTCCGACATAAAAATCGTAGCAAACTGTGGTTTCCGTGATGATTTATTTGACATTCTGTCCATGCATTGATTTCCTATAGGAAGCCTCATTGTCTGTTGGTAGTAATCCGCCACCGGAAACGGAAAGGTGGTTGTTTACGACAAGGTTGTAGTCATTTTAGTCTTTTAGCTCAGCGAAAGTGCCGGCTCGACAGTGCTGTGTGCACTCCTCCTCTTCAGAGGAATTCTCCTGCAGTCGCTGACCGCACAAAACTTGCCCATTATTACTCGCTTGTAAACAACCTTCACAGTACGATGCCTTTGAACACAACGCCAGCCTTCTTCTTCTGCTTCTTTCTGTGTCCCATTACATTGCAATGGTTTCCTGCCGGTTGGCAACACTCACGTAAAGGAACATTATCGCCATCAAGTGGGCTGGAGTGTATAACGCTTCAGGGTCAAACAAACGATCAAGCGGAAGTTTACACACGGGTGTGAGGCAGCTGAAAAAATAGTTCCACAATTGAGATGAATAGTGAAAACACAGATGGAAACCACAGTTTGCTACGATTTTTATGTGGGAACATCAACGAACACCACTGACCACTCGGTGAGTTTCATGGCTTTGAAAACGAACGTTTAAGGTGGTTTTAGGACAGATTTACACATGGCCATAGACAGCATTGTTAAGCCAGGCAGGGGAAAGCCAAATTCTCTCAAATTCTCAAAGAAGGAGCAATCGTCAAGATTTTGGTCTTAACCACTCTATTTCATCATAAACAACCCAGGAATGGGGCTCAAAGTGCAAAATACCGGACTTCTCCTTTAAAAATGTGCCAGAGGTTGTATGGTGTGTGTTCAAGTGTGTTGCTCTTGCCATATGGTGAAAACTGCGTGTAAAGCAGTCATTGTGTCTTTGATTTTATTAAATTTGTGTAACCAAATTTCAGGTTTCATCCCTTTAATACCTATATCGTCATTAATTCTTCACATGTCTGCATCAACACAAAGCAAATTAATGGGGGAAAAAATGCTTGTTTTGTTCAGCCTCTGTGATGAATGTGCACACCATTTTCACCCTGTCAAAACATAATACTTGCTTTACACACATTTTCTAAACCAACAATTAGCGCGCTTTTAGATAGATGGCCTTGTTTTGTTGAAGGGAGCAGACCACACAACAAAAACCTCTAACAACATTAGTGCGTCATTGTGGCTCTCAGTAATGTTTAATGATTAAAAAAAGATACTTTATTTCATCTAAAAGCCAAGTTTGTGATACTTTTAATGACGGCTTGTCCGATATTGTGTGAATCATGGAGAAAAATAACGCTAAAAGCACTGCTAGGTGCTCAGAGAGGGGCTGATGGAGGACATATTAATTAAAGGCACACACACACATTTTCACACCTCTGTGCTATCCAGGCGGTCATGCGGGTCACGCAGGTGGCACGAAGAAATATGAAGAGTAATTAGAGAGTGTAAATATCACAAGTTCTGCCCGCTGCCGTAATTAAAAGGAACAGAAGGAGATTCAATTGCAGAATAATCCGTCTTAGATAAAAATAGTTCCTGGCGGAGGTGTGAGTGAATGTGAATATCACAGCTGTCATGTTAGAATGAAAAAAATAATTTATTAAGGGCCACATGACTGCAGTAAGATATCTCTCTTCTTGAACTGAGTATCTACATGTCATTTATGTGTTCATAGATGCCAACAGTTAATTAAACTGTTTGAGCTGAAATTAAAACAAATCCTTGTGTTGATGACACCCAGCTTTCAATTATTCTTTTTGCTTTCCTGCTCAGAAACTCATCTATTGTTTCACAATGTGCCTGAACTGAGCCTGAATCACTATTTATCAAAGAAAAGTCCGTTTCTTTACAGTTTGGAGCACACATCTGTTCCCACAGATTTTCACAGCGCTTCCTGATCTATGTGTTGTGCTGCTGTGTTTGAATCAGCCCCAGCTGGGTCTTTGTGATTGCCCAAGGGGGATCTGGAGCCAGAGATGACAATTATATTGAGGGAAGACGTTAGCATTTCACCACCCAGACACTGAATTAACCCCTGCTGAAAGGGCGCATTTTATCTTTTGATGCTGCAGAGTGTGAGGAAGATTTGCCTTCCTTATCCACTTTACTTGGTGGTAGCTTTTACCTATCTGCATCCAGGGCTTAAAACAAAGAGTGTATATAAAGGTAGACAATTTGTCTCCACTTCCTGCCACTGTAGAATAATGAAGCCAAAATATTCCTGATACAGCTGCCAACATCTCGTGCTGGGGACATCATCAAGCCAAACTTATCAGGAAAACTAGAATAACTACCACGCTGCAAAACATGGATGCTACACACACATCTTCCCCCTGACAGTACATAAGATCTATACTATCAGCACAGTTTCAAGGTGGACACCTAAGATTAGTGTCACAAGTTCAGTATTTAACCAAATGTCTCTCCCTCTGCTCCTGAGTTATGCTGAGACACTGAGTAATGGCCAGAAAAGTGATTGTGCAGAATATTATGATTTCACAGTGAAGCTTGCCTTTGACCTTTTGGATAAATAATTTCACCACTTAATTATTTTATCTTAGGAGACATTTGTATGAAATTTTCTTATAAATGGCCGGGTAATTCCTGAGTTATGGCCAAAAGCATGCTTTGTGAAATCACAGTGACCTTTGACCTTCAATCATCAAATTCTAAGCAGCTAAGCAGCAAAATCTAATCAGTTCATCAATGAGTCCAACTGCACGTTTGTGCTAAATTTGAAGAAATTTCCTCAAGACTTTTTGAGATATTGCGCTCACAGGAATGGGACAAGAAGGGGAGGGGATGGAGTTTATCACCTATACTGCAGCTGGCCACTAGGGGGTGATCAAGATGTTTGGCTTCCTTGTAATCACCGATTACAAAAACATTTCAAGTTTGTCCCACGCTAAATATTCTTTGCATGAACTGAAGTTTATTGAAAGTATATTTTTGCATGTAGGCTGGCACAGTGAAGTGTATGCAGGTGCATCTGTGCAGTACACTACCCTCCCACCTTTCCCAAAAGCCATGGTGTCATTTGAACACTGCCTCCACACGCCTACATCCACATAGCTGCTGTAACTTACAGAGCCCCGAAAATCCTGAAAGGTCATACTTTTTATTTTGTGTGTACAAGTTATTTATCTTGTGGGAGCAAGTTATTACCTTATGAGTTAGTCTGCTATGTTGGGTGCACACGATTACAAATATCACCTTTGGAACTTCAGGGGTTCTGCAGTAATTGTTTAATGGAATAACAAATCATTTTCTTTTTATCTGTTGTCAGTGTCCCTACTTTGTAAAGTACATTCTCTCCTGTTTTCTTGCTGTAAAACTGATCCATTCTTCCATTTCTTCATCATGTTTTGTTACCTGTAAAAGAAGTCTCTCATCTCCGATGATGGCGGCTTTCCTCCAGTCGATGACCTCAGAGAAGGGAAGCTCCCAGCCGTTGCTCAAAATAACAGGGATACAAGCCGCCTGTTAGAAAAAGAGAAGAGAGAGAAAAAGAAATCATTCTTTTTGGGAGCTGAATAAATGGTAGCAGGCAGCAAATGATCTTTACATAATGGATGTGGGAACAGAAATATATAGTCAAGCGTCATCAGTGTGTGTGGGTACCTGATATCTGTTGTCCGCAGTCTTACTTTAACCCCTAACTTTTTAAAGTATTGGGTGTTATTGTTAGTTTGCAGCAACTGATGTATCATGTTTTTCTGTCAGAGGAATGTTTTGTCTCAAAGAAGAAATGAAATGTTCTCTGTTGACAAGTTTTCACAGCTTGAGAGGGAGGGAAAAAAAATCCCAGTTACACATAAAGTCTCTCCAGAAGTTTATAGCCGAGCACTGGGAGGGATCTATTTTTCCCTCCACTGAGGGATTTATCCTCTAGGTGCTCTCTCTGATGAGACACTTTCAACGTGTTCCAAGTGAGAGTTTTGCAGAAACAAATGGAGTTGCCAAAAAGATTAAGGACAAAATAAAGTGTATTTATTTATTTTCCCTGCATGCATCAATATTTAGAGGATTCATTAATGTGACTTAATTCATCAGGAGCTCTTTTCATTTCCCACAGGAGCTCTCTGTGTTGCTGTAAAGTCATTTTATGATGGGGCTCTTGAAAGTGTTCATCATTTGTGGTTAATGGATAGGAGTTGATTGTGCACTCTGCTGCACTATTAAACTGTGTAATTATTAAACTGGAAAATATGCTGTTTTCTGGATAATTTCTTTCACTTTACATATTTTACGCCTCATCTATAAGCCTGTGGTGTACTTTCATTGTCGTTTCAGTTTAAATTATATAACAGATATTAAATTAATGTTATTGGGAATTAGCCAAAGCCTGTTTCTTATCTGAGAAAGCTGCTGTGATGAAAAATACTTTATTCTTTCTGCAGAGTTGATATTGCTGAATGGAAAAGTGTATAAAATGGAAAGTGGGCAAGTTTTATTTCTTTTTTAACCCTTAAATAGTGAGAATGAGGAACCTAAAAGTTCACTGTGTGTGTCTTAGATCAGTGCTGATAGTTTTTGATCTCTGAGCGTCACAGCCGGGCATTTTTCTTGAGCAGTTTCACATGTGAGACACAGCAATGCTGTTGAGTCAGACGGCAAAGTCCTCTCCATAAAAGATGACTGGCTGCAAGCATTATGTATTCTAGTAGATCAGTTTAATCCAATCTGTGTATTATAAATAACAGAGGGATGGATGCAGGTGGGGAATCCTGATCATTAAGCATTAATAAGCAGAATATAAAGACTTGGAATTAATGGTTTACAGCACATAATGCAGTCCTCCCTCAGGAAATTCTGAGCGTCAAACACTTTATTTCCTTCATTTTCCTTAAACCATTTCTCAGAATTACTTGGAATATAGGACTTATTGTGATCAACAGTGTCTTATTTTTAGATTTTTATTAACATGTATCCATCAGAGCATGTGATCAGAGTGGAGTGGTGAGATTTTTGTTCCCTTCACTTCCCTGCTCATACCGATTCCAGGCCACTTCACTAGATATCGCTCTGTGCTCAAGTCAGATTTCACCCCCCTCCACTCAAATCGCTCACCACTCGCTCGGTTTTCTTTTGTGAGTATTTCATAAACTCCATTGTCAAGCTCACAGTAGCCGATTTTTGACAATAAATAGTGTGTACGTTGAATGCGCAGATGGACTCTGGGTCAGTGTAATTGGAGTGGGATGGAGCGGGAGATAATGTGACACAGCAACTTCTTAAGAAAATCTGCTCTACGCTCTATCTAAAATATGTCTATCTATATGTTTTAATGTGACTTTGATATTACTTGCTATAGCCTATTTAATTTATTATTATTTAAGTATATAATATGTTCTGCAGTATGTGGTGCTGCACTTGGCAAGGACACTCCTGTAAATAAGATTTCTAATCTCAGAGAGGCCCGTTTCTACATAGTATTCTTATTATTATATTATCAACAACTATAACTCCGTATTTATTCCTGTGACTTATCGTATGTCATAATTTGATTACAGCTATGTTTTACTGTGTTATCACGCAAACACATATAAAATTCATGTCTTCATATGTGAAATGCCCCCAAAAACCCCAAACAAATGTGAAATGTGTTTCACAAGTTGTATTTTCTGTGAAATTGATATCTAAAATTTCACATATAAGATATATCTATACATATATCTATCTGAATATAAAAAATATCTGAAAAATATATTTGAATTTACCGAGTTAAAAATCAAATGCACTGAAATGGTTTTTCATACAGTATGTGATTAAGACATTTAAGATATAATGAATTAACGTGCTTTTTAAAATAAGGTAACTGTTTATAGAGCGCTCATATGAGCAGTCTCAGTAGTTGACAAAAGCCCTGTTTCCACCAAGCAGTATGGTTCAGTCCAGTTCAGTTCAGTTCAATTCAGTACGCTTGTTTTCCATTTCAACTGTGAAAAGTTGTGGATGGTACCAATGGAACCGTTCCATACCGTCCCCATTTCTGGTCCCCCCTCTGTTGGGGTACCTAGCACACATTGGTCAGTGGAGGACGGTCACTCTGCTCAGGGCTGAGTTGTGGCTGGTTTTGAGGCTCATGTAAGCACTGTTCATACTGTGGAGAGTTTGACATATATAACTGTAATTACAACTTGAAAGGATGTTTTGCTGCCTCTTGTAGCAGCTGAAGTCTAAGAAAAATAATTCACTGGGGCCACTGCCAGCAACTTTTAAGGTGGAACATTAACTTGTAATGTTACTCAATGTATGAGGTGACGACATGAATCCATCAGCACACCTTAAATTTCACTGTGACAGCTTTAACCATTACTTAAGTTTTTATTGTCTCTCTTGGATGACAGAGACTTTTAGTAATGAGTGGATGTTCTTTAAAAATATATGTGAACTGCATACATTCTAATCCCCACTCAGAGAAAAAAAAAAGCATCATGTAGTGTAGTTCCTGTGGGATACGGCAACACTAAACCTCTGAGCTTGCCTGAGAAGGACTAAATGTACAAACCCAATTAAAATATCCCATTGAGAGAGACTCTCACTGCAGCCTGTTTTATTTTGTTCTGAAAATGTTGGCATGCAACCTCGTTCTGTGGACGATAACCAAGGTGCAGACTGATAAAGATGGAAATACAGTATGTGCTGGACGGAGCAGTGAGTGACAACAGCTCCACCCACATTTGAGGGTACTGTTTGCGGTGGAAACACTAGGGTCTAGGTACCATGTCTGAAGGGTTACTTTTGGTTCCAAAGGTAACATACCAAAGTGTTTGGTGGGAACAGGGCTAAATACACCAATACCTAAAATGACATTATACTTGTGAAAAGCACCGTTCAGCAAGGCTTCATATGCTGCTTATAAATGCTAATAATAAGAGTTTTTAAGAGTTTTTCATAAAAGACAGTCAGGACTGATGGAAGGTGGTCATTGTCAGGGTTTGAGTCCAGGATGTCACATGTTAAATGTCTTCACTTTACTGGCATACTGTACGGCATGATTCGTCTTTGTAATCTCAAGTAGCGGAGCAGTGTCAGAGATGAGTTAAAAAAAAGGAAAAAATTCAATAAGTCTGGTATTTTCATTTAAAGTTCAAGTTCGACTGGATTCTCAATCAAGTGAAGCTGAGAGATTAAAGGAGATTCACAAAATGCCGAGTGCATGATCAGTGACCTGTCGACGCAGATTCTCACTGCTTTGATTAGTCTGGCTTCGTGAGACGGCTTTTTCTTTTCTTGTCTTTTTCTCACTGTCATCCTCTTACATGTCTCTTTGTTTTTCTGCCCTCTGAATGTTGATGATTAGTTTTACCTCAGCACACTTCTTTCCCTCTTTTTTTCCTTCTCTTTCCTCTCATCGCGATTTGCCGAGAAGGCCATTAAAATAATTGGCATGCATTTAAGACAAACATTTAATTAAGTATTGCCCATTTTTTCTGCCAATCATTCTAATGCTTTGTGCATCTTCCCTTAAAAAATCGCCAACCTTTTCTAATGTCACCACAAAGTTCAGCCTCTACTTGCTCATTACTTCTGACTGAAAACAGTGAATATACGGTGCCCCTGAGTGCCAAATGCAGAGAGGTTAGTGAAGCATAAGTCTTGTTTGTTGCTTCTCTTCTTCTTCAATCTGGCACATTAACATCATATTGATTTTTGTAAGCGTGTGTCTGATACATAAATAAAGTGCAATAAAGTTATGTAAAGTAACTGTTCTGTAATCAAATGTCTCAGCTGACTCATTTTATGATACTCCAAGCTGATCCACTCACTCCTCGACTTCAACAGCTACAACCTGAAATCAGTTTAATGTCAAAAAAATATTCAAGAACACTGAAGTACTGAGTAAAAACACGTATACAAATCCTTCCAGCTCTTCCTCTAGAGGAGTCCCGAAGGTGGAAGCAAGCTCAACCTGTTTATTCCTGCACTTCAGCGTGCGGTGTGTCCTCAACAGAATAAATAATTGGAAAGTGAGGAAAAACAACAGCAAGGTAAACAAGACAGCCAGAGGCAGACACAGGGCAGAGTCAGATACTTAATGTCAAAACAACACAGAGACAGATAGAAACAAGGTGCTAATGAAAGATGAACACATCTGCGGTCTGAAGACACTTCTTTTCTCTGCGGTGTATCTACAGAAACAGGCCTTTTTCCGTGGCAGGGAGATGACAGATTGTCAATAGTAATAAGATCAACTGTTGCTAAGAGGAGGACGAGGAACTCTTTGATTTGTTGAAGTGCCCAGCTGGAGCTCCACAGGCTGTCTGACAAGCCTTTACCAGTAATGAGAATAACAGTCATGGGAAATCTAACGAGTTACTTTAGTTTCTACTGTCATGTTCTCAGCACTGTCTCTGGGAATTTAAAGTATTTGATGGTTTGAGGAGAAGTTTTTATCGTTGAACTACACACAGATTACATATGGCAGTTTTAAAATTTTAATTCTGATATTTTTTTAGACCTAAGATCTTTCAATTTGACTGTTTTTCGGCCTGAAATATACAAACATAATAAAGTGTTGAATGATTTCTACCATCCAGAATTACATTGTGAAAGTGTGAAGAAATTCTGCATTGCATCGCAGCAGCATTTAGACTTTCAATTTAGGAGATAAAAACTACAGATGTAACACTTAACAATGACAGAAGCTGGTCTTTTGATAAAATGTGGCTGTCTATGCAGGAGACAGGCACAAATATTTTTGAAATAGGTGCTAAATGACCACAAAGAAAAAAGAAATTTTCCTGATTTCTTTCTTCTTTTTTTTTAATTTGAAATGTAAGATAATTTGGGCTTTTTTTTTGTATAAAGAAGGAGTCACTGTCTGGCTGAAACTGACTTGGTAAAGTCTGGGTAAAGCAAAATCAGCAATTTCTTTCATTCTTTCATTTTACAGGTTAGAAAGTACTTGTTGAAGTGTGTAAAAATGAATTGTGGAGTTACACCATTAAACTGTTTCTCACCATTTCTGTTTCCAGAATTTTTGGGTAGGCCTAAAAGCATGCTCAATGACGCACTTGAGCCATCCTTCACATAACTCCTCCCCTTTGTTATTACGAGAGGCTATAGCTATGCAGCAGCTGTGTTCCTTGGTTTGGGGAGTTTGTGCTGTGCATGTTTGTGTTGTTGTCTTAGCTGCTAAAGAGAGTCTATGGCCAGTAGTGGCTCGTACTATGGCCAGGGGTCATATATGTTACTGTGCTACCGGTTAGCTGCTGAGTCTGTAGCTGTGTGGCAGGTCCTTTGTTGGCATGGTGTATTTTTATTCACTACCATCTCTCGCCATCACCCTCATAATCCACAGTGAAACCAAAATTGCTCCAAACACCGGACCTGTAGGTTATCGGAGGATCTTCTTTTTCTGGTCTGGTAATGGGGTTACTAACCATCTTGCAATGAGGTAGCTTAGCATAGCGTGCCTCTGAGTGTGTCTCACTGGTAGAGTGTTCTCATTTGGGGGGTGGCAGGGACAGGCAGCATGTTGCTACTTCTGCCATGTGGGCTGCCTAGTTGGGTGCAGTGGCACTGAGAACATTATATTAAACACAGTTTAAGCTGTGTATTTTATTTTCCAAATGTAATAGGGTAGTTAAATCGTTCAATTTGTAGTGCGTACCAAACCAAAAACCTCATACCAAATGGTTCAATGCCAATATGTGTATTGTTACACCCCTAGTGTGTAGATAGGGCTCAATGGAAAGTCCTGCTGAGGAAGTTGTTTGAGATGTTTCTGGGCGCAGCACACATGTGGGGTTGGTACTGGTAGTGACCAGATAGCAAACCTTAAGCAGGACGCATCCAAGAGGAGCGCAAGTGCTACGCAGAGCAGAAAAAAAAACACAAATATAGTGAATATGTGGGTGGCCTCACTTACACTTTTGCTTTCATTATAGTTTACCAACAGTAACCCACAACTCCTGCATTGTATATCTTTAAGGCGTCAGTATGTTTACAAAAAAAAAAAAAGCATGCCAGATTGTCTAACAGTATGTGAAACACCTTGAAACAGCCTTTAACTGTTGTATACAACAAATCCTTTTGCCTTTACAGATGCTCATATGACACATGGCACAACCTAGTTCATTTCAACCACAGTAAACCTTTTACTCTCATACTGACCTGTAGAATATTCACATGTTGTACACTTATGGGCCAACATTCACTATGCAATCACATAATCCACAGCAGCACAAACACATATAATGCATTAACACACACACACATACACACACACACCTGCAGAGCCTCAAGGAAGCGGAAGGATCCAAGACGTCGGCCTCGGGGCACCAGGCAGAAACTGGAGTTATGGAGCAGCTCCTGGTAGTCAAACCTACACAAACACAAATAAAAAATCATGTTAGAGGAAAATCTCAGCAAGCAAAACAAGGAGAAACTAAGAATTTTCCCTGTGTACAAATTCATCTAATGGGCTACGAGAGGACATGAGCAGGCTATGAGGAGAAAAAAAGTCTATCAACCATTTAATTCAATTAAAGAAAAGAGAAAGACAGCATGGCAGCGAGGGAAAGAGCTGCGGATAATCAAACTTCCAAGAAAGCACCCATGAGCTCTCATGCCTTTGTGTAATTGCTTGGATTCCAAAAGTCATTTTTAGGACACTCTCCAGGTGGCAATAAGGCCTAAAGAGCTAAAAGAAACAAAGGGCAAAGTGAAAAATGATTGTTAAAGCATGAATCTGTTTCCATTTCCTCAGTATCTGCACAAATATGTCTCAAAGAACAATCCAAAGCAGCTTATTCCGAAAATGGCCAGCAAAGACTTTTTCAAGGACTCGGTCTCTTTCATAAAATGTGTGCCTGTCGAAGGCAGAGAGGTAGCTTCAGCACATCAAAAGAAACACAGAGGATAAATAATGAAATATGCTGGAGTGAAAAAAGCAGCTGTTGTATAATCAAACACCAGTGGGCCTTAACATATTTCATCTGATCAAGATATGTGAGGAGAGAATCCTCAGCACAGGGTTACCTTTACTGAAGGTTTTACTTAACTATTGATCTGACAGCATGTAGCATCTTGTCCATCAAGCAAAATCAATGCGAGCGTTTGAAGGCCAATACTAATATTTTACTCATAAAATTCTTTTAGTGCGAGTTAGCATCCCCCTAAGGCAGGGTGAGGCAGGTTGCACTGAAGGGTTATCCCAGTGTTGAGTAATGCTTGACTGTAGCGCTGCAAGGAATCCACCCAAACAACATTTAAAGCATCAAACACTCACTTCTTGTGGCTTGCTCCTTGGTTGAGGACAGCAGCTTGCAATCAGCTTGGATTGACTGAGGTACCAATGGATTTCAGTGGTGACGGAGTCATTTTCTAACCTGTTATCCCCATCCTCTGTTATATTTTCTGCCGTGCTTTAGATTTTTTTGGACGAGCAGAGAAACTCAAAGATGCACAAACTTTGCTTTCACCTTATTCTTCTCTAATAAGAGTATGGCAGTTGTCACATCTGAGGTCAAAGTTCAATTTATTTCAAACAAATTGGACATGATTGTCAACGCTTAGCAATGAGGATAATAATACGTACAAGTGTAGTAGGCTAAACTAAAAAGATCGGCGCACAGAATAATACTAGCAGGTCAACTATTATTTTCATTGAGGTCGTTTCATCTGAAGTCTGACAGAGGTTTTCCCGAGACCTGATGCTTTTTCATCTGTCCTAAAATGGACACCGTACCACAGCTATGTGTGTTCA
Organism: Cephalopholis sonnerati; assembly: GCA_019142605.1. Lineage (NCBI taxonomy): Eukaryota > Metazoa > Chordata > Actinopteri > Perciformes > Serranidae > Cephalopholis > Cephalopholis sonnerati. The sequence goes on from JAGQAX010000009.1 coordinate 18,176,570, forward strand.
GTGTGTTTCTGATAAAGTGTTTCACAACACAGCTAAATATACTGCTTTCATGTTACCCTGTTGCCTCCTCAATTTATTGGTGAAGTGAAGATTGTATTGGAAACACTGAACATGGTGCCATGCCATCGTTCCAACAGCACAAAATTTCGAAGCCCCATTAGTCCAAAAAATGTCCCATTGGACCGAGAGCCCATTTTTTCTGCAGCCCTTTATCCTAAAAACAAATGCCAATTGCTCTGATGTCCTGTTTCTCTGAAAAACACACTTCCTGCAGTTAGTTTCAGTTTCTCAGCAGCACTTGAGCCACTGATGCTGTGTTTTTTTTTTTAATCGACCCTTTGCAATGTTTCCCACTGGTGTTTGAGCCATGGACCCTGGCTGTTTTTCACCAACCAGTCCCTGGTTTTCCAGCCACTTTTGTGCCACCAAACATGAGCGTTTTCAGCCAAAACATGATTTTATCCAAACCACAACCACATATTTTTGTGCCTAATCCCAACCACACATTCGCCAAAGTGTTATTGACAAATGTATCTGTGGTTTGCCGAATCGTACAATCCCATCATTTTTTTCTGGTGATTAGGTTGTCAAACTGCAGGGAGTGTTTATTTTCAGAGACACAAGACATCAGAGCAATGGGTGTTTTTTGGGGGATAACAGGCTGTCATGGAAATGGGCTTTAGGTCCAATAGGGCATTTGTTTTGGACTAAAGTGGCTTCAGAATTTTGGGCCATTGGAACAATGGGTAGACCCTGAACACAATCATTATGAGAAAAGTGGTGAAGTGGTTTGAGAAGATGTAAGCGACAATTTAAAATTTGTTTTTTTTCTCCCATCATTGGAATCCAAAGCAACTGCTGTAAATTAAGGCTAAGAGCAGTTGCTGTTATTAACGTCTAACGATCAACCCTAACCCTTCAACCCAAGAGAAGGTACAACTCAAAACTTTGATTTTTAGTCTGGAGGAAATGAGAACACTATACCTATTGTAATGTTGGTTATTTGCACAGCTGTACAATCAGGTGTTCAGTCACTTGATCATTTCGGAACACTTTTGCCACCAAGGTTATAAGAAACAGCAGCATATCCTCCAGAGCGCGCTGAGCCAAACATCACACTTATTGCTTTGCTTTAAAAGACAAAGATCAAAGGCACTATGTAGAAATGTTGTTGGAAACCCAAGTAGATTAAAACTGCCAATACACAAATATTTCTCTGAAGTTAGAATAAAATGTTCATAAATGTCTGATAGCAGCCTTATATAAACTCTCTGTTCCACTCTCATCTCAAACTTGGGGAGTTTTTCAACAAGCAAGTCACTTCTGTCAGTCCAAAGTCTGTGACTTTAAAGCTCTGGTGGCACTCTGTGTGTGTGTGTGTGAGAGAGAGAGAGTGAGCGAGAGAGAGTGTGTGTGTGTGTGTGTGTGTGTGTGTGTGTGTGTGTGTGTGTGTGTACACATGCTCTCAGGGCTGGCCTGAGGAGATTTCAGATTGCAGCCTAATCTGTCTGGGGATCAACTGTCCCCCCAACCTCACCACTAGACACCCGTGTGTGTGGTGTGTGTGTGTGTTCCTACCTGCCTGGAAAGCCTGCCTCTATAATGTGTGTGTATGTGTATAAGTCTTTGTGATAAGAGAAAGTCTGTCATATCATTTACTGTGTGTGTGTGTGTGTTTGTGTGTCATTGTTTATGTGTGTGTGTAAAAGAGGGAAGAGAGCAAAATAAAATGTCAGGTGTCAGGTGTCAGGTGTCACGCCAATACAAGGTCATTCTCACCGCTGCTGAGACAGTCCGTCACATGTGATAATAGTCAGTTAGAAATGGCAACAAACAAACATTTGACTACAGTTATCAACCCGGGTCACTCCGAAGTCGTAGAAAATTATCGCTAGTCAGTGACTTCTGGCGTCAGACACAGACAAAAAAAGGCCATCTTTTTATGTCGGCATAATACGTGACTGGTCTTCGGCAACGTCAACAACCAGGACATCCAGGGTACCTTGCATGTCACATGTGGAAAGTCCATGACCAAATGTCGATATGTGACGAGGTGGGAGTGAGAATGTGTTGCAATTATATCTCCCATCACCACACAGCTCCTCTTTTCCATAGTTTGATGACAAAATCCCACTCTTCTGACCTTGTGTTTTTAATCTCTGATGAAAAAGCCTGGCGACATGTCTTGTTTTTCAGCCTGGTGTGGACAGGACAGTGTAAGCAGAGCTGCTCCGTCCTGAGCTGCAGCCTGCACCCTGAATCTGGAATACTGAGCACCCATGGGCCCTGTGCACATAAGTGATACTGAGCTGGAAGCTGACACAGCAGTGATGGGATTGCCCCCAGGTACGGAGGGACCAGAGCCTCACACTGAACCAACAACAAGAAACTGCAAGGCCAATGAACAATGCAGAGACCTGACAGGAATTCTGCATCTGCAGCCAGATGATAAAACACAAACCAGTTAAAAGCAGTTTATGTAAAAGATTAGTATGTCTGTTTTTGTGCAAACTCATCACTTGGATTTGGATGCACCAACTATTTAGAAATTTACCCCTAAGTTTGAAGTAAAGTCCTTTGTTAGTTTAGTAACAACTAGCTAGTTACAAACCATCCATCCACCCATCTTTTTTTCTAACCGCTTATCCTCTTGAGGGTCGCAGGGGGGCTGGAGCCTATCCCAGCTGACATTGGGCGAGAGGTGGGGTACACCCTGGACAGGTCGCCAGACTATCACAGGGCTGACACATAGAGACAGACAACCATTCACACTCACATTCACACAGTCTTTGGACTGTGGGAGGAAGCCGGCGTACCCAGAGAAAACCCACGCTTACACGTGGAGAACATGAAAACTCTGCACAGAGGGGCTCCCGCAACCAGGAACCCTCTTGCTGTGAGGTGACAGTGCTAACCACCACACCACTGTGCCGCCAAGTTACAAACCAGTGATTTTCAAAATCTGGTTGCAAGATTAAAACGTAAAGATCCAGTGTGCAGGATTTAGGAGCATGAATTGGCAGAAATGGAATATGATATTCATAACTATGTTTTCATTTTTCATGGAAACTCCACACAGAATGGCTCCTCCACCTCAGGTTTGAACTGGGAACCCTCTTGCTGTGAGGCAACTATGCTAACCATTGCCCTGGCAATCATATCCTGTTTTTAATGATCATATTGGGGGAATGTTTGTCAGAGGCTAGGGATCAAATTGCCTTCAATCATACAGTGACTGACTGATTCCCATTTACACCCACAGCTTTCAATCTTCCAAGACTCTCTAGTCCAAGATACATGTTTTTGCCAAGTCTAATGCACTGTCACAGCAGTCTTCTCATGCCTGTGTTTCTTGGTATGTTCGTTGGCCCAGTGGAGCCTTCCCATGTGCAGGTGTTAGCACTCTCTCAGGGATTCTTTCAGATAGTGCAGGCCTCTACAACTCCAGGAAAAACTTACTTCCCTCCCTACTCTGGTCAAGACGTGACATGGCAACAAATGCTTTACACAGCATTACCTATACTGCATGGAGCAGCTTCAGGGTAGTGTTTGCTGTCTTGGATAGGGACACTGCTATCTTTTTGTTCCTGTAACAGTTTTTTTATTACCATTTGTAGAAACTCAGAAAAACCATGCATGAATCTATCAAACTTAAACTCTTAGATGTAATTTACAGTATTTAAATGAAACTAGCCTGTAAAGATACACAGTAAGAGGTCAAATTAAAATCAAGATTTTGGTTCAAGAAGATAAAATGAGCCTTGTTGTATTGACTTCCATTTTAAGGATTTTACCTGCATTTAAATTGTAAAACTTTGCCCATTATTGTGACACAAAGTATTGAATAATGGTCTGATTAAAACTGGTACTCGATGCCTCTCGACCAAACAGCATTTTCCAAGAAACAGCCGCCGTCTGAAGGCAGGGATCACCTGCAGAATTGTGAGACCAGAGCGGCTCGCTGTGTTTGTTGACCCACCCTGTCAGTGTAGACAGCTAGAGGTTTTACAGAAACCCCTGTATGCTCTTTACTGCTGCTATTTTGCTGTCCCCTCACTCTCCACACACTGTGTTTAGAATTGAAAAGGTCAGTGACCAAGGACGAATCACTGCTCCTCCTCGGGAAGCGACAGCCAGTTGAATGTGAGGACAGCCTCCCGACACGTCCCTTTGCCACTGTTCTGGGCTTGATATACTGGCAGTAGATCCCATGAGAAACTGGGACATCACAGCTTGTCTAAGAGGGAATCCCAGGATATCCCAAGAGGAACCGGAGACACAAGACATATGTGCTGCTCTTCATGGTGCGTTGCTGCCCTGACTCTGACCCCGATAACATAATGGACCAAACCTTTGGTGCTCCTATTAACCTTTGTGAACTGATTCCTTTTATCATCAAAATAAATCAAATGCATTCATGAAATAAAAAAAGATAAACATTAGCAAATAAGGTGTAGGGTGGACAGGGGAGGTTAGGGTGAAAGGAATGGGAGACAATGCAGTTGGAGTCTCAGTCAGATATTGGAACCTCACTCCTGTCACTGGCCGGCTGATCATCTCAGAGCACATTTTCTCAACTCATTAATCTGTCATCATGCTTCACCTCAGCCACCTGCTTTAGTGTTGGCAGCGAAGGAAGTAGAGTGTTTCACCTGTTTTGTATTCTTTGTATCATGTCAAGGGCAGTACTTCAATTAAATGTATTTCAATAACATGTATTTTATTACTTTTGAGAATTTCTATTTTGCTAGACAGTAAAAAAAAAAAGACATAATTTATATTGCGTTCATATTTTAAAGGCATTTGCAAGAGTTTACGTATGTGAACTGTACGTGAGTGAAAACAACCAATCAGAGCCAAGGAGTCTGTAACAAAGCGGTCAATAATGTCACTGCCTGTGAATAACCGTCACACTGTTAAACGAGGCAGCGCTGATCAAATATGAATCAAGGTTCTGTTACTGAATTGCCTTTTTCTTACCATATATATTTTCAAAAACACATTTTAGCACGCTGTTCAGCTGTAAAATGAGAACGTTTGTGACTCATCCACCAGGATGATAACTGTCAAGTGAAAACTAAGCACAGCCCCTAGGCTAGAGCAAACACTCTAATTTTACAGCTAAACAGTACACTAAAATATGTTTCTGAAAATATCTGAGGCAAGAAATAGGCAATGCAGTGACAGAATCTTGATTTTTTTATCTAACCAGAGCTGCCCATTTTGACAGTTTGACTGCAGTTCATGAGCAGTGATTGATATAATGGCTGTGTTAGAGACTCCTTGATTCATATAGGTTGTCGACCTATGTCTCATGTAATATCTTGTGGATATAGTAAGAGTTTGAACGGAAATGACAAAAGGCTATTTTTATAAAAGTTACCAACTACAGCTTTAACATTGTCCAACCATCACGGCGAGGTTTAGGCAACAAAACTACTTGGTTAGGTTTAGCAAAAACATCATGTTTTGGATTGAAATAAGTAACTTGATGTAAATGTGTCATGTGACTGACCTAAGTACATCACATACCTATGTAAGTTACAAAACATTACATTAAAACAACGCTGACTTTGGATTTCACACGAGACAAGAAGAGTGGGATCCTGGATTGAAGTCTATGTTTGTTTGACGCATCAACTACAACTCCCACCTGGCCTACGTGGAGTGTCTTGCTATTTACTATGTCTGTTGTACTCAGTGTCAAATATTGATGCAGATGGGTTTATACTGAAGTTTGGTAAGAGCCCACACACAGTCTGTGGGTTCAGGGGCCAGGAAACGGACTGGGCCAAAAACGGAAGTGGGACCGAGAATGACGACGGGGGTCGTCGGACCCAACAGTTCAGTCTGCTGGAAGGCAAAGGTGACAGAGAGGGGCTTACTGATGGTGTGGTCAAGAAGGCGAGGGGTCCGGAGCCAGAAGAGCTGACGAGCGATAGCAGCCGGGAAGTGGAAGCCAGGTGATGGATCGAGGAGCAGTTAGGTGAAAGGAGGACACACACACAAGGCAGTGTGTGGCGTCTCACAGATAGTCCCTGAGCTGCAGCAGGCAACTGGCAAGCAGGTGGTAACACTTATGCTGAAACATTGAGACTCTGAGGCAGAACTTGTGGTCGGGGGACAGAAGGCTGGTGAGTTTACCGGGAAACAAGTGATGTAGGCAGGTCAGTAACAGGAGATGAGGCAGGTAAGGAGTGCTGGAAAGTCTTTCATGTGGATGAAGAACAATCTGGCAAAGAGTGTGTGTGTACTGGGGAGGCTTCAATACTAGGCTGGTTGGCTGATGAGCTGCAGCTGTGGAGGCAGGTGAGAGGGGTGGGGTGATCAGGTGGGAGTGGCTGGCAGGTAGAGTGGAACAACACTGGGAGAGCAGGGGAGCAGAATGCAGGCTGTGACAACATGGTTCGGTAAAATTTCAATACAGCAAAAAAGTAAAAATGCTAAAGAAAAGTCCTTGACTCTGAGCTCTTTCAGTCTAATAAATGCATAAATACACATCTCTGTTAAATGCCACAGTCATATAAAAACAAACAAAATAGCTGTCACTAAAGTACCTTTAATTATTTTAGCCTTAACCTGGCTTGCTGGCAGTTACTGCTCACTGCTGTGGGTGTGTGCTTTGTGCTAACATTAGCTGCTGTTAGCTGCTGAACGAGAGGCTATAGCCATGCAGTGAGTCTCGTTCCCTAGTTTGGAGGGTGTGTGTGCCATCTCTGTGTGCTGCTGGCTTAGCTGCTTATCAAGAGAGTCTGTAGCTGTGCGGTGGTTGATTCTTTGGCTCAGTGTGTTTTTTAACCACCACTGTCCCTCACCATTGCCCTCATAATCCACAGAGAAACCAAAGTGGCTTCAAACACCATTTTATTTTTCAAATGTAACAGGATAGTTCAATGTATTGTTTAATTTTTAAAGGCTTACCAACCGAAAGCCTCGCATCAAATGGTTCAGTAGGAATACCTGTATTGTTATACCCCTAGTAAAAGCCTGATGTGTTTCATACAGACGCCAAAGGGTGCCTTTCACGTCGGTATCGCACGCCGAGGGGGCGTGACAAATAATAGTGTGTGATTACCAAGGAATGAGAACAGGATCGCGAAAACTGTATTTAATAAAAAGCAAGCAAACTACGTGCAAGCACTGCAAGTACTCTCACCACTGTTCTTTGTAATTTGTCGCCTTTTTTCAAACTTATGGTGCATTATCAGCTTTATATCTGCACTTTCTCTTCCAATTAACTGAACAATGCTCGTCACAGCAGGACCTCGATTACCTAAAACTGTTCTGTTGAGGATCTGATTGCAACAGGAAACACAACAACTTGTGTATGCATGGGCACTGCAGATCTGTCTGAAAATGGTCTTTGACTAATCTGATAGCTTTTGGCGACAATCCATAAAAACAAACAGTATGTAGATCCTGTATGAGTGTGGAGCGTTGCGTGGGTTCAGAGTATTTTCCTTTGTGTTTGTGTGCATGAAAGAGACAGCGAGACAGACAAGAGAAAGACAGAGTTGGATGATACCCAGTAAGGAGGAATTAAAAATCAATATGTGCCACAGAGAATCACTCAGAACATTTTAGCTGAAAAACAAAACAAATAGTGTTGCTCACTATAAAGTAAAAGGGTTCTCTCAGCAGAAGACACTAAATAGTTTCAGGAGTGAGGGATCGATACGAGGCCTTACAGAGAAGACCCCAAGGTCTGGTTTACAGTAGTGAAAAATATGTTTTTATATCTGAAGAGAAAAGCCCAAATCCACAAAACAAAATATTACACACAAAAGTAATACAGCTGAAGAGCCAGTGCTGTAATCAAGACCATCTAAACCAAGATCAGAGTCCTGATCAACACCAGGCTGGTGTAAGTCCCACACTGCATTACTCACTACACAACATGCAAACCATAAGCACTCCTCAACTCCATCTGAAAGTTTCACATTCTCATAAAAACACCCACAGAGAGCAAGATATATGTGTGTGTATGTTTAAGTGTACCATAAGAAATGTCTGGATGAAGTAATCAAAAGAAATTGCAGAGGTGAATTTTATATGTGGTAACATTTTGTTTTCTATGAGCAAACAAACAAACAAAAACCCACTAAGCAGCTGAAATCAACTCAGCCATCTTTATTCAACACTCCTTTTTTGCACAGACAATTTAGTGATACCCTGCAGTTGTGTTTATCACTGCTCATGAAATAAAATCCAGAGTCCTCTTTGTCTAAGACAAGACAGAAAAAAATTGTGATTGATTCTAGCAGTGGCGTACCAGTGCAAGCTATTGTGACAGGCCCTAGTGCACGCTAGTCACTAGTTATACAGCAAACACTGGCAACTGGTCATAAAAAAGCCAAAAGAACCTAATTTAGGGAGCTTTGCTACTTTGTCCTCCTGTTAGTTTCTCTCTTGTCCTTTCTTACTGCTCACTGGACTCACAGATGTGCTGTCAGTCTTGAAAGATTTTGGGCCTAAACTAGCTGCTGTATGATCAAATAGAGACTTGACATTAGGCAACATTAACATACATGCTACCCAGCAATCATCACTGTATACCTATATATGACAAAAAACTATATATATATAAAAAATCATTCAATTGAATAGGTTTTTATACAAGAAAAAGAGAAACACACCTTTTCAAGCTGGCATATTCAGTCTGATTTAATAATGACACTCATATTGAGACTATTGATGAATTCATACCTAATATTTATAGTTACAATTTTTTTTCTAGTCATTTTATTAACTTTTATTGTATATTAAGAATCTTTTTTTATTTAATTTTATGATCTATTGATACATTGCTGCTTGTTTTTTTTTTTAAACTGTGTCTTGTAAGGTGTTCTTGAGTGCTTTGAAAGGCGCCTATAAATAAAATGCATTATTATTATAATTATTAGTATTATTGCTGTTGTTATTTTTATTATTAGTAATAATAATAATAAAGTAAAAGAAGATCATGAGGCAGATGGGTTTGCATTTTTGAGGGCATATAGCCTATAGTAAATGGCACCATGTGAGTTAGTCTTTGAACACAGGTGTAGTTTTAAGGTGGCAATCTGAATCATTCACAAGGGCCCCCCTGCCCAATGTGCCGCAGTGCAACCGCACTGCCTGCACTGTCTATATTTACGTCCCTGGGTTCCTCTCTTGAGTACTACAACACTGTGGGGAACTCTCTTCCCCGGAAAAGTTTGTGTTTTAGGCAGAAACATTCTCAGCACAGTTACCAAGGCCAAAAGTGCCAAGAAAAGAGTAATGTGCAGTAAAAAAGGAGGAGGAAAGAAGAACATGTATGTGATCAATGCATAAGGCCAAGGTCTAAAATCTATGAATTACAAATGTTTTATGAGGAGAGAAATTCTTTTGACATGTCTGGTAGGCCTCAATCTGTTTTGATAAGAAATTGAATGTAAACAGAAACTTGTTTACATGAAAACTCCACAAGGTGCCTTTAACGCTTCCCGAGGAACAAACAACATTTGTCCTTGTATCAAAAACAGTCAAATCACACACTCTTTCTTCTTCTGTTTATGTTAAATAAGTAAAAGCTGGCATAAAATGCTTGGTCAGATTCTAATGTTTACTTCGTCTTTAGTCAAACACTTGCTGATCCAAACTTTGCTGAGTTTAGCCTGAGCACAGATCTCGTACGGCTGCCTGTTGTCAGACAATATTTAACACAAAGCACATTTGGCATACTTTGTTAAAGAAATCAACAAGGTTTTGCAGAAAAAGAATGTATTATGCAATGTTTTAAGTATCATTACAGATGTATTGTGTTGGTTCATACAACAATAGTCAGCTTCACAATGAGTCTGGAAGCAGGACACTTCTCTAACTTCACTAAAGTCTGGGGATTCCAGCCTCCCAACATTTATCATTATAAATGCAGTGTACTGTGTAAACTATAAATGGCATCAGCAGTAATTACTACAAACAGGCACCACACAAACACACACACACACATTCAGGCAAAGAAACTGAAGGCTTTGTCTCACACACAGACTCCCTCTTGGTGTAATTGTTCAGTGTGTGTGAAGCCTACCATGCATTTTGGGAACCCATTAATTATAAAGGAGAGACACACAAACACACGGACGTCCTTGTAGAGAAAAATAACGTTTATAAAAGAGCGAACGGGGCTAAAATGTTGCTCACTTGTGCAATTTACAAAACAATGGAAATAAATTAAACATCTTGAACCTACAGCTGGAAAGGTTTTCAGAAGAACTGTTCAAAATGAGCAAAGGCGATTTAAAAAGCTTTAAAACAGAAGGGGCCATTTTACATGTACTGAAAGCAGCACGCAGCTCAGTGCAACACTTTGTGGTTGCTTCAGACTGACACAGTTGTCATCTTCATGGCCAGTATTCACACTGTAAGGTCTTCAAATGAGGTGTGGTCAGGTGCATTGTTGAAGTATTTCTAGGGCACACTGTTCAGATAGTAAGATGCGCATACATAGGAGGGTTCACAGCACGCTTACACTCTTCTTGTTACACACAGGGACGTGCGGATGGGTTGCAGGTGGGTGAAATAATACATTATTAATGAGGTAAATATGAATTACATTCTCTAAAATGTGAGCATAGCAGAGAGCAGAGCTGCTGTCTTTGCTCCGCAGCAGAATCCCTATTAAGAGAGACACTGTGTGCATTTATGGAGGTGTAGCATAACGTCATTGATTATTTCAAAAACTAAATATTTAGTTGTCAAGTTTATAAGGCCCGTTTTTAGTTTTGCTGCTTAAATGTCCCATGACATGTGCTGCAGTGACATCACCTTTTGCAGTTAAGGCCAGTCAGCTCTGGAACTTCCTGCCTGAGGATCTGAGGCTGCAGAATCAGTGACATCTTTTAAATCACTTCTTTAAATGCATCTGTTCAAAAAAGCCTTACATTCATTTCATATATATGTCCATTTGATTTTTTTAATATTTATCATCTTGTGTTGTCACTGGTTATTGTATTCGTATATTTTGTATTACTCTAATTGTTCGATTTTCTATACCTGAGTGCAATCTACGGGGGAATTAGTTGCCAACTTTGCTTATCTGCTTCATTGATGGTATTTTATTGTTATTGTTCTTTGTACGTCTTAAAATTGCCTCATTTTATTTGCCATTGTTTTAAATCTGGGATCAATCATATAAAGCACTGTGTAACTTTGTTTTGAAAGGGGCTTTATAAATAAAGTTTAATATTACATTATATTATTACTACTGCTCTTATTGCATTATTGTTAGCAGAAAATCACTTGCTTGCCAAATCCGCCATGTAAATAGCAGTGTGTTAGGTGCAGGCACACCTGCCTTTGAAAGGGAATTGAAGAAGACAGAGATGGGAGATTGGTTGAATTCATTTTAAGCCCCAAACACACTTATGATTAATTAAGGGAATAAATACAACCATTTTACCCCGAGTGCCTTACTTGGCATCCAGATAATGTGCTGTTGGACACGCTTTAAATGTGCCATGCACTTTAGACCACATGCTATATATCATTTAAACAGAGCCCAGAATATGAGCACAGAGTGGAAGATGATTTCTAGAAAGGGCTAAATTTGTCAGACAATTAGACATCAAGGTCTTTACATACACAGCAAACATAAAAACATTTGGCCCACCTGACATTTGAAATTCTACCAGCAGAGGAACACACACTTGGGGTGGGATAAATAAATAAAAAATGAATTAATTTGAAATTAATTACAGGCGAGGCTTGTGATTCCTTGCTTGTTGTAATTATGGGCAGTTAGAGGTGGAACACCAGAGGAGAAAAATCTCCAAATCTTCTTTTCAAGCCTTGATTTGTTTGCAACATTAATTTTCACTGACAGCATTACAGAGTCAACAATAAATATGTTCAATAATGTCCAGTTTGATCACTTCAGGGTCCATCAGAATACAGCTAAGTGCCACAATATAGACTCTAAACCAAAAAAAATCTAAGCAAAATTTTAAAAAATGTCTGGTATAATTTCAGCCGTGTAAAGATGTAAAACTAATTACATTTTAGGGATAAAAACTCCCTAAAGATTTGTGCAGCCACATTACGTGTGACAGAGTGTGTCGGTGAATGCATTCAGGCAACACAAAACAGTCACATTATATCTGCACAGTTTCCCTCGCTGACTCCCCAAATTTGTCGTCTCCTCTTCAACACACTCTCGCAAGCAGGAGACAGAGGGAGAGTGTGTGGTTTGATGAATTTGTTTCAGAATGGGAGTCACGAGAAGAGGCACCTGCGGCGGCACAAGATGTGGAGCAGTCGTGATTTGTGAAGTCAGGCCAGGAGCTGCTGGGTTTGGTGTGTCAGTGTGTGTAAACATATGTGTGTGTCTAAAGTGGTGACTTGGGAGAGCTGCAGATTTACTTCCTTAATGTCATCTCCTTGTTGGCTGCAAAGTGTTACTTTACACACAACTAACTGGTGACAAGTTTATAATTGTTGATTTTATCATAGAAATGAGCATGATAAAATTCTGCTGCACTTTAGAGGGACAGTTGTTCTAAATGACAGTAAGTGCACTTATGTGGGAGAGAAAGGCTGGAATGAACATCGGTGTGTTTCAATGCTTTGAGAAACAATGATCACAAATGCTTATTGAAGCTCATGCCATGTTGAAGTGGCATTGTAAAAGCTAAGAAGGAGCTCTGACGAGTCCAACAAGAACTTACCTGCTGATATACTAGAATTAGTATATTAGTCATCTGCAAAGACAGCACATTGGTGTCATGGCTGCTGTGAGTTGCCTGTGCAGCACATGTCCGGCTAAGCTATCTGAAGGCAATTAAGTAAGGTATAATGCCCATTATCAGGAATTGATAGCCGACATGGAACGACGTGGAACCATCGGACACGCAGCAAAGGCCATTAATACCTGATAATGGACACCTTGAAGGGCATTATCCTGCTATAGTCACTTTCCATTAAAAAATATTTATATTTTCATGATTTTTACAATCAAAATCTAATTCTTTTCACAAGTCATAACTCAGTTTCCCTGGTAACACCTGAGGGTTTACCTTATATCTGGAACAATCATTACTGCCATGTAAGGTTCTACGCAATAAAAACGGTATTCACGACTCCAGGAAATAGGACGAACCTTAGATACAACTTCGCAATTGGACATATTTCTAGTCAACTTTCTGTCTCTTAGCTATTAGCCAGAAAGCTAACATCATGCCAACAAGATTCAAAGTCCATAACGTACGGTTGACAAACAATAAATACAATTTGACAGTATGTTTAACAGCAAGACTAGCTTGCTATTCATCTATGTCATTACCCCTGAATCAATATCATGATTTATCCATACAAACGATACGTTGCTGTCAACCTGAAGAAGGGAGCTGAATAGTGCATGAGTTCTGAGATTATGTTTATGTGATATGGGCCAGTGTACTTCCTGCAGCTTGTGTGTTACAGTCTCCATCCTGTGGTGTTCAGAGAATGAGGCAGCTAAGGACAGCACTCAGTGTTGGAAATAAATCGTAAACAGAGGCTTTGACTATCGTTACTCATACTATAATGTAGGCGGCGCATTAATTTAGAACAGTTAACAGACAGTTACAGTGGAACTACTTGGTAGGTGTCCATTATCAACTTTTGACAAACACCCTGCAGCTAATCAGAATCAAGTATTCACCCAGACCATCATATATTACACATGTAAATGCCACATTAATTTAAAAGTTTGGGGTTTTTTTGCCTTAATATGGAGGTTAATCCAGGTACTGTAAGATTCCATGATTATAAGTCCACTATTTAAATCTAATCCTTTTGTGTCAAATACGTATATTAGAGATGGAAGGAGTAAGTGGCCATTGGAATGCAGAGCACAGTGGTGTAGGTGGTCCCACAGCTCAGTGCAGTGAAGAAATACTTAAATAAGAATCTTAGCTGTTCCTGTGTGAGGCTTTAAGGCAACAGCGGTCATAACTCAGGATACCTAGGGGGAAATGTGTCACACTTTGAATTACTGGAACAATTCAAAGTGCACAGTTGAGAATCTATCTTGTAAAAACCCTGGAAAGAGCTGTGGTCAAGTCTAAAAACCGACTGAGAGGGGGAAGAGTTTGAGCCGCCACAACATCCCGGCCAAGTCTTTCAGCACCTGGCTCTTTGGAGTCTGTTGGAAGCTGTTTAAAAACTCGTCAAAGCATCAACAAGCTATTTAGTCCACCATCAAAGAGCGTGGCAGGGAATGTGTGTGCGTGAGTGTGTGTGTGTGTGAGAGACAGAACTGGCGGCTGCTTTCTCCACAGTTAGTCTTCTAAATGTCTGTGCCCGCATTAGTGCAGAGGCGTGCTCGTGCATTTAAAAGCGCTGCCTTTGTCTCCAATCTGTAGTCAACAAATCACATAATTCAGATGCCATATGGAAAATGTTTGATGCTTTAATGGCTTATGCTGCAAACAATAGGATGAGATGGGGGTCTGGTTGAGTGGAGACAGCAATAGTGATTTGAAACTTAGTGTGTGGATGTGTGTTTCCTTTTGTGTTGACCAAATGTCTCTACAGAAATAGAAAGATGTGAAAAAGCTGGAGAGATTTTGATCAACCAAATTAGATTTTGGTTTGGAGTTAGGAAGGAGAGGGTTAAAGGTTTCAGTAAGCTTTAAATGAGCTACTTGTCATATCATAAAACATCCAGAAACAATTAGTCAGTAGTAGTTGGTTTCCTGATATTCTGACATGCAACACTTCTTCTAACTTTCCAAAACAACAAGCAGACAAGCAAGTCCACTTTATGCAGCAATCGACCATGTTTGTGGTAGTAAGAGAAGATTTCAACATTTCAAATATCAATAGCATGTTTCCTTTTACTATCCTGCCATTCGTCAAACTGCTTGTTTTTCCTGTTTCCATGTGAACTCAACATTACTTAACCATGACTAGCTCTGCTTGGACACGCGGCTGGATGCTGTAATTTGCAACTTAGATCGCAGAAGTTAGATTACTCGACACTCGCAGAAGCCCTGATGGAAGTTTCGAGTGGGAAAGAGAAATAAAAGTAGATTAAAAAGATGAGACAGAGAAGACATTAGAAGAGGTGGGGTGGGCTGAAAAGGCTTTAACAAACAAAAGGCCCTGATCACACAGAAAGCATTTTAGCAGCTGGAGGTGGCTTTTTATATTTGTTTTTAATGAGAATAAAGCATGTTGCTCACTGTTTTTGTGTTGCTACGCGCCTCACATTCTGCGCTCTAGGCACCTGGCGTTTTTGTCGGAGTGCTCTGAACTCCTTGCAGAGCTCAGAGCAAAAGAGGGCCCTTCGTCATCTCCACTTTTTCTCATTGTCCAATCGGACGATTTAAGAGGCGGGCCTTCTATGGTGGTCACGACAACAAGTTTTTAGTTGGTGAACCATGGAGGAGAAACTGGTGGTAGTGGTTGCTGGATACCCAGAGCTATATGACTTAACGAACCGCAGTTACCACGATCTCAATAGAAAACAGCAGGCGTGAAAGCATATAAGTGCGGTACTTGAAACAGCCATCAAGGAGAAGCTCCTGGACCAGCTAGTGGTACTCCCCATGATCCACCCTCTTTTTATGTACCCACACAGATCTCTGTCTACCTGGGCCCAAAAACTATTTGCTGACAGCCTCTCACCCTCAACCAGAGCTACAGCAAGTACCCTCTGCCTCAACATTTTAGGAACTAGATAGTGATTACTGTGAAATAAATAAAATAAAGAAAAATAATGATAAATGGTAGATTGATTACACGGGAAGACAGGGTAAGGAGGTAAAACGCTTTCTGCCAATGTGCCAAACTCAGGAACTTTGAGTCAAGTTAAGTCAATTAAGGTCATTTCTATTGAAATAGGAATGATGATGCTTTACAAAAACACACTGTGAATAAAAAGGTTGTGGAGAATATTACACGGCTGCAGACTTACAAAGTAAAACTGTAATTGTATTTCCAGTCTAATAGGTTGTGAACTAAAGTGGGCTGGTCTGAGACATAAAACTCCTGGGCTGAAACTAAGTTCCACCTCTGCCTTGTCTCTGTCCATACAAATGTCCATGCTCCCTGTCATGCCCACATGGTTCGGCTTGCCTGTCAATTTCTTCTTCTTGGCATTTTTCTTTCAGAAAGTCTACCAACCATACAACAGTGGAGAACATCTTCACAAGCTGACCACAACTGGCAAAAGCAAAACACAAGTGTGACAGCAGACCAGTGGGCTCAAAAAGACGGGGGAATCAAACTTTGTTTCGGACTCAAACAAACAAACTCAGAGTGAAAACAGCCAAAAACAAACTTGTGTGTGCGCCACTGTGTGCCTACACACTGGGAATACTTGTGTGCGACTTTCGGTAGCATCGCTTTTAACCTTCATATCCATGCAACAGCAGCTCCACAGGTTTGTGGGGGGGCGGACGAGGCAGAGGTCGGGGAGCTGAGGAGTCCCAGAGGACGTTCCTCAAAGTTTACGTTACACCAAAACTACTTTGAAGGGAAAATACTGTTATTATAGAGGTCTGCTCCCGTCAAGCTTCATCAAAATACCAGAAGACAGATGGCACAGCTTCACAGAAACACCTTAGCTTCGAGTGTGTGTGTGTGTGTGTGTGTGTGTGTGTGTCTGAGGGAGAATCATTTGCATGTTCATTGCTGTGTCGGTGTGTCTTTGAGAGAGAGAGAAATTTCCATATTTATCACTGTGTGTATATGTGTGAGTGTGTACGTAAACATCACAGTTGAGACTGTTCCCTTCTCTGGCTGAGTTGAAACACAGGTCTCTGGGCTGGTATTAAAGCTTAATGTTGCAGACTGGTCTGGCTCAGAATATTAATGCACGCTCACTAATACATACTACCACCACCACCACCACACACACACACAGGCAGAGCTAAAATACAAAACACACACAAAGGAAACGTAAATGCCAAAAAGGTATCTGTATGGTTGGAAGAAGGTCAGAGTTGGGTCGTTACAACAACAGGTTGATTGGAACTGCAGACAGAAGCTTTGTTCTTTGTTGATCATTGAAAAATACTTCTGACAAATTTAACTAGGTACCCATCAATCCAACTTTTTTCGGATTTGAATTCCAAATCCTCAATAGAGGATATCTGCCAGTACTGAGTACCAATCTGACACCAACGCTCCTACCAAATATCAACTCTGTTCTACTGTACCTGAACTAATTGGAAACACTGTTATGTAAGGTAATATGAGGCCAGAGATCCCACCACAACTGAATAAACCGAGAGAGGAAACATTAAATTTTATAATACTGACAAATAAACTGTATTTTCAAAGATATAACTGGTTATCTTTCAATGTTTTTGTCCCTTGAAAACACCAAAACCAACATTTAATACTATCTTAAAAAAGTAGTCTTTGTAGACACAGCCTGGTACAGCCTTATTCTCTATTATCCTCTACTGAAAACACATCAGTGAGTCACAATTATGCACTGGGTGACATGTTCTTTCGTTACCATGTGGGCACTGTAGTATATGTTCTGCTGATCCCACAAACCTTAAATACTCAGTAGTCTTCAAATAGGTACAAATGGGTTAAGGGCTTTCAGCCACAGACAGAAGCGAAAAGTATTGAGAGATGGACTAACTCATTGGCAGTATGGTGTCTCTGTTTTGATGCTATTTTATGCTTTTATTAGAAAGTGAAAGCAGAACAATGACAAACAACACTTGTATATTAAGTATGTATATATAATGTATGAAAGAATGTAACATGTAAAACATGATTATTATGACTTTATTTTTACTTGTGTTTATTCTTTACTTTTTTATTTATATTGTTTTTGTTTTTATTTTTGTTTATTTCTTTATTTTTACTTTTTATTAAATGCTTTGGCAATGACATATCTTTGTTCATGCCTATAAAGTTATTTCAATTGAACTGTATTGAACTGAGTTGAATTGAATTCAATTGAATTGAATCGGGAGCCCTTCTGAGCTTGCATGTTCTCCCCATGTTAGCGTAGGTTTTTTCCGGGTACTCCAGCTTCCTCCCACAGTCCAAAGACATGCAGGTTAATTGGTGACTCTAAATTGTCCGTAGGTGTGAATGTGAGTGTGAATGGTTGTCTGTCTCTATGTGTCAGCCCTGTGATAGTCTGGTGACCTGTCCAGGGTGTACCATGCCTCTCACCCAATGTCAGCTGGGATAGGCTCCAGCCCCCCCACGACCCTTGAGAGGATAAGTGGTTACGGAAATGGTTGGATGGATGGATGAATCATATCGAATTTGACTGAATTGAAATGAATTAAATGAGGGTGAAAGAGATGAGAGACAACATGGAACAAGGGTTGCAGGGAAGTTACTGTCCATGTTCGGCATCCAACCCAATCGTCCAAAAAAATGTTGGTATTTTACATTTCTGCAAACCACAGATACGTTATATTAACGTTACGTAGTGGATATGCTGAAATGCAATGTGTTGTTAGGTTTAGGCATAAAAACCACTCAGTTATAGTTAGAAAAAGATCATGTTTTGGCTTAAAATACCCAGTTTGGGGGGCAATATTCTGGCAGGAAACACAGCAATGTCTAAATAAAAAACAAACAAACAAAAAAAAACTCTTTTCCCTGGTGGAAAAACGTCTTATAGTTTGTTGGTCTCAAACTGTGGTCAACTTCTTGGCAATGTCTCGTCTAGATGACATTGCATCCACCATCCTCTCCACCCCCTAATGACAAAGCTCATATATTAAGTCACTTTAGAAACACTGATATGATACATATGAAAAGTGCAACTGTAATGTATTTGTGATTGGTTTTGGAGAAATAAAATAAGGAATATGCAAGGCTTATCCTTTGATGTTGATAGGCATGTCATGACTGATATTCAATTTATCTTAAATAGAATACCAACATCTTAAAGTGTTATAAAAGATGCTGTTCACAAATGATATAAACCTTAAACATAACCACAAGTCTGCAAAGAGCTTTCTACATTTGGACTATTGTACATAAAACTACTTTGCTGGTCTGCTCAGGACCAGTTTGTCGGACCTGCCATCCATTGTCTATGGGTGTTATTATTTGTAATACATGAAACTGCAAAGCAACGACTACCGAAGAAAGAACGCTGACCACATATACCCTGCAACTATTGTCATTATGTCAATGACGAAAAACTGAATTATCTTATAGACTTAGTGGACCTGCAGTGAAAATGGTTTTAGTAATTTAGTCCAAAGTCTGGATTTCTATTGAAAGTTATCAGTGATTGTTACATTATGATGATGACACAAAACTGAACGTTTAACCTTTTTTTTTTGCTTATATATTTTTACTTTCTTAAGTTAACTATTGCTTACATGCAACAGCAGTCGCTAAGGGCTCGCTCCTTTTTCTTTTTGCCATTTTCGATAACTTTAATTTGACTTTTTTTTTTATTCACTAGAGCAGCAGACAGTATGTCACAATAACAAGAGACTATTTGGCCTTGGGTACATCTAAAAAGAATTTAGCAGCACCCAATCTCATTCAAGTGCGCTGAACAAGAGATGTTGTCGCCGTATAGACATTCTCGCACAAAACAGGTAAAAGCTTTCTGCTGTTCAACCAATCAACTGTGACCTTTCAGGGTCAACATCTTCTTGCTCCCGCAGCAGCACGGACAAAAAAATCCCTTCAAAGTAGAGAAATAAAAAAGCTGCAAACAGTGCATCTTTATTTCTTTTTTTTTCAAGCACAGATCAGCAGGTGATAGGTTGACATTTCCAAATCACAAGCGTGGGTTGTTATTGTGTGCGTTATCAGTGTGTGTGTGTGTGTGTGCGTATTATCAGAATGACTGTGCACAATAATGGTAATTTTGTTAAAAGTAAAAAGGGTAAGCATGCAGAATGTGGAAGTGTGTCAATTTAAGATTGTAGAGTGTTTCTGTGAGTGCTGGCTTAGGCTGTCTGCTTGCTTTTTGTTTGGTCTGATTGGTCTTGAGAGGGTATAAATAAAATGATGGATGTGAAAGGTTTTTTTTCCCTTAATAGCTTTGGGGTCCAAGTCTGTAAAGAGTGAATGAAACCTACTTTAGGAGTTTCTAACCCCATATTTTTAGTTGTCGTTATTTGCCACTGAAAGCTTAAAAGGTTCCAGTGTGGTGTTTTTCACCACTAACTGAGTGGAGCTACGTTTTGATAGTATCAAGAAAATGTTAATTCACAAATGCAAAAAGTTGTTCTGCTCTTGCAACACAACATTTACTTAAACCAACTAAAGCAGTGTTAAAGACATAAAATGTAAATTTTGTGCATCTAAAAATGACTAGAACATTGTTATATATTCTGTTTAGTTGTATACTTACATTATCCTGAACGTTCCAACAATGTTCAAACCCAGAGAAATCTTTGTGATTGATCAAAGACATGGTCCATGTCATTTGGACATCATCACCTTTCAGTCCCCTTTGTGCACGCCATCATAAACTGACAAAGTTTTACGCCACATTTTTAGCATAAACTTTTTAAATCTTGGCAATTTTTAACCACATCTTTTAACAAGATGAAGGGTTTCAGTCATCAGACGTCTGGTTCTTAAGTTATTTGAAAAACAAGTTGAGCAAATGTTAGTGGCAGCTTGGCTCCAGCTCCTGCTGTGCTGTGCTGAACAGCATTGTTGAAACACTGACTTTTAATGTCAAACTGTTTGATTTAGTGTTTTTACCATTTTAAAACACCACATTTGTTTGAAATGGAGAGGAAGAGACCTCTGTGGATAATTCTGCTCATGGTAAAACCCTTCTGAACATCTAAATCTTAAGTTATCAAAGAAAAAAGACGAGACCGCATTAGCAGGAGCTGGGTTAGCTGCCTGAAAGCAAACAGCTGAACAGCATCGGAGAAACAGTCATTTATGATGTGAAACTACTTTATTCAGTGTTTTTAATGGTTTTAATTACTGATCCTTTTGTTTTGTAGAGGAGGAGATCTCTGTGGACAACTCTGCTCCTGAATGTCTTGATAAGAAATATGGTGAGCACACTTTACGTTACCAGAGAAAAAGTGCAAGCATGCCAAACAGCATTGGAGAAACACTGATTTGTAAGGTAAACTGCTTTATTCAGTGTTATTACCAGTTTATGTCACCTGGTCCACGTATTTTGGAGAGGAAGAGAACTCTGTGGATAATTCGGCTCCCAGTAAAAACCTCCTCAACAATGAACGCTGAGGGAATCCAAACCGAAAGAAGCTGACTACAATGATAGCATTGCTCTGTCTTTGCTTTGATAAAATGACCCCTATTGGCAAAAAATTACATATTGTACG
Source organism: Cephalopholis sonnerati (assembly GCA_019142605.1). Classification (NCBI taxonomy): domain Eukaryota; kingdom Metazoa; phylum Chordata; class Actinopteri; order Perciformes; family Serranidae; genus Cephalopholis; species Cephalopholis sonnerati. Next base: position 18,197,839 of record JAGQAX010000009.1, read on the forward strand.
TTTAAACTTCTTCATGGCTATATTAAGGTGCTCTCAACACTTGGTTCAAGTTAAGGAAACCTTATGGTTTTAGTTTAATAAAGAAAAAAGTCTGCAGTGACTTGAAACCAAACCTCCTTGTCTCTGCTGTACATAAATATAGCACTTCATTCACTTGGAAAAACATTGCCTGAGAAGTCCAAAGTTGAATCTTGCACATATATACGTGCAAACACACAAGTGATGCAATGCATGTTCCTGCCAGTGGTCTCCACTGATCTACAGGTGGTGGTAACATGCAGAGACACAGACTTATGCAAAGGTAAAGAGCAAGACTGCAAGCTAATAAATAATAGACGTAACAAACAAAGGATTATTTTTAGGAATATATTTTAAAAAATAAGCTTTGCAACCATTCTATCTGTAACACTGTCACTGCCTGCTAGCTAGCTGTAGCTAGCTCTGATGAGTAATGCTCCTCTGAAACATTCACAGACACACATACCCCGAGGAAGTGTGTGTCCTACGAGGCACCATTAGCACCCTCCCCTTGTGCCCCTGCAGGTGTGTGTGTGTGTGTGTGTGTGTGTGTGTGTGTGTGTGTGTGTGTGTGTGTGTGATAGCAAGTGTGTTAAAGCACTTAACACATCAGTTTCACTCCTTATTCTCTGTTGTGGACTTTTTTCTCCCCGTCTCTGCTTTCTGAGAATACATATGGAGCTGATATTGAAAATATGAGTTAGAATAATTGACAGAGACATACATTATTGAAATACAAATTGAAAAGCTACATTACAACAAACTGCAGCCTTGGGAATGTGCTGTATTTAATACATGTCATTTCCACATTTCTGAAATACATCTAAACTTCCAGGACTTTTGTCACATTTGCCAGATGAGTGGTTTCTATGAAAAGGGAACCTTGAGCAGAGATGTATAAATTAAGACCTACGTCACCTTCCTGTTATTAAAAAGCAAGATATGTCAATGCATAGCAGGAATCCACATTTCAAAAGAAAGCTTTATAGTTTCACACCAAGCACAGACTAATATTCTACAACAACTCTAGTACACGCAGTCAACATTGCAACTGGACCAAGGACATCAAGAGACGATTACTGTCCATAAGTGGCTTGTTTGTAAGTCCGAAGGCATTTAATTTACACATATCTATATCGATATCACAGAAAAGCAGCAAATCCTCACGTTTGAGAAGCTGGATACAGACAATGTCTGTTTGTTTTTCCTATAAAAATGACTTAAAAAATTACTCAAATATCAAAATATTTACTAATTGAGTAATTGATGAATAATTTCAGGTCTACACAATTATATTAAATATCATTAAGGACCCAGACTAATACAAACAGCCCCCGTCCACAGGTGCACAAATGTATATGGAGGGGTAAAAGCATACCTTTGACCATATAGTGTATGTGCCATGATGAAGAAGCGCCAGCAGAAACAATCAACCATTATTATCACTCAACTAAATGGCAGTGGTTATCAGTCTAATAGATGTGTGTTAACAAGGTCCTGCTGCACAGACTAGTTGGTTGAAACTGCCGTTATCAGCCCATTAAATGGTGGTTGGCAATGTATTCTCATACAACGGTTGTTATGATATTGTATGAAAATGCACATACAGCTGTTGGTATGATAGCTAACAAATTAGCACCTCATGAACGACGTCTTCACTTTATATACTTAATGTAACGTAATGTACTGAGCAAACGTACGTTGGCCAGGTTTAGGCAAGTAAAGTTATGTAGGTTAGGTTTAGGACAAGAAACAAGATTTGGGTGTCATCACATTACATATTTAACATAAAATAAGTCTATGTGCCGATGTAAAGTTATGTTGATTGAGTTTAGGAAAAGAAAAATGGTCCTGACATACTTTAAAATTACTCAAAGTTCACTTAGTTTCACGAGACACAAACACCAGCCTCCTGGGGGTAAGTTCTGTATTTGTTTGAGCCATCCACCATCCCAACCTGCTTCCTTAGGCATAGTTCGCTCTTGATACTACTTCCTTCTTTACTCCTGTCAGTTCATTGGTCACATGATCGCAACCTTTCCAAATATGTGAGTTATATACTAATTAATGGCTCATGATCACATGGGTTTTACACAAATTCCGGTGTATTATTTTTTAAAGTTATACATATAAACAGTGCATGAGAACAGCCTGCACTCGGAGAACTGCGTTAGGTTTAGGCAAAAATACTGTGTGGTTAGGTTAAAAAAAGAAATCATGGTTTGGCCTGAAACTTGCAAAATTTGTAAGCAGTACAAGAAGGTGGAGAAACATGATTTTTTGTTTCATGTTCTATTGTCAGGACATAGTGACAGTTTAAGCAAATTTGACCAAGTCATATTTATAAAAATTACCAACTATGGTTTTATTGTTTTCAGCAGTGCGTGGTTGTATAGCCTAACCCATATCTACGCTGCGGAAAACCACTAATAATGCCCATTTAATCGAGTGATAACAATGATTTCAGCTTCTGTTGGGGAAAATGGGCTGTTAAAGTGACTATTGTTCTGTAAGAGACAAAGTGTCACTGACACCTTCTTCTTTCTTTCTTATAATTTTATCACGAGAACTGTATCATATGGATTAAACCACAACGCCTCAGTCTGATTCAGCATGGCAGGCTCAAGTCTATACATAGAGCTCCACTGATGACCGCAGACACACACTATTCACACTCACACATGATGGAAAAATAAACTTGTGAGGTTACCCTCAGTGCAGGCAGCCATGGAATCAATAATTCTGAATACACGCCACTTAACTCTCGCCCGCTCTGCCTCTAACTCGCTCCCTATCTCTCTCCTTCCAGAAAAGAGGAGAAGTGAAGAAGAACAGGCGAGTCAAAGTCACCTCCTCCACCCCCCCTCCACCTCCCACCATGCTGAACACTTCCAAGTCCTCCCTGTTGCCAGAGATAGCGACAGGCATTAAACAACATCGGGCAGGAAATCGGAGATGTAACGACGTCTTCTGCTGCTGAATTATTGAACACTACAAAGGTAGCGAACGCCAGCACACACTTCAATGCACAAACACACACTAATATGAAATTTCATGCAGGGATACTGATGATGACTTTGATAAGAGATGGCCCAGACAGCATGTTATTTTTTATCGTCTCTCTCTGTCTCAGCATTAATATTACAGAGGCAGAGGACTGCTGGTTCTTCAGCAAGTAGACTCAAAATATGACAGTAAAATAGCCAGTGAATTTAGATGATGAATCATCATCACCACTTTATATTATAATCACATTAAGGTTTTGGTCTGGTTTCAAAGACTTCTGCCCCAACCTTAATATAATATATTTGTATGAAATTTGCATTGTAAATTAAATAACAAAGATTCAATCAGTGTCATCATAATCCAGAGTACTTCACAAACAATGCTGTGATAGTTTTCACTGGGACTACTCCTTCAGCGGAGTCGCTCCATTGACATTATTTCTGGAAGAAAAAACAAAAAAAAACAACAATCTCTGGGAAAACAGCCTGCATGGTCAGATAACACAAGAGCAGCGGAAAATAATACTTTGTTTTTCTCTGTGATTTTGGTAAAGCACCCTTTAAGCTCTCAGCCACTTATTCTTTCTTTGTTTTTTCTCCCTTCCTGTTGTCAGAGTGTATATGAATTAATTAGTAGCAGGGGTTTATAAAATGTATGTTGATGATAATGATAATGATGATTGCAAAGAAAATCAATTACTAATTAAAGTGTGTTTTTAAGGCCTGGTCACACCAGAAAGTAGTCGCATGCTTCGTGACGTAAAGTGGTGACTCACTGGGCTGGATCAATGACCTTATACTGTATAAAAATGGACACTGTGTCTCCAGTTTTTACCACTGTATAAAAATAAAGCCAAAATATCCCAGATACGCCTACTGCCATCTTGTGCTGCTGACATCACTTGGAGCCAGAGTCTGCGCAGAAGCAATCTCCACAGTATCGAGTCTCTACCCAAACACCAGTCTGATCAGTTGCAAGTGGCGCCATCGATCATTAGCACACCAACAGGCACACATTAACTGTCAATCATGATGTGAAATCCAGCATCAAATGACTAGTTATTGTTAAACCTATAATAAAATTAACACCTGAACATATGGCAACGTGACAAAAACTACTTAAAATGTTAGAAACCATTTTTGGGAAAAATGTATTTGATGTGTACTTTAAATATTTAGCTCGGCCCATGTTCCGTTTGCTAAAGTAGGGGGGGCGGGGTTTATGACCTATACAGCAGCCAGCCACCAGATGGCAATTGAGTTATTTTGGGAGCTGTCCATGGATATATTATGAGAACTGGATACAGCACCGGTGGTGGGGCCCTGTTCATTCCTATGAAAGTTGCTCAGTGGCACATGAAGCCAAAAAGGTTAATCTGCCATGTATGAAATTACCCAGATGATCAGCACTGCTTCCTGTGTGGCCATTTGAGGAGCAGGCACACCAGAGATTTATGGAAACCAAATGCAGCCGAGCATCTCACTTCCACCTTTCACCTGCCTAAGGGCTAACTTCCAGTTTAGAGCTCTGCTTACTTTGCAGCTCTTCTAGATTGTCCAAATGTTAATGAACCAAATGGATTAAATCCTAATAGTGAAACCAGTCATTTTAGGTGGGTTGTGACGCTCAAAAAAATATATCCATTGATTTACAGACGTCTCTTTCACAATGTAAGTCTATGGGAAAATTTTGTTTTGGGCTGCAGGGCATCATGTGACCTATCCTGGAAATTTCAGTCGCACTGTTTGGCCACTACAAAAATTGGCTTCAAAGCCCGGTGCACTTCCTGGGGGCCTGGAGCTTTCATGTTCTCGTGTCTTCATCTTTATCATACAGTCTATGGGCTAGATGGTAAACTACGGCAGCTGGTGGCTAACAGCTAACATGCTAGCCAGACGGGAACATGCTAGCACTAGTCAGTAATTCACTTCACTTTTTCACTTTTCACTCTTTCACTCAGAGATTTTTTTTACCTACATGTGTAATATTTTCAGGCAGACAAATTGACGTGTGTCTGCCATTAAAAAAAAAAATTGAAGTGTTTCGAAAGAGAATATAAGTTGTATAAGCATATGTGAGTCTTAATTGTAACAACGTTAGTTACAGTTGTAGAACAGCCATTGTAAAACAGCATTAAACAAAAGGTTTCATGGCAAATCAACAATATGTCAGTCAAGCAACTGTTTCTACATTGTTTTATGGTGACTAATGTAGCAGCTGGCGCATTCGTATCCTTCCTTGTTAGCAAAAACATGGATTACACGAATATACTTATTACATTTGATAGATGAAAGCTGTAAAAAAAAATTAACAACCTAAATTGATTTAGTAATTAAATGAATGATGCCTGACTAAACACAGAGTGCATGCAATTTGGGGACTATAATTGCGCACTGACCCCTGGAGGGAATGAACCAATGGATGGATGGATGGTTTACACCTCCACAGCAGCCATTAACACCTGATAATGGACACCTCATCTGGCATTATTCCTTCTCTAACATTATATGGCGCAATATAATACAGTAAAATAGCTCGGTTGCTAAGTCAACCCATTGCTACAAAAGTTTCCTCTGTTTAAGACTTTCTACCTCTGCATGCTATTTATTGGTCACTAGTGCAAGTTTGCTTGTTAAAGTTCTTACATGTTGAACCTGACATAAAAAAACTTGTCTGCAGATTTATTATACAACCGCTAGCCCATCCACTGAACGCCGCAATTCCACTGAACTGATTTGACAATGAAATGTTACTGCTGGTGTGACCAGGTCTTTATGCTTTTGGCAGATTCCATCTAGATCAATCGCTTGCAAAACAAAATAGCCCAACAGCTGATCTTTTATTCACATTGACTGCTACATTGTGAATTTACGACAGGAATGGTGTTAGGGAAGGAAAGAAAAAGATAGAGAAAAAATGTTTTCAAAGCACTGACAAAAAATGGTTTCACTGAAAAACATTCATCATGCTCTCTTTCCAAAGAGTGTATCATTGTAGCTGTCTATAGGACACACATTATTGACGTTTGCCAAAGACCAATACTCCGTTTTTTCTCCTATTCACTCTTGATTTTCTTGCAATCACATGATGATCATTACTCATTATCGATGGACGGGAAACACAGATGGTGAAGCCCAAGGCGTGAGATCGAAGGCTGTGCTCTTGTTGGCTGTAGAGTGATTAATACCCAGTCAGTATTTATATACAGAGTGTGTGTGTGTGTGTGTGTGTTGCCTCCAGACAGACCAGTTCCTCAGTGAGGAATGAAAGGCCCGGGATGTCATCAGTTCCCATATTGATTTTCCTGCTCACATGCTTAATTGAAGTTGTTGGGTTATACATAATTGAAGTTGGTTTCCTCTCTCCCTCTCTTTCTCTCAAACATTACAAAGAGAAAAGCCAAACATCTTCCTACCCTCCCCTCATTTCTTTCCAAGAGACAAGTGTTAATGGGGAAGCCTGTGGCTATATAGTTTTGATAGAGTGGCTTCCTTGTTGTGTGAACATGTACAGCCCGTTTTCATTCCCAGGGCATCAAATATGGCAGCCTGGGAAGAGGCCCTTGGCTTCTGTTAGGCACAAGGTATTTTGCAGCATCTGTATGAGATGCATCAGGCTTTCAACTAACTCCAATGTAATCTTGTCCATGGCAGTAATAGTAGGAAGAGCAAGAAAGTCCAAGTAGGGCTGAGTGTCAGAATTTTGGGATGACCACCTCACAATGTAGCTGCTGTTACAACTTACATCTACTAACAAGCCAACATGTGCCATGGAGGCAAAATTCACAGTTGGAGAAGTAATAACCCATGCAGCATCCTTGCACATTTAGTATGGGAAGCTATTGCATTGTATGTCGTAGCCTGAGATTTTAGTTGGCGCTGTCATTGTACAGTCTGCATACATCAAACTTGATGTCGCACCCGAGTCTATTGGATCCATGTCACACAGTATAGCTCACACTAAACTTATAAGATTGCTAAAATCTCAAAGTGAGGCTTTATTCATCAAGTGACATACTCGTCAAGATAGGGTGTTTTCATATTGGGTACATTTAATTTGTACTGTGCCTGAGTATGATTATCCTGCCTCTGCACTCCCCCACTGCTCAGCTTTCACATTAGTAATGTTGTTTTGTACCCGGGTACAGTTGAGTCATCATCTATATGACATCTTTGTTGTGCTACAGCGAAGAAAAGGGCTTGCAGATGGACTTTACTGCCCCAGGGGACTGTCATCAGCGGAGACCAGCAGAGCAGTGAGGCAAAACTCTGCTACTGTCTGGAGAAAGAGCCACTGCTGTTGGGCATGGAGCTCTCCACCTCCTGCCCAAGCTCCAACTGCAGGATGGAGGCAGCAGTGAAGCCGGATCTGGGTCTGCCCACAGCGGGCTGCACTGCCGTCTGATGAAGAGGCATCAGCAATAATGTAACAAGTGGAGTTTGGACCCAAAAGCAACACCAGGGACAGGCAGACAAACTTCTACTGAGGTTTAATACACCATCTCACAGTCTGGCAAGGTAGATAAGGAAGCAGTCCAGAAACAAATGCTGGGAAGTCCTGCATAAGGCCGAGGAACAATCTGGCAAGAGGTGTGTGTAAAGCGGGTGTCTTTATAGCGAGGGGATAATGATCCACAGGGTAGCAGCGTTGGCCTGATTAGGTGGCCGTGGTGGACCTCAAGAGCAGGAGATGTGTGGACAGACAATAGGCTGGCAGGTAAGTGTGGTGACGAGGCGGGATGAATGGAAAATTACTGAATGAGCTGAGGAGATGGCATGTATGGAGGATGAAAAGTGCCCACTGTGACATAAAAACTTGTAGTCGCATTAAATAGCAGTCTATTTCTGTGTTTTGGTGCGGTTGTTTTCGCACCTGATGTGTACCGTACCAGAGTACACATTATGAACCATACTCGACACCGCCCTTTCAAGTGGACTTGGGCATCTGAGTACTCATGCCCGGATACGCTACACAGTGTTCACACTGATCAAACTAACTGGACTTTGGAATCAAGTGTACTCACATTCAGGCCTGAGTACCTGATATAAAAGCCCCCTTACTGTACGAAAGCTATTTAAACCCAAACCATGATTGTTTGTCCAAACTTAACCAAATAGTTTTGTTGCCTGAGCATAAAGCAATTTTGATGACGAAACTTGGTTTTCTGTGAAGAAATTTTTATGTTGAATGACACGATAGCATGTAATGAGTACAAATCGACACAGAAACTGACACGTCCAAATCTGATGCTAGAGGGGTACCTAGAACATAATAGTCTGAAGAGTAGATAGATTCACATGTTTCCAGCAGTGGTTTATACATGTACTCAAATACTGCACTTAAGTATGATTTTTAGGAACTTGTACCTTACATGAGTATTCCCATTTCCTGCTACTTTATACTAAATTTTGTACTTTTTACTCCACTATATTTATTTTAACATTAGTCACTAGTTACTTGTCAGATTCAGATTATTAAAATATAATCAACTAATACATCACGATACGTAATTATAGATGAAACTACCCTGCAGGATATGAGGTAGTGAAAATTAGCTCCACCTTTACCAGCTGCTACACTAAAATGAGATTTCAGATTAAGATTTAAGATTTAATACACAGACAATATCACTGATCGTTAATAATCTCTGTTTTACAGTCTTAATCTGCTTCAGATGCCCACATTATGAAGAAACAATGAAACTGATAAACAAAGCTGATGCTGTCCAAGCTAAGACTCTCTTAACAAGACCAAGAAAAACCTCCCATGAAAACCTCGATAAGCACAGCTGTGGCCAGAGACCACAATCCAGTAATGAATTAATGTGTTTAAATATTTCATTGTGCATGAAGAATCATGAGTGTTTGCTCATATAAGAAAAAGCCAGCATAATTAAACGAGCAGTCACTTCTATAATTAAACAGAGGAAAGCGAGCAATAAATCTCTCAGGATCAAAGTAATGCCTTGTTTAATGCAGATCATCAGTTAGAGGAAAGTCAGAGGCACAACTTTACTGTAACATGAACAAAAGCTGGAATGGGATCCGTCTACACTGAGAAGACTTAGGCTGTGGCATTTCTCTGTTGGAGTTGTTCCTCCTCTTCCTCAGATCTTCGCTCTTTGAGATAATCTTTCTCCTCATCTACTTTCTGTTCCACTTTGATCTGTTTCCATCTCTCCCCGTGAGATCTTGCTTCCTCTTGCACAAATATCTTCTTCTTCATCTTCCCAAAAGATCTATTTGCTTTTCCTGGAGATCTTCTCTCTCCTTTGACATTATCTTCCTCCTTTTAGAGGACCCTCCTTTTTTTCCCCTCAAAGGTCCTCTTCTACCTCTCCCAGATTTTGCCTTGCCAAGAACTGGTGAATGTCCAAATGCACCAAATGTTAAAATGTTCTTTTTAGTCGGAAAATATTAACTACACACGTATAAAAAGACACCCAACAAGCCTCTATCTTGTCTTTCACCAGAAGTTTAACTCAAATACGACGAATGCTGAGATATTCTAATAAGCTAGATGTTTCTAGACAACTTAATTTGATGACATAGGTAAACAATCAGTTGCTCACTTAGTCAACTAATCATTTTATTTTAAAAGGCTAGTTGAGATGAGTTTTCTGATATCTTACAGACTAAATGATTTATCACTCAACTGAAAAATATGCCATCAGCCCTGAAGGGAGGCCTCTGTAACTCTGGATAAACTGGCTAAGAAGCCTTATCTGCTTAGCAAACAATTGACTCCAGGTCACCTGGGGGTGTAACCAGCTGTTGGGACTGTCATCGTGACATAAATTAAAACACAAATTATAGGGAGATATTGTAGCCTACACCTAATACTGCACACCAGTGGACTCAACATGCACTGAAACTTTGGGAGCCAGAAACAGTCCATCTCTGCATAACTCTTTGACAAGGGGAAAACTTCCAACTGGCTGCATAATATAAGTTGATGTAGAATAAAAGTTTAATTTCCTTTTTAAAGGTTATGGTTATGTCCCTTAACTTTGGGGTCTCTCCATTTTGGGTTTGATAATTCACTCAAACACTCCACCAACTGTAACTGAGTCAAGGTTTATCACCATTCACAATGTTTTATTTGCCTGTATGTGGTCTGTGGTTGTGAGGCTGGTCGGATGTACTGCCAAATTTACAGAAACAACATTGGAGAAGGCTTATGGTAGTGAAATGAAAATCCCGTTAACGGCTTATAGCTCTGGTGGACATTCCTGCAGTCAGCATGCCAATGGCACACTCCCTCCCTGTTGTGTGATCAAACTGCAAATTTTAGAGTGGCCTTTCATTGTGACCATCTCAAGGAATACCTGTGTAATTACTAGCATCCACCACACCTGTCAGGTCCACAAGAGAGTCTTAGCTCATTAACCTGTAAAAAAACAAACAAAAAAAAACAGCAAAAACAAAAGTTTGTCACATATATGGATGACATCAAGCTGTATCTGAGGAATGAGCGAGACATTGACTCACTCACCAGGATCTACAGAAATAACACTGGAATGTCATTCAAACTAGATGTGTGGTCAGATGGTGTCAAAGAAAGGGAAGACAATCAGAACTGAGGGGGCTGAACTACCAGAAGGCAGCATTGCAGATGTTCAGGATAGCTACAAATACCTTGAGGTCCTGCAGGAAAATGTGTTTACCACACCAGACAGGACCCCAGGTGCAGGCTGCGCAAAGATGCTCCTGAGACAGTTCAGCATATAATAGCAGGGTGTAAGATGCAGGCAGGGAGAGCGTACATGGAATGTCATAACCAAGTGGCTGGCATAGTGTACAGGAACATCTGCACTGAGTATGGGCTGGAAGTCCCAAGGTCACAATGAAGGACACTTCCTAAGGTGGTTGAAAATGACCAAGCTAAGATCCTGTGGGACTTCCGTATCCAGATTGACAAACTGGTGATTGGTGATGGCTAACCAACCAGGCATCGTGTTGATGGACAAACAACAGAAGAAGGCAGTAGTGGTAGATGTAGCAATCCCCAGTGACAGCAACATCAGGAAGAAGGAGCATGAGAAGCACGAAAAACACCAAGGGCTGAAAGAGGAGCTAGACAAGATGTGGGGAGTAAAAGCAACAGTGGTACCAGTGGTAATCGGAGCACTCGCGGCTGTGACTCCCAAACTGGGAGAGTGGCTCCAGCGGATTCCAGGTACAACATCAGAGGTCTCAGTCCAGAAGCACGCAGGCCTAGGAACAGCTACAATACTCCACAGAACCCTCAAACTCCCAGGCCTCTCTCAACTCGTGCCTCTCGACGTAAAAAACCGAGGCTACTGTATCGAAAGTACTACAATTATTTCTTATGAAATGGATCAAATTAATGATTACTTTTGTATTTTTCCCTCTGACGAAGACAATACCTCAACTTCAACCAGTGCAAAATTTTAATTCAGAGTAGTTATTATAACTTTTTTATGTTATTATTATTATTATTATTATATTTTCGTATCTGATATTGAAAATAATCATTGGTTGCAGCCCCACTTATGATTGTGAACTTGGCATGATAATTGTAATCTTTATAGGTTAAATAGCAACTATCAACTTGGGATCTTGGCCATACAGTATAAGCAGCTACAATGGCAAATGGACTGCATTCATGTATTAGCTTAACCATGAGGGTTCAGTGTCTTGCTCAAAGACACAGGGGATCTAACCATCAGCTCTGCAATTAATGGACCTACCTCTGCCCCGGCCACATCAATCTATAAATGCCATTACCCCTTTAATATGCAGCCTTTAGAAACATCTGTGTCAAAAAAACAATCCTGAATTAACGAATCTTTGATAATTACTCTACCGTCAGATCAACTATAGATCTATTGTGTTGGCAGGATTGAATGAGGAATAAATCTTCATTGTTTTTTTTTTAGGGTGAAGAGTGCGCTCAGGACCAGATTAATTGTTCCAAGTGTTAATTTGCTGCCCGCCCCCTGAACGCCATGTGTCTCCATTGATTAAAAGTAGCCCTTGTTCTGTTGCTGCTCTTTGTTCATTTAACGGGGTAATTGATGGGGCTGGTTGTCTTGTCCCCTGTCCTCCATTCTCTCTCATCCTTCCTTTTCTGTTTTTTTCTCTTTCCTTCTCTCCTAAACACTCCTGTTTGCCAGCGGCCTAGCTCCTAAATCACGCTGTTTGCAAGCTGTCTCCTCGGGCAAGAGTGTGTGTGTGTGTGTGTTTGTGTGTCGGCCTCTGCACACACAACTCAGAGTACCCATTTCACACACTAACATTACTGCCTGCCAGTATTTAGTTTAGTGTATTAATCCTGACTGTTATATAGGTCAATATAACATGTTAGAAATAAGAACATAATAAGGTGCTGGTGTTTCCCTGCAGAGCTCCAGCAGCCATACACTTTTTGATTTATCTAAATGTGTCTGATAAGCTGAGTGGTACATTTCTTAGACATTCTCAGATGTCGCAGATGTTGTTGAGGGGATGTCAGCTTCTACCACTTGTGTCATATGTGGCCTTTTCAAATTTGAACACCAGCAGTTTCGAGGCATTACTGACACTGACTGTTTAAAGAACTATGAGCTAAAAGACAGTGAGAACCAGTGTGAGGGGGAGTTTCTCCTGCAATGTTACTTTGTGCTCACCAGCATTTAAAACAGATATCGCTGGGACTGGGGTGAACTAACTGCATGAATTTTTCATATCAAGCTCAACTTTGCTAAACTTTGACCCGCAAATTGACCTACAGCAATCTGTGTTCAAAGGGACAGAGATACACAGAGTCCAAAGTGGAAAGAGCTATCATATTTTTTAGCTATGTTGCACCATCCACAGAGTATGAACTGCTCCACAAAAGAGCAATGGTTTGCAGACAGGAGTCAATGGTCAAATACATCTTTTAAATAGATATGTATTTATTGTCCCAAAGGGATAACATACAGATACACACAGCAACAAATAGCAACATATACTGCACATACACATAGACACATGCAGATAGAGACAGTAAACAAAATCTAACCTTAACTCATGAATGCAACATAAACTATGAGTAGCTAACAACAAGCTAACAAGTGTGCTAACTGGCCAGCAGGAAGCTCACCATGTCAGAGAGCTGCATTTTTCCATTGAAAACATTTCATTCAACAAAATGGTATACAATGATGAAGAAAATACCAAAGAATAAACAAAACACCGAAGAGAAAATACTGAAAATCTCCAGCAGCTGTTGGGACTGACTGGTGTTAGCCTTTTCTGTCAGCAGCTCTTGTAGGGCATATTTCTCCAGCTACAGCAGTTCACCAACCAGCTACAAGTAGCCCGAACCAGGCCTTTATATTGTCAGTTAATGTAAGCCTACAGTTTTTGTGGGAGCTTGCCTGGAGGGTTCTAGCCAGACTGTATAAACTTTTTAGATGTAGCCAACCTTGAGATTGTATAAAATTTTAAGGTCCGAAAACTTTTTTCCACCGCTGCATGTGCTGCTGTTACTGCACAGTTGATTCAGATTTGTATAATTTGTTTCTTAATTACTACTAGCTAGGATGACAGACACATCAGTGTAGTTACTGCTTTGACTTTCTGGTAGTCCTTGGCTTCCATTGTTTTCATTCATAGATCACACGCTGCTGCCCTGGGGGACTGTGACAATCTTGAAATTACAATCAAAAAACATGACATTTTGTTTCAAAATAGAGAATAAAAGTAAAAGAGTACTGAAGGCCAGAAATGTAGTTGATTTGTCTGATACTTTCAAACCATTTGATGTTGTTTCTGTATTCTTCCTTTAGTGTATAACCTGTTTCTATCAGTTGTTTTGTATTTGATATCAAAAATAGTTCTTGAAATGATCTAATCTAAGACAGTATAACAGCAAAACAGGATTAAAACAGACAGCTCTTACAGAGGCGACAGGACCCATATTCAGTCCATTACAGTTAGCTTAGCAGGCCTATTTATCAGCGGGCTCGACAACATAGAAAACCCCGAGCATTTCCCTCAACCTCAGACAGCTCAGCAGTAGTGTGATTAATGAAGCACACTATAAAGCCCGTACATCAAACAGACATAGAAAATGTCTGACTAGTTCTGCAGCATGCTGAGCTCTGACATATTATGTCAGTCAGCAGTGTCTCTGTTTGTGCTGTATTTTCATGAGCTGCACTGTTGATTGCAGCTAAAACAAACTTATTAAAGGCAAGAATAAGATCGTAGCTACGGTTAATAAAGTTGCTTTTTCACCTTCCTACATAAAGGACACTCTACTTCTTGTGCTGGCATTGAATGTTTGCACTGGGCAGAAATCACAAGATGTGGGTTGGTCCAATATGATGGTGTTTCAAGGATTCTAAACAGGTTATCAAATATAAGGGGAGGGAATTACCAGAGAATCCACGATACGATATTATCACGATATTTAGGTCATGATATAAAATCATTGTGATACTGTGATATGCTGAGTATTGTGATACAATATATTGCGATATATTGCGATTTATTACCTTTTTGTCCAACTGCTAATTATTTCTTCAAAAGAAAACTTTGTCAACATCAGTTTTACCTCACTAGATAAAGTATCCAGTCTGTTTGTTTGACTTTAATCATTTGTATTGCAGCAAAGTGTGATGCAAAGCAGACAGACTGACCAACACCGTCATAAAACCTGTCAGAAATGCTGCATGTTGGCAGATTTAATGCCCTCTGCAAGGCCAGATTAATCATGAGCAAAACACTTCACATACAGGTATCCTGTGAACTGAATGCCAAGTGTTGTCTGTTACATTTATGTGCAGCATTTTGCAGGAGGCCTGCAATGTTTGCTTCAGTGTGACTTTCGTGTGCTGCTCTAGTTTAGAGAACGTGAAACAGCAGTTGCCAGTCCTCTGTGAGATAATGTGCCCTTATAGTCACATATGAATCTACTGACCGTGACGTCCAGGCGTCACAAGTTAATCCTACCCTCTCTGCTGTACTCAGATTCCTCAACTTTATGCTTCACTTCTCTGCAGAGCTTGGGTACGACTGTGTCAGCATGTTTTCAGCATGTAACAAAAGCCTTGGTTTTCAATGATGCTGTATGGTCGCGGATCTTTGAAGAAGATGATGAACTGTGTTATTTTCTTCACTCTCTCAGAGTTGGATGGTAGTTTTGTCAAGCTAAGTGTGTCCAGTGATGGTTGATTTTTCAGTGGAGCAGGTTTAGCATTAGCTTGGCTGTCAGCGGCTAATGCTATCTCTGGTTGGTGGCATATGAGGTGAGCCCTCAGTATTTTATTCCCATATTACACTGCTTGCAAATCACATGTGTCATATCCAAGTCCTCCTTTTTTTCCTGTGCTAAAAAATCCATAATAAGTCCAGACGTTTGATTTAAACATCAACAGCACATTTCTCATTTCTTTCTTAAGTGCCTCCATCTTTGTTTTGATAAACTTCCTGCCAAATGCTGCTGACTGAGACCTCTGCTGACCACATCAGGAAAAAAATATCAGCACCGAAAAAGCAATTGATGTTATTATTATTGCACCAAAAGTTGTATTTAAAATGTGTATTTGCAAAAATTCATCATATATATAATAAGTTATAGATACTAAGTGTCCATGTATTGATACAGTATAGTCACGCAAAATATCGCGATACTATGCTGTATCGATTTTTTCCCCTACCCTTTCCAAATACTAGAATATACTACACACAACTTATTGCTCTTTTTAAACGTGGCATTAGTGATGGATTTATTCTCTGGTAAACATGACATAACAGCTATTTTTGTGAGCGTTTGCTCCACTCACGGTGGTCTGGCAAGGCTCTGTTTACTAGAATCAGAGCTCAATAGATGATTGACAGTTCAGCTGTCAAGTCTTTGTTTCTGATTTACAAAATGAAAAACCATCCCAGTTGTTCTAAAAACAAATGTCTGCTAAATTACTACCCAAAGTCATTTTCTGAAATACACTGAGGCAAACATTGTCCATTTAGTCACAGATTAAAGCTTCACTTTATAACAACTAGTTTGAAAAGTTGCTCAAGAGGTCTGAGATGTGGCAAGTCAAAATGTGGACAGACTTAAACTGCTTTAGCTTTCAAATCTTGTTTGAACAGTTGCTACTACAACAAAGATCTCCCATGGCGGCGTCAACCGGGCTCAAACCATTCACAACAGATCTTTTTCAGACTCAGTGATCTGTGTAGCTTTGTGAGGCACTTTTTTAAAAAAGTTACATCACTACCCTGATGCAACCACAAGATAGATGTTACCGTCTTCTCTGATATCAACAAACAGGATTTTTGAAGGGATCCAGATTTGAACAAAACAAACAAAAAAAGCTACACTTTCATTTATATTTCAATGAACTCAATAATACATCAAATGCGGTTGCAAATTAATCCAAGCCGTACCTCTGATCTCACAGGTTACCTTTGAAACAAAAGGTCAAACGAAGCATGTGCAGTGCATTTCCAATTCACATTAGGATGCATAAATTTACTTTATTGGATGACGAAACCACCTTCCACCAGGTCAGGCTGTAAAGCTGTCTAATGCTGAAGATTGTTGGTATATAGTGGAGAGTAAAGCAAACGTTTTCACTATCAAATGACAAGACGATACACAAGTAAAGCAGCAATCTGTGTTTCTGTGATGGCAGGAGAAATCGGGTATCATTATATATTTCAGAGGCATATCTGAACAACAGATCTGAGTGTAATCGAGCTAAATAAAGTTGGGATGTAATGAGAATGTGAAAAATGCAGAGTAGATTGCATCAACCTGAGAGTAAATACGATGATGAAGGGAAGTAAAATGAGGAAGAAGGAAGCTTACAGGGAGAAGAGGAGGAGAATATCAGAGATTAGGGTGGATGGAGTGGAGTGAAGTGGAGGCAAGAGTGGACCGAGAAGTCACGTACAGCACATTAGTCACACTTCCAGTGAGCCATGGCGACACACACTTAGTGCTGTGACATACACTATGTTAGGGCAGCAGACAGTCACCTAAGGGAGAAACCTCAACTGCACAAAAAAAGGTTTAACACTGTGGAGGAAGTGTGACAGTACTTCCTTTAACTCCTTGAATTCAAAGAATTAAAGAATCTGCCATTTATGATTTTAACAAGCATTTCAGGAAACCACTTGTCTAAATTCAGGATTTGTATAAAAACTTTTTGACACATGGACATCAGCTCAGGCAGGTGGATTTATATGATGTGTTTTTAATTATTAATCAGCCTAGTGGTGGAAAACAAAGTAAAAAAAATTGAATTTGATTTCTTGTGATATGTGTTATTAAAAAATGAGAAGCACACAGGGCCAGATATTAAATATATGATGTGTTTTTTAAATTGCACTTAAATCGAATCTCCTCTCAGCAGAAGGCCTGTCAAGTGTGTGTAAATAAGAACTGACAAGTCATTAATTTGAAAGTATTCAAACTCAACCTAATCCTAAACTATGTAGAATTGACAAAAAATTCACAACAGTCCCCCGACCTGGTGCATCCTGAATTTTGAATTTGAAGAGAAAATTACAGATTATATTTCAATTTAACCCCCAACATTTGAACGATAGATCAAATTTTGAATAAAAAGCGCTTTTGTTGCCAGACATCTTTCGAGTTTTTGTCTTGATAAATACAAGCTGGATTTACATTTTTCTTTTGAATAATTGTGCTAAAATCTGTTGCCAGACCAAAGGAAGTTCCACGTGATAGACAGGTTAGGCCAGTGGTCATTCATTTATTAATTTTCCGTAACTGCTTATCCTGTTGAGGGTCGCGGGAGGGCTTGAGCCTATCCAGCTGACATTGGGTGAGAGGCAGGGTACATCCTGGACAGGTCGCCAGACTATCACAGGGCTGACACATGGAGACAGACAACCATTCACACTCACATTCACACCTATGGGCAATTTAGAGTCACCAATTAACCTGCATGTCTTTGGACTGTGGGAGGAAGCTGGAGTACCCAGAGAAAACCCACGCTGACAAGGGGAGAACCCCCCATTCTGGTTTTGAACCAGGAATCCTCTTGCTGTGAGGCTAACCACTGCACCACTGTGCCACCCACACCAGTGGTCGTGATTCCAAAATCTAATGTGAAAAAAAAAGTTGAGTTGTAAGTAAAGTATTTGCAGCAAAAATACTGCCACTTTGAGATCAGCAAATGCAGCCACTGGCTGAGAGAGCATCACGTAATATGACAAATGTCATGTTATCAACAGACATAATTCCCAAGCTTAGGTTAAAAACAGCTGGTATTATTGATTCTCACATCTCCTCTTTGGTGCCGTCTCTTTGACATTTGCAGTGGTGGTAATGAAGAGGACCAGCAGGGTTTTTGTAACAGCTAAAATTTTAAGGACCATGTTATTTGATGGAAATGTTGCGCACAGGGGATTAAGCAGCTGCAACCAGAGGTCTGTCGCACCCACTAAACAGCCAGGTGGCTTAGCTGTGTTTAGCTCCAGGCCAACAACAGTAAGAGCCACAAGCCAACTGTCTGCATACTGAAGTATTTAAGGACAGAGTTGAGTAAAACATAAAAATTACATCAACTTGCCTTGGGCAGTATAATGCTATGGGCACACTTTGGTATGCCTTTGAGTTGTATATAAATATATATTTGACGGTGTGTGTGCGCCACAGGGTTTGCTGGCAGACGCTCTAGTCTTTGATATGACTGCCATTCACCTGGGAAGAACTTTAATATTCCAACAGTAGCACCGAAACACACACACACACACACACACACATACACCCTTAGACACACACATGATCACGTGCACAGGCAGGTGGCGGTGGGTGGCCTGCTTGTATGCTGCCTCTAGCTGCAACAGTGACGATGTCCCACAGGGCTAGATAGGGAGAAAATCACATTCTCTGGAAACACGATGACAAACAGAAATCAAGGACTCAGCAGCAAATTAATAAGCAATGCAGTCATTTATTTAACTTAAAAAACTGAGCTGTTATTTAAGTTAAAACATTTAACTTCAGCCGGAAGGCACTATTGACACTCATTAAGCCTGCCAGTATAACCACATTTGTTGGATGAAATAATGAAATAACTGTGAAAAACAATACTATTTTTATTCTGAGACCATTTTAAGGCCACTAATATAATCCATCCATCCATTTTCTAACCGCTTATCCTCTTGGGGGTTGCAGGGGGTGCTAGAGCCTATCCAGCTGACATTGGGTGAGAGGCAGGGTACACCCTGGACAGGTCACCAGACTATCACAGGGCTGACACATAGAGACAGACAACCATTCACACTCACATTCACACCTACGGACAATTTAGAGTCACCAATTAACCTGCATGTCTTTGGACTGTGGGAGGAAGCCGGAGTACCTGGAGAGAACTGTTTTGGCACAAAGACATACAGTGTAAATCAGGATGTAGCAACAAAGGCAGTACTTGTCAGCAGTAGATGGTTAGTTTCAGCCTCTTCAGGGAAAATGTTGATACTAATAAAAAAAGTTTTAGTTCAGTGTAGACAGTTACATCTTTCTTTGCCCTAACCAAATGAGATTTTCTGCATCTAAAAACACTTTTAACAAGAAACATCCTACAGCACATTTTTTGCATAAATCTGTAATTGATATAGTGATGGCACAATATTATGGCCATAGAATATTAGACTACACAACTGTTGTAGCCAAAAGAGTTCACAGTAACAATGTTATTACAATATGTGAAGACATTTTTTCAGATTCCTCTTTTACTTTGCTTACTGTGCATTTTGTCTCTCTTTTCAAGCTAATGAATTCCACTGAAAAACAAATGTAAGGAGGTGGAGAGAGTCTGTAACCATAAATGTATAAAGGTGAACAAAAAGAGCAATCAGTGGATATTGAGAAGCAAACCACATGGTGTTGGGGGAGGGAGACAAAGCAAGAATGAAGAGAGATGGAAATGATTTAGAAGGCAGTGGGTAATTTACACAATATTATCAGATGTGTATTATTAACACAATGTCAATATTTCATTTTCAAATATCACGGTTATCAGGTGATCTGGATATAAAGTTCACATTATCCAAAGACCGTCACATCATACAACATAAGATCGATCACCTGAAACAGCCACCTGATCACACATTATTGACATTCATTCATCCATTTTCCGTAACTGCTTATCCTGTTGGGGGTCTCGGGGGGGTGGTGCCTATCCCAGCTGACATTGGGTGAGAGGCGGGGTACACCCTGAGCAGGTCGCCAGGCTATCACAGGGCTGACACATAGAGACAGACAACCATTCACATTCACACCTACGGACAATTTAGAGTCACCAATTAACCTGCATGTCTTTGGACTGTGGGGGAAACCGGAGCACCCGAAGAAAACCCACGCTGACATGGGGAGAACATGCAAACTCCACACAGAAGGGCTCCCTCACCCTGGGTTTGAACCAGGAACCTTCTTGCTGTGACTGTGCCATGGTTGGCCTTGATTTATTATATTCCCATCTACCACCAAGCAAGTAAAATCATACCAAAAAATAATCTGCACAAGAGGTGAAGATAAATTGGGCTTCATCAAACATATGTGAAGTACTCACACAGTCATCACATAGAGCACAAACACACACTCTGCTGCATCAGTACATTAGAAGCAATTTAAACAACTTCCAAAGTAATGCAAAGCTTTAATGTATAAATTAAGCAAAGGTTAACTCTAAGGTTAAGAGCAAAAGCAGCACAAGACAGCATAACATCAGTGAGAGTCTTCACAAGTATACAAGTACAGAAATGTGTGTGCATGTGTTTTCCATCTGGCCTGCAGCCAGCAGTTCACTCGGCTGGTCTGAAGTGAAACAAGGAGACAAGCGGAGCGTGCTGGTGGCAACATTCAGCTGTCACTCTCTATATCCCAGTCACACACAAACAACACACACACAAGCGCGCCGAGAAACGCTCTCGTATTTCTCACACACAATGCTCTGCCTAATTAGGGTTGTAATGTGAACAAAGGCAGCAGTCCTATCTGCCACAGCAGACCTCAGAGCGCTCAAGTTCAGACAGGAAACCTCTTAGCGCAGTCCTTCATTTGTCTCTCTCTCACACACAAACACAAACACAGCGTGTGTGCATGCAGATGGTTCACGGGCAAAACACACAATTATGCACAGTGACAGACACTAACAGGGACTTGAGGTTGACATCACCCCTAAATATGTTACAGCCTATTTACACATAGATATGTCGCTCTGCGTATGACACATGTTCAGTTGGCTACATTTTAAGATGCATCCTGTTCTGGCTCTTTGTCTGTGCAATTGCCAGGTTTAGACTACACAATATTAATCTGACTACAGCTTGACTCGGCAGACGTAGAGTCGGGCATCTATAGCTTACTTATACTAGATTTTCCATGTTTGAAACCTATATTTTATTCGCATATTGGCACTTATTTAGCTGGGAAAAAGGTTAAAAGTGAGCTTTAGAGGCACTACTTTTGAACAGAGCCAGGCAAGCTGTTGACCCCTGTTTCTAGTTTCTGTGCTAAGCTAAGCTAACCAGCTGCAGGCAGGAGTTTCATACACTATTTACCATAAAGACAAGAAAGAGGAATTGATCTTCTCGTCCAACTTTTTCCTTGAGAAAAAACATTATAGTGATGTGTACTGTCACCCAACAAGGTGCATTTGTTTTGATACACCCCTAATGGTGAAGAAATGGAAACATAGTTCAGTAACTTCAGTGCAGTAACTTAATAAAATGTTTTATCTACTAACTGCATGTGTGTCTGTGGGAGCCAGAAAGTGATTTTCAATGCAATCTATCACTTTATTTGATGTGAGATGTTCCCACACCCACCTCTGCTGGATGGAAAACTGTATGAGTTTCTCATAAAACAATGGGATGGGCTTGGTTAACTTTTTGGCTCACACACGCATAGATAGGAAAACACACACACACACAAGCACACACACACAGGCACACACACACACAGGCACGTCCCTGTCCTCCTGCCAGTAATGAAGCAGATAATAAGCTGCTTCACGCTCTGCTGTAGCAAAACCAAAATCAAAACACTGTTGATTTAAGAATCAAAATGCGTACACTCATGGGTTTTTCATCTTCCATGCTCTGTGGCAATGATGAGGTAGAGCTTCTGTGTGTGTGTGTGTGTGTGTGTGTGTTCGAGCTGTATATCAAAAGCCTGAGGAGCAGGCAGTGGGTTTGCAAGGCGGCGTTGAGAATCCATTCCTCGTGCCTCCCGCTTCATTTCAGCTCTCTGTATTTCCAAGAAATGATTTTCTGACTTTGACACTGATGTCGTCACTACAAGAGCTTTTTTTTTTGTCCTGAACTTGTGAAAGAAAGAAAAGAGAAGAAAAACGAACCGTGCAAACATTTTAATTTTGAAAAGACACCAAAGAACCCTGAGAAATGGAGGATACATGGGAACTTTATCTGTAGTGGTAATTTTGTTATATCAGGAGCAAAAATGTGTTTCTGAAGCACCTCTGTGGTTTATTTTCATGTCAGAATCTAGTGTTATGCTAAAATAAAGACTCCTGCTCATCTCATCAAGTCCAGCAAGAAGGTGATTCCACATAAAAGCCTTTATCCCATATTGATTTACCTCATTAAATCTATGACACAAAGATGTAGCTGTTCATAAGTAAGTAAAGGATTTCAAGCTTTGAGCTAAAATTCCAAGAGTCTGCTGCTCAATTACAAGACAAAGTCCTTAATGTTTTGAACTCTCAGTGTAATGAACTGTGTTGTACCTGACTTTGCTGTTTGAAATACTTCCTCATTTTATGTCTGTTTGTTTGTACAAAGTTAAATGACATGAGTGGCCATTTTCTCCTCTTGAGGGAGCCCATACACCAGGGGTATTCAATCTGAAAAAAGAGGTCCAGTTACTAAAATGTTTCCTCAGCAAAGGTCTGGACCTTGTAATAATGACTGATACCTACCATACACTAGAATACTTTGAAAAGACTTTGAACACTAAAGTCTGACACCCTCTCACATCTAAAGACAAAATGAGTTTTTAGTCACATACTATACGATTTTGCAAAGACTGGGGATGAGGCAGGGTCACTAGCTTCCCGTCAGGTTCAGGATTCACTTTAAGATTCTTGTTCCCTCCATGGGCAGGCACCTGAATACATCAGTGATCTCCTCCATTGATATATCTTCAGTCAGTCCCTTAGGTCTTTAGAACAGGACCTATGGGCTGTCCCGTGATCCAGACTGACAACAAAAGGTGATCATACCTTTGAAGTAGTGACTTGAACACTATGGAATGCTAGGTTTACGGTCTAATTTTTAAAAAACAACTAAAGACCCATCTTTTCAAAAAGGCCTTTGTCCCACCCTATATTGTCTAGTGTTTGTTTCCCTGGTATGTTTCTGTTTGAGGCCTTGGTAGCCTGTATTTGCTCTATGTTTTACTTTCTTTTTGTTGCTTTGTTTTATTTGTTATATTGCCTTTCTTTTCATCGATTGCATGTTTTATTGTCTGATTGTATTTTGTGAAGCACTTTTTGATTTCCATTTCTGTGAAAGGTGCTACACCAAATACATTTTGTTATCATTATATACTATTTGCAAGACTACAACTAGATTCCTTTTGAGATTATTTCCCATCCTGACCCTGGTGGGAAATATTATGCCAAACTTCCTTTAAGAAATATGACATATTAATTAGTCCTTTTGGGTCTGCAAAGCCACATTATCCTTGAAACACAAGGTAAAAAGTGTCATATATCTGCAGTACTCAGCATCAATATAATAAAAAAATAATAGATAAACTGTATTTTTGTACAAACTTGATATTTTGGATTTTGTTGCCTCAACTTGCCACTCACATCTGTTGGTTTGCTGCGCTATTTTAGTGGGAGAAGACCGTGGAAATGAGAGCCAAACTCTTTCAAAAATAAGGTTTTTCACTATAATAAGTGCTGGTTAGTGGATTAGATACATGTCGAAGTAAACACAGACCCTTGTTCATTCCACAGCTCCACCAGTTTCTCGTCCTTTCCCACAGTCCAAGAGAACTGAGACTTGTTTGACATTCTTGCCCTTTGCTGAGTCCCCTCCATGTTAACTGTCTACACTGTTTGCTGCTTCTTGTTTGGTGCTGGGGCGAGCGCAGCTATTGGTTGTGGACAATGTCCACATTATTGAATTATTGCATTAGACAAGACTAAAAACTTACAACATTACTAAACGTATGGTTTTATTGGAACGTCAAGACGAAGAAAGGAGGACTTAACACAGCTCAGACTGCATTTTATAACCACCCTACACCAAACGATCACAATCATGGGAGATAAAGTTCTCGTGATTTGATCCAGACATTGGAAATTTGTCTGTGACAGTGAAATCAATTGAAAAAACATTCGGTGTAAGGCAGGCATTAATTGCATACTATAGCTTACCTCTACATCTATCAAACAAAATTAATGTGCATTTCTATATCATTCCTACAATATTTATCGTCAAGTTTCAGAGTAGGATACTGTTAACATATGAACATATTGAACCTGTATGGCACTTGTATGGAAAAACAAATATTTTATCTTGCTATGAATAAAATTAGCTCTAGCACAATAAACCAAAGGCATGCATTTCCAGTCAAATAAAACAAGACAAAAACATCTGGATAAAATAAATAAAAAGTGCCTCTTTCAGAAAATTGTGCAACACTTTGAGCAGCCCCTTCTGTCTTTATTCATATTTTTATTTTACTTTTTTCTACACCCTTTCCTAGTAAGAGAAATGGGCCTTCGACTACCCTGCCAGAAGTTTGAATCTTTGATTAACAGTGCTTGATTCAGAGCTCATAGCACAGAGAAAGCTGACTCACAGATTTTTAGTCAATCCAAACATGCTACTTTGGTTAGTCTCAGACACAGTCTGTAGCCAGACAGTGCCACGTCAGTTACTTTATGGTGTCATCCCATCTCTGTCATGCTGTCATTCTCTCTAGCCAACTGTCTACACACGGTAAACAATCGATTTGATTGGCTCAATTGAGGGAAGCTATTGCCGTATTAACTGGATTTACTGCATCCGCAGTCTATAGCGTCAACCATGGGAAAAAAAAAGAAAAACGCACCTTGAAAATTATTTATTTTCATTGAGTTATCAGAAATTGGTCACAGGTTTGGATAGAACTGTCACTCCATCCAGGTCAAGACTGTGGTTCACCATTTGGTAATGCCTGCTACACACCGTATATATTCATAGCATCTTCAAGCATTTCCAGGGGTTTGAATCGGTCGCCCAAAAATAAAAAATATGTTAACTTTACCCCATGGTTTAGATCATTTTTGAAATAGTCTCCAATATGGATGTCAGACATTTTAAGAACACAAGGATCCCTCCTGTGTTTGTACCTGCTCTTCTCTCAGCGACAGAGAGAACACTTGGATGTTCTTTTCATCCACCCCATTTGAAATAAACAAAATCCATGCTCACTCATTTCTTCCCATGTTGAAACAAGACACAATTGAAGGGAGAAGAAAGACATTTGAAAACAACATATTTTCAGACAAGGCATCAAACATGTCTTGTGTTGGATCTAAGACGCTGTTGATGTTGGCCTGGCAGCCCAACAGGCTTGTACAGCTGTTGCAGATACATATATCATAGACACATTTATACATTTTGTACTTTCATGTTTTATTCCATATCTCTCTGACAGGTGTCTGCTGGTTTCTGTTTATTCCTGAGATGGTTTTACGGCCACAGAGTTTCTTGCATTTTGATTTGAGAAGCAGCCTCCTGAATGTAGTTATATTGTTTCTATAAATGTTCCAATCTCCTGTGTTTATTATTGACAATGATGTTACAAGGAACTCAACTGGGGTCTAATGGGCTACTGTGGTGTGATAGAAAACATTCACAGAAATTCTTCTTCTGAAATAATTCCAATTCAGCCGAGCCAGTGCCCGGGGTTCATTCTCAAAAACACTGACTTCTAAATGGTTTGCCTTCTTTCTGTGTGTACATAGATGTAATTATCATTTGTATTGTCCTTTGAAAAGCAGGATGTAATGTATTCTCTGTATATTGTGGAATAAACAAAGTCAACCAAGGGTGTTCGTGAATGTGTGTTTGTGTCCTAACTGCCTCTGCAAGGAAGTGCAGATTATGATTTGTTAGAGGTCGCCTCTTCTCCATGAGAACATGAAGTTGAACACTCACAGTTGTACATGAGCATGAAATATTGTCATGAGCAAGATGGTCAATGGACCTGCACTTGTATAGTGCCTTTATGGTCCTCTGACCACTCAAAGCACTTCTTACACCATGAGTAACATTCACACACACATTCATACACTGGTGGCCGAGGCTATCAGTCAGTCAGTTTTTAACACACTCACACACTGATGGAACAGCCATCTGGAGCAATTTAGGGTTCAGTATCTCGCTCAAAGATACTTTGACATGCGGACGAGAGGAGCCAGGGATTGAACCTCTGATCTTCCGATTTGTGGACGACCCGCTCTACCTCTGAGCCACAGCTGCCCCAGATGTTCTGTACAAAATATGACTGAAAAAGAATAACTTATATTTAAAATGTTACCTGGTTTAATAGTAAAACTAACATTTGATAAATAAATTGTTGCAAGTCTGTCGTCACATATGCTTATAAAATGTGGACTTAGATAAATGCTGATGCTTGTTGATTAAGTCACAGTTTATTTCAGAACCACATCTGCAGCTTCATTTTGAAAAACACTCAATAATGTTAATAACCAAGCAACAACCTCTGGGGCTGAGAAATGAAGCCAACACAGAAGTGCCAAAAACTGCAGTTCTTTGAATGGCCACTTGAGGCTGGTTCCAGGAGCCAATCAGTCTCCATAGACGCCCATGTTAAGGTGTCCAACTTTACAGCATAAATAAACATGTTTACAGCCTGGTACAAAAAACTGTTTTGGTCTCTATAGTTACTTTTCTCCTTCATAACAACTGTATGGGGGGTTGAATGTTAAATAACTCACCCATTTACATCTTATTTGGGCTTATGTTTACACATACTTTAGGGCAGACTGCTTTAAGTTACAGGCTACGTGCCGATAATGTCCTTTGCTTCTCAGTCAGATCCAGCCCTCGTTCCTCCACAATGCCAGCCTCTCGTCCAAATATGGTCACTTCTGGCTCCAAATAACCAAGATGGCAACAGCCATAATACCGTACTTGAGCCCACACACCAATGTGTGACATCACAGTAGCTACGTCTATTATTTTTACAGTCTATGTCTTTTACAGTCTATGTTGAAACACAGGTTTTAGCTTTCTTTAGTCTAAAAAAAGTCACAAAATGTCAAGAAAGGAAATGTTCTTACACCTATGCAACCCTGTGCATTAGTTGTTGGAGGAAAAAAAGGTCAATTTGTGGTGTTGTACTGACGTAGTGCGTTTATTTTGAAAGAGACTGTATGTAACCTGTGAGTATCCTGTGAAAACAGAAGTGTATCTTGAAAGAAGACAATGCAGAAATTGATACGGTGTCCCACAACGTCAACAACCAACACACCCAGGGTACCTTTTACATTGTATCTGGATTTGGAAAGTCCACGACCAAATGTCAATATGTGACAGGGACGGAGTGAAAATGTGTTGATCACAACTACTACTAGGCTTGCAAACAGTTTCTGCTGATGATGAAGACCATTTGATGTAAGGAAAAAGTTGATAAGAACCCTGAGTTGGACTTGTTTTGTTAACACTGCCAAGGTCAAGAATAAACTTGATGCTGTGATGCTGACTGAAAGAAAAAAAAAATGTAATCAATATTATATAGTATATACTCCATATCCCCAAGTTTCATTTTAGTTTCCCAAAAGACATAGACTGAAAAACTAATCTGAAAATGTGTTTCAGTTTGAATATAACTACAATTCTTTCGTTATCTTGGAGCGAGAGAGAATAATGATCCTGTGACTTCACAAAAAAGCTGACAGACAATTGGGTAGGATTTCATTAAGACTGTGGATCATTTTTCGGCATTCATTCTGTCGTGCTTATGTATTACATAATAGAGTGTACAGTACACTAATCAACAGGCAGTATATCCCTAAAACTGTAACTGAGGATTTTAATTGGTATCATGTAAAATCCCTTATGGATTAACTCCTCTGACAAAACCATACCAGCATTTGGCACTTGGTCAATTAAGATCCTGCAGCCAGTTTAGTTGTTAGTCAAAAATCTGCCACATCGTGTTTATCTTTAACATTAACTGCATGACTCCCAGTTTTATAAGTAAAAACGATTCAAGTGGATAAATGTCATCCCAAAAGAGAACTTGTCCTAGAATCAGTGCCACTGTGGGCAGTAAAATCCCTGTTTTAAATGTTACCCTGATTTCCTTGAAGCGAGTGTCATTATTCAGTTCCAGTATGTTGTTGGAACAGCCACTCAAGTCTGGCGGCATTAATCCAGGTGTGTATGTATGTGTGTGTGTGTGTTATGCGGCACTCGTCTGTCTCCAGCGAGGGTTTAAAGAGGGATTGAATTAGAGGAAGGATAGCTTTCAAGTAGGGATTAGGCTAAAGCTGGGTCTCTCAGGGTCATTATTCAATAGCCAATGAGTGGCATCAGACCCCCTAAAACCCAGCAGACAGCAGGCAGAGTGGAAGCTCCATCTGCAATGAAAGGAAGAGAGCACAGGAGTGTGCGTATAATGAATACTGCATTATTATGGAATAGTTGGGGATAATAACAGCAATAACTTTGAAAAACTTTCTTGGGTGACAGAGAAAGAGGCAGGCAGTCCATTCCTGCATGCATAATGTCTCACGATTGTCTCTGTGGTCTGTCATTTCTATGTCTGCATGTTGGGCTTCCTGGCTGAACATGAAGCCACCACATGTTCAGATTTATGTATGACATTCACACATGAGGGCTCTGGCATACAAAGCCAACCTCAAAGACCACAGCCAAGCAAATATGAACATCGTACTGCAGCTGCATAGGAGGAAATCCGTCCTTATACCCAGAGATGACAATAGTATGTGTTTGTAAACTGCCAGCAAAGCCCCCAAACTGGAGGACGTACATGTAGTATCAACTTTGTGGCTACTAATTTATTAAGTTCACAAACTCAGCAGGGTTGTGCATTATAATTTAGATGTTAGCAGTGTACTATAAATATTTCTGACATTGCCACCTGGCCACCCATATTTAATCATATGGGGTGCTTTGATACTTTTGTCAGTATTAAAAATGGGTTCTTAGAATCACTTCAGATCATAACCATGAATCCACAACATCTACGATTCAACAGGGAGTGAATGTTTGTGTGAAATTTAGGCAGCTGTAAGTGGTTTTAAACACAAGATATAGGGATTAAGTGAAGTAATATTGCTTGCGCTGAAGTTGGACTAAGCTTTTCTTGTCTACCTTCATTAAAATTTCTGTATGCAATTTTTTACCAATATCAATGGTTTTATACTGTTGATGGATGAGCAGGTTGTAACGTAACTAAATACAGTAAGTGAGACTTTCTTCCACTTTCTTGGTTTCTTGGTGCACTGAAGCAGGATTAATACTTGTGCGTCGTGGCCTATGCCCTATTCCCTTGTGAGCATTTATACTTGTGTGGTGGTGTGTCACAAGATTGCAGCGGTGTTTCTGTGAAATGCTGTAAAATTAAGTTGATTCAAAACACACATTAAACATAATAGAGACAATTTCAAATACAAGGACACAAATCAGCTTCACTATAACTCGCAGCATTCACCGACAAAGCACTTGTCTTTATCTGGACACATTTTTCCCCACAATTAAATATGCTAATGTATTTAGCACAAGCCTATGGCATTTTACATTGTAATAATTAGCCTAGCAGCTAGTGAACTTTTCCTCTACTAATATGAAACCAGGGACAACAGCAATATTTAACAAAGGTAACGTTACAAAATTCAGCTCCATTACAACTCACAAGGTTCACCGACAAAACAACCGTCTTATACTAAGCACATTCTCCAAACAAATATAACATGCTAATGTTATTAGTACAAGCTCATGGCATTGTACAGTGTATAAATTAGCCTAGCGATGAGCGGAGATTTCCTCTACTCAGATGAAGCCAGAATAAATCAAACACAAGACTTACAATGCTATTTTGTTGGGGCTTTATTGTCTTCACGGTTTATTGTTTCTTATCTGTGAAATTAAAGTAAATAAAAGCCTCCGTACCATTGAGGAAAATGGTTTCAGCTTATGAAAACAGACAGAAGGTCTACATCTCCATGACGTGTAGTTATGTGTAGTGCATGTCAGGCTACGCCGTAGGCTCTACAACGATGCACAGCCTACGGCGTAGGTACAGTGTCGCTTTGACGCATAAGTATAAATTCTGCATGACTCCTATGTTTAGGACTTGCGCTGTATTTTCTAGGAAATTTTAAAGGATGTGAGGTTACGTGCATTCTTAAATGTCTCCCCTATCTTCAGCTCTGCTACAGTAGCTATAGTTAGCTACGAAATAGAGTCTGATTAAGTCAACAGACAACCGGCATACACCACAACACAGAGTCCACATGCTGTGTCTATTGCATACATTTTTCACTTACCACCTAGTAACAGCTAGGGCATAACTAGACACTGCACTACCACTGACCACCAGCCTGCTGTACACCCCAAGCTGGGGTTTGCTCTGGCTGAATTTGAGTTGCTACAGTGGCTATGGTCCAAGTTGCCATCCGCTGTCCTACCGGGAAAGTAGTGTCAGGGAGTGAGGTGGAGGGTACGCAGGCTGTGCAAGTCTTGTCTTATTTGTGGTCTGATAAACTGTCAATCAAATTCAGCGCCCCATATCCCCGGGGCTAAAGAGAAATCATTTTATGTCTTCTTGTCAGTCACTTAAACCTTGTATTTTAGGGGCTCAATTACTTGAAGGCAACCTTGAACTTTTTTGTCAAGCTTCGATTATTATACACTGAAATTAAACACAAAATAAACAACAAACACAACATCATTGAGTGAGCTGTGGATGTCGATTTTCAGATTTGGTAAGTCAATTTAATTTTTCAATTTTCCACTTGGTTAACATCTAATGTATTTGATACTGGCAGATTGTTTTTAGATGAGAAGATACTTTGAGAAATTAGCTGAATCCCATCTGTCACCAGTTACTTTTTTTAGCTCATAAATTATTGTAAAATTCCCCATCTGTATCTTAAGTCTGTTGACAATAATAACAGAAAAAAATACAGATTTGTATGTATTCTTAAGATTTATTGTAATATAAGCATCAGTTTAGCTTACAATATGGGTTCATTTTAATGATGTTTACAGTGAGCTGTTTGAGCTGTCAGGCCCTGAGAGTGGAGGGATGACTGTGTGTCTGAATTCTTTGTTTTCTTCTCTCCTCTCAGGTGTAAGAAATCAACAGCAGATTTCTAACTCACATCATGACTCATAGTCAGGACTTTCAAGTCATTGCAGGAGGCCTGATCTCCTCCTCCTCCCCAGACTACAAGGTGCAGGACTTCCTGGGGTGTGGCACCTAAGGAGAGGTCACCCAGTGCAGGAAGGAAGCCACCAATGACACAAAATCTTAAACAACATGAAATACATTAAGGAGGCGCAACACTAATCATGTTTATCACCATTTCCCTTGTATGATAAATCAAAAACACATTGCATTTACACCGACCTCTCTCTAAAATCTCATACATTCCCTTGGCGGCGTTCCTTAAAGGAATGAGAGATCTTGACTCAGACAAGTTTAACATCATTATATTGAACAACTCCTTCACCCTCAAGGGAAGTTATTGTCTTGAGTTTGAGAAGCTGGACATCGATCTGTATAAATTCATGCAGAGCAGGAGCCATTCAATGTCTCAAGGGTTGAAGGAGATCCGCCCCTTTGTGCAACAGGTTAGTTTTTGTATTACAGAAGTTTTAACACAAATAGCATTAGTCTAAAACAATGGAGCTCACAACTAACAAAATACACCTTTCCTTTAAAACTGTAAGTGTCTGTGAAGATACTGAAATAGTAGAATCTGAAATTAACAAATGAAGGAGATTTTTGCAGTATGTTAAGCACATTTACAGTTTCAGTTCTTTCAAATGTAAGTATATTTATTTCTG
This sequence comes from Cephalopholis sonnerati, assembly GCA_019142605.1. Taxonomy (NCBI): domain Eukaryota; kingdom Metazoa; phylum Chordata; class Actinopteri; order Perciformes; family Serranidae; genus Cephalopholis; species Cephalopholis sonnerati. The sequence goes on from JAGQAX010000009.1 coordinate 18,229,926, forward strand.
ATTTCAGTTGGCTACTGCTCTTGAGTTTCTAGGGTCGTAGCATAGGGGGCGTACATACAGATCTAAAGCCTGAAAACATTTCAATGGTGGACCATTTAAGGCGACCATTAAGAGTAAAAGTCATCGACTTTTGCTAAGCAGGAGTTTGCTTTTTAGTAATGTGTTTCTGTTGCTTGTCTAAGATCTCCAGAGGTCCCTTCAACAAGGCTATCGACATGTGGTCTCTGCCAAAATGTTGATGGGTATTGCAGTGTTCCCGGCAGTATACACTTACACCAAAATTGTCAAATTCAGCCATAATGTCTTTGTATTATTATTTACTAACCCCTTTTAGCATAGCGAGCCATAAGACAAACTGCATTGCTGCTGTGACTCTCATCATTAGCTGGAGACACTTACAGTAAAAATTCACACATTACAAAGATCAGTATGCTTCTAACTTGAAGGAACCTTCACGTTTGGAGCAATTCTCTTATGAAACTAAAATTGTACTTTGAAGTAAAAGCCAACATTGTGTTGTGCCCACGGATGAAGCATTTCATATTCTTCAAGAGCCAAAAGTATAAGTGCTCATTATGTAGAATTAACCATGTTAGAATAATGTATACCGGTATATATTATATCCTTGGATTATAATTTTTTAAAGATTAACATGTACATCCCTTTAATTTTGCAGTTGTTTAAATTGGGGCTAATTTAAAACACTTTTTTGTACCACTAAGTGGATCAAAAATTATACGTTATGATTTATTTGATGATTTATAATAATAATCTCCAGATTAACTAGTGACTGATGTTGTCAAATTAATGTAGTGGAGTAAAATGTTCAATAGTTGCTTATCAAATGTAGTGGAGCAGAAGTGTGAAGTAGCATAAATTGGAAACACTAAAGCAACAACTCCTGCCTCAGAGTGACGATACATTATATCTTAGTACTAGTGTTAAACACTGTAGCATTATGCACATTTTATTTTTTGTTTAATTTTATTTTACTTTAACTATAACAATTTCCCCTTGGGGATCAATAAACTATTTCTGATTCTGATTCTGATGTACAAGTAGTTCAGAATTTTACTTAATTGCAATACTTTCCATCACTGGAAATCAATGGTTTTTCATCTTGTATGTGTGCATATACGTGGCCATTAAAGCACATTCAGATTCTGAATCACAGATTTTTATTAGGCTGTTAGTTGCATTACATAAAAGTTAAAACTGTGATTGGCTGTCAACGTGTTTAGCTTCGCCTCATTGTCCAATCAATTTTTCTCACTACATGATAATGCAGGGCAGTTCAGAATGGCTTACGTGTCATCACATCAAAAAAGCTGGTGAAACATGAACAAGACGACATCTCAAATGGCAAAATCCACCCAAAGTAGACAATTCTTGGCATCGCAGAAAAGAGACAGGCAGATGTATTTAAGCAGGAAGGCATAAAACAAAGCAAAAAGAACTGAAGCGAGTCTATTTTAGCTGATTCTGTGACTTTGCGTCCTTCTGAGATTTTAGTGCAACATTGAGACTTGACTGAGTTCTCTGACACAGCATAGGGGGGCTTACACCAGGATCAGACACAAACCCTCAGCTCGTGGCTCCTTATTGTCTTTTGGTTTGTCAGGATCATCCTGAGACACTGGTTTCTTGGCAATCCACGTCACGTACAGATCTCAGACATCTCGCAATCTCTACCAATGGAGCCAGTTTAGAGAGCTGTCACTTGTTAAGAAATCCACAGAGGTCAGGTTGCATGGACATGCAGCTACTATCCTGGTCTTTCACACACATGATTTGATCCTTGTGTGATCACGTAGAGTTTTTACTTGAAAATGTCTCCATGAAACAAAATCAATATGCTGTATTTGGTTAGTTCAGATACTGCAAATGTGGTCAGGACAAAGGTTTCATCTTTCACAAATGGTCTTTAGTTCAATTAAGGCTAAGCTCTTTCCCTGGAAGAATCCACAATGAGGCTTGAGTAGTACTGGCCTGCTTCGGATAAATATGAAGAAAATCTGAGCTGCAGTGGAGACAAACAGAAGATGTTTTGGCCCCTGAATGATTGACAAATGACCTCTTAAAAGTGCAGGACAAAAACAACACAACAATGAGCAGCAAAGATGAACTAAAAAGCCATGGATTATCACCAAAACCATGGGGATGCTCTAACATGGCATATGGTTAAATGAAAAAGGCCAGAAGAGTAACAACAATTTCCCCCGTTTCTTTTGTCTGTCTTTCTCAGGGTTAGTTCCTCTAAGTGGCAAGAGAAGAGGAAACACAGCGAGGGGAAGTGATAAGATAATAATCAAGCTGTTAACACTGATAGAGCAAGGACTTTGCATTGTCATTGCCCCATTTGGTCAAACTGGTAGAGTGGTAGATGTGCTGCCACAGGCCTCCAGGGCACACACTGTCATTTGAAAGGATTCAGAGAAACCATGACTTCTTTCATTGTATCATACGCTCACAAGGGAAGTAGTTTTCTGACAGTCACGGTGATGGTGCAAAAACTAAACATGATCAAGACTAGAACAAACACTCCAAATGCTATTCGGGGTCATGCCAATTTCTGAAGCGACATGATAGAAACAATGGCTGTATAAGAGACTCAAACCAATGGAAACATAAGCAGGTTAAAAACCAACAATGTCAGTGGCACCCTGCAAAGACTTCGCAGACATTTATGTTATTTTACAATGAAAAACGTACGTTTTCGTGATGTACTGTTATAAAGACAGAGCTACAAATAGTGGATTTTCCCATCACACCCAACTTGATCTGACTTCTTGTTTCTGCTTATTAATTTATTTATTTTTTCTTAAATTTCTGAAACTTTCATTCTAATCTCATCATTGTTTTGTGTGAAGGGAGACTGGCAATTAAGACTTTTATTGTTTGTTGTTTTTACTTTGCATTTGACAATAAACTTCTCGAATCTTGAGTCTTGAATTTTCACTCGTTACAAATGCTGTGTTTAAGCGGAACTCATAAGCTCAGGTTTATAAAATGGGAAGTCGTGAACACAAACTTGTGAACTCGGAGCTCTCAGAGAATTTTTCTCACAAGGTTGTGAAAACCACAATGGGTGGAGGGGTAGGTGTTGGGTGCTCATGTGGACTCTTTCCATGAACAGAGTAAACACATTTGAATGCAGCAAGAGTCAAGAGGCTCCTGCAAAAATAAACAACACGAGTAACAAAACTAAAAGACTGCTTCTGCACCAGATCTAGGGATTACGTTCCTGTGTCTTAAACCAATACAACAACATACCAAAATGGCTGCATGTAACAGACTTAACTTCTCACCACTCCACAAAGTAAAAACTTTTGATGAGTACAATAAAGATGGTTTATTGTATGCATACAGAAAAATAATTCCATCTTGTAATTAATTATCCACAACTCTGTGTTTGAAATCAAATGTCATTTATGGCAGCTGTATTTAGGTCCCCATCTACAAAGCATGGTCTAAGGTGCATAGCACAAGTGCATTTAGAGTGTGTCTGACCACTTTTGCTTGTTAAATGCTGGACACAAAGTAAGGTACAAAGGGTAAAGAGGTTCTATTGAATAATAGGTGTGTTTTTAGCATAACATGAATTCAGTCAATTAGTGTTAGTGTCATCTCTCATCTCCTTAAAACCAGGTGTGCTTGCACCTGGCTCATTTTTATTTATATGGTACCACAAACTGGGGAGGTGAGTGGTTTTCTGCTAAGAGTAATGCAGTAAGAGTGGAAATATCTACAGCAAGTATCATGGGACATTTCAGCACCAAAACTAAACAATGTAAACTTGACAGAGGAAACAGAACAAAACGTTTAGCTTCTAATATAATCATATAGGTAACCCTGCTCCTCATGTGTAAATGTGCACAACGTCCCTCTGAATAGGGAGTCTTCTGTGGAGCAGCAGAGGACAGCAGCTCTGCTTTATTCTCTGCTGAGTATGTAATTAATATTTTCCTCATCAGTGTATTAATCTGCAACCCATCCACACATCCCCATGTGCGTAACAAGTAGACTGTACACTTGTTGTAAATCCGCCTATATAGGCGCATCTTAAATAGCAGAAAAATTCTCCGCCACTGATTTTAGATCAGGTTTTGGTTCATAAATGGCACAGTACCTTCCTTCTGCATAAAAATAGCAATATGCCAACAATGCACCTGACCACACCTCATTTTAAGGGCAGAAGTACATTTGCCACTTAAGGTGTGCTCTCACACCTGCCCTGTTTGGTTCGGTTCAATCAAACTCAAGTTCATTTGGGCAGGTGTGAACACAGCAATCGCACTTGGGTGCGCACCAAAACAACCGGACCGAGACCTTCTTGAAGAGGTTACAAACGAACTCTGGTGCGGTACTTTGTGGTGTGAAAGTGTTCTGACCTCTATCTAAACCAACTGCAGTCACACTATGCAGTGTTTGGGTCACACAAGCATGAGCATGTTACAGTCCTGGAGGATTATTAATGTGCTCCTCCTCCTGTACTGCCTTAATATGCACATTCAGCACATCCAATGCATCAAAACATTGTTTTCTAGTTGGAGCCGCGCCTCGTTTTCAAACTGTATGGTTTGACTCAAATGAACAATGACAGCAATATAGTCCACGATGACCAGCGCTAAAATCAACCTGCGTAGTTGTCCCTCCATTGTGACATTACAAAGTGTCACATTTATCTTGCAAGTGTACTCTTCTTCAACGTTTTGTTTACTTCCTGGATTTTTCCCACATGGAAATTCTGACCAATCAAGAGCAGCTTTCTCATGCAAGACATTTGAATTCATCCGCTTGTAAATGCTGCCGTGAGAACACAAACCAACTCTAGGCAATTATGGAACTTTGTGACAAAATTAGTCCCTGATTCAGACCAAAGCAAGACAACTCTAGGTCTGAAAGCACACCAAGACAACGTGGGCACTGGCCGTGAAAATGACAACTGTGTCAGTTTGAAACCAGCAATGATAGTTGCTCTGCCCTGTGTGCCACTTTGCGCTGGGTGTATGATGGGGACCATGATCTTTTAAGTAATTGTTTTAAAGTCACAAAAATACCAACAACCCCAGGTCACAATCCAGGACAGGATGCCATAAACAATGCACAAAGGAGGCATTAATATAGGGCTAACACAAATGAACAAGAGTACATTTTCGTCCTGGGGGCCCAATCGCAGATTAATCTGGTCACAATAAGTATTTGGTCTGACATTTATCATTATTCAATTTATAGACAAGCAAGTCCATTTAATCATGAGTCATTTTCTTCCTCAAATGTTCTAAATTGCAAAACCAAGAAAAGAGGAAGAAAGCAGAAACAGCTTGACAAACAAACATGGTCTCAATAATTAGGTATCAATTATTTTCATAAGATGAATATATAATACTTGTAAAATGCATTAATCTGTGTGGTTTTTTTTATGTAACAATTCACATTGTCAATAATGAGAATATTCGACACGTAAGAAAAACGTATTTTTTTCAGGATAATTCAGACCAGCGTGAAGTGAAAAAAAGGTTAGTTTTACACAATAAAGTTATTTTCTAAGAAGAAATGTCATTTCTAAAAGTTTTCAGTCAGGTTTTAGGCCATATTAGGAGTGCTAATAACCTGGTTTTACAGCTGACAAAGGTTACTACTCATTCTCAGTTTTGTCAGATGCAAGAGCTGCTTTTGATACAGTTTATTACAGTGTTCTCCTTTCATATCTAGAAACATAATCTTTGTTTGTTTCTCTCCAACAGAGCCTCTGTTGTAGGAGTTCACTGTTGTTCCTCTGTAGCTCTGTTTAATTGCTGTGTTCCCCAAGGATCCATTCTGGGCCCATAATTGTTTTCAGTATACATGCCTCCTCTCAGACATGTCCGTGATGTCCTCAACCATTGATGGTATATCAAAGGCTGGTTGTTAAATATCAGTTAGACCAAAGTTATCCAAGTATGCACTCTAAAATGTTTGAATTTTTGTAATGAGTGTCTAGTTAAAAATTTCTACGATGCTGTGGTAACAACCTATAGCCACATGAGCTCCTCACCTCGCCACCAGTGATGGCAGCATTATTAGAAGCAGGGGTGCAATGTTAGGAACTTTATCTTGAAATCCCCATATTCAAGTTCCACATTATTTGGTATTGTGATAAAAAGGTTATATAAACTTATATAAAATCCATCTTTCAAATTTAGAGTCAATAATTCCCCATTAAATTCCACCAATAATTCAAATAATTCAAGCAGCTGTTAACTGTCTTTCTGCTTAACTGACTGTCGTCTAACACTAAAGTCTTAGACGACAGTCCTGGGGGCCTGAACTGGAACAGTCAAAGGGCCCAATCCAGCCTAGTGGATGACTTTGCATACCTAGTAGTGATGCACTTGTGAAGGCCAAGAGGTGCCAGGTTTCAGAAGCAAGTTAAGCAGTAGGTAGAACTACTTCATGTAAAAATACATCTATCAATCCATCCATCCATTTTCATCCGCTTATCTGAGGCTGGATCGCGGGGACAGCAGGCCGAGCACAGCACCCCAGATGTTACCCTCCCAGCAATGCTTTCCAGCACCTCCTGAGGGACTCCAAGGCGTTCTCAGGCCAGATGAGATATGTAATCCCTCCAACATGTTCTGGGTCTACCCTAGGGCCTCCTACCAGTCGGACGTACCCGGAACACCTATAATGGGAGGCGTCCAGGAGGCATCCTGATCAGATGCCTGAGCCACTTCAACTGACCCTTTTCGGCGCAAAGGAGCAGCGGCTCTACTCCGAGCTCCCTCCGGATGTCCAATCCCCTTAACCTATCTCTAAAACTGAGCCTCCCCAGCAGTACAGAGGAAACTTATTTCAGCAACTTGTATCTGCTATGTCATTCTTTCTGTCACTACTCAGAGCTCATGACCAAAGGTGAGGATTGGGACATAGATGGTCTCTGTCAGCTCAGCTCCTTCCTCACCAAGACAGTCCCGCATTAGTGCAGAAGTCGCACCAAACCGCCAATCCATCTCATGCTCCATTCTACCCTCACTCCTGAACAAGATCTTGAGATAATTGAATCCCTCGATTGACTAGAATACAGCTCTATGCAAAAACAATGAATACTTATTGAAGTCATATTTAATTATATTGGACAGTGTGCAAAATATTGTTAATTTTGTCAGTCTGTGTCAGACTTCTATCTTAAAACAATATGGGTGGGACCCCATGGTTAAGACACTGCCAAAACGTTTGATTTGTACAGGTTTGTGAGGCAGGGGTTAACTTCACCTGCTTCTTCAAAAGCTTCAACTTTAGTTTGGTGTTGTGATGTCAGCATTACAACACAGGCCTGGAAATGTATGGAAAAATTTACATGTAATGACAGTGAGTGGTAGACTGACTGAACATGGAAAAACTGAGACATATTTTTGAAATTGCACTTATTTTATTCTTCATCTTAGGTTGTTTATCATGTTTTTAGAACGTACTGACACTTCTATGCAGTAAAAAAAGGGAAACATTCGGAGGTGTTGTTTATAGGTTATTGTGTAATGCTTTTACTGGTCTGGCCCAGTTAAGATCAAACTGGGCTGTATATGGCCCATGAACTAAAATAAATTTGACATCCCTGGTTCCCCTCATTCACTTGGGGCAAAGCAAACATGAAGCGATGAGAGAACAGGACCCTGCCTACCCTGACTCTGTTTTTTTTTAGGTAAGATACAATGAGAAATGCACCGACACAACCCCCCTGCAATACTGCTAAATATTACGCAATTACTAAACAAATTCAGTCCTCATCTATATAAGGAGAGAAGTGCGTCAGTCTACCAGTAGACACAGATATATTACATAACCTGTGAATCTCTCACTAGTCTGTCTGAGAGCAGCCTTTTGCCTTTGACTCTGAGTCAGTGGAAAGGTAGGAGCTAATTATTTTAACCTAATTTACTTATGAACAAGAAATAATAACAGCAACTTAACATTTTTTTCTTATTTTAGGATGAAGTGTACGGTGGTCTTTCTTGTGTTGTCCATGGTCGTTCTCATGGCTGAACCTGGAGAGTGTATCTTTGGATTTCTTATCCACGGAGCCCTTCACGGTACAGTCATTAAATCCATTGATCTTTTATTAGCAAATATTTTGACATTAGCGAGGAAAACACATGTAACTATTAAACAGTAAAACTGACAGATACTTTTGACCCTTGCAAAGTGAATGTTGTTACAAGGTCAATTGTTAATGTCAAATGAATGTCATTATATTAATACATTACATTTAAAATAATGTGCACACTTAATATATAAGTGCACATTTTGCACAAAACAGAATAAATGTGTATAACCCTCAACTATACAATCTGTTTATATGGACTTTATTGCTCTGAACTGCAAACAATGATGCTATTGTGATACTTTTTTCTGTTTTGTGTAATATAAACTCAAGAGTTCGTATTTTATGTAACTGTTTTTCTTCTGTTTTATTTAGTCGGCAAACTGATCCATGGGTAAGGAACTGTGCTTCTTCTATTATTGTTATTGTTTTTACAACTACTAAACTACCACTATTACAATAAATATTTAGTATGTTTATTTAAGTGTCTCATGAAATGTGATGTGTGTTGAATCTTCTCTCTGTCCACCAGGCTCGTTACGAGGCGCCATGGGCTAGAGCAGCAAGACCAGCTAGAGCAGCTAGAGCAGCTGGACAAACGTGGACTTGATTACAACCCGGGGCGGCCTGGTTTCAACTAGACTGCAGGGGCAACTCTGAAGCTGTGTGTTGGACGAAAGACATCCTTCTGGCTTTTTCCTCTTCGACATAAGAAAGAAAAGTGTCAATCAACTGCAGAAACCATTGCTTGGAAATAAAAGCACATTAATTGATTAAAACATTTTTTAATTAATTTGGTGCAGTGTCGGTTGCTGTGAATAAAAATGCCTTAAAACACATTAAAAAAAAAAAGTTTTTTTATGACATGTTTTTATGTTCTGTGTTGTTGACATGTTTTGATACTTTTTACATTCATGTGCAAAGCAAAATCTTTTATGGGCAATAAAGGTTTCATTTATTCAATTTTTTTTCCTTCGGCTCTGTTATTTATTACTTATATTTTTAATTGTTTCAATCATTCTGTCACTTTTCTAGTAGTCTTCTTTATGTATTCCTTATGCATACAAAAATCCAATTTTGGACTCTGAAGCTGTTGTACCAAGCCTTTCTCTAAGCTTTTTCCCAAGTGAACTGACTTAGATTCTGTTGCAACATATAAACCCACATACTGCTGGGGAGGCCACATAGGTTTGGTTTTGAAAGTCACACAATAATACAAAAAACTAAACGACTGAGTCGACAGTAGACAAGCAACTTCAGTGTGTGAGGTAAAATTACTCTCTCTGTCACTGAAGTCTAGTGGCTTTGAAGAGGGTGATTTTAGCAAATATCTTCTTTTTTTCCTCCACTAACTGGATTGCATTATATGTCATGCTGGTACGGTTATGTTCATGCAACTTAAAATATTTGTTATGCCTGTAAACCGTTTTCACTGACTCATTTCCCTTCATACCAAACAAAAGCATGGTACAGTCCTCCACCATAACACAAATGCAAGAAGGAATAAAATTAATTATACACAATTGCAACAGGGCCAGGAAGCAATGAAAAATGTTAACATAATAAGAGATATACATGAACATTTAAAATTCAGAGTAAAGAGATCACTGCTGAAAAAATAGCGGAGAAATTGGTGTGGTGTTAATACCACATGTTTTACTTGAGTTTAGGAGGTCTAATCTGCAACTGCAACTGACATTCATTTTCATTATCATTATTATTTGGTGGTTGGTACCCAACAGTCAGCAGAATTTCAGAATACAGTGGATAAACATACTAATTTCCCAGAGCCAGACATAATGTCTTTGTACTGCTTACGACCAATATAGAGTAAAAAATCAAAAATTTGAATTACAATGAGAGAAACAGCAAATCCTCACAGTCAAGCAGCTGTTAACAGACTTTCTGCTTAATTGACTGTCTTCTAACACTAAAGTCTTAGACGACAGTCCTGGGGGCCTGAACTGGAGCAGTCAAAGGGCCCAATCCAGCCCAGTGGATGACTTTACATACCTAGTAGTGATGCACTTGTGAAGGCTAAGTTGCGCCAGGTTTCAGAAGCAAGTTAAGCAGTAGGTAGAACTACTTCATGTAAAAAATACATCTATTCATCCATCCATCCATTTTCATCCGCTTATCTGAGGCTGGGTCGCGGGGGCAGCAGGCCAAGCAAAGCACCCCCCGATGTTACCCTCCCAGCAATGCTTTCCAGCACCTCCTGAGGGACTCCAAGGCCTTCTCAGGCCAGATGAGATATGTAATCCCTCCAACATGTTCTGGGTCTACCCTAGGGCCTCCTACCAGTGGGACATACCCGGAACACCTATAATGGGAGGCGTCCAGGAGGCATCCTGATCAGATACCTGAGCCACTTCAACTGACCCTTTTCGGCGCAAAGGAGCAGCGGCTCTACTCCGAGCTCCCTCCAGATGTCCAAACTCCTTGACCTATCTCTAAAACTGAGCCTCCCTGGCAGTACAGAGGAAACTTATTTCGGCAACTTGTATCCGCTATGTCATTTTTTCTGTCACTACCCAGAGCTCATGACCAAAGGTGAGGATTGGGACATAGATGGTCTCTGTCAGTGAAGTCTGGTGGCTTTGAAGAGGGTGATTTAATAACTTCAGTTCCAACCCCATCTCGCTCTGAAGTCATCGAAATCCGGTGCTTGGACAATGACTTGCGGCGTCAGGCAATGTCAATTCGCAGTGTTGTTTCGGCATAGTGCCTTTATTTTGAAAGACACTGTATGTAAATGGTAATTTTCCTGCAAAAATGGAAGTGTATTTTGAAAGAAGACAATGCATGTAACAGGCAGAACTTGACATGGCATCCCACAACGTCAAAAACCAGAGTACCTTTTACGTCGTATCTGGAAGTGGAAGGTCCATAACTAAATGTCAATATGTGACAAGGTCGGAGTGAGAATGTGTTGGTGGTAAAAATAATCAAATTTAGCATAGGCTTAAACCACTCAGCCAGCTTTTGTGGAACATGTGGAACCAATGTGGGAAGTAAATGGGCTGAAAAATGGGCCCATATAGGATTGTCCATGTGTTCCATATTGGCCCCATGCCAATTGCCCACATAGGTTTGCCCAAGTGGGCTCCACATGGGTTAGGCTGGGACTACCTGGGTACAAAATGGGTATGGGTCCAAAATGGGCATCCAATGGTGTAGTAAACCCACTTGTGTGAGCAAATGTCATGGGGCCAATATGGAATCTGTGGACAGTCCAATACAGTTTCTATGCCCTATTACTCCACTTTATTTCTCCAGACAGCATGTTGACCTCCATCTGGTGCTGATAATACACTGACTGTGGATCTGAGGTGGAGTTTCAATTTGAAAAACAGAAAAGAATGCAGATGGACCCGCCAAAACTGATTTAACATGAGAGACATTTTACTTTGTTAAGAGTTATCAGTTGTTAGGAAGTGATGGGAGGAGAAGGCCTGTATGAACTGACTTTGGCTATGAGGTTAAAATTTGATCAATTATCTATCTCTCCCAAATTCTATGAGGGTCTATGATGCTATTCCTGTTTGACTTTCACGCTCAGACACTGGAAAGAAGTAAATATCTCACCTTCCTTTATCTATGAGTTGGGCATCTACGGAGAATTAATAAAACATATGTAATTTCACCTTTTATAGAATCCATGACACAAGCAGTCAAAACATTTATGGTGTGTTAAAATGAGAACCGTGCTGCAGCTGTGTTTATTGCCACACATGTTTACATGTTGAATATATTTTGTAATACAACTTATGAGTTGGTTATTGAATAGTTTGTAAAGGAATATTTCATTTTTCATTAAGAAAAAAAGGTGACTTCACTTTTTTTCCCATATCTCAGATTTATAATGGAATTAACTGAAAATAGTTAAAAACAGGCACAACAGAGGATGGAGAAGTAAACTATGCTGACGTGTGCTGACTCGGCAGGGAAAACATTAAATCAGAAAAGTTGATCTACATGAGAATAAATATCTGAAAGCAATCCAGAATGCCTGAGAGCCTCACTGCATTGTATTCTATTATATTTTAATATTCTGAATTGTCACCTGCTGCCTGAAAATTGTGTGATGCAGGAAGTTAATTGTGTAAGACCTGACACTTGCGGTGTATCTTTTGCTATAAAAGGACATGTGTATCTACAAACCCACAGAGATTTACAGCATCTGCAGATCTCACACTGCTTGACTGACCCTCTTCAGTAACAGCTTTTTGACTTTCACTGGAAAGAGGTAAATATCTCATCTTTCTTCATCTACAAATTGGGCATTGCTGAGAATTAGTATTGTATCTGTAATTTCACTTTTTGTAAAATCTATGACACAGGCAGTCGAGACATTTGTGATGTGTTTCTTGTTTTTCAGGATGAGGTGCATCACCCTCTTTCTTGTGTTGTCGCTGGTGGTCCTCATGGCTGAACCCGGGGAGGGGTTTATTTTCCACATCTTCAAAGGACTTGTTCACGGTAATCAATCACAGAATATATTTTTTACTTGCTGGGAATGTACAGGTGTAGCTAATAACATTAATGATGGCTTTGTTTCATCTTGACATCTCAGTGAGTCAGCATCCATAATACCAGAGGTGCTTCTGCTATGACAGCAAAAATGTCAGTTGTGATTGGCCTATTTTCATGAATGAGTTGAAAATTCTGTTATGTATGATGCATGAATGTATGTGTAATATGTACGTAAAGAAGCTAATCTGAACCTGAACCTCTACACATTTAGGTACTGACAAATATTGTTCAGTCAATATTGAAAACTGTCAGATATCTAAAAATCCATAGTCTGTTTTACTTATTGTTTTATCAAATATGAATTTACGTAAAACATGATTTTGCTGTGAGTCTTTCACAACTGTTTTGTTTGTTAAAACAAAGAGAATAGATAGATTGACAATAATGTCCTGATTGCTTTATTTTCTCACGTCTGTTTGATTTAGCTGGCAAGATGATCCATGGGTAAGGACCTTTACATCATACTTGTATAATTTGAAAAATACTCTTGTTGCATCAGTTGTTATACTCTTGAGCGGAACTCTTGCAATCTTCTTTCCACCCAACAGACTTATCCACAGGAGACGACATGGTATGGAAGAGCTGCAGGACCTGGACCAACGTGCCTTTGAACGAGAGAAAGCTTTTGCCTGAGTCAATGATGGTCCATGTGAGAGAGCCACTCTTTGTTTCAGACGGAAAAAAGAAAAAGATTCTTGCTGTTGAATATAATTAAAAAAAAAAAAAAAACTGGCTCACTTGAGTAACCAATGTAAAATATGTTACACTGATTTGATCAATTTTGGAAGAAAATGCCAGTTATTTGAAATAAATCTGGAATGTGTGTTAAGCAAAAACATTTGTCCCTTGTCTTATTTAAAGGAAAAACTCTGAACACATCAGCATGGAAATGATGTGAATCATTTGCTATGGCTGTAACAGTCAGGCAATCTAAACCCAGTTAAACACCTGTGGGACATTTGGGGTAAATGAGTTTTATATTAAATTTGTCACCTAGATGACATTTTGTAGCATTTTGATACTTAACTGTGTAACAGATAATGCATGGTGAGTGGGTCAATATTGCAAAATGAACCCAGCGATGCAGGACCCTGATCCAAATCTGTACTTTATCCCGCTTATTACACAGCTACTTACTAAAGAAATCAATAATTTGACACAAAATACTGATTTGTAATGTAATAATGCAAAGTAAATCCAGGACTCCAATGTGAAGGAGTTTATGTCTTAGTAATGACATGCTTACTGTCCAGTATCCTGCCTATTACACAGTCACCTACTACAAATCAATAGATATTGATTTAAAAAGTGATGTATTGCTTCCTCTTAGCGTCTATGATTAGAACTGCATCCATAGCAACAATCTGTTATTCATAGCAGTTATCTGCTACTGAGTAATAACAAACCGCAGAACGGCAGCAATGATCATTCAGAATCGACAGCAATAAAACACAAGACAATAAGCTGATAGGATGCAATGCAGCTCAGATCCATGATAGATTAAAGAGGTTTATGAAAAACTAAACTTGTGTGCCTTCTAACAGCTGTTATATTTGTTGTCTTGTATCTGAGATAGCAGGTTTATGAGGGTTTTCAACATGTTAATTATTTAAATAGGTTTGTAACATAAACAACACAGTTGTCTGCATAGTTCTAACTCTGAGTATAAAAGAAAGCATTATCACAAATAATGATTATTGTTATCGTGGGTCCAATAATCAATAAAACAGTTTCCTTTAAGGTCAGAACTGAATTTTACATTTGGACTTTCCAAGTAAAAAACATAATCAGAGGCTACACATGTAAAAAATTTGATTTCAAATTTGCAGATTCTGGTGAATTTCATATATTATCTGTATATTGTCATGTCATAAATGGATAATATTTTATTGCAGCAGCTCTTCTGACACACATAAGAGTTAATTGTGTAGTTGCAATACATATCATTCATCAATCAATCAATTAATAATCCCTCTGCCTTGACAACAGCCAGAGAACATAGGGTTTTGAACAATAGCAGAAGTTTTGCTGAACTAATGTATCATGGATGTGAACACGTGCCATGTGCACATTTAAAGAGGTTTCATCCCCAAACAGACACAAATGAGGATGGAGAAGTAAACTATGCCTACATATGTGCTGACTCATCAGGTAAAACATTAAATTAAAAAAGTTTATCGACATGAGAATAAATATCTGAAAGCAATCCAGAATGCCTGAGAGCCTCACTGCATTGTATTCTATTATATTTTAATATTTTTGAATTGTCACCTGCTGCCTGAAAATTGTGTGTTACAGGAAGTTAAGTTTGTTACACTTGACCTTTCTGTATTACAAAACACTGCTCAAACAATCAGGAAGGGGAGGCGGTCTTTTGCTATAAAAGGACATGTGTATCTACAAACACACAGAGATTTAGAGCATCTGCAGATCTTAGACTGCTCAATTGGCCCTCTTCAGTAACAGCTTTTTGACTTTCACGCTCAGTCACTGGAAAGAGGTAAACATCTCATCTTCCTTTATCTATGAGTTAGGCATCTACTGAGAATTAATGATATATATGTAATTTAAGTTCTGTAAAATCCATGACACAGGTAGTCTAAACATTTGTGGTGTGTTTCTTGTTTTTCAGGATGAGGTGCATCACCCTCTTTCTTGTGTTGTCGCTGGTGGTCCTCATGGCTGAACCCGGGGAGGGGTTTATTTTCAGCATCATCAAAGGACTTGTTCACGGTAATCAATCACAGAATATATTTTTTACTTGCTGGGAATGTACAGGTGTAGCTGATGACATTAATGATGGCTTTGTTTCATCTTGAAATCTCAGTAATTCCATAATACCAAAAGTGTTTCTGCTATGGCATGACAAAAGTGTCAGTTGTGATTGGCCTATTTTTAGAGTGAGTTGAAGATTATATGATGCATGATGCATGAATGTATGCGTAATATGTACATCTAGAAGCTAACCTGCATCTGAACCTCTATACATTTAGGTACTGACAGAAATGTTCAGTCAATATTGAAAACTGCCAGATATCTAAAGATGCTTAGTCTGTTTTACTTATTGTTTTATCAAATATGAATTTACGTAAAACATGATTTTGCTGTGGGTCTTTCACAACTGTTTTGTTTGTTAAAACAAAGAGAATGGATTTTAGAAGCCTGGCTTTTTTTTTGTTACATATGAAAAGCATTTTTAGGAGAAATTATTCCTTAAAGAAAGGTGTTGAAAAAAATGAAGGATATGTTTGTTATAAAAGCAGAACTCAGGTATCACTTTGGCATTATTATCAGAAATTGTTTACAATACCAAGCCCTAATGTAGGAGACACACTATGTATGTGTATGAGCGATAACTTAATGAATGTTTATAAGGTCTTACAGTGTCTTGTGATGAATTACCTACTGCAAAGTAAGAATAATGAGAATAATGCCCTGTTTGTCTTATTTTCTCACGTCTGTTTGATTCAGTTGGCAAGATGATCCATGGGTAAGGACCTTGGCATGATACTTGTATAATCTGACAAATACTCTTGTTGCATTAGTTGTTATATTCTTAAGTGGAACTCTTGCAATCTTCTTTCCACCCACCAGACATATAACCAGGAGACGACATGGTATGGAAGAGCTGCAAGACCTTGACCAACGTGCCTTTGAACGAGAGAAAGCTTTTGCCTGAGTCTACGATGGTCCATGTGAAAGAGCCACTCTTTGTTTCAGATGAAAAAAAGAATAGATTCTTGCTTTTTAATATAATTTTTTTTTTAAGTATTTGGGTACTTGGGCTAACTTGGGTAAACAAAATATTTTACACTGATCTAATTGATCTTATAGAAAAAATGTCAGTTATTTGAAATAAATCTGGAATGTGTGTTGGGCAAAAAAATATTTGTCCCTTGTCTTATTTAAAGGAAAAACTTTGAACACATCAGTATGAAAATTATGTGAATTGTGTGTTGTGGCTGTAACAGTCATGAGATATCAACCCAGTTAAACACCTGGGGGAGATTTTGGGTAAATGAGTTAAATTTGTCACCGAGTTGACATTTTGTAGCATTTTGATACTTAACTGTGTAAGGGATAATGTATGGTGAGTGGGTCAATATTGCAAAATGAACCCAGTGATGCAGGACCCTGATGCAAAGCTGTCTTTTATCCCGCTTATTACACAGCTACTTACGAAAGCAATCAATAATTTGACATAATATATGGATTTGTAATGTAATAATGCAAAGTAAATCCTGACAGGGTGATGCAGGTCTCCAGTGTGCAGGGGTTTATTTCTTAGTAATGACATGCTTGCTGTACATTATCCCGCCCATCACACAGTTACTTACCCAAAAAAAAATCAATAAATATTGATTAAATAATGATTGTATTGCTTCCTCTAAGCTTCTATAATAAGGTCTGCACCAATAGGCCAATTAAAGCATGTAATCAATGGTGATAAGGAATACTAATATACAGAAAAAGTATATTGAGGTATGCAGATATTCATAAACACACAGAACATTTTAAACAATCACATTTTGCTACACATTAGTATCCATACATGTTATATAAAATCATTTAATAGAGTCAGTTAGTTTTCTTCTACTTTAAACATTAGTCACAAAAAGTCGTTACAACTAGGGCTGGGGGAGAAAAAATTGATACAGCATAGTATTGTGATATTTTGCCTTGCAAAACTGTATTGATACCATAGTCATGTATAAAAAAGTAGACAACATGTAAGCTCCCCAAAAGTGAAGCCGAAACATCTTTGGGTAAAGATAGTCAAAATACATTTATATGCGGATGACACTGTCATTTACATGCATTCTCTATCAATTGTGTAGGCAGTGCAAGAGCTTCAGACTGCATTTCAGTCATTGCAAACCACTTTGCTGAGGTTAAAATTGAGTTTAAATGCTCAGAATATGAAGTTTATGGTCTTCTTAAAAGCTCGCTCACAGTTGGTTGATGTTTTTAAGCATCTTCACTTCTGATGGTCAATCCATTGAAAGAGTGTCCTCATACAAGTACTTGGGTATATTGATAGATTCAATTTAGCAAAGCATTTTTTTTCCAAGCTTCTATTTAATGTACATATTACTACTCTAGTTAGGAAGCTTAAGCCAGCCAAGGCCTTGGGTAAGCTCTTCACCAGCAACCTGAAGGACACAGCAGAATGCCAAGCGACAAGTGATGACCTTAGCTCCTGGCTTTCCACTGTGGACAGGTCAGGACTTTTAGGTTAGTTCAAGGCTTGGATATAACAACATGCGATCTTGCCTCAACTACTCTGGCCACCGCTGATCTATGAAGTTTCAAATAGTAGCGTGGAGAGCTTTGAAAAGAAGATAAACAGCTTCCTGTACAGGTGTCTGGGTCTGCCGCAGAGTCTCAGCAACATCGACCTTTATGGGCATAACACCAAGCTGCAGTTTCCATTCAGCAGTCTGGTGGAGGAGTTCAAGGTCACCAGAGCCAGGGAAACCCTGCTCTACCAAGACTTCACTGATACCAAGGTGTTTTCTGTGGGAACAGAGGTCAGAACAGAAAAAAAGTGTTGTGCTGAGTAGGCAGCCAGCCAAGCTAAGGCAAGGCTGCAGCACAACATCCTGTGGGGCACAGTGACGATGGGTCTGTCAGGCTCAGTTGCATCCAAACACCTTGTTACAGTAGAGCCAAGGGAAAAGAGAGGCGAAAGCTTATCCATGAGGAGAAACGTGCAGAAGTGGAAGAAGTTTGCTTCAGCAGAATGGTGGGCATGGGCAAGCAGGGGGCCTGGATCAAGTGGGAGCATACTGCTGGCCAAAAATTCACCTGGACAGAACTGTGGAAAATGGAGCCACGCTGATTCAAGTTCCTGGTCCAGTAAGTATATGATGTTCTCCTGAGCCCTTTCAATATGTTCACCTGTGGCCTGATGGACTCACCTGCTTGCCAGCTCTGCCAGAACAGGGGGTCATTGGAGCACATTCTCAGCTGCTGTCCAAAGGCCTTGGGCGAGGGGTGGTACTGGTGTCACCATGACCAGGTTCTGCGGGCAGTAGCAGACACCATCTGCACCAACATCAGCTCCAGCAATCAGCAACATCCTTTAAAGTGCCCCATCTCTTTTGTGCATGCAGGGGAGAAGCCTTAACCCCGTCCAAAGGCCCAGGGTGGGCTGCTCTCAACAGCAAGAGACTGGCAGGTTCTGGTCGATCTAGGCAGCCAGCTGAAGTCTGTCCCCTGGGAAGACAGGATGGAAGAGGCTCAAGAGAGAAAGAGAGCCAAGTATGCATCTCTGGTGGCGGAGTCTCGAAGGCAAGGGCAGAGGGCCCGCTGCAAGCCCATTGAAGTGGGCTGCACAGACTTTGCAGGGCAATCTATACACCAGGTCCTGGGACTCTCAGAGCTCTGCGGCCAGCAGCGACGAAGAGCCATCAAGAACATCTTGGAAGCCACTGAAGAGGCTCCTTTGGCTCTGGATATAGAGGGATGATGAGTGGCGAAGTGTAAGCTACCTGGACACAAGTCAGGGCCTGATCATTCCCGGCTGGGTCGCCTGGGTGAGGGTGTCTGATGTTAAGACCCGAAACATCTGATGACCCCGGGTTGATCACTGACAATGTTTGCAGGTTGATTGGCACTTATTTTAGAAATAAGTCCTGTTTTACTTTCAGTGCTAAGAAAAAACTTATGGAAGCTACTTTTCTGTCTGTGATAGATTATGGTAACATATTGTATATGCATGCAACCTTCTCCATTTTACTTTGCTTTGATTCAGTGTACCATGCGTCTCTATGTTTTATCAGAAATGCAAAGTCACTTACTCATCACTGCATTCTTTATGATTTGGTGGGTTGGACATCACTGAACACTTGCAGGAAACAGCACTGGTATGTTTTTTATCTACAAACCACTATTGGGCAAACATCCGCCCTACCTCTGCACCCTTCTATGCGTCAGTCAAGTCAAGTCACGATTTATTTATAAAGCACATTTAAAAAACGACCTCAGTCGACCAAAGTGCTGTACAATAAAAAAAAAAAAACCCACACAAAAAAAAAAAAAAACCCACAATATATCATAAACACTATAATACATAAAACAGCTTTGGTAGTTACCAACTACGCTCCTGCCAGTGGTTACTTTTTAATGTAACCCAGGCTTTAACAGATCTGGGGAAAACTGCATTCTCCGACTTTGCATCATGGACATGGAACAATCTTCAAAAAGATTTAAAATTAGAAACACTTAAATCCGTTGATGAATTTTAGGGCATCATAAAGAATGTGGTGACAGAGACGTGCATGTTTTTCTTAAGGGGCCACTATGTTTGAATAGTTGTTGTTTTATTGTGGATTTTTGTATTATATGTTGTATTTGTTGCATTTTAAATGTGTTTTGATTAGCTGCTACCTTGGCCAGGTCCATCTTGTAGAAATTCGCAGTTTCTGGTGAATTTCTTATGAATTTCTTAATATTGTCTGTATATTTTGATGTCATAAATGGATAGTAATTAGTCAACGCAGCTCTTCTGACACACACAAGAGTTTTGTTGTGTAGCTGCAATGCATATCAATCATCAATCAATCAGTCAATCAATTAATAACTCTGCCTTAAAACTGCCAGAGAACACAAAGTTTTGAACATGAGCAGAAATCTTGCTGAACTCATGTATCATGGATGTCAACAGGTGCCATGTGCACATTAAAAGAGGTTTCTTCCCCAGACAGACACAACAGAGGATGGAGAAGTAAACTATGCCTTTATGTGTGCTGACTCAGCAGGGAAAACAGGGAATAAGAAAAATTGATCTACATGAGAATAAATATTTGTAAGCAATCCAGAATGCCTGAGAGCCTCACTGCATTGTATTCTTTTATATTTTAATATTTTGAATTGTCACCTGCTGCCTGGAAATTTTGTGTTACAGGAAGTACAATGTGTGACACCGGGGGGGTTCCTACGCTATAAAAGGACATGTGTATCTACAAACACACAGAGATTTACAGCATCTGCAGATCTTACACTGCTCAATTGGCCCTCTTCAGTTAACAGCTTTTTAACTTTCACACTCAGACACTGGAAAGAGGTAAATATCTCATCTTCCTTTATCTATGAGTTAGGCATCTACTGAGAATTAATAATATATATGTAATTTAAGTTTTGTAAAATCCATGACACAGGTAGTCTAAACATTTGTGGTGTGTTTCTTGTTTTTCAGGATGAGGTGCATCACCCTCTTTCTTGTGTTGTCACTGGTGGTCCTCATGGCTGAACCCGGGGAGGGGTTTGTTTACGACATTATCAAAGGGATTGTTCACGGTAATCAATCACAGAATATATTTTTTATTTGCTAGGAATGTACAGGTGTAGCTGATGACATTAATGATGGCTGTGTTTCATCTTGAAATCTCAGTAAGTCAGCATCCATAATACCAGAAGTGCTTCTGCTTTGACACGGCAAAAATGTCTGTTGTGATTGGCCTATTTTTATGAATGAATTAAAAATTATATGACGAATGATGCATGAATGTATGTGTAATATGTACATAAATTAGCTAATCTGAACCTGAACCTCTATACACTTAAGTACAGACAGAAATGTTCAGTCAATATTGAAAACTGTCAGATATCTAAAGATTCTTGGTCTGTGATTCTTACTTCCTCTTTTATCAAATATGAATTTACGTAAAACATGATTTTGCTGTGGGTCTTTCACAACTGTTTGTTTGTTAAAACAAAGAGAATAGATTTTAGAAGTCTGTTTTTTTTTGTTACATATAAAAATCATTTTTAGAAGAAATGATTCCCCAAAGAAATGTGTTGAAGAAAATGAAGGATATGTTTGTTATAAAAGCAGAACTCAGGTATCACTTTGGCACTATTATCAGAAATTGTTTACAATACCAAGCCCTAATGTAGCAGACACACTATGTATGTGTATGAGCGATAACTTAATGAATGTTTATAAGGTCTTACAGTGTCTTGTGATGAATTACCTACTGCAAAGTAAGAATAATGAGAATAATGCCCTGTTTGTCTTATTTTCTCACGTCTGTTTGATTCAGTTGGCAAGATGATCCATGGGTAAGGACCTTTGCTTGGTACTTGTATAATTTGACAATACTCTTGTTGCATTAGTTGTTATATTCTTTAGTGGAACTCTTGAAATCTTCTTTCCACCCACCAGATTTATCAAAAGACGGTATGGTATGGACCTGGAAGACCTCGACCAACGTGCCTTTGAACGAGAGAAAGCTTTTGCTTGAGTCTACGATGGTCCATGTGAAGCCGCTCTTTGTTTCAGATGGAAAAAAGACAAAAAAAATATTGCTTTTGAGTATAATATAAAAAAATATATTGGCTCACTTGGGTAACCAAAATATTTTACGCTGATCGAATTGATTTTAGAAAATATGTCAGTTATTCGAAATAAATCTGGAATCTGTATTACGCCAGAACATTTCTCCCTTGTCTTATTTAAAGGAAAAACTATGAAATAGGTGAATGAATGAATGATCTTTATTGTCATTGCACATGTTACAGAGCAACGAAAATTGTTTCAGTTTCAGCCCGTCCAAACAGGAGCGGGAGAACTGTGGGTAACACTGGTCTGGTAACATTACAATTTAACGTTCCACCTTAAAGGTTGCCAGCAGTCGGCCCAGTTAATGAGGTTATTTTTTCCTAAGAATACAGCTTCTGTGAGAGACAGAAAAACATCCTTTCATTTGTATAGTAACAGTAATAAAAGTCTCCACAGTATGAACAGTGGTTACATGAGCCTCAAAACCAGCCACAACTCAGCCCTGAGCAGAGTGATCACCTGCTATTGACCAATCAATGCACTGCAGTGTTCACAGCTCCACAACTTTTCACAGTGGAAACAAAAAAAATGCATACTGAACTGAACTGTACCGTGCTGCTCATCGGAAACAGGGCTTAAGTGTGCAAGTAATGCCTCAGGAGTCTTGTGCTATACAAACAGTGTTTCATTCTGTTGCTTTAAAGTGCCCACAGAGTTCAAGTTTACGGGAATGTTGTTTATTTATTTGTTTTGATGTTTTATTACCATGTATACAACTGCATTTGTACAGCACTACAACTTTACCTTGAGCTACAGTAACTAATAAACACATGATATTGTAGTTCATGCATGTCAATGATAACAGCCTTAGACACCTGGCATTTGTGGCAGGTGTCAGCTCCAGCAGCTGCATTATAATCAGCCTTTCCCCAGAAATGACATTGATAAGTCAGACACAGCATGAAAAGGAGGAGCTGGGGTGGAGGTGGGTTGCAAAGCAGCTTGCAGAGGAAGCAGCAACAGTAGGCAGGTCAGAGCAGTTTAAATAGGACGCCCTGAATGACATTCGCCAATTGGTTGCATAGAAAGGAATCATGTGATCTATCAGCTGACTTCCTTCCATCCATCAGCTGCTCCATCCTGTTTGAGATTAGCTGAGATGTGAGCTGAGCTTGACATTGTGTCCTGCCTGAACTAACGCTATGCTCAATGTTTTACACACAAAGCCGACAGATACACAGCAGGCTTTCATGCAATACATTTTGTGTATCAACAAAACACAAGAAGACACAGTAGAATTTTTTTAAGCAGCTGTGAAGCTATAACAAACATGCAGACACAAATGTGGGGCCAAAGGCAAAATAAACATTTGGTCCCTGTTGCATAGATGTTTTTAGGGAAATTACTTATACTCAGGGAATAGTTTATACTCTGTCCTCTGCACTTGACCTTCCCTATATAGGAGCATTTGGAAGCCTCGGTGCTGTGGCTGCCAAGGGACCAACTCCAGGTCTGAGGCCAGTGCCTTGATCAAGGGCAACTGCAGGAATATACCTGTGAGAAAACTGGAGCACCCAGAGGAAACCCATGTGAACACTGAGCTGAAACAGCCCCAGTTTGCACCGGTAGGTTTCAAACTCAGGATGTCCTTGCAGCTAGGCAAAAGAGCAAATCACTAAGCCACCAATCCCCAATCTGTCCACGATGCACTATGGAAGCACTTCAACCTACAGATGAAATATTTTTTCATCACTGAGCTGTGATGTTATCTTAAAAACTGTGCAGATTTATATTTCACAATCTATTGCTTGATGAATGGATGTGGTGCAGGAGACACTACTGCACAGTGTAAATGTAATTATACTGTCTGTGTCAACATTTAAGTCCTGATACCAATATGTTTTTTTCTCTTAAACTGCTTCACAATTGGGAATTTTAAATCCAGATTGCTTTGTACAAACCAGAACAAATGTTTTGTTAAATTTTATTGCTTCCACTGAGGTAACTGAGCACAAGCCAGGATAACATCGGAGTCTACTTAATGGCTGTTCAGCACTGCACAGTATTGTTATAAATAAACAACAAATGCAGAAGTTATGTGCACTCTACACACAGTGTTTTACAAATGAACGACACCAAAAGACCAAATCATCAAAGCAAGCTGTAAATAATGAGACTGAAGTTTGAACTGGCTGTTGCTTCCCTGCCTCCTCTCAAACATGTGTAGAATTGTTTGCTTTTTCCCTTCAAAAACAAAACACAGTGACATTAATTAACTACTATTTGCATATACAGTATGTGGACAACAATGAAGTCCAAACAATTTAAAAAGGGTGAGACAATAAATCAAGTGTGCTTTATCCTTACTCACTCAGTGCTTACACACACCACATCCATGAATCTTGCATTAAGTTTATGGTGCTGTATAAGTATTGTGTGCCATAGAAATACTTAAATGTGCCCAGACTTCTGGGTGTATCTTTCTAAGTTATATCAAATTTCAAATTCTCAGAGTTACTCTATGGTTCTGTGTGTGATCCATTATTACATTTCCAGCATGCATGCAGTCCCCAACAACAGTTATGTAACATGGTCTACAAAAAGTACGAGTTGTTGCGCAAGCACTAAAACATCTGTGTTTCGGGCCTCAAACATTTTCCAGTCCAGAAAAAGACACCCCTTACTCTGAAGGGGACACCTTATTAGAAAAGAACAAGAATTGAGGCATACTTTCAACCACAAGTAAAGCCATAAAAAAGGACAAGAATATGTAGTATATTAAAAGTATAACATATGATGAACTAGAAAAGTTCACTCAGTAGAGTGCAGATCTCCGCTAGGCAGCCAAGCGACTGCCCGGCCTGGTCGCAACAACTCTAGACAACTGACCCTTTGTTAACGGGGAACTACTATGCTTTTCCTCTTTTCTAACCTATAAATGTTGTTACAATGTGAGATACTCGTGTTAAACGATGCCAAAGAGTCAAATAATGAGGTTTATGCATTTGGACGTGAACCCTGCAAGCTATTTTGGATGGCTCTGCACTTACTGCCTTTTTTTAACAGAGTAGTCCCATTGACGTCAATGCGTACCGGACTTACTTATACGGGCATGGTCAGGTATACGCCGCAGAGGTAAGCAGGTAATGACAACAACAAGCTACGGCTAACTGCTAACGTTACTTACCATTCAGAGACGTCTTGAAGTAACCTCTGTACTTGAGAAACTTCAGGCTGTCCAGTCTCTACCTCCGGATCGGATTCGGGATCCAACACATACGGCTGTATTTCAAAAGCTGACATTTGCAAAAGTGAATATATCCTTCAAACACAGACTCTAGACCCCTCTGACTGCTTCTCTCTGGAATCACTGTTTCATTTTTCCAAAAATATGATCATAGGGCGGGGCTTAGCGAAAGGTCAATCACTTTAATTCCAGCAGACATGTTTTAGAAGCATCCAGAAGCTACAAAAAAGTGTGCTCAACAAATTAAGAACAACAATAACAACACTAAAACAGACAGAAAAAGAAATCTTCGTAACCAGCCTTCTTTCTTATTTATGGTAGAAGCACAAGTATCAAGGAAAAATTAACAAAATCCCTAAGTCTACGACACTGGGAGGGCAAAACACTCAGCTTCAGAAACACTCCCGGTGTGGTATGACACTGTGCAGAGGATGGAGCAAAAGTGGTACACAACCATACTATGGAGACCTTCACCTAGAGTCCCAGCTCACTTACAGTCAAGATGGTAGTAACGATAACAAAAACGGGGACTAATTCATGCCTAACTCTAGTGGATCAAACATATCTCATATGGAATTAATCTGCAGATGCTGCAGTTCCAAATGAGAACAAACCTTTTTATGGATAACAGTTATTTAGCCACATTGAAGTCCAAAATGTGACCTGCAACACAAAAGGCTTGTTCTATTTAGGCAATTGTGGAAAACTTGTGTCCCATAAGGCCAGGTTAAGAGGAGTGAGGAGTCAATGATGGTATTAAAAACAAGTTTTTCCTACATTTATAAATCACAGCAACCATGAGAAGTTCTTAAGCATACAGTCATAAATGTGCAGACAAAATATTAGGCTGATTAGTCCAGTAGTTTGCAAGATTAGTCGCAGACAGATAAACACATACTCTCTCTGTCTCTCTCTCTCACTCACACACACACACACACACACACACACACACACACACACACACACGTTTGTACTTCTATCTTTGTGAGGACCCTCATTGTCATAACGGATTTCCTAGCCTGACCTTAACTATCTCAACTAAATGCCTAATGCCTAACCCCAACCCCAACCCTAACCCTAACCAAAACCTAATTCTAACCTGAACCCTAAAAAAAGTCCTAACCCTCAAACAGGCCTATGAAAAAGTGAGGACCGACCAAAATGTCCTCACTTTCCAATAATGTCCTCACTTTGTTGCTAAAATACAATTTTTGGTCCTCACTATGTAGCATGTACACACACACACACACACACACACACACACACACACACACATGCACACATGCATGCACACAATGACCTAATGCATGATCCACTCCAGGCTCACTCCTAGCAGAGCTAACAAGTCTTTTGGAGTTTCTAGCTTTAAACTGGCACCATTTATGCTTCAGTCAACTTTTTTTTTCTTGTGGTCAGCAGTAACCATTATGTCATCTTATGACAACATCAAATCCACTTACTGTAAATTCTTTTTTAAACCAAATATCATCATAGGTATATAAACTGGCAAGAGGACTGCATGTAGTGTTAATACTTCAGATTTTTAGTGCATTGGTCACCATACCGCAGTCACTACCTCCACTCTCATGTTGGTACATTTAATCTGAATTCCCATCAATCATTATGTTGACATTCAGAATAAAAGCACCATGAATCAAAGTCTTTCAAGAAGTGCATGACTGTTTTTCTTGAAACGCTGAATTATTTTGAATGAAATCACTCTGTAATTGCTTAAACAACATAAACAAGAACTTGAAGAAGAGATGGACTGATGGAGATGGATGAACATGCTTGAGAAGAGCATGGACTTAAAGTTCCAGTAGGCAACATTGTTTTAGTATAATTGAGAAAAAATGCCATAATATCCTTCAAGCATAATGTAAGTCAAGTGGCCTGAGACAGGCAATAGGTTTCTGCGCCTCAGCATGGCTCTGTATTCAGCCTCTAAAGAAACAGCCGTGGGCCGCCAGGCATCAACCAATCACAGGCCAGCTCAGTCCTATTGACTGTTGTACTGCAGTTTGCGCGTTCTCGTGCCCCCGGCAGAAGGAGACAGCAAGCGACAATGGCGGATGGTTATTCAAATTAGCTTTACGTAGATTGCGAAATAAGTTTTTCTTACCTGTGACTCGGACATTATTCGAAATTGTCCTCAGTGGACCGTGAAATCGAGCAGCGGCTTAGCAGCGGCTCGATAGCGACTCAGTCGAAAAAATGCTGTGTGCGCGTGCTCGTCTGGTAGGAGGGGCTCAGGGCGGAGAGAAACGAAACCTATCTGAGATGAGACTCAGAAATCAACCGTTTTCTGGCTTTCTACCCACTGCAGCTTTAACTTAACTCCACACAAAGTGACATGACCCACTTGACTCAGAGATTCATATTATCTATAGATCTCACTCTGCTCACTTTGCCTTTTCATTCTCACTCTCAATCCATGACGAAGCAGGAACTTAATATTTTATGCATCCTAGACCTTCCATCGAGGTAGAAAGACTACCCTGATAGAGCCTGAACTCTTCAGCATTCAGACAAACTGACTTGAAGAACTGAAACTTTTTAGACCAGAGACAGTGATTACCCACGACAGTGTGTCCTAATATATGTAAATAAATAACTCAAAGATAAGGAAATTAAAAACTTCACCAACTGTGGGAAATTGGTGCAAAATGCAAAGTAAACAATAAGTTAAGAATGTGAAGCTCAGGATCTAAATATCGTGTTATAAAGACCAAAAAGTCACCCTGAGGTCCAACATCTGACTTCAGAGAGGGATCCTCGTGAGAATTCAATGCAGCACCCATGTGTCAAATCAAAATAATATAGGTGACAAGACAGTGACAATACTGTAGATAAAAACAATAAAGCAGATGTGACTCTGCAGTAGTAGCAAGCTCACACAGTCTGGTCCACACACTATACATTAAGTACAACCAGGGGTGTACTAGGAAAGAAAATCAGCCCTGGACTTGTCCATTGGGACCAGCAGAATGAAATCTTGCAGAATGTTAATGCACTTATGTACACAGTATATGCGCCATAGACATCTGGTTTAGCCTAATGCTAACATGAATAGGGATAAAATAATTAACCTGTGCATCCCCTTTAGACTTTTCAAATGTTACCAGACCAAATTAATCAAATTCTGATAGTGAAACGAGTCATTTCACAGGGGATGTGACACTCAAAACAATGTATCCACCATTTTAAAAGCACATTAGTTGCAGTGGTGTAGGCCAGGACATAAGCACAAGTTTCACTTACAAAATTGTAACTGGCCAGTGAGCCCATGCACAGAACAAACACACACACAGCACACTCTCATGCCCACTATAATTTACAGTCACAAAGAAAGGGCTACCAGCCCACAAATGCAGCAGCCCACCGGGATTTGTCCCAGTATGCCAGATGGCCAGTACACCAGTGAGTACAACACACACATAGAGCAAGGTTATTATAGTTAACTAAAACTAAAAACTACAACTTGGTGTGACATAACATTTTGGTTAACTGAAATTAAAAAACAAAACACAAAACAAAACAAAACAAAACAAAAAAACTAGACTCTAGTAATGAAAAATAACTGAACAAAATTGTGTACTAACAAAAAACTAATTAAAATAAAGTAAAAATATGCAGGATGTGTGTTTAGTTTTAATTTCTGACATGTTTGAATTTGTCATCACAAGCATGAGAAGGGATTGATGTTTATTGAGACAAGGATGTCTACATGACTGTGAGTCAATGGCCTTCACAAAGTGTTGGTTGTATCATAAGACCTATTCTTAACTTCTTAAATCTTGCCCCTGACAAAGACCTAACTTCTTATGATAAAAAACAAAAGCTAATACCGGAATCCATGAAAACCTAACTAAAACTAAACATTTTTAAACAATTAAAAACTAACTGAATCTAAACTGAATTTAAAATAAATTTTAAAAACAAAAAAAAAAAAAAAAAGACAAAACTATAATTACTCTGACATATAGACAATATACAACAAGTATTCTATTGAGCATATGCCAACCAGTCATGTTGGCCCAGCTTTTCCTGTTTTATGTGAAATGCTAGGCAGGCCAGCTGTTAGGAATTATGGACAGAGGGACAAAATTTTCAGAATACATCATTTTGAAAAATGGCAATGTTCCTTTTTCCCCTCGCCAAAATTTAGCGCAAGTTTGGAGCAGTTTTTGGCCCCCTTTCTGACAAGATGGCATAACATGGTGTCTTAGGTCCTCTAGTGTCTTCACTGTAGCTTTAAAACTGAGACTGATGCAGCAAGTTTTATTTGCTAAAAAATTGTCTGCCTCACTGCTCACCATCAGATTCACCTGCTGCTTCTTCACTTTTTTTTGCTAGATATTTGGTCATCACCTCTCTGCTCCATTAATTTTCTTGTTTTCTCTGTACCCTGACTTTTCTTTTAGGAGACCCTGATTTTTGGTGAGTCATTCTGACTCAGCTTATCAGGCTGCAGTCCGCCTCACATGTTTACATTAGCAGCATTTGTGCACATCATGCTCCTGACCTATATGAGATGGACCGCACAATTTCACAATACCTGCGAAGGGTATCAGATGGCACGTTGAAATGTGTTGTAATGATAAAAATACATTTGTGTAAATACTTGGAACTTGTATTCTCAGTGATAAAAGTTAGCGAGTAAATTGTTGTTCTTGATCCCACTTAAAAATCAACCATAGAATTTCATTGCCCCCCCTCCCCTTGGCCTCGGGCCACAGTAATCTGCACCCTTTCATTCTGAGCATTCTCAATTCAGCCACAGCCTTGGTTACAGGCCTCATAAATACATAAGGTGTGAGTTAATAAAAATGCTCTCTGAAGTCTAAATGCAGTGTTTTTCACATTTAAGTTAAAGTTTCATCAAACTGAATTTTTATTACTGTCTGCACCAAATATTTTTAATGTCAGAGTTATTTTAGCAAGTGGTTCAAGTATTTGGATGTATTCATAAATTTAGTAGACTCATTCAGCAATGTGTGTTTCAATTATTTTCAGTCGACTAGACCAGATAACTACAGAGTGGGTGTAGACCACAGAACTGCATTTCATCTCAGCCATGAGACATTAAGTTAAAGAATTGTGAAAGCAGAAACATTTAATTGGTAAACTTCTACAATCCAGCAAAAAGTACTTTTGAAGAGGAAGGAGTTACTGCAAATCACAAATATGCAAAAACAAATAAATAATGCTTCACTTTAAATTTAATAAACACATAAATGAGGTTAATCCATGTCCATTCCTCTGCATCAGGGATACTGACCTTGCATTGCAGAGGCCACTTTTTCAAAACAATAATAATGAAAGTAAAATAATGAAAATAATAATAATAATAATAATGAACTGCTTGTTTTTAACCTTTTTACGTTTGCTTCTGTGCAGGGGTGTTTCTAGATTTTAGGACATCTGAGCCTCAGCCCAGATCTTTGTTGGGTTCTGCCCCAGAGTTTTTGTTTTTGTTTTCATTTTAATAAACTAGCTCTATTTTGATACTTTTTTAAATGTACTTTGGCACTTTTTGTAACGATAAATGTGCAGAAATAAATAAATTTTAAAAAATCCCAGTGTGAATCAACTGATTTTCATTGTTAATAAAAATATGGTCAGAGAACCATTCAGCACCTCACCCATACGCTTAGTATCACTGTTCTACATGCTATTAGCACACATTGATTGGCTAATGATGCCCTGGTTACACTTAATTCAAAGTATAAGCACAGAAATCTTCAGTTTGTTTTGGCAGGTGAAGAACAAAACCATTTAAGAGCATGCACACAGAAAGAGACTGATCACAATTGTACACTCTAAATAATGATTCACAGGGTTAGTGGATGATGCTTAAAATAGTAATTAAAAAAACATCATTAAAAAAATGTCAATTGTTTCAATCATGTGTTTTGGTCAGTTGACAACTTATTTTAGTAAGTTCGTCAAAATGAAAAACATTTTTGACATTGTTAGTAGGATGGAATAAAGTAAACAGGTAAGAAAATCTTAAATTTTTGACCAGTAAATATCAACACAACTTTTGGATAAATATTATGTTGGTTCAATTTAATTAAGTTTTTTGTGGTCAAACTAATTTTGTTAGTTATACTAAATTAATTGATTTGGAACAACTTAAAAAGATGAAAGTTAAACCAATACATTTTTTTAAGAGTGTAGGCTTTACACTTTAAAGTTAACTGGTGAGAACACAAGATGGATGAACCACATTTGTGACTATGTGATTAAAATAAAACACACTTTAGGTGCTTTTTAACCCTTACATACAGTAAAGCTCCCATGGGTGTCTCTTGCTCACTTGCGGGTGCTGCGTGTCAAAACATTCATCAGCATCAATGTGTTGATTGCTGATAAATGTTCTTGCACCTTCACAGTGACTTGACATCTGATAAGATTCACACACTTCCCACAGTTGAGCGAGCTGGCTGTTTACATCATTTAACACCATGATGAGGATGTTGACCGTTCACCTTAAATGGTTTTCTGAAATGCCTCAGTCATTCTGATTTCGCAACATTTTGCCGGTAAACAAAAGCTATATTTCTTCCTTTTCTGGAAACATCATGCAGCTGCAGTTTAAAAACATGTTTTCACAGTAATGGAGCATGACACCCATTGGTGACATTTAGCAAAGCCATACAGTCTACACATTCAGCCACTTAAGTACTACAGCTGTTTAATACCAACAATATGTGTGACATTACTGCTTCTTTTATTAAATTCACTTTTCATTAGTTGCTGTTTTTTTCCCCAGATGAAAGTAGATGTTTAGAGTAATCTGTATGGACTGACTGGTTTTGCAAAAATATCTATTAAGATTGCCGAATGTCTTAAAAGATTTAACGGTGGGATAGTGAATTGAAGAAACATTACTGTCATGAGAAACTAGTAATGAGATATTGTGTGCATTGGATTGAGCCTTGACAGACACAACCCTACATGCACTTTTTTCCCCTCTCTTTGTAATGGTCAAAATCTCAAAACAGTAAAAACAAAAAATCTAGACATTAATTTGTTTTTGAATACCAATCTAACATTCAAGCTCTTTATTTAAACCAATATAATTATGAGGCTTTAGAAAATGTATTACAAATTACGAATCATTCATTTGTTCTAGCTCCGACAGACACAGCATGAGAAAGAGAGAGTTACAGCACCCGTCATACCAACACAGCACTACTTTATCCTGTTAAAACAATACTCAGAACCTGGATGAGTTTTTATGAAAAACCCTTTTGATGCTTTTGATCTGAGGACCCTTACGAACTAAAGGAATATTACCCCCTTTACACCTGGCATCAGCATGCATTTTTTGCGATTGGATTGCAATCTGATAGCGCTTGACCACATTCATTTATACCTGGTATTAATATGCGTCTCTGGTGTCCACATCCAGATCCATTTGCTATCTGATCACGCTCCGTCCTGCTGACGTAAAATCCTAGCAGCACACAACGTCATATCATGTGCACCACAATAACAACAACAACAAGATGTTAGCCACCGATGAAGTTACGTTATTGTATGGACACTTTTGTCGGACCAAATGGAGAGCAGACACTTCGTCTCACCGTGACTCTGTCCTCGGCTAGCATCCGTGTTTTCTTTTTCTTGGCAGGCGCTACCCGGTGATTGTTGTTGTTGTTATCTTCTTCTTCCCTCTTCCTTTGTCCAGCTGGTGCATCTCGCTTACGTGTTTTCGTCCATGGAGTTGTTGCAAGTGGATTGGAGACGCATTTGCATTTACACTTGTGTTTGATGGGGTCACAATGCGTCCCTGACCACCTTCAGAAGTGGTTTGGCAGATCGGATAACAATACATTCTCAGTGCGTATCCGAGTGCAAAAACCGCATGTTGATGCAAGGTGTAAAGGGGGTATATGAGCAACTTACAGGGTAATCAAGGATTGGACACATAATTTGAGGGAGCCAACAACCTCGCTTTATACATCTGAAGAACTTCTAATTAAAAAAAAAACAAAAACAAAACTGCTTGGCAACTAGAGCAGGTGTCTAACAGAAACAAGCATTTATCTGTAGAATGTATAGCCACACTGGGTTAGTAAAAGAGACTGGGCGTTTAGTTGGGACATGCCCTTTAATTAAAGTTTTAAAGTGTGTCATATACTTACAGATTAAACTATTTCTATTCTATTCTATTCCATTCCTATTTCTATTCCACAGTGATCATTTCCCTGAAAAAACTTGAATTAATAGAAGTGACATGGGAAACTGAGATGAGATCGACATCTTGTCATCTGTGCTCAGAACCTGATGTTGCAAAACGCAATGATAAACACAATTTCACTGAATATTGCAAAAGGTTACCCCAAAGTGGGCCAGAAAGAGACATGTACTGAACAGGCACAGAGATTCATATCAACTGTAGGCCTCACAACTGCTTACCTTGCTCTATTTGAGCAAACAGTCTTTGTTGTCTGAAGATCAATAGGTGGGAAAGGTTTTCATTTGTTTGTCCTTTATGCAAAGTCTTTGAGATACGTGACAAGTTAGCTATTAACACATACTGTGACTTGTACAGTTGCTGTGGTCAGTATGTTCTTGTTTACAGGAGGAAGTGTGATTTGCTCTTTCTGGTATTGACGTTGGTCGTTTTCATGGCTGAACTCGGAGAGTGTGTGTGCCTAAAGGTTTTCTGGAAAGGGTTGAGGGGGAAATAGACAGGTAAATCACAAGTGAGTACTAGGGCTGCTCCTGACTAAGAATTCTCCTAGTTGACCAATTGTCGTCATTTAGGGCCATTATGATATTAATTCAATTAAATTATAGATTTTGGGTGGGGCAACACAATGGTTTGAGTTGAGGGTGTGAGAAAGAATAGTATCAGTAACATTGTTAACACTGTGCTACATTACAGAGAAATACAAAACCGTACTAATGAACCTTCATTAATATAGGCCTATACTTTATCTACAAGTGCATGTCACACACTGAGCCTGTTAATGACGCTGTCAGCAAAGCAGTAATGATTGTGCTAAGTGGCTAATGGGCATGTAGCTACTTACATGTTTCAGATGATACGTCATGTTTGTAGTCGATGAATGACAGACAAATGTTTGCCTGCAGAGTTTACATATCACCTTGGGTTCGTCCTTCACCTTCTCAAAATGATCCCACACTTTGGATTTCCTGCCCGACATGTTATTAACTAGCGTGTGTAATAACCGCCGGTACCAACCCTGTAAATTAGAGGCCGTACACATGTCGTATCTTTAACCACCTGGAAAACGCAAGGTCGGGTTCTGGGCGTTACTCCTGTGCCTTTTTTGTGCCTGCCTCAAGAGCGCATTTGAGGTTGCTAAGCAACCTTAACAACCACTGTATCATAGCCTATCTACCTTTAATCCTGAGTGCAGAGCTGCTCTTCTTCCAGGCGCTGTTAAAAATGTATAGGCCTATCGTCCATGTGACAAATGTAAAGCTCTGGGTAGCCCTGCACTAAAATGATCAACTTTTCCGTATTTATCAGACTATCAGCTCTCCCTTTCAGTATGTCGAAGTGTCCTTGAACAAGACACCAAGACCCCAAACTGGTCATGATGTGGGTGGGATAACTGTAAATTGTTGCCAAATGCTTGTAATGACTTGATGTCCTATTGCAAACATCAGTCAGGAACAAAAGCACTATTATGCTTTTTTTGTCATATTTATTATGTTACAATGTTGTACATTCATGTTTAACATGGCCCAAGTTCCAAATAATAAGGTAAACTTATATAAAAGTGATCACTGCAAACAACAACCTCAAGCTTTAGACCATTCTGAGTACTCTGTTTCTAAAGATTTTTTTCTACTTTTGAGACATGAGATCGTGACCCATTTTTCATATGGTCATCTGCTCCAGGCACTCTACTACAAGTGTTTACATTATGTAGCCTACACTGCTACATGTAGCTACATGCTAACATCAGGGAAACATGTACTCGTGATGATGTT
Source organism: Cephalopholis sonnerati (assembly GCA_019142605.1). Lineage (NCBI taxonomy): Eukaryota > Metazoa > Chordata > Actinopteri > Perciformes > Serranidae > Cephalopholis > Cephalopholis sonnerati. The sequence continues at coordinate 18,265,059 of JAGQAX010000009.1, forward strand.
GATTTCTTCCCAGTATTTGATCATGTTCCTGCTGGAACATGTCTAGTTGTGAAGATTTTGGTTTACAAGCTTTAATTGGTGATTTTTCACAGTAAAAAGTCATACCATTAATGCTCACATTTATATCTACGGCCAATTTAGAATCACCAATTAACCTAACCTTCATGTGTTTGGACTGTGGGGGGAAACTGGAGTACCTGGAGCAAACCCACACTGACACAGGGAGAACATGCAAACTCCACATAGAAGGGCTCCCCCACCCTGAGGTTTGAACCACACACTCCAGGTTTGAACTAGCAATGCTAACCACTGCAACACTGTGCCACCTTCCTGGTTATTTGAGCAGAGAGAAACCAGAGTTACCACCTTGTGGTTGTATGCCTGCTGCCAACCAGTCAAGCTGCTGTTTACATCCATGTCTGTCCAGACTCATACAGTGAAGACTGGAATTTAATAAGAGATATTAGGTTTAGTTTTTGGGCAAAAAAAGACATTTTCACTGTATTGACATACAGTACAGGCCAAAAGTTTGGACACACCTTCTCATTCAATGTGTTTTCTTTATTTTCATGACTATTTACATTGTAGATTCTCACTGAAGGCATCAAAACTATGAATGAACACATGTGGAGTTATGTACTTAACAAAAAAAGGTGAAATAACTGAAAACATGTTTTATATTCTAGTTTCTTCAAAACAGCCACCCTTTGCTCTGATTACTGCTTTGCACACTCTTGGCATTCTCTCCATGAGCTTCAAGAGGTAGTCACCTGAAATGGTTTTCACTTCACAGGTGTGCCTTATCAGGGTTAATTAGTGGAATTTCTTGCTTTATCAATGGGGTTGGGACCATCAGTTGTGTTGTGCAGAAGTCAGGTTAATACACAGCCGACAGCCCTATTGGACAACTGTTAAAATTCATATTATGGCAAGAACTGATCAGCTAACTAAAGAAAAACGAGTGGCCATCATTACTTTAAGAAATGAAGGTCAGTCAGTCCGGAAAATTGCAAAAACTTTAAATGTGTCCCCAAGTGGAGTCGCAAAAACCATCAAGCGCTACAACAAAACTGGCACACATGAGGACCGACCCAGGAAAGGAAGACCAAGAGTCACCTCTGCTTCTGAGGATAAGTTCATCTGAGTCACCAGCCTCAGAAATCGCAAGTTAACAGCAGCTCAGATCAGAGACCAGATGAATGCCACACAGAATTCTAGCAGCAGACCCATCTCTAGAACAACTGTTAAGAGGAGACTGCGCGAATCAGGCCTTCATGGTCAAATAGCTGCTAGGAAACCACTGCTAAGGAGAGGCAACAAGCAGAAGAGATTTGTTTGGGCCAAGAAACACAAGGAATGGACATTAGACCAGTGGAAATCTGTGCTTTGGTCTGATGAGTCCAAATTTGAGATCTTTGGTTCCAACCGCCGTGTCTTTGTGAGACGCAGAAAAGGTGAACGGATGGATTCCACATGCCTGGTTCCCACTGTGAAGCATGGAGGAGGAGGTGTGATGGTGTGGGGATGTTTTGCTGGTGACACTGTTGGGGATTTATTCAAAATTGAAGGCACACTGAACCAGCATGGCTACCACAGCATCCTGCAGCAACATGCCATCCCATCCAGTTTGCGTTTAGTTGGACGATCATTTATTTTTCAACAGGACAATGACCCCAAACACACCTCCAGGCTGTGTAAGGGCTATTTGACCAAGAAGGAGAGTGATGGAGTGCTGCGGCAGATGACCTGGCCTCCACAGTCACCGGACCTGAACCCAATCGAGATGGTTTGGGGTGAGCTGGACCGCAGGGTGAAGGCAAAGGGGCCAACAAGTACTAAACACCTCTGGGAACTCCTTCAAGACTGTTGGCAAACCATTTCAGGTGACTACCTCTTGAAGCTCATGGAGAGAATGCCAAGAGTGTGCAAAGCAGTAATCAGAGCAAAGGGTGGCTATTTTGAAGAAACTACAATATAAAACATGTTTTCCGTTATTTCACCTTTTTTTGTTAAGTACATAACTCCACATGTGTTCATTCATAGTTTTGATGCCTTCAGTGAGAATCTACAATGTAAATAGTCATGAAAATAAAGAAAACACATTGAATGAGAAGGTGTGTCCAAACTTTTGGCCTGTACTGTATATGATCAGTTGATTAGTTTAATTAGTTTATGAATTCTTGAGTTATGACCAAAAACATGTTTTCTGAGGTAACAGTGACCTTGACCTTTGACCACCAATATCTAATCAGTTCAACCCTAAGTGCCAGTGGATGTTTGTGCCAAAGTAGAAGAAATTCTCCAAAGGTGTTCCTAAGATATCACGTTCAAGGAAATGGGACAGACAAACCAAAGACATGATGCCTCTGGAGGCATAAAAAATAAAGTCAAGTTTATTAAAATAGTACATTTCTGTCTCCAGGAGTAGACTCAATGTATTTTGTCTTTGTGAGCTATGGATTCATTTTTTGGACCATGACATGACCCTGTGTGCACCAGCATAACAATAAAGCAATGTATGTTCCAATTTCTTTCAGTTTACAAAGTCTCCTCAAAGAGGGAAGTTGAATCTCGAGTCTAACCACCATTTTGTGGCTTGAAGAATTTGGTGAAATACATGACACAGTACTACAAAGTTCCACACAAATACTGAGAAACTAACATTTGTCCCACCCACATGAAACGATCTTATATCACAACTGTGGGGTATAAAATTCACATCAGCTATTGAGCCCACAGCTGCAACTTAACTGTGTTTGACAACAGTCTTTTGACTCTTTTGACTATAAGTCTGACGCAAGGTAAAAAGCTTCATCATTTATTCTATGCTTCAATCTATCTATTTGTCTATCTATCTATCTATCTGTCTGTCTATCTATGTTATCTAGCTGACTCTAGATGTGTTTTGTTTTTCAGGATGAAGTGTGCTATGATCTTTCTCGTGCTGTCGCTGGTCATCCTCATGGCCGAACCTGGGGAGTGTTTTTTTAAATCTTTATGGAGAGGGGCCAAGGCTGCATTCAGGGGTGCCAGGGCAGGATGGAGAGGTAAATCACAAGTGTACATCTGTGTTGACTTGAACAGATAGACCTCTCATCCTCATTATGCTAATAGAGAACATAATTTGCTCTGCGTTGTGTTTTCTATTAGCGTAACCCTAACCCTACATGAACAACAATCTGGTATAAATCGTGCATAAATATATACAATTACATCGAGCTCCAATATATGCTAAGTCTTTTTTAGTCCTTGCATCTTAGCCCTAACCATAAGTAAAGAAAGCATATAATTAGTTCAAACATCCCAATATGAATAAATTCACAGACTATGATAACAAGACAATATAATTATGTTTTGTCAATTACATCTTTTTATCTGTTTAGCACACAGAACCTTGTATAAACAGCGCAAGATGGATCAGAGGTAAGCAGTGACTATTAATTACTGATATCAATGAGTTAAAAAAAACCTTAAACCTTAAACCTTAAACCTTACAACAAATCTAGGAAAAGAGTGTAATCACCAGTTCATCTGGTTTATCTGATTACGCTCACTAATTGATTAATCATTTGATCCACAAAATGTCAGTGAAACATACCCATCACTATTTCACCAAGACATCTTTACATACCCTATTTTGTCAATCCATTTAAAAACCACTGATGTTAAATTCACAATGATTTACACTCCAAAAAAGAATCCACTGCTTCAACTTAAAAAAGACAAGATAACAATGTGCATGAATCTTTTTAGGTAGTTCCAACTTCGGCATTATTGGGTCAATCATACGAGTCCTTTATAATCTGACAAACTGAGACCTTGTGTCCTCATATAAGGACATTATATTTTGGGTTCACTTGACTTTATACTTTACTCTTCTTAACTTAGACCTATTGTCCTTGTTCATGTTAGTAAGACCACAATACACTAATCCATATAAAAACAAGATGGCAGCCATCTCTGCCAAGTCAGTCTGCAGCCAATCCCAACACAAAAGTGGACAAGTTTAAAAATTTGAAACTTGTTTATTTATGAATACTAATGTTTTTAGTTTGATATGGCAATAGATTTGACCAACTCAAGCATTTATTATCATTTACAATATTTTGGTTTTTTATATCTATTGGGTCCTACTGATCCCAAATAGCTAGGACAAATGAAAAATGCATACCAAACGAAAGTTCTGGTCTCAGGAGGTTAGTACAACTAATGTGATTTGTTTTGACCTTGAAATAATTAAGTTGAACCAACTTAATATTTATCCAAAAGTTGTGGTTGCACTTAGTGGTCAAATTAGTCTATTGAAGATATTCCAACTTATTTATTTCGATGCCATCCTTTTCAAAAAATGTCTGAAATGTTTTTCATTTTAACCAACTTAAGTTGCAGTGTTAATTTTTTTTTTTTTTTTTTTTTTGAGTGTAAGGGGAAGTAAAGCAGATTTATCTAAGAAACTGGAATCAGTGAATTTCTATCATTACTGCTTTAAAAATATTGCCAGTTATCCAGTTATTGAAATCTTTGATTTCTTTTTCTAACTAGGAATGGAGGACGGGAAGTGGACTACGATCAAGGACAGACAAACTGGCAGAAATGAATCTGTTCAGTCGAGGGGATGATTTGAGCCACAGCTTTCTGCTTTGCAAAGCAAGAAACAAACACAGAAGCTAACAAACCTGTTGTCTGGAGTTTGCATATACTACTTTAGATGTAGTTATTTTTGGCACAGCTACAATTTGGTTTTGCACATTTAAAATTGCTAAATACTGCAAATTGTTCTGCTGAATAAAGTTGTGTAAAAGGCCTCTCTGTTTTGTAGTTTTGTGCAAGTGACTTATATTGAGATCGCAAATAATAATATATTTTGTCTAAGGTAAATGTTTATATAACTTTGGTTGAATAGTAAAAAAGAAAGAGTGTTTGGTGTAATGAGTTTTTAAAATAATCACCCTTCTGCCTTTCTTTTTCTCTCTGAGAGAGCTTGTGTCAGTGATAAAGCAGCACGAGTCTTTGGATATAAGAGAGGAAGGACAGTTGATGCTTTTGTAAAAAAAAAAAAAAAAAAAAATTTGGATTAATTTTTTTTTTTAAATATAAAAATCTGTCAAAAATATTTACTGAAACTTTAATCACTGCGAATTACAAAGATTCACATTAATCACAATGTGATCATAAGGGGTGAATTCACAATTTCCACTCAGCAGTGACTGAGCACATGCAATTTGTACAACTAACAGTCCAAAAGCCATAACCTCCTGAGACCTGAACTTTTGTTTAGTATGCATTTTTATTTATTTATTTTTTTTGGCTATTTGGGATCAGTAGGACCCAGTAATATAAATAAAAAAACATAACACATTGTCAACATTGTCAATGATAATTAAGTCCCAATGTCCTCAAATGAGACAATAATAAAGTCTAAATGTCTCCAAAGGAGTACTTTCTAATTAAGTGTCTCAGCTTGTTACTGTTCCTAAAATTGGTCAAATTTGTTGCCATATCAAACTACAAACTTTATTAATTATAAATAAAAAGGTTTCAACCATAAAATGTGATCAGGTTTTGGACTTTGTCCTCTTTTGTGCCGGGATCAGCTGCAGAATGGCTGCCATCTTGTTTTTACATGGTTTAGTGTGATGTGGTCTTGCTACAATTAGATGGCAAAAAATAGTGTCCACAAATGAGGACAGCAGGTCAAAGTTAATCAGAATGTAGTATAAGGTAAAGTAAACCCGAAATGTGATGTCCTCATATGAGGACACAGGGTCTTTGGAGGATGATGTAAGAAAAGGGAAAAAGCCGCTCATTTTCACATTATAGGAGCTGGAACTGTCAAATTTTGGAAATTTTGCTTGAAAATTGACTTAAAATGATTAATGGATTATCAAAAAGGTTGCTGGTTAATTTTTTGACAAATTGATATATATTGATCAATTAACTAATGTCTGCAGCTTTAGGACAGATGACTTCTTTTAAAGGCTGTGAACATTCTCACAGATGTTTTCAGTCGTCCTGGCTGATTAGCGTTCAGACAGGTGGAGGATGGGTGGAACTACAGTATGCTGGCAGTTAAATGATGTCACCAAAACTCTGTATACTTAGAAGACTGACAGTGAAGCACCTGCTGGCATTCAAGCTGTGTAATCATAGCTAACTTTAGATGCCAACAGTTACTAAGTATCTACTAGAAAGTCGTTCCTTTCACTGCCAAAACCTCATGTTTGTTTTCTTTTTAAATTTATTGCTGTAATGGAGCCACTGTCACTAAATGTGGCTCTTGCTCAAGTTCTGTGGAACTTAAAATGACACTTTATTTATTGAACTCAGAATGATAAAGTCTCACAATAACTTTGGATTGTATTCTTGCACAAAATGAGGGTCGTCTATCACATTGACATCACTCAGCCCATGTGCAAAGGGAAAAAGTTGGCCTTATATGGTTCTGCAAACCACAAATAGGCTACATACAGGGACACGATAACTACTGCCATTGGGCAATATTTAGTTCCTGAAATAATAGGAATAAAAGATGTTATAAGGGTCATTGCTTGGAATCGGCGCCATTTGGGTCCCCAAGAAAATAATCAGTCATTAAATTACCATAACAATAATTATGTAATTCAATATTATAACATTACTATGCCTTCTGTCCTCAATATGACATCAAATTAAAATCAATTTAATATTATTTTGAATAGTAAAAATTACTTTTATGCTGATGAGGGTGAGATTTTTGGCCTGAACCTCGCGATGATTGTTGTACTTCAGCAAGGCTTTTAATTTGTAAAATGTAGGAAAATTGTTAAAATGTTCACATTCATATATTGTTTTAAACTGATCTTACTGTTAAATAGTGATTTGGGAAAAAAATATGTATTATTTTTAATAAATATTTATCAGTTTATTGGTTTCCCCTGATTTCATGTCAGCCCAACACTAACCAAAAAAAACTTTACCTATGTATAATTAGGAATCAGATTGTAGAGTCAGTCCTAACAAGCAATACACTGCCAATCCAGTTTCTAAATGTTTAGGACCTTTGGTAGCAATGCTGAGTGTGACATATAGGTTGCTGACTGTTCTTTTAGGACGTGCAAAATTGTGAACCCACCCTATAACGCCAACAATTTATAATAATTAAATCACTTAGCAGAGAAACATATCGAGCCCGCATTTGATATTTGCGACTGTAAAATAACTCTACCATATTCAAGCTGTTTTCAAATGTATTTAGTAAGAGTTCTGTTGTCTAACAGAAGACAAATTATCACTTTCCCACGCCTCAAAAACCTTAAATTTGTAGAAGTGGGATTGGAAATTGCGATTAGATCAATATTTTGTAATGTGTCTGGACAGCTTGATGTTGCAAAATACAATGAGAAATACAATATTACTAAATTCAAAACATAGGCTGAGAAAATTTATGGATCTCTGTCCTTATAAAGAGGCAGGTACCTCACAACGGTGATGCTAAGAGGTTCACATCACCTGTAGATCTGACACTGCTCTCTTTGCTCTCTCTGACGCTCAGTGGAAAGGTAAGAAGTAAAATTTGATATTCATATCACTTTAATGAAGTATAATGAAGCAAGCTGACTCTGGATGTGACTGCTGTGATGTGTTCTTGTTTTGGAGGATGAAGTGTGTTGTGATCTTTCTGGCGCTGACGCTGGTCGTCTTCATGGCTGAACCTGTGGACAGTAGGGGCTTTGGAGGTCTTAAATCGCTGTGGAGAGGTGCAAGGAAAGGATTGAAAGGTAAATCACAACTGAACATTCAGTTTTAACTTCATGCAAACTGGTTTGCAGCTGCAAACAAAGCACTGGGATAAAGTGTGCAAAAAAAACCCAAAAAACTTTGAAATACATTTTTGAAATAGTTAAACAATAATTTGGAGTTGATGTCAGTTTTTTAATGGATCACAGTTACGGGTGCATCAAACAACAGATTTTATTTACTTGCTTTTCTTCAAGTTCTGTGTTTTATAATATGTAAGTACTGGCAGCTTAGCAGCATTTGTTACAAAGCACAAAACCAACATTTTGACAAGATATAACACAGAAAAGTATGAGTGCATCATGTACTGATTTGACTTTAAGTTCCCCATATAAGCAGTACATATTCAATATATTAGTTCTAACCACGTCATTGTTAGCACATAAAAGGACATTTTAAGCATCTATTAATGAACAGTTTTTCATTTCATTATTTGTTAATTATTACTTCTCCTATAAAGAAATATTTCAAGTTTTTTTTTTGGTTTTTTTTTGTTACAATAGCTATCAAGCAATTTACCTAAACTAAGGATGCTTTTGTTTTTGTAAAGCTCTTAATACAGCAACACACCTTCATCACCAGGGTTGTGGGGTAACAGAATAAATAAAAAAAAAATGTATTTACAATAAAATAATATAAATAATGTAATGGAGTAAATAATGAAATTAAATAAAATGTATTCCATTAGGGTCACAGTTTAAATCTGAATGCAATTACTGTTTTCAAAAATAGATTACTTGAGGGGGAAACTTTGTTTATTGTTTATGTGCTCTAACACTGTGTCCTAACTGAATGCAACACGAGTGAGCATCAAAGTCAATTTGTCTGCCTTGTTTCCGACTGGAATGTCCAAGTTGGCTACGAGTGTTTGAGCTAAACTTTTATCAGATGCCCTGTTTCTATTTATTCCTGTCACCTGCTTTAACAGTTTTGCAATGGCAGCCCGGTCTCATTCTGAAGTCGTCAAAATCCAGCGCTTGGGCAGTGATTTGCAGAGTCAGAAACCGACAAATAAAGGCGTCCTTTCTCATCAGCATGATATGCAGTCAGTTGCCGATATAGTTCAATGGCACCCGGTGACGTCAGGGGGAAACGCGGCAAAACAAGGATGAAAATTAAGGTGGCGAATGTCCGAGTGTGGGCGGGAGAGGTGGTTGATGGGCCCAACAAACACAAACTTGCATCCAGTGAAAACGGAAGTGTATTTTGAAAGAGGACAATGCATATAACTGGCAGAACTTGACACGGTGTAACCCAGGGTACCTTGCGCGTCTTATGTGGATGTAGAAAGTCCATGACCAAACATCAATATTTGACGAGGTCAGAGTGAGAATGTGTTGGCAATAGACAAGGAGTAGCTGATTCATGAAACTGAAATGAGGCATTCTCCAACGTCTTCTTATTTTAAATGATAAACATAAACCGCTGCACACTGAACTGAGTTGCTGTGATTTTATTAAGAGCGAACAACGCGTTTCGCCCGTGGCTTCTTCAGGTTCGCTCAGGTTCGCTTCTTATTTTACTTAGAAACCCAAATAAGGTGGCAGCTGGCTGGAGAGAGATCGCCAGGGGGCTGAAAGTTTCTGATAAATGACCAGCACTAAAAACAGACAAGGCGTCTTGCTGTTGGCCATATTGTATGACATTTCCAGCAAATGTCACAACATAAAATGTCTTTTTTCTGTTTAAAAAGTGAAGACATAGATGGATAAAGTTCTTGCCCATCTTTTAAGTAGGTACATCTGTAGTTTGTTTACGTGACATTACAAGAAGTATATATTTAACAGATTCAGTGTGTACAGGGAGCGATGCCCTCTGGTGTTAGGACACGGTGTTAGGTTCATACAAGGCACGCATTTTCTTTTAGAAACATAGGAAAAGCTACTTGGTAAGAAATGTTCCACAAATTACAAAAAAAGCTAGGGTAAAACTATATTTATATAATATTTACATACAGGGAAAACTACTTTCACAATATAATTATTCTTACATTTACCTACAGCATTAATAGATTTTTATTATATTTTTATTTATTTTTTATTATACAACATTTTGCAGATAAAACAAATAAAATCCTCCTCTTTACAAACATCATGTGCAGCTACTAAGAAAAACTTCTAATGATGACATTTCGTAGGGGATATTTAAGGCATTACATTCTTGAATACTGTCAGCCAAGGGAATGTAAACAAGTGCATTTAAGTACAATTTCGAGATACATGTACTTCACTTGAGTATTTGCATTCTGCAACTTTTGCAACTTTATACTTCTACCAGGGAAAACTATATTTATAATAATTGTTATTACATTAACATACAGATTTATTATATTTTTATTATAATATATGTATTATTGTTACATTTTTAAGCACTTTTTCCAGGTTATATTCTTGTTTGTTTGTTTTTAACAGTCTTTTCCTTTTCTTTTTTTTGACTAATTTTCTTGTTTTTAATATACTTTTTTTTTTTTCCTATAAAACGGATTGAGTCATAGAGTGCATTTACATGGACACGAATAACCCTTTAATGAGTTTTACAGTGATTATGGTCATATTCGGGATGTGATGTTTTCATAATCACAGAGAAATCAGGTTATTCATATTCCCTGTATACACAAAAAATAGTAGTACAAAAAAAAAATTAGGCACCTCCCAGCCACCACCTTCCTCTGAAAAATAAAGAACAGTACCTAGTTGTGTTCAGAGTTTTGAAAATGTTACCACAGATTAGACAAAAGGTTGTTAGTGATTGTAAAATAATAAAAAAAATAAATGCATTACAACTGTATTAGAATTAGTGCCCACAGAGAGGAGTTATATATTTAACTTAAATAAAAAAACTAATTTATTTCTATACTAAAAAATCCAATAATGTATTTATGTAATTATGATATTGTTTGAATGTGATTTTATTCTCGTCTCTTGTCTGTTTAGTCCACAGAAATGCCCGTGCCATGCTGAAGATGGCTGCAAAGTAAGGGCTCATGACTGGATTTCACTGTTATTTGGAGCTGTGTTTGATTAAATATTAAACAGAAATATATAATCAATACAAGCATATTGAATGAGATAAATTAGTCAGGATTTCACAAACCTAAATCAGTATCTTAATTCTCACTCCAAGGTATGGACCTGGCTTGATGCAAGGAGGAGACCAGGATCAAGCTCCTGCAGATTATCAGGCCTGAGGAGTTTGTGAAGATGTGCCATTTTTAAGCTACGCTTTGTTGGGGGGGTTCAATGACCCCTAAATATGATGCTTTTGCTTTGCAGCGCAAGAAACAAATGGATCAGCAAACACACCGGTAGTTTTAAGTTGGCAGGAATCATGTAGAGATCATTTGGGGCATCAGCTCCAGTTGGTTTTAAAATGTGAAATGCTATCTGAAACTGTCCTGATGAATAAAACTGCAATCCAGAAAGTCAAACTGTGCCTGGTGTTTTTATTTCAGTGAATATAAGGAATGCATCAATGAGACACCACATTGGTACTGACGCTGATACTGACCTTACAGTATTACACAGATCAGGTAACGGATCCAATTTAAATACTGTTTCTTTGTCAATGTCATTAGAAAATCCAGTTATACTGTAATGCACAGTTAGAGCACTGTCAGTATTATGTATTGTGATATTATTTTCTAAGACATCAGTCCTTTAAACAGACCGATCAGGATGTGACATTTGTCCTCTCAAATGCCTTATTCATACTGTTTACACAACATTTTGTAGATAAAACAGATAAAATTCTTCCCTTTAGAAACATCATGTGCAGCTACTCTATTAGTGACATTTTGTATCAGATATTTAAGGCATTATATTCTTGAATACTCTCAGCCAAGGTGGTGGAATGTAACCAAGTGCATTTCAGTACAAATTCTTGTAGTATTTGCATTCTTTGCAACTTTTGCAGCTTTATACTTCTGCTCCACTCAGTGTGCTGACTACACCATGGCCTTTAAGGGAGCTCTTGTTTTGGACTGATACGTAATGATCAGTTAATGACTGTATCAAAAGACAGGCATCTAAAGCAAACATCAAAGTCTAGTCAAAGATACGCTACCACATTACAAGCTGCACCAGTGGTACAAACTATACACACAGGTGCAGTCATTTTGACTTGACCAGCAGACTTCACTACAAGCAGACTGGCTGTAGAAACAGGTGACATGCTTTACATTCTAAAACCAGCTGCAGGCGATTTGACCAGCAAAGTTGCAGGTGACACCATCAGTCGACTTGAGTCAAGCTCAGGCCGGCCAGTTTACACTGCTGCAACTTTCCTCTGCAGCTATCTAAAACAGTTTAATCTCACTGTGAATCTTTGGTCTGAACTGGGCTTAAAATGGAATGAATAGACTTAGGACCACTGCTAGCTCACATCCTGAGTCCAGGTAAATATTGTACTTTTGACTTCAATCCATTTATCTGACAGCTTTAGTTACTTTTCAGATTACAGATTTCATCCCCTCCCTGTCCAGTGAGAACATGAATAACCCGTTTATAAGGTTTATCCTGGTTGTGATCGTATTAAGGACGTTAGCGATTGTATCTCTCTATTGCTGTAGATTAAACTCCCCAACAGTTTTATGAAGGAGTTCAATGAGCACAACCTTAAACCTCAACAGCAGCAAAACGCAACGCACACATTAATACAGCAGCAGTGTTAATCCAAGAGATACGATCCAAATTATACAACATGATACGATGCAATGCCATTCCATACAGTACAATATAATTCATTGTCCCTGTAGGTAAATTTGTCTTGAACTCAGGAGCTGCACAACATATATATAAGAGTAAAACGTTGACAGGGCACATTTTACTGCACAATCAATACTGCATTGATAGTACTGAGCATACGACTGGACACATAAGACTCGGATTACACTTCACAAAGTGTGTGAGAGTTTGTAGACAGATGTTTTAACATAATTTTGCTTTTCCCCGCTGTTGACAGACCTGAATCCTTAAGAAAGACAAATCCTGGAGATACTGGAATAATTTTAACTTAAAGTTCAGGATGAACATGTCGAAATGGAGTCAAATCAGATACTGCTTGAAAAATCATCTTCTTACAGAACTTGGCATTGCACAACAGAATGACTAATGCCATGTTGCTAAACACTGTGTTTGTTAATACTGTGAGCATAATGTCACCCCTGCCCTTATAAAGATGCAAGTACCTCACAACTGTCAGGCACAGACATTCACATCTCCTGGAGATCCGTCAGTAGCTCACCTTGCTCTCTTTTGGCTGTGACTGTCAGTCTGTGGACAGGTAAAATACTTTTGTCTTCTCCCTTTAATGTCTTTGGGATATTTAATAAGCGCTAGTGCTGTGACCTGTAGCCCTGCTATACTGCTGGATACGTGGGTATGTTTGAGCGACCTATTACATGTTTGTGATGTGTTTTGTTTTTCAGGATGAGGTGTTCTATGATCTTTCTCGTGTTGTCGCTGGTTGTCCTCATGGCCGAACCTGGGGAGTGTATTATAAAACACATTAAATATTTATGGAACGGGGCCAAAGCCATAATCAGCGGTGCCAAGGAGGGATGGAGAGGTAAATCACAAGTGTACTTCTGCATGACTTTTTAACAGATACACCTACGGTTTACGTAATCAACAATTTTGTATAAGTCATTCATGAACATACTTTTTGGAAAAGCCATGTGGAGGTGGCAGCATTTAAAGGTTAAGTGACACTCCTCAAAATTAGGTTTATATACAGCTAATCTGAAACAGTGAATATGTCACGTTGCGATTCTTTTGTGAACTGTTTTTCCCAGCGAGACTTTTTATTTTTCTAATTATTATTTTTTATTTCAAAGTGATTTTTAGTGACTGTCAGCAGTGTTCTTTTTTTTTTGTAAATGTACTGTAAATGACTGAAGAATGCTTAATAGATTCACTAATTGCCAGTATAATATTGTTGTCATTTTCATTTTGAAAATAATCAGTACAGTAATGATAATCAAGAGCATCTTTAATGTGCAGATTATTTAAACATTATTAAATCATATTTACTAATAAAATATTTCCATCTCTTTGTCTGTTTAGCATACAAAAACAGCATGGCCAATGAGCAGACGGCTCCAGGGTAAGGACTACTGACTGCTGTTTATATCAAAGAAGACCAGCTGAAGATAACTCAAAACCTAAAATTTATATTTGAATTTCTTCTTTTAACTAGGCCTGGACCTCAATCACCGATTCCTCCAGCACCAGCAAACGTCAAGCCACCACCTCAAAAAAATACCAAGGCCTAAACCTTACTGAAGCTGGAGTTATACAGCAATGCAGTTTTTAAGCTGTGTAGTTTAGCGGGGGAGGGAAATGCATTGCCCCATAGACTTCTATAGTTTAGTGCTTTGCAATAGATAAGAAAACCTGAAACAGATATCAGGTTGATGAAGCAAAGAATAAAATGTTTTTTAAAAAAATGTGCAATGGCTTAATGTTGCTGAATAAAACCGCAAAGAAAAAAAAGTCAGACTCTGTTGTGTGTTTATACTCACGGGAATGATTTCTTGTACTTCTATATTGATGATAAATAAAGTAGTCTTTTATTTTGTAGAAATAATACTGGGAGACATGCTGTTCCTTTAATAAGCTTGTGCACAAGCTTTCAGAAAGTCAACATCAAGACATATCCCCATATTTTCACTTGTCACATTCTTAATGACACCCACTACAAAGTCCAATTCCAAAGACAAGGTCCTAGGTTTTTGCCCAAACTATTCATAAGTACATTCCTGTCTCTAGTATTAAACTGAAACTGAATGTTAAAATTTGTTGAGTTGGGCACAGTATTTGTTAAGCCACAATGACAATGACTCTAGAAGTAGGCAACAAGTCATCACTACATGAAAGCTGTTTTCAGAGCAGTTCAGACATTAAAGCTACATGGCAGTGGTGGCTTGTAATACTGAAGCCTCTTAAAGGAGAAGTCCAGTATTTTGCACTTTGAGCCCCATTCCTGGATTGTTTATGATGAAATAGAGTGGTTAAGACCAAAATCTTGACGATTGCCCCTTCTGAGAATTTGAGAGAATTTGGCTTTCCCCTGCCTGGCTTAACAATGCTGTCTATGGCCATGTGTAAATCTGTCCTAAAACCACCTTAAACGTTCGTTTTCAAAGCCATGAAACTCACCGAGTGGTCAGTGGTGTTCGTTGATGTTCCCACATAAAAATCGTAGCAAACTGAGCAATATTACCCATGCATCTCACTCGAGCAGCTGATGTGACGCTGTTTAACACCACCAAACTCTAGGAAAAACATTTGTTGTCCTTTATTACACAGTAACAGTAGAAGTGCTACAATAAAATGATTGCTTGTGCTTACATTGCTTTTTTGTTCATTTTTATTTGTGTGTGAGTACGCTAAATAATGTTTTGTCAAATAATTTTGTTGTGAATGACATTTTGGGTTGAACCATAGCCACATTTATTCATGGGTTACATACATTTTAATAGAAGAAGTTTTGTAATGGTATCAATTTTCATTTCAATATATATTCAATATTTTATTTCAGCAGTAGCAGCAACAAGCATTCAAGGTGGTTTATGTTACAGTAAATGTTCATTGTTGTTTAATCTTCTGATGCTTTTTGGAATGGTAAATGATAAATTAACCTGCACTTGTATAGCACCTTTCTAGTCTTTTTACACTATGAGTCAGATTCACCCATTCACACATGCGGTCATACACTGGTAGCTGAGGCTACTGTGCAAGGTGCCACCTGCTATTCAGTTTTTAACACACTCACACAACAATGAAACAGCCGTTGGGAGCAAATTGGGGTTCAGTATCTTGCTTAAGGATACTTCTACATGCTCCTCCGTGGAGGAGCTGGGGATCGAACCGCTGACCTTACGATTAGTGGAAGATCCGCTCTACCTTCTGAGAGGCAGCCCAAAGGCTCACAAAATGAAAAACAAAAACAAACAGACAGACTGGGAGAAGACCCCTTTCCTTTAACCCTACTTAGGTGGTTTGAATCATCATTTAAGTAGAAATATTCACATGTTCCTTGTATATCGTCACACTTTTAAGTTTTCTTCAGTATCAAAGTAATCCCATCACAAACAAGAACTACTTATAGCTAATGTGGCATACTTTTAATGCTGCAAATTTGCCAAAATGCACACAAACAGTAATGTTATGATAGTCGGTACAGTCTTGGCTTGTTTCCAGCTGCAGGTTGGGGGCCCACAAAACCAAAATAATGAGCTTTTCGGCACTGCCAACAGACCTATTACATCATTTAGGTATGAGGATTTGTTTAATTTAATAAGTAGCTCTGAAATTAATTTCTGATCTGACATTATGACAGTTAAGCTTTCGCATGCATCTACGCCCCTCCTACCTCTTTCCAACACTAGCCCTTCAGAGAGAGAAGTCCAGGTAGACTGAGGTGTCAAAAAAAAGGATGATGGATCTCTCTCTGTCGCCTGAAAACAACCTAAAGGGCATCATAGACCATTCCTGAAAATGACACCTTAATCTCCCCCATAGAATAAAACAAACACACACCAACCGAGCAAGCAAAGTTTGTTTTGGGCGGATGGGGCTTCGCTTAAAACATATCGATTGGAAATGAGATGTGGTCAGAGGACGGATGAGGTTAGAAAGGTATGTGTGTGTTTGTGTGTGTGAGGGTCACCCGTGTCATTGGCAGTGGTTGTTTACCTAGAGGCGATTGCTGGCCTCACACACAAGCCCTGCCCAGACAGAGGAGCGCGGTAAATAATAGAAGAGCTATGACAGAGGGCAGACACACACAAACACAGATCAGCATCAAGGTTAAAGATGGGTGTGGGTGTAACGGGAGAGCTCTTTATCGACACGTCATTAATACAGGAGGGGGGAGTCATGTAGTCAGTGTGGGTCCTGACATCTGCATATCAAATGCATGAGAGGTCTGTATGTCTTGATGACAGTTCAGTCAATATGATTTCAGCCACATCGGAGAGTCAGGTGACTTCCCCTCACTTACTCACATTACACATTCTCACCATGCATATTAGCTGTTGAGCCACTGGGTGAAGATCAAGTGTAATAATAATAATAATAAAAATAAAATGGTTTTGAAAACCTTTTGACACACAGTACAGATGCTTCACTGTTCAAAGTGTTATCTTTTTTTCTAGCGGAACTGAAAACAATCCTGTAGTTGTGACCTCAGTAGGTTATGGAGTCATTCAAATTGAAGTAAAAGTAAATAACATCCACCACAGCTAGTTTCATTTATATAGAATGAGATATGACCTAATTAAAATTACAATTTGGAGGGACTTACAAGTTAAAATGAAGAGCAAACAGTTTGTTGGTGTTACATAAACATGTCTGCCCCATGATCCCACCACAGCTTAAATAATTAGTTGATTAATTGATAATTTTATATCATGAAAATGGTGTCAGAATTTTAAACTGGATGTCTGCCATGAATTTTTGAGAAATTGTAATTGATTCATAATTTTTTGTTTGGATTAATGTTTGTTAAATGGTTGATAATTTTGATTCTTTTTCAACTTAATGTTAAACCAGGGAGATGAGCTGTTTTGTTTGTTGTGTTTATGTGTTATACAGAAGTGTGTGTGACTGTGTGGACCCCAGGAAAAATTGCAGATGCTTATGCTAAGAAATTCATGAGACAATCAAGAAAAAAATCAGTTGGTGATTTTTTTTAATAAATGGGCCAAACATTCCATGATTCCTAATTTTTAAATGTTGGGGATTTTTTTATTTTTTAAGACTATTTTATTTTATAATCACATTAATGGTCTAGGTCAGGGGTTAGCAACCTGCAGCTCCGGAGCCATATGCAGCTCTTTAGCCTCTATCCAATGGCTCCCTGTGGCTTTCACAAAATAACAAAAAAAACCAAAAAAAAAACAAAAAAAAAACATGAAAATAAATAACGGTTACTTTTTTTTAAAATAGACATTTCATATTTATTTATTATTGTTGTAGGCCTAAAGAAATTCTTACATTCTCAAATTGCAGAAATGTGTAGCCTATGCACTAAAATTAAAAAAAAAGATTTTAACATTTCGTCAACTAAAATGTGTGGCATGCGTCTACAACCTGACACCTTTATTTCTAAATTTTGTCAGACCTCAACAGTGGTGGCTAGTTTTGAGCGTTCCAAGCTAGGCTAGCAATGGATTTCAAATCCACAAAAGTAAAAGTCTCAGAGGAAAATATATAATTTAATAGTGGGTAGACAGTCCAAATCATAAAGGGCCCACTGCAGAGGAGCCATCTTGTGGTAAAATATATTTTTGAATGCTTATTTAGATCTATTTTTTATGTCTTAGACTTTAGACTTAATACGCAGTGTTGCCATATTTTCATTATTTTTGGTCAAATATGGCTCTTCTGATTGTTAACGTTGCTGACCCCTGGTCTAGTGTTTAGGATTTAATGGCATCTAGTGGTGAGGTTGAAGAACCAAAACTTCTCTTGTTTGCCAAGAATGTAGAAGAACTACAGTGGCCAACACAAAAATGCATACATGCAAATGGCCCTATTTAGAGCCATTGTTTAATTTTTGCTCTGGTTCTATAAACGTCTTATTCTTAGGTAACAAAAACACAACAGCTCTTATTTACGGGTGATTATAAACCAATGAAACATTGTTATGAATATTATGTTCAATTTCTGCCATTAAATGCCCCTAAATCCCACACACTGGACATTTGATTTAGACAATTATCAATGGCTAAATCAATGGAAAAAAAACAATTATATACAGCTCATAATCCTAATTTTACAAAATCCTGCATTTAAAAAGTAAAATGGTTTTTAATTTTAAAGGAATTAAATGAGAATCATACTGACAAAAAAGTTTTGTAAATGCAGTAAAATGAAAATTTTAACAAGGCATCTGTTTTTTAGATTTTTTGTTTTGTTTTGTTTTCTGTCCTGGAGTGGCCTCTTAATGCACACGTGTGAGCAGCCAGACAGGGCAAACCAGAAAGGAGGGGCAAATAGGTCATCAATCATCAAAAGTTTCAGGACAGGAACACAACAGCACGAACCCTCCATCTCTATCTCTCACATTTTATTTCCCCCCTCAACCCTAAATTACTTAAAACCAACCCTACATTATTTCTGAAACAAAATTAAAGTTACATTTTTCAAAGACAAATAAAATAAAAAATCAAATGTAATGCACGCCCTGAATGGAAACCCTGTGATCATTGCTTCTTATGTTTGTAATTTAAATTTAAATTGAATTACAGCATCATATGTTAAAAAATAACTGTCATTAAAAACATAAATATCATTATTTTAGATTAAGGACAAATATAACAAACATTTTGTACACCAGTAATTCTGAGGGACCATAACAAAAATAAATAAATAAAAAATAATAATAATAAAAAAATCCTAAAATCTTGCACAGATTATTTTTTCAATATAATTTTTATGAGGCTGATTCTTTTGTTTAGAGGCAGATGGATTTCAACCCAGTCTTTAATGTTTTCTAGCACCTGTTGCTGTGTGTCTGCAACCAGTTGACCAAAATGAACACAATGTGCTCATCCTGTGTGTAATAATAAACTTACACTTATGTGGATGGCCTGAATACAGTCTGACCTAATATACCTTTTATCCAGAAAAGCTGCTTCACAGATCATTGTTCATGTCACCCTGAGAGCTGCTTGTAACACGAGCACCACATACAGTGGAAGTGGAAAGTGAGGTGGGACCACAGAAAAAAAAAAGAGAAGAAGAAAGAAATGAGAAGACGAAGATGTAGTGAGGAAGATGAGGGTGAGGAAAAGAGTGTAGGAATAATAATAGAAGCACACCAGGTTTGAAATGAGGAGTGTGGCTATGGGATCATGTTGTACTGCTCTGGCATTAGTTCGTGTGTGTGTGTGTGTGTGTGTGTGTGTGTGTGTGTGTGTGTGTGTGTGTGTGTGTGTGTGTGTGTGTGGTGTGGGTGTTAAATGCACTGATCAATATGGTGGATGTCACCAATCTCCCAAGTAGTGGCCGAATGTGGATACAATCCCCCAGAGCAATTACTGCTCTCTCTCCCTCTCTCTCTCTCTCTCTCTCTCTCACTTTCTGTGTGTGTGTGCGTGTGTGTGTGTGTTAGCTTGCTCTTATTTTTCAGCTCCTTGCTCGTCTCAGCACAGAGCAGCAGAGAAATAGACAGTCTGACAGGTAGACAGCTGACATACAGACAGAGAGACATTAAAAACAAACAGGCAAATAGGCAGAAAAACAGACAGATATACACAGCGGATATCAATAAACATATCAAAAATATCTTATGAAACTTCAAATTTTCTGTTTGTTTCGCTGCCTCCAGGAGCAAAATGAAAACTGCTCACTTCATTATTTCCTTTGTGCTCTTGTTCCTGTCGCATTGGATACAGGAATTCATAAAGGAGAAACTGCAGGTTAACTTAAAAAAGGTTGTTATATAGATGAAGTGTGGTGCAACATGTCAGGGGGTCTTTCTTGTTTGATGGTAATGGTGGTACAGTAAAATGTAGGGGTGGGCGAAAAAAATCAATACAGCATAGTATCGCGATATTTTGTGTGGCGATATTGTGTCGATACACAGACGCCATGTATCGATACTTTATTATATACATTATTACATTTTGCAAATGCACATTTTAATACAACTTTTGGTACTAGAATAAGAACATGAAATTGCTTTTTAGGTCCACTAGATGGCGCTCTTTTTTTTTTTTTTTTTTTTTTTTTCTAGTGAGGTCAGCAGAGGTCTCAGTCGGCGGCATTTGGTAGGAAGTTCATTAAAACAAAGATGGCGGCACCAGAGAAAGAAAACTTATTTGGGATTTTTTTTAAACACGTAAGTAAATAAGGACTGAGAATAAATTACTCTGGGAATACTACGAACATGAGGGCTCACCTCATACGTCACCATCCAGAGTTAGCGTTAGCTGCTGACGGCCAAGCTAATGCAAAACCAGTTCTGCCAAAAAAATCAACCAGCACTGGACACACTTAACTTGACAAAACTACCATCCAACTCTGAGAGAGCGAAGAAAATAACAGAGTCCATCACAAACATCATGTGCAAAGATCTGCATCCATACAGCGTTGTTGAAAACAAAGGCTTTTTTTACATGCTAACAACGCCTCCTGTGAAATGCAACACAAGAACGGGGGATAACGGGAGTTAGCAGGATACCTGCATGTGAAGTGTTTCTCTCATACGTTTAATCAGGCCTTGTAGAGGGCGTTAAATCTGCCAACAGTTCAGTTTGTCAGGTGTATGCAGCATTTCTGACAGGTTTGACGACGGTGTTGGTCAGTCTGTCTGCTTTGCATCACAGTTTGCTGCAATAAAAATGATTAAAGTCTGATGAACAGACTGTCAGGACCCAAGGTTCCCCAACAGAACATTGCATTGTATGTAATTCACTTCATTTGTCAGTGGTTTTGATGTGTTGGCTTATTGGTATATATACACCTGTCCTGAAAGGCCCCGAAGTCTGCAGTACAACTAATTAAGGGGCCCCATCAAGCAAGCAGCACCACAAAGACAAAGGAACTCTCCAAACAGGCCAGGGTTAAAGTTCTGGGGAAGACCGGATCTAAATGTGGATATCTGAAAACTAATCTGCCAACAGAGGGCTGCCCACCAAAACTCAAAGACCAGGCAAGAAGGGCATTAATCAGAGAGACAACAAAGAGACCAAAGATAACCCTGAAGGAGCTGAAAAGCCACACAGCGGAGATATGAGTATCTGTCTACAGAACCATTTTAAGCCGTACACTCCACAGAGCTAGGCTTTATCAAAGGCCCATTACCTAAAATCCCAAATAACAAACCCATTTAAATTACAGGTTGTAATGCAACAAAATAACAAAAACGCCAAGGGGGGTGAAGACTTTCGCCAAGGCACTGTGTGTTTTGACTGGTATTTGACATACATCATAAAGATGTGCCAGCGCACAGTGTTGGAAGTGTGTTTTCAGCTTTGGAAATGACATCTAAATTACTATCTACTATCACTTTTTAGGACAATTATGTGCAAAGCTGACGGCAGCATTCTCCGTGTTGTTATGTCCACTCTTCTTGAGCTGAGTATTAGCAAAAGCCTCCTTGAGCTACAACAGACACACACACACATATAAACAGATATGCAGCTTCCCCCCGCTGAGTAAATCCATTAAAAGTTGAAGGCTTGTTTTGATTCCGCTTTCTGGTTTGACTGAGCTTCATAAAATCACGGCAGGAGGTCCGTGTACAGCTGTGTCATCCTCGACTGTCAGCGCTATACATGACCGGGTGAGCCAGCAGAGGGCTGTGTAATACTTCATGTGTATGGGAGTTTTATGTGTATTCATGTGGCACATCTAAAGAGACAGTTTAACAGCGGCCATGCAGTGAAAGCAACACACAAGCAGCAGCAGCAGCAGCAGCAGCAGCAGCAGCTTCAGTCCCCGGGTGCTTACACTGGATGCACTGGAGAAAATATTGACTTGACACATAAAAAAGACACCTTTGGTTGAGCAGGTGTGCAGGTGAAACGCGTGCCATCACACAGCAGGTGTACACAGCTGCAGTGGATAAAATAAAAGCATATTTGCTCCTTTAGACAGACAACCAAAAAACAGTGAAGCGTGACTTGTGTAGACAGGACGTGGGAAAACTGCATTGAGCTGTGTGGCTCATGCACACATGGATGTGGAGCGCAAGTCAATCGAACAGAAAATTTAACAAAACAATTGAGCTATTTAAGTCATTTATCAAGTAAAGATGCCAAATAATTGTCAAGTCTAGCTTCTAAAATGTGTGTTTTTGATGGAGTTTTTTGTCTTTAAATTAAATACCTTTAAGAATTGGATCTCCACTCAGACAAAGAAAGCAATTTAGAGATGTCACTGGATTTAACGGAATTATAATGAAACTTTATTCACTATTTTCGGACATTTAAAGAAGACAAAATGATTCATCTGTCATGAAAATCATCGTTACTTGCAGCCCTAATATACACAACTGAAGAGGAATAAGAAGACACGCAAGCAAACGCTCACATGCACATGCTTACGCAATTTCACACTGATGGTGATTAACCATTATTACCAAGAATCTTTGTTCCCCTTCTCCAGAGTGGCCCTAGTTAAATGATAAAGTGCCTGAGCGAGACATTAAAAGAGACACACTGAGCAGACAGAAAGAACAAGACTAACTCCTTTTCTTCTGTCAATCCACCAAATCCACACAGAGAAAGAAGGAGCTGTCTGCTCAGATCAAAGTCGAACACGAGCTTGATGCTCGGTAACAGAGAAAAAGCTGTGATCCCGGTGTCATGCAGGCTGATCTTATTACAAACCTCATTACGTGTAGCAAAACGCCACATGGCAGACTTTTTTAATCCAAAGCTCATAAAATGAGAGACAGTCACAAATCGGGGTTAAGACCTGCTGCTTCACACCGTAGGATTAAACCTATGAAGCGTAGCAATCATAACATGACCGCCCCCTTGTTGTATTAAAATCAGTTATCCCACTCAGTTAACAGACACTCAGGAGGGAGTCTGCTGGTGGGATTCCCCATCAATGTGCATCGTATGTTGCATTTCTATTGTACTTCTGAGACTAAAAGCTTGTACTACAATACTCGCTCTTAGAAATTACGATTGTATACACCTAATTTCAAACAGCAAATATGTTTTTGAGGACAAAATAATGCCAAGCATAGGGCTTAGATTTCAGATTTTGTAATTCATTCATTCATTTTCTGTAACCGCTTGTCCTGCTGGGGGTCTCGGGTGGGCTGGAGCCTATTGTAGCTGACATCGGGCGAGAGGCGGGGTACAATATCTTAACAATAGTGAAGCCAGTTTGATTTGGTTAGATCAGGACTATGGAATATTAAATTATCCATCTTTCCTCACTACATCTTGGCCTTTCTTACCCTCAGGTGTACATAAACTACACCTGATAAACTCCTTTTTTAAAATAGAAAAATGTAAAATAATTGGTTATCTTAGTGTTGGCTATGAGAAGCAGGTGATTATTGGTCATTGATATTAGCTGCGAAAATCCATATTGTGCATCCCTAGCACATAATATTGAGTGACTGCAGAGAAAAATATAGAGGTGCAAATAGATTAGGAGATGGGAAGACCGCAGTAAATAGTTTGGGCTTAAAAAAGACACCATGGGGCTTTGACACTTTGCTTGACCTTTTCAGTGAGCAAACGCTAAATGGGAGGGTGGCTGCATATGATCCGGTAACACTGCGCTGCTTGCTGGTCTTAACATCACGTCACAATATCTTTGTGTGAGGTCTTTAAGTGCAGAACAGGGTGATATTTTCAAGCTGAGGTGAGTCAGTGGTGAAAGAGTAACTTAACAGCGTCTGAAAATCTTGTCCATGCAGCACATTTATGACCAGACCAATCACTGATGTTGACTGTGGTCAGACTTAAAACTTTCAACCAGAAAGGGTAGTAAAACAGTGCCTCTCAGCCCAGTGTTAAGTTACTCTTTAGGTAACAGTAACAATACCACAATGTGGAAACACTCTGTTACAAGCTTAAGTCCTCTATTCAAAATTTAACTTAAGTAAAAGTACATACATTTTAACATACGGTACTTATAGTAACAAAAGTAAAAGTACTCATTAGGCAGAATGGTCTATTTATAAATAATGTTTATGATATTATTGGATTGTAATTAGTGATGCATTCAGCCCTGGTGATCAATAACATCTGTCTTAACCTATAATAACGCTTCATTTATTTGTTGATCATGTTTTGTGGTTTGTCATCTGAATCTGTAAAGTAACTAGTAACTTAAGTGATCAAATATCTTTGTGGAGCTGACAGAGTGGAAATATCAGAAAATGGAAATACTAAGGTAAAGTGCAGGTATCTTAAAATTGTACTTAAGTACAGCAGGTGAATAAATCTAGCTCAGTCAGGACTACTTTAATCAAAGAAAACTATTTCCATTTGCAATATTATATTTCGCAGTTAGGCTCTGTTCTGGGGCCCCTCTGCCTTTCCTAGGTCTACACAGAAAGCCTCCTCCACGTGCCTACGTGGAAAGCCTTGAGGCAGAGAGAGCACACCTCCCTGCCCTTCCACGCGCAAACAAGGAGAGCCTGAGGCAGAGAGAGCAAACCTCCCTGCCCTTCCATGTGTCTACATGGAAAGCCTAAGGCAGGGAGAGCAGCAGCAAAGACCCCCCGGAACAGAACAGAGCAGCATCAATGACAAACAAAGATTACATTGATAAGTCAGACACAGCATGAAAAAGAGGAGCTGGGGTGGAGGCAGGTTGCAAAGCAGCTTGCAGAGGAAGCAGCAACAGTAGGCAGGTCAGAGCAGTTTAAATAGGGCGCCCTGAATAAGATTCATCAATTGGTTGCATAGAAAGGAATCATGTGATCTATCAGCTGACTCCCTTCCATCAATCAATCAGCTGCTCCATCAGTTGATTGGCTGTTTGAGATCATTTCCATCATTCAGGCCAGTTACTATATTACTATTTTAAAATCACTATCATACTTGGGTGTAGTATCTTTTTCCAGTCTAGATTTTATCTTGGGGTTTTCGTCATTATCATGTAGAGCAAAAATTAAGCAAAAACTGAAAGACACATCCAGTGCACTGCACAAACACCCTCCAAGGGGATTTCAAAGTAAAACCACCTAAAAATAAGGAGAGATATGTTTCAGGCCGTGTCCATTTGTGTAATTAGAGCCATTCCAAAGACAGTCAAATTATGTTATTTTCTTGCCGTTTATTGTTCTTGCTTGATTTAGTATAAAAACATGCCTCTAGCTGGGTTTTGATTTGATATACAAAACTGTTTCCAACCATTTGCTAGATTAAAAACCTGTGGAGTGAGCACATTTGTGATTTCTCTTTTTCTTTTTCCCACTTCGCCCCATATGTTCACGGAGTACACTGTGAAGAACAGATTTAGGCTGTCACAAAATGTGTCATCTTGTGACTTTTTAAAGCTAAACATAAATTCTACTGTATGGGTTGATTGCTTCAGATTCAATATTTCAAACCTAAACATTGTACATCATAATGGATTTTTTAAAAAGCTCCTATAAAGATAAATTGAGCCTTCTTTTGTCTGTTTTTTTGAAGGATGTGAACAAAACGCAGTAAAGATTGTGACATTAAATCACATCCTTAAAAGCATTAAAATAAGTGACAGACTTTGGCATTAATTAATCACACTTAACCCTGGACATTCACTCAATAAAATTAAATTCAAGCCAATAAAACTGCCTTAGGTTTTTGCTGAGAAAGTTAATTTCCGACACTCACTGCAAATACCTATATGTAGCTGCCATAGTTTAGGATTCAATGAATGAAATAACAGCCAGACTGCAGCCGTACATACAGTATGAGGTAAGGGAACACTGGTGCGGTTTAACGTCACCACAAATAAGGCAGCTATTAAACACAGACATGGATGAATGAAAATGCATTTTTAGGGCAGATTTCCTTCTGCTCCCTTCATATTCCCTTCACAGTAAGCTGAGACCTGTGGGTTGCGGGGGCCAATATTAGTTAAGTATTTATTTACAGATCCTGGCAGAGCTGTCCTGTGAATAATTCATCTTCCATGCTCCGAGGAGTCTGTTGACAAGACAGCCTGACGCAGGAGAAAGGAAATCAATGCAGCTATGATGGGCAGCAGACTCCTGCATATCTGCTTCTGACCTGAACCTAGCTATAGGTGTGTGTGTGGGTGTGTGTGTGTGTGTGTGTGTGTGTGTAGTTACAGTAGTTACAATACCGCCCTATGTAAAGTGATCAGGTCTTGATCTGCTGATCTGAGTGAAACAGTGTCCGTCGAGGGCAGACATGCCGCAGGGAAATGTCATCTTCACGTTCCTCCTGTTATACGCTGTAGACAGTAACTCTAGCATACTGCTACACCTGAACCCTCAGTTACAGACAGCAAAAGGCTGATGTGGTGTACAAATCACTTAACTGTAAATTGAATGGATCCGATAATGTGATTTGTATTTTGCAGTATAGACTTGCATTATTCAGCCCAGTCACCAGAGAAAATGTTGGCGTAGTACGTTTCTGCAAACCATGAATTCATTAAATTTGCATATTTCATACGAATTCTGTCAAAATTTCTAAAGTGACATAATATATGAGCTGACTTTGTTCTCAGGGGAGGGGATGGTGGATGGCATGTCACCTCTGCAAGATGTTTACCAAGCTGCAGATCACGGTTCTAAACCAACAAACAGCAAAAGTGGTTGTTTAAGCGAGTCATTGCTGTGTTTCTATCAGCTTTTTAGGCTCCAATTGCAGGTATTTTGTAGAGACCAGTCAGTGTTTGTAGTGGCCTTTTAAGCCACCAGTTGTGGGTGTTTTGTAGCAACCAGTCTGTGTTTCTAGTGGCCTTTAAGGCTCCAATTTTGGGTGTTTTGTTGCAACCAGTCGGTATTTCTATTGACCATTTAAGGCACCAATTATGGGTGTTTTGTAGCAACCAGTCTGTGTTTCTCGTGGCCTTTTAAGGCTCCAATTGTGGGTGTTTTGTAGCAACCAGTCTGTGTTTCTCGTGGCCTTTTAAGGCTCCAATTTTGGGTGTTTTGTAGCAACCAGTAGGTGTTTCTAGTGGCCTTTTAAAGCTCCAATTGTGGGTGTTTTGTAGCAACCAGTCTGTGTTTCTCGTGGCCTTTTAAGGCTCCAATTTTGGGTGTTTTGTAGCAACTAGTCAGTGTTTCTGGTGGCCTTTTAAGGTTCCAACTGTGGGTGTTTTGTAGCAACCAGTCGGTGTTTTAAGTGACATTTTTAGGCTCCAATTGTGGGTGTTTCCATAATAACATGCAAATGTAACATATTGATGGTTTGCATTTTTTTCTGGCAATTAGGTTGGCTTTCCTAGCTTCTGCATCCTACATATGTATATTTTTTCCGTGTGTGAAATTGGTGGAATGCCTTTCTAATTACCTGACTGCTTTTGACTTGTTTTTAGCAATGCTGCCACATTCCCACATCTTGGCAGTCAAGTTGGGGAAAGAAATCTCATCATTACCTTCACCAGTGAGATTCTGTTTTCTGTTTGGTTTGTTTATTTGTCAGCAGGATTGTGGAAAAAAACTACTGTCCCAGTTCTCATGAAAGTTGGGGGAAGCATCATAGCATCACATCAGAAATATTTTGTCACTTAGCACCTGTGTCCACATGGCATTTTTTTCCTCAATGCTGGCATCTTTTTTCAATTGTTCTCAATGAAGAGTGAGCATATGTGGCCGCCTATAGAAAAAGCGCAGAGCCTAGTGTCTTTTGTCAAAGTGCTCCATCTTTTTTTGTGTAGCCACTTTGCATTGAAAATCTAAGAACTTTTCAAAAAGGTGCTGGTGCCATTTCTTTAGCGGGGCTACCGTCTACCATCACAATAAAGACAGAAAAGCCCATGTTTTGGGAGCAGATCGGTTGGTGGACACCAGATGTTGCTGGTCAGTGTTGTGCTTTTATCACTGTTCACTTTGTAGGCTTGTTTTTGACTGTGTAGCCAACCCTCTGTTAATGTAGCATTACGTTAGCTACCTAGCTAATGTTAGTGTCAAGATAGTGTTGTCATAGAAACATATCTATGCAGAGCACGTCATTAAAAATAGCCCCAGGAGCTCTTATTTTATGAAGCACTGGGATAAACTGCTCCCCAGAGCCCTGCCACCACTTTCCTGCTGAAGAAAAACGCTTTGTGGACACACGCCCTTAATTTAGAGGACTTGTTAAGACAAGACAAAGACAAAGACAGAACTTGTAATGTGAAAGTAGTGCAGTGAAAAGACCAGTTTGGAGTATTCGGTATTCCACTTTTCTCTGCCCAAACTCCGTCCTCCTCACTTTCCGCCCTCATTGAATCTATAACCAGCCCTTTCCACTACTGTTTGTCTGTTTCCTATCTAAAATCACTCAGTCAACGTCACCCCCTCTCCCTCTTCCTCACACATACACACTCTCTTTCTTACATCCTTTAAATCTCCTCCAGCAGAATGAAGACAAACTGTGGAGAGATAATTGGACACTAACATGAGTCAGAGCGAGATGAATGAAGACAGATGACAAGCCTTTTTTCTACGATGTCTTTGCTCCTCACGGGCAAATTCAACAACACACCGAGCGAGGCTGTGTTGGGTTTTCATTTCATCAATAGGAGTAACAACAGTAAAAAACCTAAAATGAAGCTGTCTCTTTATTCAACTTAAAAACATAAAAAGCTTTTCTCCTTGTCTTCTCTATGCAGTATATTGTCCCCTCTGTGCCTGTTCTTTACCAGGGTTCTTTCCATTATGCGATTGTTATTGACATATTTTAATGTTGCAGTGTTGTATCAGTCTGTATTTGTTTTTTGTTTTTTGTTTGTTTTTTTTACAGAAGAAGAAAGATCCCTATGAGCTGAGTGTAATATTTTGCATTTGACAGATGCAGAATCTGGTAGAAACAATACCTTTACTTGAAAGTTTTGACAGTCATATCAATATTTTATTCGCTTTTCCAAAATCAAAAACAGAAGAATAATGGTAATCTTAGCATGTCTGGCTTTTTTTCATTTTTCTCATTGGGCAAAATATTCTTAATATCTTTTGAGGATATTGTAATAAAGTTCTCTGAGAGAACACAATACTTCTGCACCTTCTCCAGTGATTCATTTTTGATGTAGTGAGTCCACAGGACCCACAGGGGATTATTTCAGTGGGTCCCCAATAAAAATATGTGTTTTTTGACAAAAAAAATATCACGTCAAAGTGATGTTTGATGTTATGTGGTTATAGTAATGTTTAAATTGATGTCTGTTGAAAATCTATCTGAAAATTAAACAAACAAAATCCTAAATCTGAAACCTCTAAAGACTGCATCTTTATATAGCCTACAGTCTATGTGGAAACATTATACAAATGTCACATGGTTGGTATAGAGCACCAGAATCAGCTATCCAGTATCAACTAAATCTAATGTGATATATGATTGTGATTTGTGATAATTTCCATAGAGAAATTTTTGTATTTTCCTTCCACTTATTGACACTATGAACAAAATGGACTCGCATTTTGCGTCAGATGTGTGATATTTACAGTAGCAAATTGCCAGCTGCCAGTAAAAATATGTTTTCAACACAGTGCATCCTCTGGACGATAAAAACCTTTCAGATTTTAATGCATCAGGTACGCAGGACGTGTAACTAGCATCATCACTGCTTCTTTTGGGTCTGTTCTCAGGCTTTAGGAAATATAACTCATGATGGGAGACTTTGGCCAATCACGGGTCATTTCAGAGAGAGGGCGCTCCTATTGGCTGTTCTACAAGTGCAGATGCGCATGCACATCCCCTCAGATGGTGAAAGACTGATTCAGTGGCGGCCAATCCTGCGGAAAAGTTGATATTTCAGCATGGACAAAAACTGCCTTTATACTGCAAAGCAACCCAAAGAAGGAAGACAGACTTATCAAAAATAAAGTCTTAAGGAGAGTCTGACAATAAATGAAATAAAATAATTGTCAATATCGGCAAAGCGTTACAGAGATGGACAGAAAAGGTTGCTAATAGTTTAGCTTCTCAATCAAAGTCAAAGGTAAATATCTGCAGCTCAGTCAAGTTTTTGTTTATGTAGCTAGCTAGAGCCTCAAATCATCTTAAAGGCTCACGTATGAAAAAAAGGACGTAATTCTCTTAGAATTTATGCCATATAATGGCATTGGGAACACGACTGACATGATGGTAGACACTTGTAGTCGCACAGGTTACTCACATACGTATGCCCATGCTTGTCTGGTGGGAGGGGCTTAGGACAGAGCGAGAGCTACAGGAGGATGGTGTATTTTCAAAATCTGCTTTTTTCGCCTTTTCTAGAAAACTGCCTCCCCAAAGTATAAAGCTAACTGTATTATTTTGTGAGGTGACCGATTGGGACTATTCCATCCACTGCGTAGGAGGACCTCTGTCCCGTTGTTTACTGGATTTACAAATTATAAATATTATGAATATGTTTGTCTGTATAATAGAGCTCATAATCTCCTTTCTGGTCCCCAAAAATCAGCTTGTTAAGTCAGCCACATTCTATTTAACAGTACCAAAAAAGTCTGTTCAATAAAAACCCAGCACACAGGGAGATGTTTGTACTTTTCCAAATCAAAGACAAGGACAAGCCCAGTAGTATCACACTTCACTAGATGGTACTTTTTTCAAGGTTTGAAAGGGCTGATTGAAATAATCAGCAGGCCTCCACACAGCCCTCCCTAACAACTCTGAAATGATGTTCCAAATACAGCAAAGATGCCAATTACCTCTCACCGCTGGAGAGGTAATTGCAGTGTGCATGGAAAGTTTGTGCATAGTTATAATGTGACGCTCTTTCCATGATTCCCTGCCAGTTTACACTTCTCTCCTGCAATTAATCACAGATCACTTTAGAGATGCTAAAACCAGAGGAAAATGTCCAACACTTCATTCATCTGTCTCTCATCCACCCATCTGAGTTATTTCCACAGCTGTATGCACTGTATATTGGCAAAGTGGTTCTTTGGGGATCCATAATGGGAAAAATGTTAACATCAAGGTTATCCAAACAGCAGAAAAAGCATACTGCACTGTGAGTCCAAGACAAAAAAGTCTGACTGTAAGTAACATGAGCGAAAAATATACCTGCTGAGAAATGGGTGAATTCAAAAGTTTAAATGTTCAGTGTGGAATGTAACATAATAAGTATGTTTTCTTCAGTGTATAATCACTGGAAAATAAGAACTGTTGTGTTTTTATTACCTTAGAATGAGCTATTTATATCTACATAGGGAGTGAGTCCTTCTCCACTAAAATCACCATGTTGAACCACCATGTTGAACCTGCATGTTTCTACAGTAGCCCAGAATGGACGAACCAAACACTGGCTCTAGATAGGGCCATTTACATTTTAGCATCATCCAACACAGCTTACAGCCCTGCTGTGACAGATCTTTTTAATGTGTAACTGCTTTATTCAGTGTTTCTACCAGTTTTAAATCACCTGATCACAATGAACACTGTAGTAATTCTAACTGGGAGACATTTCAGCTTGTTGCAACCTGCAGTCCCCACAGCTACATGCCATCAAATCCCCTTAAATCTAAGGGTGCTTTCAGACCTAGAGTTGTCTTGCTTTGGTCTGAATCAGGGACTAATTTTGTCACAAAGTCGCATAATTGCCTAGAGTTGGTTCGTGCTCTCACTGCAGCATTTACAAGCAGACCAGATAAAATACCTTGTGCAAGAAGGCTGCTCTTGATTGGTCAGAATTTCCATGTGGGAAAAATCCAGGAAGTAAACAAAACGTTGAAGAAGAGTACTCTTGCAAGATAAATGTGACACTTTCTAATGTCACAATGGAGGGACAACTACGCAGGTTGATTTTAGTGCTGCTCATCGTGGACTATATTGCTGTCATTGTTCATTTGAGTCAAACCATACAGTTTGAAAACGAGGCGTGGCTCCAACTAGAAAACAATGTTTTGATGCATTGGATGTGCTGAATGTGCATATTAAGGCAGTACAGGAGGAGGCGCACATTAATAATCCTCCAGGACTGTAACATGCTCATGTTTAACCCAAACAATGTGTAATGTGACTGCAGTTGGTTTGGATCGAGGTTGGAACACGTACTCACCGCAAACGAACAACACCAGAGTTCGTTTGTAACCGGACCAAGACCACCTCTTACAGACTGCTTTCTGCATACCACATATTAGCCTTTTGATTATTCAATTCCATGCTCAAAGATGTTTGCATGCTTTAGGTTTCATCATCAAAACTGTTAAGACAAAATCAATAAAGATTGAAAATATTGCCAAAAACATTTGAGTCAACATCTCAGGGTACAGTATGTGTAAGAAAAAAAAAGAAAGAAGAGACAGTGCGGTCACTCCGATGGCAGATATTTTTAGTGTATCTAGTAACTGAGAGGACCATGAAACAGGACACTGGAGCTTTATGGTGAGTTGTGTCTAAATGTGTTTAAATTTAAAAGAATCCCACTGGAATTCCCCTGACCCCCGACAAGACTCAACATTAAACAGCTTTACGACTGCCCTCAAAAACATCTGCAGTTTCACATTTTTAAAAAATCCCAGAGGGTAACCTCCAAGATCCAAAAATGAAGCAGATTTACAAGGTGAAATAGTTTTTAACTGTTAGAAATACAATGACATAATCCTGAACAAATTGAACAATTAGAATACTATGTGATAAGTATATTTTCTTTTGTATATAGTCACCTGAAAATAAGAACTGTCGTGTTTTTATTACCTTAGAATGAGCCATTTATATCTACACAAGGAGCAGGTTCTTGTCAAAGTAGTCTACCATGTTTCACTTTGTTTGCCATGTTTCTACAATAGCCAAAAATGGACAAACCAAGCAGTAGCTCTAGATA
Source organism: Cephalopholis sonnerati (assembly GCA_019142605.1). Classification (NCBI taxonomy): domain Eukaryota; kingdom Metazoa; phylum Chordata; class Actinopteri; order Perciformes; family Serranidae; genus Cephalopholis; species Cephalopholis sonnerati. Next base: position 18,298,250 of record JAGQAX010000009.1, read on the forward strand.
AGGCCATTCATGTTTATATGTTGGCCACTGTAGTTAGCAGCCCCTGTTCATCGAGCCAAACAACCTCGGAAAAACACTGATTTTTAATGTTAAACAGCTTTATTCAGTGTTCTTACCAATATAAATCACCTGGTCTGTTTGTTTCGGAGAGGAAGAGACCTCAGCGGATAATTTGGCTCCTGGTAAAAACTGTCTGGATCTTAAATTATCAGAGAAAACAAGCTGAATAGCACAGGAGAGACACTGATTCGTAACGTAAAATTGCTTAATTCAAAGGTTTTACTGGTTTTAATCACCTGGTCAGTTTGTCTTGGAGAGGACGAGACCTCTGTGGATAGTTTGGCTCCTGGTGAAAACTTCCTATACAATGAACTGAAGGAATCCTAACCAGGAGTTCATGCTTGTTCAGCTGGTTACAACTTGCAGCCCTCACCGCTAGAATTTTAACATTACAGTCTCCACATTACTTGAACAGATCTGGCGCCGCCTGTTACAACTTTTATCCATTAGTGGAGTGGAGGCGTCAGGGGACGGCTCAGTCTCATGCTTCATATGTGTCCACTGCAACTACTTCATTTTTTTTTGTTTTCAAATTTCTGATGCTTCCACTCAGGTGAAAACTGAAAATGCACATACAAAAAGTGAATGGAAACACATGCCTCTCTCTCTCTGCCTGTAAAGTGTTTATTGGATTAAACCTAATCCTCTTGAGAAGGGCGGGAAGCCTGTCATCTCTTGATCGTGAGGGAAGCTTGTTCACCTTATATACACATACACATACACTGTATATAGGCTCACATCATTACAGTGACACAGGCATGCCTTAAGTTAAGCATCTCTTCCCCATGAATGATTCAGTGAGGCACAAATACATTCCCAGAGTCTCATGTTAGAACCACTCACACTTCTCCTTTATCAGATTTTTTTTTTTCTCCCTCAACCACCAAACACACTCGACCTACATAAAACATCCATGACAACAGCCGCTGGATTATCTGGTGCCACAAGTAGCTGAGTGGCAAACAAGACTAACTCAGATGAGACCTCAAGTGTGTTCACGCTTTAGAAATATTGTGGTTAAAATAAAAACTGTAAAAATTAGTTTTTTATGGTAGCAAACAAATGCAGTCCAAACAAATTATACATGTCAGGGTGACAAAGGCCGAACTCTAAACCAGTCCCTGGCTGGAATACCATCATCAATAAAGCAGAGTCCCCTTCCCATTAGGGATAATAGAGATATTTATGTCTTGCCAAGAGTTAGATGAGAAGATACGTTGCACTTTGATACAGCCAGGAGACAGTTAGCATAGCTTAGCACAAACACTGAAAGCAGATGGAAACAGCTAGCCTGGCTGTGTCCTAGCCAGAGACTGAAAAAAACAATGGACATAGGTACCATGATGTCACCCACTGCTTTGTGGACTCCCGTTCTGAAGCATTTCAGCCATCCTAAGTGCTATATTGTTGGCAACTGGACTTGCTTGAGTTTTTTGAGGATGTTTCACCTCTTATCCAAGAGGCGTCTTCAGTTCGGTTTGAAACCGAACTGAAGACGCCTCTTGGATAAGAGCCAGAAGTGACCATACTTGAACCAGACGTTGGAGCTGTGAGGGACGGATTGCTGGATCTGACAGACTGTCACTCAGAGCGCCCCGCCATTAGCAACGGGTGAGTTACATAAAAATTCACCCTCTGTACAGTGGTCAAGAGGGTGGAAATAAACTATAGAGACCAAAACTGATTTTGTATCAGGTTGTAAACATGTTTATTTTTGCTGTAAATTTAGGCATTTAAAATGGGGGTCAATGGGGATTGACTCGCTCTTGCAGCTAGCCTCAAGTGGCCATTAGAGGAACTACAGTTTTTGGCACTTGGACGCTGCCGCTTGGTTCTAACAAACAAACTGCAACAAAATTTACCTTCCAGCACCTCTGAAGTTCACTAATGAACACGATATATCTTGTTTGTTTGATCTGCACAACAAACACAGTTTAATAATGTCATATTGTGGTTGTGGGTGTTTTGGCACGACTATTTTTAACTCTCAAATGTCAAACTATGCCTTTGACATAAATCATCTTTTCCATTGTCTTTTTCATTTTTGTCTGAATACATTTCCCTCCTAGCTTCTGCTCTACAGTTTATCAGCTGCTGACGTAAAAGCACGCTGGGAAAGACAGCAAGCAGTAAATATCTGCTGAAGCTGAAAATGCTGCTTGCCAGCATGTGACACACATGGCAATGACAGTCTGGCAAATTGATTTATATATCACAATTCATTACACGTAAACTCAAAGAGCTTTACAATAAAAGGCATAACATTTGAGAACATAGGAAGAATAAACAACATGAATATAAAAAAACAGCATTAGCACGAAATCTCAACATCAACACAAACTGAAAACACAAACACATCAACCTACACAAATGGAAATCCCTGCCCTATCACAGCCAACTGTGCAAGAAGTGCATGCAAGTACACCCACACACACAGACACAGACACACACACATACAAGTGAGTAATTAACCATAAGCCCAGGATGACAGGAACGTTTTAATTTTGCTTCTTAATGTGGACACACAGTTGCCATGGACCTCAGTCAGCAGGCAGAGAGAGTGAAGTGGATCTAATGCATTCACCATATAAACACTGTCTTTCTTCTCTGTCTATACAGCACGTAATCTGCATCTTTATCGGCATTCTTTCAACCTGTGATCAGTCTAGCCTTCTAAGCAGTCTCTCATTTCTCATCTCATACCGACAATTACAGAACAATTACATTTCATAGCTGTGTGTTTGCAGACCTGCTGTTACGTATTATGTATGTATTTATGTTGCTGAGAGGAGACAGAGACAGAAAAACAAATAAGAAAACCAGCAATCACCATCGCTTTCTGAGAATAGATCCAATAATTCAGACGTTTTTGGAGGCATGAAAAGCAGCGAGAAACCCTAATGAGACAGGATAAAAAACTGTGCAGCGGAAAAAGATAAAGACTGATGGAAGTGACAGGTGACATATAAAAGATGAATGAAAAGACTATAAGGGATTCCTGAGGAAACGACAGGAATGATTAATGAGGCGGGGGGAGAAAAAGATGACAAACCATAATCTTTTCTAATCCCTGTGCCACCTGTATTGTGTTCCGAGTCAAGGTTTGCAAAGATGTGGGTGCTTATAGATGTATATTTTTTTAATCAAAGTTGCAGATATTACTATATATGAGCAGCAGATGACTAAAGACTGAGGGACACAGGGAGAGACATGGAAAGACATACTATGGGACCATCTTTTTTTTTTGGCTGGTTTAAACCTTCTTTTACCTGTGTTTTATGTTTCCTGCTGCAATAGGTTGCTAACAGTCATAGCAAAGGAGGTTCTCTTTTGACAAGCACTGCTCAAAAATGTTTTCAGTAGTACAGCTGGAGAGAAAAACTGGGAGAAATAACACTCCTGCTTTTGATTTTACCCCCACAGTACCTCTAAATAACTGAAAGGATTAACAGAAAATGGTTAAATTAAAAGCCACAGCCAGCCTGTTCGCTTAGTTTAGCACAAGGACTGGAAACAGAAAATCTCAAACTATTCCTTTAACATCTGATTTTCACCTAAAATGGTTCTAGATCAGCCTCTCAACTGGGGTGCCGCAGCACCCTGGGGTGTCGTCTGGTTCAGTCAGGGGTGCCGTCATAATGCATTTAAAATCCATGAAACTGCAGATCATTAGCCACCTCGTACATCATCACAATTAGATTCACTTTCCTCAAGTTACATGTCAATGTCAAGATCAGCAGATGAACAGGCCCATGTCACCACACAGTAGTGTTGCATGTATGTAGTGACAGCGTAGCATGCTAACAATCTCTGATACAGTGATGCATGCGTAGTATGAAAGGTTGAGTGAAGCAGTGGCTACACACAGACTGGCATGAAATGTTTTTGAAAAGAAAGGTGCCAGAATAAGACACAGTAACTTTGAATCTGAGCCATTAAATTCAACATCACCTTCAATTTTGTCATCTGCTGGTGGTACCCCAGCAACAAATGGAGGATATGGCTTTTTCTGTTGGTTGGAGATTGATCAATCTGATCTTTCTGGAGGGATTAAGGGGGGTTTCACATCAGGGACCCAGAATTGGATCCAAGAACACTTAACTTCAAAGTCTAGTTTGTTTGATTATTGTGAATACTATGTATCGTACCTGGGCATGCACTTGGAAAGGTGGTCTCGAGGATGGTTCATGTGTTCTCCGGTACGATACGCATCAGGTATGAACACCAGCTGCACCAAAACATGGAAGTGAACTGCTATTTAACGCTACTACAAGGAGTTTTTATGGAACGGTCTCAATTTAATACCGACGCCTCCATGTCAGACGGCAGAGCTGCCTGGCAGGGGAGCGGACAGACCTAGATCCGGCTTTGCTGCCACCTTCGACCTGCAGCTGGAGCTCTGGCGGGAGGCAGAGAGCTCCATGCCCGACAGCAGCCTTGCTGCTCCGCAGTGTCCAGTGGAAATCATACTCGGGCAAGGTTCAAATCAATTGCACCTAATATGATAACACCCTAAGAATGACAATTCTGTTAGCTATCTTGCTACACCACTGAAAAATGTAACAGTAAAAGAAAGAATTTAACAGATAATACAACAGCTTCTGTACTGACTGAAAATGATGCAAATAGAATAGATCACTGGTTAGGGCAAAAATATAGGCCAAATAACAATGATAAATAAGTAAGTGAAATGCAGTAGAGAGTCTGATTATCAGGCTAATTCTCTGTTGTAATTTAGTGTTGTTGTACATACAGCATTGTTTTTTATCTGAGGCCAAGCAAAGAGGCACAAACTCTACAAGTGAAAGCACCTCGCCTCATGTCTGGAGGCACTGGGTCAAAGTAATGCAATATACTGTATATGACATGTCAGAAATGGATTCAGCATCCTCATTTACACCCAGAACCACTCCAATACTGTCCAAATTGACCAAGCAGTTGCTGAAATATAGTCTATATAGGTGATTGTGCTAATCAATGCCAATTATGCTAATTCTACAATTTTCTTAACATATTCAAGTTAGCATCCAACAGTTTCTAAATGCTGGGGACCCATTCTGTACATTTCTAACATAAAACTTTGGGGAACTCAACACTTCCGGATTCCGAAGATACTGACGGAAAATTCTGTTTTCCCTGATTTGAGGTATAGTGAAAAATTTAGGCAAAAGAAAGTGTAATTTTTTAAAATAGGAAGGTAAACTTGGGCTCAAATTGAAGCCTTTCAACTTGGGAAGTTTTCGATGAACAACTGAAGCAGTGATTTTAAACACAAAGTGATGAGATGTAATCATTTCTGATGAGACTTTGTCAAAGGGACAGTCGTTTTTTTGTTTTTGGGGGGATACTGTGTGTGATATGTTGAAATAAAATGGCAGCAAGCCCCAGAATCTTATTTTGCTACTTTCCCCTTTGTGTCAAGATACTCCTTGCAAAATGACATACTTGTATGACTATTAATGCCATCGCAGTGCCCTAATGTTTGCATTTACGTAATTTTGCCAGAAATTTGGGTTTGGGTTTGTGCCCCTTAATACCAAACGGCCCCGAGTTGGGGGTGCTTGTTTTCAACTTGTGATGGCCCAAGGTTAGGCTAACAGGAAATAATAATGAAAAAAAGGTTGCAAAAAACTTCATGAGGGCTGGATCTGGCTCCCAGCCTAACAATACCTCCACTGCCAGTCAGCATATGTTGGTTGATATTTGTACATGCTAAAAAACCGAACAGTGTAATCAAAAGAGTGTTTATTTCAGCTGTTGCTTTCCAACATCAAGCCATGCTATTGTAGTAATGAGCCGAGTGAGTGATGTATATTATAAAAGCACAGACATGCACAGAGTGATCTGAAAACTAAGATGTATTGTAGAAAATGCGAGTGAGTGGAGAACTCCCTAAAAGAAAGTTGAAAAAGCAGCGTGTGTGCACGAGCTGGAATAGGTATTTTCAATTATTTTCTGAAGTATGCAGTCTGGAGTAGACAGAGGAACTAAAGGAGAGAATAGAGACAATCCATCAAACAGACAGTCTGCACAGTCAGAGCAAGAGAAAAAAAGAATCAAAAGGAATGGGAAGTACCTCATACGAGTCTGAACACCTTGCTACAAGCAGATCTTAATATGCTAAATCTGTCACAACTCACTAGGAGATGAATGGAAACTCCTCTGTACATATAGGGGGACACCACACAAGGAAACATTCATATTTAAATCATTTTCCTCAAACACCAGCAGACATGAGTTCACAAATTATTTCTATTATCATGTCTCCATCTTAGATATTAAGTGCTCATTGCTGTGCTATTCCAAAACTATACTTTCCAAAGATCACATGTCAATCAAACAGCGTGCATCTTTTCCTTTTGATTGTTGCCATCACTGCTCACAGAATAGAAACTACCTTGTTTTTCTTCCTTTTTTATCCTCAAATAAAACCTGGAAAGAGAACACACATCCCTTTTCTTTACACCAAATAAGACCCACCAGAATCCCAGTTGTGTTACAGTTTGTCAATCAAAACATAGAACAGTGTCAAGAATTATTGTTCGGTGTCTGAAAATAGTTAAGATTTCAGCAGACTTTGCACAGTTTTTGTGTGTGTTCAAGAAGTAAAGGTTTTACTTCAGCTGCGGATAAAGGTGCATTTCTCCTGTGTTTTGTTCTGTGCAGAATATTTACATTTCTTTGTCACACTTGCCTTTATGGGAGTTCAGCGGTGGTCAACAACTAACACTGACTCCTCTGGGGACTTACAGTCAATATCTTTTTTTTATTTTGAGCTTTTTTGTTTTCTCTCTTTAAATAAAAACACATCTTCCTTGAAAAAGACCCTCCAGTTCTATGATGTCCTAGAGTAAACTTTTCAAGCAAAACTTTATGTTCTAAGGAGACATATTTGTTTGCCACCATAAGCTGTACATCAGTGAAGAAGTTTATATAGCCTATATGCCGCAAAGTCAACATAAAGGTATTAGGTTTGACAGTTTTGTTGCCAGTTTGAATCTCGTGGGACAGAGCCTCAGGCTTATTTAGGGATTATTTTTGAAGCCCCCAAGGAGTTGTCAGTAAAATCTAGAACTTCTGAATTTTACTCTTAGTAACTTACAAGAGTAAAATGGCCAACACATTCTCACTCCGACCTCGTCACATATCGACATTTGGTCATGGACTTTCCACGTCCAGAAAGGACGTGAAAGGTACCCTGGGTGCATTAGTTTTTGACTTTCTGGGACACCGTGTCAAATTCTGCGCGTTACATGTCTTTCAAAATCGACTTTGTCGCCTTCACTTTCATTTGTGCACTACCGCGTTTGCCCCTGATATGAACGTTAAAGGACACCTTTTATGTCAGTGTGATGCCACAGGTCACTGCCCAAGCGCCAGATTTTGTCAACTCCGGTGTGAGACAGGGTTGAAATGGCAGAGTCACTGAACAGTGCAGAGTCAAACTGCGGGGAAAAACAAATTAGAAAGGTACGTCCAACCAGAGCCCCTGCCAGGCCATTTTTTATTACAAAAATAACATGAAATATGTTTCTCCTACATCTATTCTGTGGTAGCGCTGTGGACCACAGCGGCGCACCACCATGAGGCCATAATAAGGCAAGTGTCTGTTGTTATTTAGTTCACATGTCTGTAATTACAGCAGGGCAGGATCTAATTTATGCCGATGATGTTAATATGTTAATATTTGGAAAGGTCAGCTAATTGTTAAATATTTAAAGAGCTGAATTTGAGAACAGTATTTGGCGTGGTAGCAGGTGCAATCTACTTAGCACTTTTTTTGTATATTATGTCAACTCAGTTGTAGTTGTCAAATTCTGTGAAACTGACATCACAATGCAATGTATAAATACATAATTGCTGATTTACTTACACAGACATTGTGATGTATCGTTGATGATTGTTTTGCAATGTATCATGTATCGCAGAATCGCTGTATCATGATATCATTGTTATCATGGGCAATGTATCACATTGTATCGCATCGTATTGCATTGTATCATAACGTATCGTATCAGTAGCACATCATATCATATCGTATCCGTATCGTACCCTTATCGTAACGTAACGTATCGTATCAGTATCAGTATCAGTATGGTATCAGTATCATATCAGTTTCATATTGCATCATATCGTACCTTATCAGTAGCACATCATATTGTACCGTATAGTTTCAGTAGCACATTGTATCGTACCATGTCAGTGTGATATCTGTATCCTTATCATATCGTATCATATCAGTATCAGTTTCTTATTGCATCATAGCATACCATACCGTATCGTATCATATCTTATCGAATCGCATCGTATCCTGTCATATCATATCGTACCGCATCGTATCGTCAGTTATTCTGTGAGTTCCTTCCCTACTTTATATTGTTGCTTTTGTTCCATTATATTTCATACAGGTTATAATCTACCAATCAACAGTTTAAATAAAGTCAAGAAGTAGGGCTGCAACTTAAAATTATCATTATCAACTATTCTATTGATTAATTCTTAATGCCAGAAAATACTGAAAAATACAGACCACAATTTCCTGAAGCCCACTGTGAAGTCTTTAACCTGCTTCTTTTGTCTGACAACCAGTACAAAACCCTAAAACATGTAATTTACAATCACATGAAAAGACAGAGAGAAGCAGCAAATTCTTGCATTTAGAAATCTGAAATCATGCTTAGCATCTTTGTAAAAAAAAAAAAGCATGATTACAAGATTGCAAAAATAATTGCAATACAGTTTCTGTAGATCAGGCAAGTGATTTTTGTTAGTGTTGTATCAAACATTGAATAAAGTCATTTTAAAACTAAAGTCCAAAGTAGACACCACATTAAAAACAACCACACTTCTACTTTCAATAAACAGAGGATCTGGTGTGTTTGTTGTACATCATAATCACTGTTACACAGTTAGAACTTAGTGTTTCCACATTTTAAAGAAGATGGAACATTTGACCTCATGCTATGTATAAATAACAGGTAAACAAGTCACACCTTGTAGAGCTCTTCACATTACAGACAGCCTGATGACAGGATGCTGACAGGAAAAGATGGCGTCTGGCGGAGGAGACATAAAATCTGATTTAAGGTGTAAAATTAACAACAGCCTCATCAGGTGCAAACTTCTTATATATAGAAAATGAAACAGACTGATCCCCAGAGGACACTTTAATTAGTTTCCCCTGTAGTTTAAAGCCACATTAATATCAATTTTTTTTTTTTTTTACATTATGAATCCACCAGGGACCTGGACGCATTAGCTGGTGTTAGCTGTTACCCTTTAGAGCAACATGCAAATCAGTGGCCTAATTCTCTGGCTATAGTTTGCAAATAGCAGCTCTATTAATCTGTCTGGTAGAACCATCAATCATCAGAGCTGCTGTACGCTCATTCATAAGAGAGCTGCTCAGGTCAGCTCAGCAGCCGCAATAACATGATGTATTAATTACTGAAGTTTACCAGCAAACTTCTGAGACTTCCCTCTCACCCCTCACAGTTTCCCTTCAATTACTTGACATTAAAAATGGTGGGGGTGTGTGTGTGTGTGTCTGTTTTGCTGAAGGTGATCCTTTTGCATTACAGAATGTGGCCTTTAAAAGCATACATATCTGTAGGCAATAATTTACTGTATTCCTCTTTTATTCATGTTCTCCTGGTAATTATTCTGCACATCTCCCTTTTCACAGGTTAAGGTTCCCTTTTTTATTTTAATTCCATCTGTAGTGTTCTTTTTCTAGTGTTACTTATAATTAATTCATGATGTGAGTGAAGTATAGTCTAACAAGAGAGGTCGTTTTTCTTTTTCCCAATTTCTGCATGCGCGTCTTTGATAGTTTTCTGTTTTTAACCATTTTACGTACATTGACGTTACGTCCTGGTGCCATCATTGTTTTAGGGCCGTGACTAAAAATAATTTTATGATCAGTTAAACTTCCAGTAAATTTCTTGCCTAATTGTTTGGTCTATATAACCTGTCAGGAAATAATGTAACATTTCCTTTACAATGATTAGAAAAAATGATAGTTAATAGATTCCCAAAATTTTCTCTCAATCAAACAATCGACCCAACACACTCCAAACTGTAGACTGCTCTTCAATGTCAAAGTCTTCTGATGTACACTTTTTTTTCTGTGGTGCATCTAAACTTTCAAGTGCCATTTTGTCTCCATTTACACCAAAGGACAAGGTGAATTTGATTTGTAAAAAAAGGCTAAATGCTGGCGGTAAACTGGTGGAGAGCAGTTTTAAGATGCATTTTTCATACACAGACAGTCATCTAAAAGACAAAATTACTCAACAGAGGTAAAATTTCACTTTAACTGACACAAAAAAAGGAATAAATCTGATCTTATTCCTCATAAAATCACCAATTTCACCATTATAAATAAAGTGAGTGAGGTGGATGTATTCACACACACAGATGCACACACATCTATCACAGCAGCAAACGTCAAAATGCCTGACCATTCAGTCTTTATTGTGCATTTTAGATCCCACTAATATGCTCTAAAGTTTATTGTACTGGCAGTTTGAGGATGTTAAAAGAATATTTGTGTAATGTGTGTGCATTTCAGGATGGTATTTTAGCCTTGTGAACAAAAACAAAATAGTTCTGATCCATCATGCCGGCCACCAATTGTATGTATCTGACTATAATGTCCTCTAGCAATGCAGGGACACATTGGTTTTAATGGTCTAGGGAGGGCAAACATGCTGGAGGGGACAGTGCCATCAATCAGCACATAATCTAAGAAAGAACATTGTCAATGACAAAAGAGAAATAAACAAGACAGCCAGGATAATACAGCAAATATGCTTCAATAAACAGGAACAACTAGACTTGAGATGAATCTGCTCAGCTGATTTATCAGTCACACAACAAATCAAAACATTAGTGGACGCTGTCAGTGTGGAAGGCAGTTAGTGACCAAGTAATTGTGACCTGAAAGACATGTGAGTGACAGAAATAGAGAGCCAGAGAGGTCATAAGGACAAAGAAAATGGAAAAATGAAGCTAAACTACCCTGAGGGGACGTGCAACCTTCACCAATTCTATTTTAAAAAGACAGCAGCTGCTGCTGTTTAGTCATTACTGTGGAGCTGAGAGCGTGCCCTTTACATGTGGCTGCGCATACACTGTACATAATGCAACAGTTTTTCCTAAAAGTTACCTTACCATATAGTTATTATTAACTACATATGTTTCAAGGAAAATGTAGCACCTCCAAGATCTCTTATTTAGACCTTACTGGGTATGTTACATTTGCAGTTTTTTTTTGTTTTTGTTTTTTGGCATGTTAAAACCTTAAGTTTCAACATCCCTTTGATTAATGTGTAGTTAGGTTTAGGCACAAAAAACACTCAACTATGTTATGTATATATGTACTATCCCTGCAAAAAAAAAAGTAGCAATGTCTAAGTAGAAACAACTGTGTTTTGTTGCACTATTTAGGCAGAGAACTGGTAAAAATCAATCGAGCAGAGCGTTAGTTCAGGCAGGACACGATGTCAAGCTCAGCTCACATCCCAGCTACATCAGCTGATCTCATACAGCCAATCAACTAATGGAACAGCTGACTGATGGAAGGGAGTCAGCTGATAGATCACATGATTCCTTTCTATGCAACCAGTTAGCGAATCTCATTCAGGGCGCCCCTATTTAAACTGCTCTGGCCTGCCTACTGATGCTGCTTCCTCTGCAAGCTGCTTTGCAACCCACCTCCACCCCAGCTCCTCCTTTTCATGTTGTGTCTGACTTATCAATGTCATTTCTGTTTGTCATTGATGCTGCTCTGTTCTGTACCTGGGGGGTCTTTGCTGCTGCTCTCCCTGCCTTAGGCTTTCCATGTAGGCACATTGAAGGGCAGGGAGGTTTGCTCTCTCCACCTCAGGCTTTCCTCATTTGCACATGGAAGGGCAGAGAGGTGTGCTCTCTCCACCTCAGGCTTTCCTTGTTTGCACCTGGAAGGGCAGAAAGGTGGTCCCCCATCACCTTAGGCGTTCTGTGTAGGCCTAGGAAAGGCGGAGGGGCCCCAGAACAGAGCCATACCGCCCAACATGATACTGCAAATGGAATAAAATTTTCTTTGATTAAAGTGGTCCTGACTGAACTGTTTTTTGTTGCAGAGAACTCGATGATGACTCAGTAAAAAACAACTGCTTTTTGTTGTACTACACTGGCAAAAAACTCAGTAATGGCTTGGTAAAAAACAACAACTTTTGGTGCACTATGCCAGCAGAAAGTTCAGTGATGGCTCGGTAAAAAACAATTGCTTTGTCACACTATTCCATCAGAAAACTCACCAATGGCTCCGTGAAAAACAACCACTCTTTGTGGCACTAGCAAAGGGTCACAAAAAACAGCTACGTTTGGTGCCTAAAAAGCTGCTAGTAAAACATGCAAATGTAATGTGTTTGTGTTTTGCAAAAGACATATAATGTAAACATTTTTCTCTGTCTTATTTTAGTCAATAAAACATTCATATCAAACAAACAGTATCAGCAAAATGTTCAATGCCACCTTGCACAACTCTTCTTCAACAATTATGCTGTAGAGAGGCACATGTTCATTTTTAATGAATATAAGCCAGAGTTCTGCTTGACACAAGAGGTTAAGAGCAGATGTCGACACCCAGGTAACTTCTATTGTGCTGTGTCATTAACTAAAGAGAAACACCTTCCATGATTGGATGTTCTTTCATTCACTGTGATATAAACCAAGGATGGTGGCACACAGATGGTTTGCTGTGGAAATTACTTTGTTAGATGTGTCTTACTAAAAGGAGGAAGACTACTGAGTCTTTCCTTAACGTCCTTAATGTTGTTTCCCAATCAACAATCTCTGCTGACATTGGAAATTTGTGGGCGAAAATACAAGCACCAAACGACAAAGTCAACAAAAAATCTTGCAGTATAAGCACACATTTAAACATGTGCTGTAAACACAAATAATGTGTGTGTAACAAAAATAATCAAGCTTCTGGTTATGAGATTAGCTAATAGCTAATTTAGGCAACTAAAACCACTTTGGTTAAAATCCTGAAAAGTTTAAACATCTTCAACTTTGGTTGATAAAGAAGCAAAGGAATTTAAGTTAATGTTAAAATGGTTAAAGAAGAGAAACTTTTGCTGAAAATGAAAACTTCCCTCCCAGAAAAAAACCTCTTTGCATGAGTTGACAACTTAAATGGTAAGTATGCTTAAGATAGCACTCAATTCCACAACTGTTGTGTGTTTGTGTGCCTTTTTGGACCCCTTAACATTGAAGTAAGTAAAAAATGACAGTGGATGTCTTATCATCATATTTAAAGCAACAAGGGAGTGAGAGTTTTATGCATAAAGGGCTCTCAAATCTGGAAGCTACCCAGTACAACCAGCTTCAAACTGTTGGCCGCTGAGCAGCTCTGCTGAGGTGGGGATTAAATGTCCTGCATGAATGCACACTGATATTGCAAAAATTGTGCAGGAAGTGACCAATTTCACCACTCAGCTTTCCCCAACTGGACAGAATTGTGGCTTTCCGGTCTTGAGATCACATGTCTGAACTCCAGATCACCGCTCCTCATAATCAATCTGCAATCTATCCTCTGAGACAGGTGTTCAGCTTGGATTCAGTAGAGTAGGTTTATAAAGATGTCTGAAACTTCCCACTGCGCTGGATTTTCTTTCTGGCAAAAGTGGATGTTGACTTTCAGATGTGCTGAAGCGTGGAATGAGTGTAAAAGAAAGTAATGATGTCAGAGCAGGGGGCAGTTATCTTAAAGCTCCACATCCAGAGGAACTGCTGGCCACAAGAAGTATGAATTAAGATACAGGTGAAATTTTACATTCGTAATTACTGACTTTAATTTAAGCCACAGCCAGTGTCAGACCATAACAAGCATGGATTTAACACTTTTCCCCCATTCTTTAAATTGTTTCTCTTCACAAAACTTTGCTCCTCTTCTCCAGTGCTCCACAGTGCATTTATAAGCGTCAATCTATGCAAATTGTGTCCCAAAAGAATACTGCGTACCCAAATAACCTCCTTCCATCACCACATCCAGGCACACTGAGCTTAAGACTAATCTGATAAAAGCCGACTTTGTCATTAAACAATAATCAAATACCTTTTCAGCCAGTGCCTCCAAATGATTTAAGTCTCTGGAAATTGGAAGAGATATATCCTTGGCAGAGTCTCCTATCTCATATTTGCAAGTCTGCTTGGCTGAATGTGCAGCGATAGCAGTCATCCTGACAGTGATCCCGCTGTGCAAAGTCTCTGAGGTTGTGGACCTTTAGAAAAAGAATTTATTTATGCGACAATGATTATAAAACTGACATTGTGTTCAAGCATCAACACAATGTACTGTTTTCTAACATAACTGTTGGGTCTCTAGCCAACTTATTATGTTTGTACTGGCAATCCATTGACTAAAGATATCTTTGGACATTTTTTTCTATTCTTTAGAGAGATATGGAGCTTATTGAAAGTTTAGTTAAAAAGAATATCATCCACTACTCCTTCATTCATCACTTACTTTAAGCCTAATGGCCTCTATTCATCAGTTCAGGATCTAATGTCAAGGTCAGTCTAGAATTGGAAAGGCAAAAAATAAACTGCTAAGTGTGAAATAAGGCTGATACGGCAAAAAATTGTGTGAGCAGGGCTGCACACAAAAGCTGCATTGGTTTACTCTCATCGAGCTCGTGTCCAGCAGCAGTAGGCAGCTGTTGTCTGCAGAGCTGTGGATATACTTGATCTGACAAAGTGTACACAACACGTTCTCACTCCAGGGTTTCCCACACATTCATTTATTTGTGGTGGCTCGCCATGAGCAAAACATCCGCTGCCACAAATAGATTTTCTTTTTATTTTTGTGCTAATGGAATATAAAACTTGTTAATTATAGCACCACACTGTGTGTGTGAAGAGGGCATAGGGGGCTAAGGGCAGCAGAACATCAGGCACACAGAAAGTGAAACAAACGTTCATTGTGCTGGGTCTAAAAAGTTTGCATTCACTCGCAGCAGCTGCTAATTCTAACTCTAATTCTATGGGAAAACACTGCACTCAAAACTCATCAAATAAAGCAGCTTGGTCAGTGGCCCTACGCTTCAAACTATGATGCTTTTGATACCTCTAGCTTCAGTTTTGGATGTGCAGGGAAGGTGTGTCAGTTTCTGCTCGTTACATGCATACTGTCTTTTGAAAAGAAACTTCCTTGTTCACAGGAAATGTAGGATTCTTCACCGAAACTATTTAAGATTTAGGAAACAAAACTACTTGGTTAGCTTTAGAAAAAAAACATGGTTTGGGTTAAATTTAGCAAATTTGTTACATAACTTCAAGTAAGAGTTAACTATGAAACGTAGTTAGAACTGTTTCACACAGGACATGAACAGCGGTCTCTTGAGTGAAAGTCCTGGGTTTGTTTGACCCATCTCGCCTTCCCTACCATGCTACTCAGACTTTCTCGCTCTTTGTACTATAGAACATCACTGCTGCCATATTAGATGCCATGGGAATGAGAATAGGTTGGCATAGACAAGTGCCTTTAATGTGACGGTATTGTTCACACACTTGCCAGTATACTCTGCATTTACCTGCTGGATTAAAAGGTATACCTATAAGGGTGCAGATAAGAATTGAATCATCCCTGGCTGACACTGGACAGGTTGAGTAAAATTCATATATAACCCACGTAATCATGGGCCAGTAATTTGGGAAGGCTGTGATCATGTGACCAATGTGCTGACAGGAGTAAAAAGGAAATAGTGCACATAAGGAAGCAGGTTGGGGTGATGGATGGGTCACAAAACACATGACTTTCCCCTGGAGACCGGTGTTCAGAACCATATGAACTCTGAGTCATTCTAAGGTTTGGGGTCACCAGGTTTTTTTTTTCTTAAAGGGGAATTCCAGTGTGAAATGAATTTGGAATATATTGTACATGATCATGAGTTTGAATCTCTCTCGAATCATCTTTCAATCAAAACAAGTCGATTACCGACTCCTCTTCTCGTCTTCTCCTCTCCTCAAAAGCTGTCGTCCAAGCTCGTGTACTACACACATCCCGGTCACCCCTTGTTCACATGTACAGCCCATGGTCAGCCCTCTTCCGTCAACAACACCTGAGATTCGCATTCAGCAATCGACTTGTTTTGACTGGGCGGCTACCGGAAAACTACCTCAAGGTACTGTCTTTGTAAACAGTCATTTTTAATAAACTATCTGTGCACTTACGAAGTTGTGAATGCCTCGTTTTAAATGGTAGGACCCTCAATATACTACCAACGAAGTGTGGGGCTACTTTGCGCCTTGTAAGTGGTTTAGTGGCAGCTATTTTGTTTCACCTGGAGACATGCCCTGAGTGCTAGCGGCATTAGCCTTTTGGAGGAATCAGCTAAGAGCAGCCTAGTTAAGAATGCATCCCATCAGTGCGGTTTTGTACCCAACACAAGATTTGAACTCGTGATCATGTATAATATATTCCAAGTCCATTTCACAGCAGAATTCCCCTTTAAAGCTAATCTGCGTACCTTTATTGGCCTTAACTTAACCTATGTAACTTTAAGTTTGTAACTTTATGCTTAGTACTCAACGTCATTTATGGGGTACTAGTTTTTTTTAAGAGGTTTTGATATTTCACAAAGTAACTAAACACAGGGACATGTGAATTGATTAAAATACTATTAATGATGAGATTAGAGCAGAAAAGTAACAGTGGCCTCTTTGTAAATGAATAGTTTTATGTTGAAGTTTTCCGCCATTGTTGTTTGTTAGATATTATCCTTTCCGAAATGTCTTTTGCGTCTGTGGCAATTTTCAGACAAACACAACAACAACATCAAAAACAGACATTAAACAGCCGTCTGTTGCTGACTTAACATCACAACCCTGACATACTGTTCCCACTATGCATGCATGCCATACATGGTGTTAACTTTTGAGGATGCACACAACCAAAGCTCCAACCAAAAGATCCAGAGAAAAGCTGATCTATATCTATAAACAAGGAATCTGTCCGTAGACTAATCAATTACATCTGAATAAGGTGAAAGTCCTTTAAATAAACATAGATGGTTTTTATGCATTCCTCATTTTGCCCCAGTTAAGAAATACTTTTATTTTTCATCCAGCCCTACAAAAAACAATCACTGATACCCACTAAATAAGCTCCTTCAGCACAGACAAAAGATTGTCCAAGTCTGTGACGCTATTTAACTGCAGAATGATAAAAGCAGCCTTTAAAATGAGACAGCATACTTTATGAGCTAGCCCCTTAGGGATACATCTTATAAAAGAGTTGAACCAATCCCAAAACATGCTGTTCTTTGCAGAACTACAAACTACCCAAGTGTGTTGTGTCTTTAAATTTACTGGAGCTATTGATGAAATGCACACTGCTGACATGTGCTCGTCTTTACAATGTTTCTGTAACTAAGACATTTATATCACAAAGGAACATAAACGTGACATTGATTTTTGCCTCAATACTAATTAAAATGGACGGACACATGTCGTGGCTTCGAAATGTTCCACATGCACAACTTCTGCAATGCACTTTGTACTCAACACATTCTCACTCTGACCTCATCACATAGAGATAAGACGTGAAAGGTACCCTGGGTGCGTTGGTTGTTGACGTTCTGGGACGCCATGTCAAGTTCTGCCTGTTACATGCATTGTCTTCTTTTAAAATACTCTGACGTTTTCACAGGAAATTCACCATTTACATACAGTCTCTTTCAAAATAAAGGCACTACATCAGTACAACAACGCAAATTGACATTTTTTTTCCCTTCAACAACAAACACACATGGTTGAGTTTAGGCAACAAAAGCATGTGGTTGGGTTTAGGAAAAAAGAACAGGGTTTGGCTGTATAATCTTATGGGACGCAAACACCGCTCTTTACTCTGATTTTTGCCACCCTAACTTTTGTTCTTGTCCCACCACATATCCCCTAATGCCACAGAGCGACGTTAAACTATAATGGCGATCGGCTGTGTACAATGCCGACATTAAAGGATGACTTTTTTTTGCTAGTGTCTGACGCCGCAAGTCACTGCCCAAGCGCCGGATTTTGACAACTTCAATGTGAGAATAGGTTGTTGAGATCAAGAGGTGGAGGGGACGATGGATGGCTGGTCACTAAGGCAAGACATCTGCAGACAACAAACAAAAGCAGTTGTGTATAAGTGATCCGTTGCTGTTTTATAAGTGGCTTTTTAGGCACCAAATGTGGGTGTTTTGTAGTGACCCATTGCCGCTCTGACAATGGGGTTAGTACCACGAAGAGCGCTTGTTTTTTACAGAGGCATTGCTGCATTTCCAGGCAGAATTGTGCCCCCAAACATGGGTATTCTAAGCTAAAACATGATCTTTTCCTAACCACAACCAAGTAGTTATGTGTCTAAACCTAATCAATAATTAACTCATTTATTTTTCACCAATGAATAATAACAGAACAAGTTGTCTTTTAATTTTCCGATAATGGGTTACCCATTGAATATGAAAACAATGAATGATAAATAGATTTGTGCGGTGCAGTTCAGAAGTTTGGAGTCAAGCTAATTAGTGCCAATCAGTACATTTTTAAGGAGGGAACAAGTGACTGATCTATACTAAAGATACTTAACACTTTCAAATATAGTACTTTATATATTGAAATGACTGCAGTCAGAGCCTGTGCATGCTTTTCTGTAGACCTCCTTATCCCTTTCAGGGTCACAGGGACTGAAGCTTACCACCCCTGAGGCAGAGTAAAACAGGTATTTTATTCGAAGGCAGAAATCTAAATAAACAATGATACTGAATAGAAAAAAAAAACCCACTACTTGCTGTCATTCCATGGCAATATTTCTATTATTATGTGGTAAGAGCTCCACGCGCCAACCTGAATGACATTAAAGGCGTTTTATCCATCTGTGAGGGAGACGCATTAACCTTAAACTGATATTTAAATGTCAAGACAGTATGTGTGTGTGTACGACGAGCATATAGAGAATGTAATTCAATAGAGGCCTACCCTTTCCAGCTGCATATTATATCAGATTATGCAGTCAGAGATGACTGATTGCTGGGGCCAATGTTTTCATCAATTAGGCCCAATTACCAAACAGCTCCAGTAGCACCCGACCTCAACCTCCTCAATTATTCAGCGATGTTGTGTTGCTCACAGCTGAAGACGAGATTTTTCAAGCTCCAAACAAGCTTGTGTTTTATGGATGTGCATGGGTAAAAAAAAAAAAAAAAAAGGGTGTGAGCGTGTGCGCACATGGCGGTTCGGATGATGTTTGCATGTTTATGCTTCCAGGCGTAACGTGAAGAGAGCAGTGCAGCTCTGCTTCTCGCAAGCAGAAAATATAACCTGAATTCAAGTCATTTCCATGCTCTCGAGATTTTGAAAAGGTGCCTTGTCATTTTGTTTTAACTCCTGCAGCTTATATATTTATTTAGTACTTATTTTTCAGAATACCCCTTTGTAGTAAATCTTTCATCCAAAGAGAAAGCAGAATTATATAGTGCAAAGAAAATAAGAAAACATTTCTATTTCACAATGAGTATTTGTAGGCATGCAACTAAGGTAAAAATTATTCATTTAGTTTAGTTGTACGTCCACAGACTTTTGCATCGGTCAGGCTTTATATATACGTTTCTGCTTGGGTTGATTTCTTCTTTTCTTTGTACATCCATGTGTAAAAACCAAAACCAATACCAATATGGCCTGCACTTTCACAATATCTACTGATGATACCAAGGTTCAAACAGAGCTAGGTAAATGGTAAATGGACTGAACTTTTATAATGCCTTTCTAGTCTTTCAACCACTCAAAGTGCTTTTACATGTCACACTCACCCATTCACACACACAGTCACACACTGGTGGCCACGGCTACCACACATCGTGCCAGCTGCTACTTAGTAACCATTCACTTGCACTCACACCAACAGAACAGCCATTGGGAGCAATTTGGGGATCAGTATCTTGCCCACAGATACTTCCACATGCAGACTGGAGGAGCTGGGGATCGACCGCCAACCTTTCGATTAGACTCACTCTACCTCTGTGCCACAGCCACGCAGCAAAAAAAGTTTGTAAATACACTGCCCCTTCGTTCTAGAATAATTTACTGAGGTACCTGAAATTGTTAGAGCTGATTACTACTGATACTGATTACAACTGGAATATATATACCATATATTTAAAAAAAAAAAAAAAAAGTCAGAAATAGTCCATCACAATTTTCCAGAGCACAAGGTGACATCTTCAAATCTACTGTTTTGGCCATCGAACATTTCATAACCAAAAAATAATCAGTTTACAATCAGAAAGGAACCAGCAAAGCTGTAACCAGTAAACGTTGGCATCTTTTTCTTTAAAAAAAAAAAAAAAGATTATTTTGTTATTAAAATAGTTGTCAATAATTTTTTTGTCAAGATCAAGATTCACTTTATTGGGAAATTTATCTTGGGACCTACACCCACACTGCTGCCATGGAAAAACAACATACAACATAGTGCATAGACAAATCAACATTATACACACTGAAGCAATAGGAAACACAAAAAGATAAATACATAAATGACATCATACGCTAAAAATACCTTTACAAAAATGCAAATCATCATAATCATCATTGCCAGTTCTGGCTTTATAGGTCATTATTTAAGAGCATTATAGACAGGTTTTTGATCACCATATGGTCATTTCAGCTGTAGTTATTTCCCTCCTCATTTTTCCTGTATTCTTCAGTGTTATGAATCATTACTTTTATAATGATTCCCATTATGTCATTGCTATGATTACTACTTCCTGTGTGGGCAAAAAGCCAAAGACTGCTTGGCAGTGTAGTGGCTCATGTGAGTGTGTGTGAGGAGACACAGTTCTGGTTGAGTGATCTGGCCTCCCTCAGTCAGCGGAGCCAACTGGGCCACCAGATGGTTACTGGGAACCCTGGGATCAGACCAGGTTAAACGTCCAAATGCTGAACCCTGCGATGTGCTGTGGGACTGTATGTTTACCTCAATCTGTCTGAAACTACAAAAACAAGTTAGTGTGTTCATATCCATCTTAATATCTGGGGAAATGCAAATAAACTGACAGAGCAACAAGGTCCTGGTTAGGAATCTTAACCTTGGTTGTGTTTGTGTGGAGCTTCTATGTTCTTGCTGTAGTTTGAAAAAGAGGCAGCACAGGTGGCTCAAAACTACCAAGTGTGTCCTGCCACTGTGGTCACCCCAGGTCCTGCTTCCTTATCAGATTCAATAAAAACAAAACAAAACTAGAGACCATCTGAGGATGGGATCACTCCAGCTGTGAAACAGCAATCTAACTTAAAACACATTTCGGCCAGGGGTGTAAAGTGGAGGAGAGAGCAATACCCCATTTCCGCTTTCCTACCCCCCTTTCTCAGACCCGTCCTTGCTCTTGGCCTTCACTTTGATCTCAGCTACACACCTGTAAGGTTTTGTGACTGTAGCCTTCACAGTTGTGATGTTACGTTGACAAAATCTGTCCAAAGTCAGACTAACACCTGGCAAAATACTTAACAGCTTCTATGGTAGTCCCCACTACAACAGATGTCACACACACAGACAATACCAGCCATGCAGTAATTGTAAACCATATAAAGAATGTTAATAATTAGCTGTTCAACCAGCAACAGGCAATAAGTAATTTGACCAATTTATACTAGTATATAGTTCAACAGTTAAAAATATTGAATAAATATAATAAGTTTGCACAATGAGGGGAGATGATGAGACAGCGGAGGCTGCTGCTGCCCAGGCTGGAGTCGTACGACGCTGCCAGGGCAACGCCATGGTGTTGTTCCTGGGAGATGACTATACCCCTCAACGAGCTAATGATCCAGATGCAGAGTGGACACCATATAAGAGACAATCCCCCATAACTGAATAGTAATCCTCTTCACTAGTGGAAAGGATCAGCAAACTTTCAGTTCTGCAGTTTCACAGAACGGTCAGTTCAACGTCCGTTAACAAAGCAGCAGCAGCAGATAACAAAACTCCCATTGACACAGAAGTGGCTCAACTCTGTTATTAAACACGTTGCTTAACATTAGCTGTGTGATGCTAACAGTTAGCCCTGTCAATGTGCATGTGTGGGCGGGTGGACTTTCAACGTCCCAAGCGTGGAGCTCACACTCCTGCAGCAGTAGCCTAGTGTCACGACGAACAGCGGGGTAAGAAGGCGCTAAGTGAAGCAATGTGGTATGTGTAGCTCAAGAACTTACCAGGACTTTACCAATTTAAAATAATAAAAAGAAAATAAAAGTCATTATACACTATTTGAAAAATGACTTATAGTTGTTAAGTTGATCCAAAAGAAACAGTTAAAAATAACTATGTAGTGAAGACACTAAGAAATGTCCAACTCGATACATTAAAAAGAGAGGAGCCTTACCAAATGTCTTTTTTTTAAAATTCTCAAATATTGATATGAATATTAGCCTCAAAAACCAAGAATGCATCTGGCTTTAAAGTTAAAAGCACATTTAAAGGGTAACTTTTTAGAGCCACATGATATCATATTTAGACCTAAGGCAGCAGCAGTTTTATGTGGGAAGCCTGTAACAGCATCTCCGGCCAACTTGTCTCATCCAACCTATGCTTGTTAAAATACACCAGCAATCACTGGAGGAAATCCATAATTACACTATGACTATATTCAGACTGCAGGCAAAGTGGCCCAAATCTGATTTTTTTGCTCATATGAGACTAAGATCTGATTTTTTCCATAAGATTTTGAACAGCACAAATACCATGGAATCCGATCTTTTCAATTTGAATTTGAGCCACTTTCATATGTGGTACTAAACTACATACAGGTCAGATTTTTTGCTTTGCAACATCAGTCTAAACAGTCATGTCAGAATCTGTGTGACTCTTACATTTAGAGTATTGTCTCACAATTCTGCACTGGTGAGAGTCACTCGGTAAATACAAACATTGAAGACAGCTGCAATGGAGGCAGTTTTTTGATGAAATCTGTGTCAGTGAAGCCTTTCACATCATAATCCCACCACTCTTGGCTCTAACTCTACATCAACACACACCACTGTACAGAAGTAGCAGCCACTGCACCTCAAAAAGCCATAGCAATTAAAAGTTGGATTTCTTTCTCCTCATCCTTGTCCTTGTTATCATCTGCCCACAAATTTGCTGGCTTTCACGGCACAATGTCTTATGAATCAAACTGTAAAGACTGACATGACCTTCATGTTTACTTCTGTACAACAGCGTACACACATGAATCTGATATTGGATACTTTTTTTTAAAAAGTAATGTGAACAACCGGATCTGAACAATAAATCCAAATTAAACACGAAGCCTTGCAGACTGAACATATTTTAAATTACACCTAGCCTTGAGCCAGAGAGTCATTCAGCTTGTTTATCCAAACATCTGATCTCATTAAAGAATGTCAGTTAGGATGCTGTCATTACAGGACAGCGTCTAAGTGCAGTTAGGATTGAAATCTTATCTTTTCCAAGGGTATGTCAGATCTTGCCAAAAATCTCTTAAGTTTGGAAAATCCTAAATTACTTCTCTAAAAATAGTACACAGTCGAGCACAGCCTACCTAACTGATGTAGTTTATAATGTTCTTTAAAAGCACACCCATGCAGAGAACTTAAGGCAGATGCCTAGAGCGAGTGTGAACACTGTGACACACAACAGCCTCTAATCAGAAGAACTCCAAGATGCTTACATGAGTTCCTACTTATGATGTTTGTGGCAGTGATGATGATTTATTCTTGTTGTAGCATTCTTGTCTCTGTGTCTTTTGTTGGTGTGTGGTTAAATCCAGCTCTTAAGCTTTACAATATAGCAGCACTCAAACAAACACTAGGACTGAATGTTAACTTGTTACATTTTTTAATAATAGCAATCTCTCTGTGTGCTGCTTTGTAAAAACCATACACTTCCAAATATCTATTTAGTAGCTTTATTTAATCAGGCTGTCTAATTGAGATCCAGATCAATTTTCAGGAGAGAGCGGAAAGCAAAATGTGCTTGGAGTCCAGCAGTCACACAACCAGCACACCAGATACAAGATTTGTATGAGAAAAGAGATGCAAGGTTGTAACCGTTGTAACAGTAAAGTAGAGGTCAATCCAATGTAATGATACAGAGATCAAAAATGGGTATGAAACAAGTCACTAATGATAGTGTAACATACTGTGATATACAGGATTTAAAAGAGCAGTGTGTGGGATTAGTGACATCTAGAGGTGAGAACTGTAGATTGCAACCAGCTGAAACTTCGTGGTTACAATTACTTTAGTGTTAATTGTTCAGGAGGTTTTGACAGAGAAACGAATAATATACAGAGGTGTGTTCCTCTCCAAAACAAATGATTAAAACCAATAAAAACACTGACTAAAACAGTTTTATTTTACAAATCAGTGTTTCAGTGTCAGCCGCTAGCCCAGCCCCTTCTAATGTTTGCTCAGCTTTTTTCTCTGATAAGATGCAGACGTTCAGGAAGTTTTTGCCGGGAGCCAAATTATCCTCTGAGGTCTCTTCCTCTCCAGGACAAATAGACCCTGTGATTTAAACTGTAAAAGAACTGAAATGAGCAGTTTTAAGTTAAAAAATCTTTTCTTTTTTTATTCCAAAATGTTTCAAGGCAGGGCTGCTAAGTGGCCATTTTTAAAAAAAACTCAAATGACCTTATGTAGAGCCGGTGTTTGGTTTGTCCATTTTGGACTGCTGTAAAATCATAGCGTTGCAACATGGCAACAGCTCCCTTTCTAGATATAAACTGCTCATACTAAGGTAACAAAACCACAAAATTTTACACTAATTTTACACTAAATAAAACAAACTTATTATATTACATTCATTTTCTGACAAAATATCCCCCTAAATCCTACACACTGGACCTTTAACTGCTAAGTGATAATGGGGCACTTTTCACATTAACTGGAACATTAAATATGCCACTGAAATAATTCTCTAATGTCTTCAGCTAATAAAGTCTTTTACTGATTGGATTATCTCCAGAAAAAAAAGAGATTCAAAAACCTAAAAAATAAGCATTTGTTTCCCCTAGTTTATGAACATTTGACATTTTGGAGATGTGTTTTTCTACAGAACAGTGACAACATACTGCACATTAACTATCACTACATCAGCCATGACATTAAGCTGTTATTGAAATGACAAGAAGTGTAGGACTGTCTTTTTCCTCATGTGAACAACATCAATGTCTCTGTGTCTCTCTCTGTCCTGCTATTTTTCCTGAGCTGCTGGCACTTTGTTGCGGCAAGAAGAAGTGTTGCTAAGTGGCCAGACTGAAGGACTGCAATATCCCATTACTCTTAGATGATAGGAGAGCATGTTCATTCAGCAGACAGGGTTGCATTAATTAACCAGTTGCAATCACTACACAATAAGTCTATAATATACAAACTGCTTAAATCAGGCCGAAGCTGTGAAGGAGTTACAGCTGCTTTGCACCAGAAAAGACCCACACTGTTTGACAATGTTGGTAAAAAAAAAGTCAGAAATGCACCAAACACTCAAAAATTCCGGCCCAAACAAGGATTTACATTAAAGTTAGGGAACATGATAAAGGTGTGGCAGAAGGCCCTGAGGTAATACCTGCAGGGCTGCAGTGAAATATTCAGGCAGCTGCACTAATCTGGCGACCCACTCTGAGAGCCGGCATGGACTCGCTGTGGGAGAGAGAGGCCCCGCTTCCCCTCTGCAGCTGCAGCCAGTGGTAACACCACCAACAAAAAGGTATCACAAATGTTCCTCCATGCGTCAGTTGCCAACAGCTCTGCATGGGCAGAATCCATTACTGAAGCCACTGCATTTAGACACAAAGCAGGGAGGCGGTACTCATAAACAAAGGCCTGATGTAAAGGTGATTTTCTTACTACAAATATACAGAGACATCTTTCTTTAGGTAACCAGCAGGAAAACTACAGATGACATTGTATTGGATCAAACAAGAGCTGGTCTGAAACATGCAGAGCAACGGGTTAAAATCTCTGTGATGTTGTATTGTGCTGTGTATTCAATCAGTGACAAATCTAATGGAGAAAGTATTGAAATTGAAGCTCAGAATTGCTCTGTGTACTGTATGTGCATTTAGAGCTATACAAAGAAATAAACCTGAGCTAGAGCAGACCCTGTCATAGTCAATATGCTGCTCAGTTATCTGGCTGGTGCTCCTGTGAGCTCTGTGTGTTGTGTAGGATGCCACTTTATTGTTTGTCTTTTTTGTCTTTTGTCTTTTTTATTGTATAGTACATGCAGTGTGTCGGGTTGTCTGTCAAACCTATTGACAATTGCATTATGCCTGAAATATATACCAAGCATTCATATTATGTTGATGTTATAGAAAAGGAAGAGAAATTATTTTTTGGCTTTTTTTATTATAATTATAATTATTTATGGCTTTAGGATAACTAAACATTGTAGTTTATTGACTTTAGTTTAATGTTTTTAATGTTAAAAACTAAAAGGAGTTACTCAGGTTTTAGTTGTACACATGAAATTTTAAGTTTTATCTGATGTAAAGCAAAATACTAGACCAAAGTGTACTGTAATGAACCATATTTTAATATCTTAATTTTGCGTGCATTTACCAGGTTATGATTCATATCTAAAAAAGTATTTTTAATCAATATTTTCACATGACATGACAGAAACCATGACAAAATTTTTTCACCAATGACCTTTTTTTTGTGACAAAAATTTGACGATGACAAGCTAAAAATAGATCTTGATAATAAAAACTAAGATGAAATCTATGTTTCATTTTCATTGACGAGATGAGATGTGACAAAATGTTAGAGGTGGACTATCAGACATTGAAAGCCAAGAAAGGCCGTGCTTGTAATTATCTTCAAATGTAACGTGAGTGACAGGCTGGAACACTCCAGTAAATAGTCTGTGCCAGGATGTTTTGCTAGCCAACAAAAACACTCACACCGGAGTTGTAAGCTATTATTCAGCAGTAAATAATCAGTCGTGTGTGTGTGTGACTGTGGATGGTGGAGCTGCTGGATGGATTTCTGGAGTTTGTTAGTTGCTGCGGTGGCTGTTAGCAGTTAGCTCCGCTTGTAAGCCGCTGAACGGCAGCGGAGCAAGCAGCCACCTGCTGCCAGACTTTACAGCTGATCTCTGCAGGACTCCACTCAGTCCAGACTGTCTCAGGAAGTTTTATGGTTTGATGCTGTTTGACATGCAAGTAAGAGGCTCAGTTATCTATGAGTG
This sequence comes from Cephalopholis sonnerati, assembly GCA_019142605.1. NCBI lineage: Eukaryota > Metazoa > Chordata > Actinopteri > Perciformes > Serranidae > Cephalopholis > Cephalopholis sonnerati. Next base: position 18,325,551 of record JAGQAX010000009.1, read on the forward strand.
TAGCTGTGCTGTAAGTTAACAGTCTGAACTCAGCAGAGTATTCTCTTACAGCTGTAAGTTTAGTTTTGATCACCAGCTCTGTGAGACATGAGTTTGAACCTTTCTGCTTCTTTAAAGTGAAACTGAAAAGTCAGAGTTCACAATGAACCTGGGTACAAATCCTAGTTGTCTCACATTAGTTATTTATGATGTCAAATGATGATCATTAAGTGTGTGCTCATATATCACACCTTAAACCTGTCAAAAACTGCTGGAGAAATGACAGTTTCTAAGTGTGTAGAAATTATTTGTAATTGTAGAGAAAAAAATGTCTAAATGAAATTTTTTACAACCTGTCACCTTGCTTCTAATTTCTGATACATGAATCAGCCTCACTGGATTAGTTTACAGACAAAAAAACAACATAGAAAACATGATGACTAAAAGTCAGAGAAAAGTGTTTTTTGTCGACTACAACTAGACTAAAACTATGAAGGATAAAATTACTAAAGTGCGACTAAAACTAATAGGCATTTTTATCCCAAGACTAATTCTAAAATAGCTGTAAAAATGAACACTGTAATTGATGTAAATTCTGCTGCTTTATTTTAATTATCTGTTCAAGTTATAAATTGTGATGTATTATTATGTATTAAGCTACCCAGCAGTACTGTATACAAAGTAATTTAAATTAGCCCTAACTTTACCAGCTGCAACATTAGTGATGCTTGACTATTAATGAAACACTAATTATAACCCAGTAATATAGAATTTATTATTCTGAAATAACATTTTGCATAATGAGTACTGCACTTTCACACTGTGGTATGTCTACTATTGTTAAGATCTGAATATTTCTTTCACCACTGGTTTAGATAAGTCAGTTTGCATTTTGGATTGTATAATCTTGTGAGGAAAAAACTGATTTTCATGGCAAGATGAATAAAGTATTCCAGGAATACTCCAAATATGGTAAATAGGTTTCGAACATACTGACATTACAAACTAACATTTTTTGAACTGATTCATGCATTCATTTTCCGTAGCCACTTATCCTTGTGGAGCTCATGGGAGGGGTGGAGCCTGTCCCAGCTGACACTGGGTGAGAGGTGGGGTTCACCCTGGACAGGTCGCCAGACTATCACAGGGCTGACACATAGAGACAGACAACCATTCACACTCACATTCACACCTACGGACAATTTAGAGTCACCAATTAACCTATCCCCAATCAGCATGTCTTTGCATGTTCTTCCTGTGTCAGCGTGGGTTTTCTCTGGGTGCTCCGGCTTCCTCCCACAGTCCAAAGACATGCTGAGTTGAATCAGTAAAATAGAAATCAAGTTCACTGATAGTATTCGGTGTATGTAAATAGAACAAGAGGAGCATAATGACGATCAGCTGCAACATTTCTTTTCAATACTGAAGACAGTTCCAACAAACCTGAATAAATGTTAGAAAAGGTATGCTACTGTACATTTTTTTAAACTACTGTCACACCCAACTGACAAGCACACGGCTGGGAAGTTTGTGTATTTCTGTGTGTGTGTGTGTGTACTTCAGATATGTGAGCTCAGCAGGTTACTCCCCATCTGGCAGCCGGTGCCCAAGGGTTTGACAAATAGGATCTGGCCCAATGGTGCTGCTTATTAGCAACATTTGTATGGGACCTCACCTGTGTGTGTGTGTGTGTGTGTGTGTGTGTGTGTGTGTGTGTGTGTGTGTGTGTGTGTGTGTGTGTGTGTGTGTGTGTGTGTGTTTGTATCACTTAACATTTGAATGTGATCTAGGGAGCTCACCTTAGCTAGACCTGCAGTCAGCATTTCTCACATGCAGACACACTCCTCAGGTTGGCGAGCAGCTAATGTTCCCTTAATACCTGCGACTGCTGCAGTCCTCACAGTGATAAGTAACTTCTGTGGAGATCACCGTTTCATGATGACGGGAGAAGTGTTGAGTATACCTTCAGGACTTTGCTGAGGAGAGGCAGACACGGTGGAGTGTGAATGGAAATGTGGATGATACAGTAGTTTGCTCGGATTATTCTGAACTTGCAGAAAACTGTCCAGGAACTGGATATAAAAGTAAACGGCAGATTCTGGTTTATCCAAATAAAAATGCGTCTTTGCCACCACAAGTCAGTAAGTCTTTCTGACTTTTACTTCAGTATAATATACTGCATAGGTGAATGTACTGCTAATATTAAGCACTATAAAATTTATTTGATTTTTTAATTTCTTTTCAAGTGATTGGATCTGCCCAGTAAACCATCTCTGTCTGAAAAAACAAATCTAATATGTGAAACAACTAATGATGATTGTAACTGATAATGCCTAGTACTTAAACGTTATGTCTTGTCACTTTGCTAGCTTAACTTTAAAGACTTTACCCCTAATGCAGCTGGAGCTCATTATGAGCTTTAAGAGCAGAGATAAGGAGACTTTATTTTCTATAATGGACAACATAACACATTACTAAAAACACTCAAAACTACAGAAATGATCAACACTCATACTTTAACCTTTTATCTTTTTTCTGCCACAGTTGTTTTATGTAAAGCCATTATGTGGGCACAGACAGGTTTCCAAAGCACCAATTACATCGGCCACGGGTGCTCAGACATTTGTGACACCTCGACAACCTTGTTACAATAAAATGACAAATCCAAAGTCGTTCCTTTGTTACGTTTACCTGAGCTGCAGATGTGGTGTTTCACACTGTGGCTCTGATTACCTCTAGAACAAACTGAGGAAATTAAATCATCAGCTGAGGCAGGAGCCGCAGAGAGGGAGAGAGAGCAGAATACAGCCACCATTAGGTTAATGAGCTATGAAATGAAATGTATTTCTTAGCCTGAAGCCCACATCCCCCTAAATATCAGCTAACACAGCTAATGAACTTTACACTGTCATCAATTACCTGTAGCCACAATGCCCTGGTGGGGTTTTAATATGGAGGGTGTGGAGCCAGGGAGAAAAAGACAGAGACATACCTACAGGCATATAACATGCCATGTATTTACCACAGTATCATAATTATACAGACAGATGCTAATTTATGGGTAATTGAAAAACACTGTATTGGATTTACATGTATAGATAGCCGTTGGAACTAAAAGAGAAGGAGCAGTGTAAAGGATATAAATGATAAGAACCACCACATTCATTTAGCTTTAAATCTTTACTGTACCACAAAGAAGTCAAATTATTTTCAGGCTTTAATATCATCAGAGATATATAATTAAATGTGGTACAACCTATCAGACGTTTCTGCAGTGCTTGCTTTATGTACTGTCCTTTTGCTAGCTTTGATAAACCAACTCTACCGGCACAGAAGCTAAGAAATGTACTATTTTCCCCACATTATTATGTCTAAGTGATTAGTGGGAACAACAGTTTTTGAAACTGGTCCAGTATTGACCAAGAGGTCAGTGCCACCACTTGGGCAAATTGAGCACAGCCAAGTTATGTCCAATAAAACTTCTTGGTTTTGCCATTGACAGGTTCAGATTGTTATTCTAAGTGTCTGACAACATTATGGAAAGGATCCCAACAGAGATGGACCTTTTTGTAAAAGAGTAAGATCCTGTTTGTTTAACCAGAGACAGTCTCAAAATTGCCATTGCCAAACCCACCAGACTCCATTTACATTAACAGTAATTTTAGCATGTATAGAACCAGCGTATTCACACATCTAACTGGGTGAATCGAGTGTTTATTTCGACCAAACACGAGTTGGTGATTTTTGAAACTGTCTAAAAGACATACAAGATGGCTTTTGTGGGGGGTTTTTTTCTGTTGACTATGAAGTGTGTTTTACAGTGATGCAATTACATTTTTAAAATGGAGTCTGGTCAGTTTGATTATGGCAATTTTGAGCTGTTTCTGGTTTAACGAAAAAAGATCTTACTCTTTCAAAAAAGATCCATCTCCGCAGTGATCCTTTCCTTAATGTTGTCAGACAATTAGTGTAATATTTTGAGCCTGTTAATGACCAAACAAAGCACTTTTAGTGGATGTAAATTGATGGTGCACAATTGCCCCAGGTGACTGCATTGCATCCAGTATTGACGCTGCCATCTGCATCAGTCTTGCTCAGTTCTGGACCAGTGTCAGAACTTGTTGTTCCCATTAGTCACTTAGACACACAGCCATGGGAAAACAGGGTCCAGGTTGAAAATACTGAAGTTGCCCTTTAAAGTAATTCAAACTTTTAGTTTAAGCCTATTAGTTAAATCCATTGAACATCGAGAGTTTTCCTGGATCATGCCTCTATGTTTGTTCAAAATTAACTCTTAATTCTTCTACATGCATCAGCCATTAACTGTGTGAGATGAGGAATGGAAGTAATCAAATATGATGCGTGTGTTTTAACATTTAGCATCTACAAACACTCACAAAAATGGTGCAAAAAAATAAATTAAGAAGCTGCACAGACAAGTCCAGATGGACATACTGTAAAACAGATTCTTCATTTCATTAATGTTTGTCTCTCAGTCTGAGTTTGTTCTCAGTAAATTTTCTGCATATGCAAAGACAAAATGTTGGCAACAGTTCACACCCAAAACCAGTTATGGGATGACACAGTGGTAAATATAACCACATGCAGAAAACCTTCGCCTTACTTTTTTCACTTTGTAACTCACTGCACTTTGTTTTTCACACTCTCTTTCTCGCCCGTCCATCTCAACTCGCTCCTCTCTGTTCTCCTCCTCTCTTCCTCTTTGACACTAATAAGCAGTGAAAACTGTTGGGCGCTGGAGTCCTATACAGCCGGCAGTCATCTCAAATAAAATCATACGGCCTCGGCTCTGCTATCTTAACCTCACACGCAGCCTGTCAGCTTCAAACACACAGCCACCAGAAAATGGACACAGAGTGGTTTTGAAACTTCCAACTTCTGATTCATGATAAAGCAGGTATGTTAGGTGATCGAACTGGATCACACGTAATGGTGTACAGTCAAGTGTTAAGTAATATGATGGTTAGGCATTTTGACAAGTCCTTGAATCCAACCATACTATGGCCACTTGACATGCAACAGGGACATGTTACAAACAACCTGGTAAAACTTGTGGAACCAGTATCAATCAAGTGATTAACAAAAGAATAAACATTTTAGGTATATGCACACTTGTGCTAAATACAGAGAGAAAGAAAATCCTTTTTATCTGATCCCAAAATTACTTTTATATGTCTGTCAGGTAAATTAACACTATCCACATATTACACTGCCCTGCTTGTGATGTTTAAAGACTTAAAGGCAAAGTATTGCAGGGTACAAATTTTGGGGGGTCTTATTGACAATATGTTATTTTTGCTATGCATCCATCCCTCCATCCATCCATCAACCACTTATCCAAAGCTGGGTCACGGACAAAGTATTCCAAACACTCCTCTCCCCAGCAACGCTTTGCAGCTCCTCTTGGGGGATCCCGAGGCCTTCCCAGGCCAGACTAAATATGTGATCCCTCCAGCGTGTTCTGGGTCTGCCCCAGGGCCTCCTACCAGTGGAACATGCCTGGAACACCTCTAACGGGAGACGCACTGGAGGCATCCTCATCAAACCACCTTAACTGACCCCTTTCAAGACGAAAAAGCAGCGCCTCTACTCCAAGCTCCCGGATGTCCGAGCGTCTTACCCTATCTCTAAGGCTGAGCCCAGCCACCCTTCTGAGGGAACTAATTTTCAGCTGCTTGTATCCGCGACCTCATTCTTTTGGTCACTACCCATAGCACGTGATGTTTTGTGGTCAGCATAAAGATATGTCAAGTTATATGCTAAGAATGAAGCTATGGATGTTTTTTTTACAACAAGAGTCGCAGTCAGTAATCTTCGAGTCCAAGTGGAAGTTTGTGCCAAATTTGAAGAAATTTCCTCCAAGTCTTCTTGAGATATCGCGTTGACGAGATTGAGATGGATGACCTTGACCTTTGACCACTATACTCTAAATCACTTCATTCTTAAGTCCAGGTGGACATTTGTGCCAAAGTCCCGCAAGGTTTTCTAAGGATATGGTGATCACAAGCAATGGACGGATGAGCAGACAGACAACCAAAAAGACCTCCTCTGAAAGACACACTGAAGTATTGTTGAAGTGGATAATTTGCACATGTCTGTGACTGAATGTGATTCAATTTAAAAATGGTGAATTAGTAACTAGGTGTCGTTTTACATTCTAATAATTACTTTTTAAATTAATTAACCTTTAAACCTGTTAAATGTCAGAAATCATTGAATACTCCAAGTACAAGTTCCAAGAGCCCAAACTCACATCTTCAAATTGCTTTTTTGACAAAAACAAAAGATATTCAATTTACAATGACAGAAAATGTTTTAAATTTGTATTTTTACCTAAATAAAGCATTAATCAATTATCAAAATGTTCTGTTGATTGACAGAATGATAGCATGAAATTATAACGTCAGTCTGCTTTAACAGATAAAGCTCCACTTTGGAGGTATTTTTGTAGACAAAGTCTCTGTTTACCTTAAGTATTTCTCCCTTAATACACACATATTGTGTGTATCCTTGAGCCCTGACACACATGTTGAATTACTCTGAAATGGGACTTATAGTATAAGAAGAAGGTCAGTGTATTTCACTGCTGAAAAGACAGTCTTTTTATAAATCTAGGTTGTCTAGGCAGTAGAAAGACACAAATACTTTTGACATTGGTGCTACGAGACCAAAGAAAAGAGAGGAAAAGGGCTGTGGAATTTGCTGTTGCTTATGAGGTAGAAAAAAATTACAGTTAAACTGTAAGCTACAACATGTTTCTGAAAACATTCGAGGCAAGAAGTAGGAAAGCCAGCAACAGAATGTTGGTTCATATTTCCTCAGTACAGCTTGGTTTTACCATTTGATCCCAGTTTTTACAATATGGTCGCTTCCTGTTCACCAATTCTCATATTACAGGCAAACTGTGCACTAAAATAGGTTTCTAAAGACATTTTAGGTGAGAAATAGGCAACACAGTACAGAATTTTGGTTTCTATGATCAGCACTGCCTAGTTTTACTATTTGATTGGAGTTTGGTCTGAGTTTGAGAAAGGCACCTGTGTCCCTCTCTCTTGATCTGCTTCTATACTCTTTGTGTCTGTGGTGGTAGGCATATAAAATGCAGAAGTAGAATTTGTAGCTCAAGCAACCAGTTCAAATTACAACCCAAGAGCCAGCGAAAATGAGCAGTGAGATCTGGGAGCTGGTAAGAAGGAAGTTAACCACAGTTAATTGATCCATACTACCCACACTGTTACGATACGAAGCTTGCTTTATATTGGCAGAGAAGCCTATTGCATTACTGGTTACATTAACACAGAAGAGTCATAATGGCATAATAGACATAATTAACAATGGCAGAAAAAAGCGAGATTGTTTTGATGCTTTTTATATTCCTTATAGTGACTGATAGTTAACTGAATCATCTTGTTTTCATGCTTCCTTTAATTTGTGAACATTTATGCCAACCCACTGCACAGAATAAGACCCAAATACGAGCATATACAAACCTTCCTTTCCTAAAACAAATGATTTATGTGTGGACATGCCTGCAGGTGAAAGACCAATTATATTCTGTTCTAGCACGGATGCTACCTGTACTCTTCAGGCTGCAGACACTTATTCTCAAACACAAACTGAACCTTCAATGAGTGCGAATATAAAGGTAGCACCTTCAGACCTTGCAGACTGGCCAGTCCTATCAGATAATGTGAGAACAGAGTTGGTGAGCAGAGCACCTGAGTCAGATAAAGTCAGATTTCATCTTCCTAAAAAGAAGAGTGGAGGATGCAGCCACATTTAGTTCTACGGAAAACTCAATGTAAAATTTCTATCCTGAAAAAACACTATCAAACTATTAAACACTGGTATTTGCTCCAAGCTTTTCTCAATTTGATAAATAAATGAGGGATCATCAAGAATAATCCAAAAAAAAAAAAAATGTAAAAGAGTACCATAAAGAAATGGAGACTAAAAAGCAACAGATAAAACAGAAGCAGAGTTGACATAAGGTCCTGACAAGGTTGGTAGACGATATTCAATCACTGCTGAGGAAGCACAGACACACTTCACCTGCCAAATAAAGAAGTGGAATACATTTTCAAGCTCGATCCTGTACTTAAATAAGTTGAGGTGGAAAGAGGTGTCATCAAAACCTGATATTTATCAAATATCATTCAAAATGAACGTATTGACAGCATGAGCTGGAAGATTATGAGCGTTTGTGCTTTGCTTTCATGTCTGCACCACACTTTTGAGAGCTAACCCTGACATGTTGGACCTTCTGCTCATTAAGTTTAAAGTTTGAGTTTCCCCCGTCAATGAAATTTAACTGCACAGATCCTATTCTGTTTGGTGAAAACAGAAACATATATTCCAGGGAAAAGATGTACTAAAAGCCAAGGGTTAAAGGGACAGTTCATCAAATCAAATCTGAAATATATATTTTTTCTCTGTCCGGTGGTTCTATTTATTAGTTTGTTTTGGTGTGAGTTGCTGAGTGTTGGAGATATCACCTGTCGAGATGTCTGCCTTCTCCAATATAATGGAACTAGATGACAGTCAGCTCACGTTGCTCAAAGAACCAAAAAATACATTTAACGGTGTTTACATATTTATTATTTTAAATAACCAGGTCATGATTTCTGGAAAGAGACATTGCTGTCAGGTTTTTGCAATGTATTAGTTTGGTACTTTGAGCACCACAAGCTGAGTGACATCTAGTTCCATTGTATTGGAGAGAAAGTAGACCTCTCTATGGCCAATATCTCCAACACTGGGCAAGCTACGCCACAACAATCTGGACTGATAAATAGCACTAGAGGTAAGAGGAAAAATATGTTTCTCTGATTTGGGGGTGAACTGTCCCTTTAAGAAGCAAAATAAATTACTTATTAGCTGAAACCAAACCCACTGAGGGGCTTTGGCCGAGTGTTTTTTCCACAAATCATGCCTTTATATCTCCACAGGGAATCCTCCCAAGTTCTCAAGGTCTTTCAATATATGTGTGTCTGTGCCACACAGCAATTCCCTACAAAACGCGCGCACACACACACACACAAATGCACACAGAGCTCCCTGAGCAGTTGACTCTCAGGCCAAACGCGATTGTTAGAGGCAGAGCGATGGGAACAATTGTTTGGACAGTGTGTTAAGATATAATCCCTTCATCTGGACCCTCTCTGCCTCTGTCTTTTCATCTCTCATACACTCGCACACAAAGCTACACACAATACACACACGCTCTCCCTTTGCCCAGCATGGCACAAGACAGTGCGTAACTGTGTCACCTTCCGTTATTTACAGCTTCTCTCTCTCTCGCTGCCTAGTCCTCAGTCCTCAGATATCAGATGAGTCCAAATGTACAACAAAACAAAGACAATGCAGCTACTGATGGACCAGTGCTTCCAGCAACTTCACTGGACAAGCCTCAGGGGGGTAAATTTCTATATAAAGGTACAATATCATTAGGCAATGCAGCCTTTGTGTGTCCCCAGCATACTGGCGGTGCCACTGCTTGATAATACTTTAGCATACAGTTGGTTACACTGTGATTAGTAGCACAGCCATGACAGTTCTGTATGCAGCCTCTCTGTCCCTCAAATGGTAAGAATGGTGGTCTGTTGCATCAACACAGTGGCTGGAAAATTTACAAATGGTGTTATTACATGTTTTCAGCACAAAACAGAAGTGGCAGCATTATGTTTTTCCCTCACATTTCATGTTTTTGTCCTTGCTTGCATTTGACTAATTAGAGCTCTCTATGCTAACAGGATTAAGGAAAAATAAGTAGCTGACTGCCACAGTAAGGCTAAGTGCCCACATAATGTTTTTTCTTTCTGAGTTCCAGAATCTTTTTTTCTAATTGTTTCCAATGAGCAGAGAGAGTATGCAGCCGCCTAGAGAAACGGCACTGTACCCAACGTCTTTGTTTAGAGAGCTTCGACCTCTTTGTGCATCCGCTCCGAGCGCTTCAAGTTCAAAATCTCCAAACTTTTCAAAAGGCACTGATGTTGTCACTGTCACTCCTTTACTCTCCATCCCAATCTGTATAATAAGGCAGTCAGAAGCTATCACAACAAAGAGAGAAAAGCCCATTTGTGCAAGCAGATCTGAATGTTGCTGGTAAGTGTTGTGCTTGTATCACTGTATGCTTGTAAGCTTGTTTTTAATTGTGTAGTCAACCCTCTAGTAGTAACACTAATGTCAAGATATTGTTGCCATATGCTACTGGTTTTCAAACTTTTTGTGCACAAGGCACACCAAAGGGCAAGCCAAAACCTCAAGGCACACCTGCATTTATAGCTGTACACAATAGTTTCTATAACCTGTGTAGTCACAACATAAGACAATACAAATAAGAAAAAACAATACAGGTAGCTTACGTGATGCTGTCCACTGAAAGTAGACTTTTTTTTTTTTCTCTTTCTCTTTTCGGTCCATTGTCCCACTCACGTCTGTCTCCTTTTAAATGTTATTATCACTCACACTGGCTGGGCTTTTGATGTGTCACACACACGCATGAACGGTCACACATAGGTTCCCTGTGAAGGTTTTTTAAATGAAATTCGATTGAATTACATTTTTTAGCTAAAGTTTGCCTCCTCATTAGGAAATGGGTGCACACAACACGCTGATGCAGTCAATTAAAAATGTATTCATAACTTTTTGTATAGGCCCAGTTGAATATTGCAGTAATAATGTGTGGTTATCACTAAATCGCATGCCACACCATTTGAGAACCACTGCCATATAGAAACAAAACCTACATGCTACGCTTCATAAAAAAAAGCATGTATGCAACTTTGCCCACTTTATCCAAGCACTTAGTCTTAATTAGAAAAGATGCCACTAATTGCATACTTAGGAAAAGACCAAAACCATTTTGCCACTATTTCTATGTAAATCCTTGACAAGAGACTTCTGTATGAAAAGCTTAATAATGCTGTTCTTCAGCAAAGTGTTATATTTCATTGTATCCTTGAGGTCTTAATGGATCCATAACATGCATGAGTCAATTTTCAAAAAAGGAGACCCAAATTGAAAGGGGCTGACAATGGTAAGACTTAGAAAATGCTGCAAAAGTGACACAAATACACAGGATAAACAACCAATCATTAAGCATCAACTGGTCAAAAAAGCAGTAATAAATGACATTTTTATGCTTCAGACAAGATTTAAATATCAATCTATAGATTCTGGATACTTGAAATGGTTTCAATACTTATTGTCCTACAACAGTGAACTGACACACACACACACACCACTGCATTGTCTCCATAGCCCCGCCTCCAGTAACTCTGTAACGCTCCAGTTGCACACAGGCTTTTGCAGCAAGGTTTTGGTTTTTGTTTGCACTTTATTGCCCTTTGAATGTGTGACAATTTCAGACGCTTTTGAGCATGTCCATCACTGCGAGAAGAATATTGTTTTCAATAATGTATTGTTAATATTTACTGAAGTTATCATGCAGTTCTTTGCCACAAACTAAGACAAGAAAAGTAGCTTTGTTACATTTATATTTGAATAAAATTTGTAAACTTTTTCCCATGGTATCTAAAATGGTATCGATTACACATTTTTTTAAGTATTGTATCAAGGTTAGAAACTCCAGTATAATGACAATACTAGTTCATACTGTCCATCTTGCTTCAAAAATCTAATTTTTCTCGTGCAATAATTATGATGCACCACACCAGACCTGCAGCAACAGGACAGGGGCTTACCAAACACGATGAGACTGAATATACTGTAATCACTACTGTAGCCTAATTGTCAGAAAATATTGACCACAAAGTGACGTTTAAATCATGCATTTTTGGCCTCTGCAAAAAATGCCTGCTGCATACAAATGCCTGAGAGCAAAAGTGTGAGTTGAGTTGCATTTCTGTCTCACCAACAAAACATCTGCTGATAACTGTTCTCAGCCCACCCCTTGTGTGTAAGCTAAGTTGACACCAAACTCCAAGACTTTACACCTCAAGTGACAGAAAGCCATGAGCATAATTAATTTATGATGTGTCATTTTAGTAACATTACTCATGTCAGCTAGGGCTGCAACAAACAATTATTTTCATAATCAAGCTGAGAATTATTTTCTTAATTCATGAATTAATTGTTTAGTCTATAAAATGTCATAATAATGAAATATGCCCACAACAATTTTACAAAGCTTGAGGTGATGTTTTAATGTCTTGCTTTGTGCTGTTACAGTCCAAAAGACTCAAACAGACCCAGTTTACAGTGTCATGAAACAGAAGGCAGCAGCAAATAGCCACTGTAAAGAAGCTAGAACCAGCAAATAATTGGCATTTGTTTCTTAACACGCAACGTAAAACAGATTTTTAGCCACACACGCGCAAACCCAGCTTAGTATCCACCCAAAATCTTGCCTCTCTTATCAGTCTGATATCATTGCCGTCTTGTTTTTAGCTGATTTCCAACTGACGTTTTTACAGTAACTTACTGTGGAAGTGCAGTTTCAAAAACACACTTTTCCTGCAAAGACTGCTACATAATTTCCAGAGATTTTTTTCCGCCATGCTGTGCACTTGGCTAGGTAACACTTTAAAGCAGATGAAGGTAAAAGAACACCCCCATGATGTTCTCTATCCATGTGACATGATGCCATCATACAGCGTCCCTATCTATCTAAAATAGCACACAGCTTCTCTCTACCTGTGTTCATTATGTGGGAAAAAAATGTTTTTTTGCTTTAATGAGACTTGCTGCGGTTCTGAGCAAAGTGTGGCATGTTTGTGTGTGTGTGTGTGTGTGTGTGTGTGTGTGTGTGTGTGTGTGTGTGTGTGTGTGTGTGTGTGTGTGAGGGAAGGAGCAAAGTGCACGAATCCAGACGGTAAGTGGAAGAACATAACAGTAGGAAGCAACAGACATACACAGACCTGTGTTCAATGTACAGAGGGATAAATGTTAAAGGCTCAAAACTCGGGGTCAGAGAGAGCTAGAGGTATGCTATAACAACCCGCTGACAAACACACACACACACACTTAGTCCCTAAATGAAACATCATTGTCAGCCTGTGTGTGTGTTGCTGAATGGCTTGACAGTCAGCCATCCCATCGCTGTGTAGCAGAGGCGGCTGCTGCATTGTCTGCCATACAATAGTGATTAGGAGGGTGACAGAGACAGAAGGAAAGCGAGTGAATCTTATTGTGTGTTATACAATGGCATTTTAGAGGAATGCAAGAGAGAGGAATAGAGATAAAAAGAGGTTTTATTGTCTGGTGTACAATAGTGTTTAGCAGGATGAGCAGAGAAGAACAGAGAGGAGATTTAACAGGAGATTGACTGGATCTGTTGGACTGTCATATCAAAGCAGAGCACACACACACACATACACATACACAGTGCTTGCGCAATGTGTGAGGAAGGTTGATTGTATGTTTCAATTTCCAAACCTTTATTAATGGTTGGGTATCAAACCTTTATGTTTATAGATAGTGATGGAAATGTGTCAGTAAAAAGACAGATAGTAGAAATCGTCAAGTACCAAAGAATTTGTAATCTTGTTTCTTACTCTTTAATCAGGGTCTGATTTCAAGGTGCAATATAGCAGAAATGAAATAAAATAGCCATAGTGGGCAGTTAGCATTGGTTAGCATTGTCGCCTCACAACAAGAGGGTTCCTGGTTTAAACCCCAGGGTGGGGGAGCCCTTCTGTGCAGAGTTTATATGTTCTCCCTGTGTCAGTGTGGGTTTTCTGTGGGTACTCCGGCTTCCTCCCACAGTCCAAAGACATGCAGGTTAATTGGTGACTCTAAGTTGACCGTAGGTGTGAATGTGAGTGTGAATGGTTGTATGTCTACATGTGTTAGCCCTGTGATGGTCTTGCAACCTGTCTAGTGTGTACCCTGCCTCTCGCCCAGTATCAGCTGAGATAGGCTCCAACCCCCCCATGACCCCCAACAGGATAAGCAGTTACAGAAAATCGATGAATGAATGATTTTGTTTGCGTATTAACATCTAGAACAAACAATCAGTGTGGTTTTGTCTTCCAAGAAGTCCGCCATGTTCCTACAGTAGCACGGAACAGACAAACCAAACACTGGCTCTAGAGATTGCCTATCGCGTTTTTATATTACCTGAAGAGCACTGTAGGTAGGGCTGGGTATCAGTACTTGATACCTTCAAGGTATCAACCGAACTAGCCCCTAGCAAAACATCTCAATCCAAACGGCACCTGTATTTGATCCTTATGTCCGGTGGAAGCTCATCTCAGACCACCCTGACTCTCTAATGGATCAGGAAAATTACTGTTCCTGCTGTCTCCAGAGCCGCTCTCCTCTGGCAAACAGTCACTTCAGCCTTTCCCCGGTTAGCATGAGCTACCACAGCAGCAGTGGCTACTATCGAGGTGTTAAAGGTCAGTCGAGCAACAGTCAAGTGAGGTGTATTTGACAGAATTAACACTTAAGCATGCCAAGATGCCACCAAATCATTCAAAAAATGGCTATACTACACACCACTCCATTCACATAATGGCCACTGAATGAAGGACTCTACTGGTATCAGCATCACTTTATGCCAGGTTCACACTGCACAACATTTTTGTCCGTTCCAACAGTCACTATGTCAGATTAGGCCATTGTGGAGGCACAAAATTGTGCCATGATTTGGCCGACAGACATGACAGACTACACAATGGTCCATGACCAATCATCCCGTATGTCTTTCACGACGTTTGTGATGTCATCAGATTCTTGTCCTGTTTTGATTATTACTACTATTTATTATGTGCCAGCCAACATGTTATCGTTGTAACGTCAAAAGCACCACCAGATGGCAGGAGCTACATCTGAAGTACCCTATGTAATCTATGCGAGTCATTGAAGCCTCCACAACAAGTTCCTGCAAATGTTTCACAATAAAAGCCTATTTAGAAAATGACCTCTCAAACCTAACTTATAATGGGCTTTTAATTTTAAACAGATACAGGAAGTGTTGAGTTTGAAATGACGGCAAGATGCATTAACTTTCTCAAGGTAAACTGGAGCGGATTAAAAGTAAAAATATAAAAATACAGAGGGAATAATAAATAAGGACCTGTTTATAATGTAGTCTGTTTCAAATAAAGCTGGCACCCTCTGCAGTTGTGGTCAGTAAAAGCCACTATTTTTTAAATTTAATTTCTTTATATCCTCCATTTTGAAGAAAGAACATTCTTTGCTAGCTTGACGCTAATGGCAGTACTCACCAGGTTGTTTAAGAGCCTCTGCTGTTTCACCATCATTTTTCCATTTTTACTCTGTTGTGACCCCTAAAAGAAATATCAAAAAGGCTGGGGTGTTGCCGTACAGTTGTCCATGGCAGCAGATCGTTCCGTGTTTCTATTGGTCAAAGTGACGGCTGTGACGGGAGCAGTCGTGAATGACAAACACGGTGAGGTGTCCCAGATGCAGCATCAGTTGTCGTCTACTATGACACACTAGATGACCTGAAACAATGGATTAACTCGTACGACACTCCTTGACGTTCACAATCCAAGGCGACACCATATGACGCTGTATTGGGCTATAATCTGGCTGATATTGTGTAGTGTGAACCAGGCATTAAGGGCACTGGTATTGGCACTGGTGTTTTTTAAACGTTACCCAGTCTTAACTGTAGCTACTCTGCTCACTTGGATAAGCAGGAGTGAGCGGGGGGATATTCAGCTGGTTGCAATATGCAACCTCACCAGCAGATGTCATTAAATCCTACAGACCGCTCCTTTAAATGATAATTCTGTCAATTACACTGTGTTTTATTAAGAAAAGTCCTTGTGTTGCTTTGGGTGTTTAAAAAAACATTGAACATGCCTGAAAATATACTACAACCTTTTCTGCATAAGGTATCCTGTGGAAATTTAAACACAATTGCAATTGTTACCTCAGTTTAAGCATGGATATCAAAATCATTTTTAGCATGTTGTTCTGAGAAAAAGAAAAATGTTTTTTCCTTAAAATTCTGTTTTTAAATGTTTTTCACAAGACAACCAGCAATACAATAACTTCATAAAAACAGAATATGGTTAAACATAACACATTGTCCATTAATTTGTATCAATAAATTTGACAAAACACCTCATGGTCCACACTCTAGCTTTTTCAAGGGCTTTCAAACACATCTCTAAGGGACTCAAGTTAATGATCATCTATAAATAATTCCATTTGTCTTATAAGCTTAAAGTAAATGAGGGCTGAAAAATGAAGGCTGCCATGCCTCTAGATGTCTCTTATTTGCTCTGTCCAAATTAAACTCTGGTGTCAGGTACAGCAAAATCTTTTCAGCACATAGGAAGTGACATATCTAAAATTAGGATGTATTTCCACCAACCTTTACTTGACTGTGGTGAGTTTATCACTTATGTTTGATTCGATCAGACAGCTCTGAACAATGCTGTCTGAACAGGAGTGGTGTTAAAAAAGACACCTGAATTCCAGATGTGGTTCATTAGAAGCAAAACATAATTGAAGCAAAGTAAAGTAAATGACACAAAACACAATGATTCATGGGTGTAAGAGGATGGATGTTGACATTCAGCGGTTCATCATATTAAGGTTTCAAAGTGAAGTCTCAAGCCTGGGGCTCATATTCAGCTGTTTCCTCATGTGATTTTAGCCACATAAGATTAATCAGAGACACTGATTGAGATTTGTTTTAAGATGTTCACAACCTGTGCTTTAATCTGACAGTTTAACAAAAGTCTGTCCAATGAACCGCAGTGGTTGGCTGTCTGCATTAGACTATCAAAGACCTTTTTTTGAAAAGACACAACCACATATTTCTTTACCCTGCCTCTTCTGTAATGTCTGATCATCGTGCCCTCTACACTCTGTCCCATCTGTTATCTCCATGCAGATGTCCTCTGGCCTCCATTATCCTGATTGTGATTGAGTCAGGTTTGTCTCGGGATTGGCTCTCTAACCTCCTTTTCTTATCCTTAAAGCAACCATTGCCAGTCATCAGCCTCCATTACTGTCTCTTTGACTTTGGAATGTGATAAGCATTTTGCTGCATTTTACAGACAGGCAGGACAGCAGAATGCCATATAAATGCTACTTTTTACTAAAAAACAAACCATCAAGGGTTACAACTTGTCAGCTCCAGGTTTAAGACTGAACCCTGATTTCCCGCATTGAATTCCTTGATCTCACCAAAATGAAGCAAAAGTAAATTAACTACCAATATTAACAGTTTTTTTTAAATCACTAATGCAATTTCTCAACTTCTCAAATATCACTGAGAAACATTTAACCTCAGAAAGCCAATGGTTTACTGTGGAAGGTTGTCATCTATGCTGTAAATCACGGCTTAATTAACTTAACACTGCCACAGCACACACCTGTCATGCATGTTGCTGATCTTTACACCCTATTGTTCATTTTAGTTCAGTTCAGTAAAATAAATTGCACTTGTTTTAATTAAATCTTTTGCATGAGCTCTTGTTGCTTTTCCTGACTTTGTGACTCCAGTCTACAGCCTGGGTCTTCAACAGGACAACAGGAGGTCCTCAGAGTTACTGCAGGGGGCCGCCAAAGTGGAGAGTGGCTCCATTTTTTTTCCTCAAAAATTGTCCAATCAAATGAGCTCGTAATTCTAAATCACTGTGCGGCATTTATCCATAACAATGTGGTGAACTAGCCAACACTAACAATTATGTACTATCAAAACACATTAGCCATTTAGCTATATTATTATTCCAAGTGTACAGACATCTTTGTGCATCAAAATGAATCACTTTCTAACTTCCTCAGCAAAAGACTCTGACAAACCATCCACCTCAGAAACCACAGGTGAAAGTGCAGAGGGCAGTGTGAACGGACTTAGCCATGATACAACAGTTGCTTAATTAACAGCTACAGGCAAGCACAAATCGATAGAAAGTATCTGAATACTTTCAGGGAATTATCTCAAGTGCAGCTCATTTTTAGACAATATAGTCGGGGCTCCCTGCTCCGTCTCTTTTTGACCCAAGTGGTCCTTGGCCAGAAAAAAGATGAAGACCCCTGGTCTACAGGAAACTTGTCTTTTTGGCTTAACACAACTGTTTAGAACACACTCCACCCACAGCAACATTGTTCAATGTTTCGATCAATACATTTTATAAATGCTAATATTGGATTGCTTGTTCATTGCAGTGGTGTTTTGAACTGTTTATTCAACTACAATATGTCAGTTCCCTATATGGACACATTCAAGCTTTTGCCTCTCATAGTAAAGTCAAATCTAGTAAATTTTTATTTCTAATATGTGTTTGCGTCCGGGTACTTTACAATCTGCACAGCAGACAACACCCTCTATCCTCACACCCTTGATTCAGAACGGGGTCAAAAACTTTGAAAAGAGGAAAAAGTGAAAGAAAGCTCATGCAATATATGCCATGTCATGCAAAAAGTATCTTCACAGGACCAAAATCTGAGGCCATATTGAGAACAAATTGATGGGAAACCTGCCCAAACCCTACATTAATTAATTCATTATTTTCCTTAAAAGCAACCTTATCTAAAAGGGGCCCTACAACAGTCAGCTGATCCTATTTAAGGATAATTAGGTGAGTAAGATGAGTTTCAAAAATGCATTCAACTTGAACAAAAGAGCAGGATGTCATTTTGTTCTGTACCTCACATTTTACATTCTTAGTCCTACTGCAAAAATATATTTTCATTTTCATTTCATTATGACAACACACCATCTGATCTGACCTTTTTTCTATTAAGATTTCATAATTTCCAGAGGCGGCTGAACATTACAAGTGACAACATACAGAGACACAGCAGGAAGGGGGATGGACAAGGGTAGGTACATAGTACATAGTTCAGTTCACAGGATGCAGACCGTGGGTATAAAGCCTGTCATTGGCTGCCTATTTTGGACAGTTGCTAACATACCAGTTGCTATGTGGAACTGGTCTCGGATAGCCAGACCTATTTCCAGTGTTCGTTTTAGAGCTTACATGACAAGAATGGGTCAACAACATAATGGCTAAGTCACATGGTGTGTCTACAGCTCTCTCCATGTTTAAAGGAACACTTCACCCACATAATGACCATTTGTTAATAAATGAGTTATGCCCAGTTACTTTGAATTCATGAAGAAAATGCTGATTTCCTCGCATGCCTCCACAGAAAACGGCGAACATGTTGACTTCTTGATTGACTGGGTACCACATTTAACAACAGCAAAACTATATTTAAAAGACATACATTTTCAAACTCTCACATAACTCATGCAGTAGAGTCCAAGCTCTTTTATCCAGTCGTTTGCTCAGTACTTCCCAAATACATACATTTTCACTACAAAACCCTAGTATTGGAGTCTGGCTTTAAAAACAGCACAGATTAGTGTCAATTTCACTTCAGCTTTAAAAGGTAGGGTTTTAGTATTAATCTGCAAGAGTTGTGTGAAGATGTTTTGACATAGTTTTGCTCTTGTAAACTTGGTTCAAAATCTATCAAAGACTCAATATGTTTATCATTTTCCTTTGAGGCAAGCCAAACAAAAAAGTTTTCTTCACAAATTCAAGGTAACACAAAATTGCAAACTGATACACGAATGGTTATTTCGTGGGTGAAGTATTCTTTTAACAGAAGAGAGTCAGGAGGACCTAGCAGGCATACAGCAGAAGAAATGAAAAACATGAAAAACTTCACTCATAACTGAAAATAGCTTCATGCAATGAGAGCACTGAGATGCACTCTGCTGTAAGACATATTGACACATGGGTTTCCTGGGTTCCAGGAAATGTCTTGGAAAACTAATACCCTTTTTCCATTGTCACTCTTGGCCATGTCAAGTAAAGTCATGCCACGCCAATTTGTTTTTCCATTGTCAGTTTAGACACACTGTGCCACGCCAAGCCCCACCAGAGATGGACCTTCTCAGGAGTAGGTCCAAAAGACAGAGACAGTCACAGTGAGATGTTGATAAGGAGCTGCAGACAACTCTTACTGCACCTCTGCAAACAGCTCACCTCCGACATGTAAACATCTTTTACCTGCCCTCCAGCTGTGGATCAGCCCACTGCTTTAAAGCATCAGCACTCAAGACCAGCCATCATCCGTTTAAGACACATCTTCAAGTGGGTAGCCCTGTTGTAATGGAAATGCAAATCCCTGCTGTGCTGGGCTTATGGCCCAAACCAAACCGACCAAGCCAAGCCAAGCCAAAAGGCCACTTAAGCAACCTGAAATGCATCTCTGATTAGCTCAACTACTGCTCTAATGTGACTTTGTGGAAACATGAAACCATGACTCTGTACAGAAAAGAGATGCCACTTATCATCTTCACCTCTGCTCCCATATCGCTTGCCATCAAAATCTAAAAAAAAAAAAAAGATTCCATCA
This sequence comes from Cephalopholis sonnerati, assembly GCA_019142605.1. NCBI lineage: Eukaryota > Metazoa > Chordata > Actinopteri > Perciformes > Serranidae > Cephalopholis > Cephalopholis sonnerati. The sequence goes on from JAGQAX010000009.1 coordinate 18,345,876, forward strand.
CAGTCGAGGAAACAAGGGTCAATGGCGAAGATAAAAGATGTTTACCAGAAGGAAGAAGGATCCTGTTACACAGCACAGTGTGAGGTGTTGATGATTGCTATCATGTGGCAGTTTTCATATCTCCTCTGTGGTAAACTGGCAGAAGGTCAGGGATATTGAACAGACAGGTTGCCAGAAGTTTGGCTTAGGGGATTCCCGGGGATCTCAGTTTGGCTCTTTTCAACACGCCTATTTATAGCCAATTCAAGCTCCTCTAATACAAATATCTGTCCATCTGTGAAAATCAAACCCGCTTGACCTTTTTCCAATTCTTGTCCTACTCCACAGTGAAGCACAGGGATAATCTGCAGTTAAGGGAGGATTGGCTTGATAAATAAGAATGGATCCCAATCTGTCTTATATTGATTTTACTCAACTTACTGTTCACTCTTCTTGGACACTTTGTCAGTTTGTTTTTTTTACCAAATAAAACATGCAATTCCGTCAAGGTGATGAAGGATTCATTAGGATGCATTTTACACTGATTGTGTTGATGGATAAACAAAAACACACTAAAATCATAACAAATTCTATATAAGTTGATGAGACCAAACAATGAGTTAGCTCAAAATACAAAGCTTTAAAGGCCTGAGGGCTGTGGGTTTTCTGCATTTCCTTTATTTCCACGTTCCACATTTAGTTTCCACGTTCTCATACGTCTCCCACACTTACAGACATGTGTTAGGAATCAGGAGTATTCCTACCACTGCACCTGAGCAGGGCAATATGCCGGGTTCACATTACGGATATCAGCCGGATTATAGCCCAACACAGAGTTGTACGTTATTGGCTCGGATCGTGAATGACAATGAGTGTTGTACACAATAATCCATTGTTTTATCTTGTGTAGTGTGTCATAGTAGACGACAACCGACGTCATGTCTGGGATGCCTCACACCATCCCGACAGAAAGTCTACCATGTTTGATTTTCATTTTGTCGTTCACGGCTTCTCCCATCACAGCCATCACTTTGACCAATAGAAACACAGAGCAATCTGCTGCCGTGGACAACTGTACGTCAACAACACCCCAGCCTTTTAGATATTTCCTCTATGGACGTTATTATGACAGAGTAAAAAGGAAAAATAGCTGGCATGAACAGCAGAGGCACTTTAGCAAGCTGTTGAGTGCTGCCATTAGCATCAGGCTAGCAAAGAATGTTATCTCTTCATAATGGAGGATATAAAGGAATAAAATAAAATAAAAAAAATAGTTGTGGGGCTTTTACTGACCACAACTGCAGAGGGTACCAGCTCCATCTGAAACAGACTACATTAGAAACAGGCCGTTATTTCTCATTCCCTCTGTATTTTTCTATGTTTACTTTTTATCCGCTCCAGTTTGCCTTGATAAAGTCAATGCATCACGCCATCATTTCAAACTCAACACTTCCTGTATCTGTTTCAAATTAAAAGCCCCTTATAATATTGGTTAAGAGAATCCCTTCACTGTCTTAACAGGCTTTTATTTTGAAACATTTGCAGGAACTTGTTGTGGAGGATTCAGTGACTTGCACAGTTTGCACACGGTACTTCGAATGTAGCTCCTGACATCAGGTCGTGCCTTTTACGTTACTACAATAACATTTTGGTTGGCACATGAACAGACACACTGACTGATATAATAGTAATAAGAAATAGGACAAGAATAACCTGATGACATCACACACATCATGACAGATGGACAAGGATGATTGGTCATGGACCATCGTGTAGTCTGTCATGTCTGTCGGCCATGTCACAGCACGATTTTGTGCCTTCACAATGGCCTAATCTGACATAGTGACTGTTGGAATGAACAAAAATGTCGTGTATTGTGAACCCGGCATGGTGTCAGCACAACATGCTAACATTTGCTAATTAGCACTAGGGAATGTCTTATAATATTTAAGCTATTTCTTTATATCTACTAATATTTAGTCATAAACCAAGGTACCAGACAAATTACAGTTTTTCTCATTTGCTTGAACACATTTGTTGATTCAGAAGTTACATTTCCAACAGTTCACACACAGGCCTGAACTGAAAGTTGCTACCAAAATGACATTTTGTTTGCAAAATTCTCTAACACATGTATAAAGTAGTTCCACCTTGCTTTGTGCTATACATCTGTGCCCTTCATTACCACCTTACATAGTTTAAGTGTGTGCCAAAAAAGGCAAGCAAAGATATCACAGCATAAACTGTATTCTTGACTCTAAAGGGGATTCTACTGAAGATGACAAACCCCCTGCACTCTGCACCTGTGCTTTCTAACCCTTTTGAAATACTCTTGTACTCTTTGTCCTTTTTGATCTATGATTACAAATAGCAACACAAAAATGGCATCTTTTATCGTTGGATAAGAAATGACTGCTGATTGAAGAGTTGTGCAGAGAAGTTTTACACAGGTGCATGAGAGATTCATAAACCATACAAGTCATTTCTATCAACTGTGAATAGATGTTTTACAGTTAATCCAACAGAGTTAGGGGTCTTTCTACGAGGCCTGTGTTAACTGTTTTAAAACAGGGTGTGAAAAATGTGTGAAACTAATGACAAAGTGTTAAGATAGTTTTAAGAGAAGACTTCTGTGGTGCTAAGAAGGTGACGATGAAGATCAAATGGATCCCAGGTTTATGAAGCGTGTCTTAGCAACCAAGAAAAACTAATATTTAAACTGAAAATTTCACCTGATGATGGCAGTAGATGAAAAGTCAGTGATTGAACATTTTGCAATTCATCCTACAGGGGAATATGAATGTCTGTACTCTATTTCATGGTCGAGATATTTTGCCGAAGATTGCAAAGATCAACCTCTTGGCGAAGGAAAAGTTGCCATGTTTGTCTGGGACTCTTGAATTTCTGTACAGAATTTTGGCCCAATACTTGGAATAGATGTTGTGATGGTCATGCCACAAGGAAAATAAGTCATCACCAAAGTCATTGGGGTTCATCTTTTGAGGACCGCAGAAATCTGGAAAAAAATCTCATGGCAATCCATCCAATTGTTGTTATTTTAGTCTGGCATCACTACAAAGCTACAAAGCACATTTAACTGAAGACCCACACCAATCATACCCCCACCTTACCCCAAACACTAAGAGCTCTTTGACATTTTGGGGAATTTCTGTAGTCTTCCATTGTTGTTTCTTTTTAATCAATGTAAAGAACAAATATCAATCTTTATCCCAGCTGCAGCCTCATTGCTTTACAGCAAGTTGTCACTGTTAAATTGACAATGATAGACGGTACTACATTAGTTAAAATGATCCACAAAGCACCCTCATCACAAGTTCAGAGTTTCAGTTACATTAAGCCATAACAGTTGCACTGATAAGAGTGAGAGATCACCGCTGTCATTGTTTCCAAATGATTTGCTATAATGAAGGACTCAACCCTCTCTGTGCATTTCAAGGATTAATGTGTTTGTTAATGCGTGTACACGCATTTCTGCATGGTTGCCTGTGGTCACTATTTTTCAGTGTGTGTATGAGTGTGTGTATGTGCGTCTGTCTGGCCCTTTTCTAAAGGTTAATGAGTGGGGAGTCACCACATTGTAACACTGAGGCTCCTCTACAGCCCAGAGCTAATTGGGACACTCTTTAACTTTATGGTTAATGATGTCAGACACCAGCCTTGACACGGTATGTGTGTGTGTGTGGGTGGGTGAGTGGGTGGGTGAGTGTGTGGGTGTGTATGCAATTTTGCCAGTTCTTTTTAGCTGGTCTGATAAGTTTTGGCCAGTAAAAATAAATAAAATCCGAGCAAAGTATTCCCTGCAATCAGAACATTTGTGAAGCTTCTGATCACATTCATTTTTTAAAAATGTTGACAGGTGTTTTAAATCTATAATGGTTTTTTTTTTTTTAGTTTGTGGTGGTATTGTACAGGGCTAAGGGACGCACTGATTTATCAGCTTAACATCAGTATCGCTCAATATTTGCCTCGTTGACTGCCATGGCCTGTCGGCAGATAAGATGCGATTCACCGATGGCGGTAGCTGATGTTTTTCTATTGTGTCGCATCAATGTCGTGCAGGCCAAAAAGCAGTGTGTGAGACTAACAGCCACAAACTTAAATTAATGAGCAGGTACAAGAAGAATACAATGACTGTTTGGCAAATGGGTTCTGTGATCTCACTGCTGTGTGATGAGATGGCTAACAGCAGCCGGCATCACCTTCTCCCAGGACTATAGAAAACACATTTAGGATGAACAGAGATCTTTCCTGGGATGCCTTGAGAACAAAAGGATGCAGTTAACTCACTATTGTAGCATCAGAGACTGCACCTCACTGTTTCCCTGACAATGCTACATTGTGAACGACAATTCAGTGTTGACATTGGTAGGAGAGCTCGTTAATGTTAGGGATTAGCAGCCGCTGGCCTCGACACAGTTTGCGTTGAGTTACATTACAACGTGTTCAAGCTCTATTGAGTAAAAATGATTGCTGGATGAGGGTAAAGTACAACACTCTTATGATGTGCTCAATGTAATCTTGTAACATGTAGTTTTTGGTGAGGAACTTAAATAATACAGATGTTTGTAGGAGACATTTTCACAGCAGATATTAGAGAGGGAATTAGAATAGATGGAAATTTGTGTTCAGCTCACCAAACACAAAAGACAACATTGTAAAAAGCAGACAAATAGTTAGTAAAACAGACACACAAAGTCATTACAAACCACGTCACGCTTCTTAAATACAATTTAGTTGTCAGAGGGACTCTATAGCGCCTCTCAGCACTCAAAAGCTCGGACTGGCTAAAGAGAGGATGGGCGCTATCTGCCAAGATACTCCTCGCTTTCTTCCTTGTCCTTTCTGTAAAGAGTTGGGTCAAGGGCTTTTGTGGCTTGCCAACTAATTTACTTGCCATTGTCACAATCCTACAAGAAACAGAAACAGTTGAGCATTTCATTGTCTGGTCTCTTTAGTAAAACCTGAAGAACACCAAAGGCATGGAGGCATGGCAACCCTGCACTGTCCAGTTCTGATTTTATCCTCCGTCCTTATGCCAACCTATAGTAACTCTCAAATTTCTGAGCTACAGTACAGGAATGCACCACACCAGCATTACTGCTCAAAATTGATCATATGGAATTATGCCACCCAGACTTATCTTCAAAGTGCAAAACTGGATGCTGCTACAATATTGTTAGCTTCTTTGGGGCCACTGAGGGTTACATTTTCAAACAGCTTGTGATCTCAATCTTAAACCATCCTGACAGGCCGAGCTGTTTCTGACAAAATCAGAACAAAATCTCATCAAAAGTCCCGTAGCTGCAAAGGAAACCTATCAGACATTCAACTTAAACTCAGCAGCTACCCAGCATGACATAAAGCACCAGTGTCTGCAGGTAAGTTTTTTTTTTCTGGGCAGACTCGACTAAAGAGACGAAAACAGCATTTAAGGTGGAAAACAAGAATCCAGGAAAAACAACATAAAGGAAAAAGCAAGTTTAAAATATTAAAGTACCAGTAGAGTCATCGTACCATGGATAAGGTACCACTCAATCAATAACGTGTCACACTTACTATCAGACTGATCAACATTTTCCTTTAGGAGATTTACCTTTTGTCTGTCTAGCCTACGCACCTATTTTTTAACAAACCTAAAGAAGCTGAAGGAAAACTGCTTTAAGGTAACAGTGACGGCCAGTCAACTGAAACTCAGCATTAGGTTAATATTACTGATTTAATGTTGAGGAAATGGGCTTTTTGTAATGGTAGAGTACAAAGCAAAAGAAACAGAAACTAAGGGAAATTAAATATAACCCAATCGATACAGTAGTAGGACCTGTCATGAGTGAATGAATGGACGAGGGTATGACAGACAACTCTACAGTCAGTGATACACCTCATTACATTTGTGTGTTTAACTGTCAGCGGTGCAGTGTGATTTACACAAGGCCTTTACGGTAAAGAACCATGAAGAACATTAGACAAATGACACTGAGACCAGAAAAGATTGATTATAGGCAGATAGGCAAAGGACGGGAGGGTATGTGAGGAGGTGGGGGGTTACACACACACACACACACACACACACACACACACACACACACACACACACAGAGGAAGAAACATCAGGGCCGAAATGAGCTGTAACCAAAACTCATCCTAATGGGTCAGTTTAGCTGGAAAGCATACCCTATTAAATATGCATAATATTCAGCAAAGTCATGTAGAGTAGCCACTCTGAGTCACTGAGGGAATGGGCCGGGATCATAGATAGAGCCCTCACACACTGTTTAAAAAAAAGGCATTAGGTAAATCCTACACATTACTGCAGCCGCGATAAGGATGAAACTTTAATGATCCCAGTGGGGAATCTGGGTCATTGCAGTGCAGAGAAACAGTAACATGATACAACCAAAGCTTGGAATTTAGTTAAGAATAGAACAAGTAGAGAGAAAGTGAAAGTAATTGTAGTAGTTCAGTATCAGCAGAGACACGAGTGTGAAATAAAAAAGAAATATCTAAATTATACAGTATTGAAAGGGTGCTCAAAACAACAGCTGGAGAACAAACTGAGACTAAAAATTATTAAAAAATATAAAAATTCATGCAGAATGCAGATATTAATCAAGGCCATGGTTGCACTTGTCTTTGCAAAGCAATTTCTGTCATCCAATCATGCCAGGACACATTAACTGTCAAGTCTGTATGCTTCATGATCCGATCTTGCTCCCATCGGGATCCGATCAACCAGATCTTGTGCTGCCAAGATATATATATATATATATATATATATATATATATATATATATATATATATATATACATATATATATATATACATATACATATATATATATATACATACATACATACATACATACATACATATATATATATATATATATATATACAAAAGTGCAAACAGGGACAACCACGTATCTATCAGCTGTGCGCTCATGTAAGCAAACCACAAATGACAGTATCAGGTGTGTGTCAAGATCATAGCCTACAGGAGATGTAACCGCTTAAAAGATGGTTGAGTACCTGCTATCTTCTTATGTTTGTACTTTTTAGATTAAAAAACATGTTTTGTGTCCGCTATTCATGGACACAGACCAGGAAATATATCTTCACAGAATTATTTCCAGCCAGTCAGGTTGCAGCGATTTCTGATATGTGGTGGAGGCAGCAATCAATTGTTATTAACTATTTTGATTATTGATTAATAATTTTATGTATTTAGGCCAAACATTGCTTTGTCCCCAGCTTCACAACTGTGATGATTTTCTATTTTTATTTGTCTTATGTGACGATAAACTGAATATCCTTGGGTTGAAACTGTTGGTTGAACATAAGAAAAGCAAATTGATGATATCACCTTAGGCTATAGGAAACTATGACAAACATTTTTCATAATCTTATGACATGTTATAGACCAAAATATTAATCAAGAAAATAACTGGTTAAATTAAAAAGTAATTCCTAGCTGCAGCGTCAACATACAGCCATCAGAATTGTATCGATGCTATAACAAGTTGTGAAGAACTATTTTATGATTTGAAAAGTTTTCTGAAGTAATTACCACACAGATTCTACATGACAGTATAAGTTGCATTTCTAAATTTAAGATGAAGGAAACATCCCGGTGATCAGTCGGTAATGATTTAGATTGACAGTACACAACTCTGCACAAGTTTTAAAAATAAGCTTCCAGAGCTCGTACAGCCCTTCGGTAGGAAGTTATTAGTAGTAAATTAGCACATCAAGGTTCTCAAGAGGAACATGGAGATATAACGAGTCTGCAGAAGTTTGTGTGCGTACTCAGCTATTTAACTCATAGTTGTGTCACCGCAAAGCGACCTCAAACTGTCACAAACTTTTTCTGCTGCGTCTCCTACTTTAGTATCAAATCACTAAAGTTATAGTTGCAAGTGAAACTGCGACAAGTGTAGAAGACTTCTCATCTTTCCACATACAACTCCCACCTTTATTCCTCTTTAAATTAGCAGACTACCACTGACTTGGGGTAACTGTCTGTGTGCTTGTGCTCCTGTCTTTCTGTCCTCATACAAACATGGCAAGGTGACCACAGACCTCTGTAACGACAACATTTTGGCTGATCTAAAAATAGTACATTTTGGATTCAAGTTTGGGTTCTTGGCAAAGCAAAAATCTATTTATTAGGTCAGTTTCCTAGGTTCTTCGGAAGCTTTCTGACACATTTTTGTGGCCTATAGCATATTAAGTTTGCTCACAAGTCATGAAGACGGTTTAACTGTTATCCCCTCAGCTAGGTTACATCTGGAAACTCCAGAAAAAAACAAGCAAATAGACCTTATTAAAATACTTTTTTCCCCACTGTTATTCCCAAGATCAAGACTGAACCTTCAAGCACAAGTTTTAGTTAGTTTTGTGGTTTAGAGTCAGTAAAATTAGTCATTATATGATGAGGAAAGTGTCAGGCCTCTCAGTCCTATTAAGCCAAGCTGATCAGATCAATTAAAAATATGGAAATACCTCTCCTGTGACGATCAAATTTAAATTGAGCATAGCATTAGTTCAAGCGGTACACAATGTCAAGTTCAGTTCACATCCCAGCTACATCGGCTGATCTCAGACAGCCCAGTCAACTGATCGACTTGATAGAAGAGATTTAGTTGATAGATCACATGATAAATTTCTATGCAACCAATTGGCAAATCTCATTCAGGGCGCCCTATTTAAACTGCTCTGGCCTGCCTACTGTTGCTGCTTCCTCTGCAAGCTGCTTTGCAACCCGCCTCCACCCCAGCTCCTCCTTTTCATGTTATATCTGACTTATCAGTGTCATTTCTGTTTGTCATTGATGCTGCTCTGTTCTGTTCCCGGGGGGTCTTTGCTGCTGCTCTCCCTGCCTTAAGCTTTCCATGTAGGCACATGGAAGGGCAGAGAGGTGTGCTCTCTCTGCCGCAAGGCTTTCCATGCAGGCGCGTTGAGGAGCGGAGAGGGGTGCCCTCTCAGCCTTAGGCTTTCCACATAGGCATGTCAAAGAGGCTTTCTCCATAGGCATGTGGAAAGCCAGAGAGGCCCCAGAACATAGCCTTACCCCCAAATATAATACTGCAAATGAAAATTGGAAGTTGTCTTTGACCAGAGTGTTCCTGACTGAATTAAAATTCAGCCCGCAGCCCTCTAAAATATCTACCCACAGGTAGATATTTTAGAGGGTCCCTGAGAAAATTAGTGTTTTGAAAAATTGTAGTGTTACACTAGTATTTGATTTTATATGGCTCTAATTATGTATCTAATTCTAATCTAATCTAATTCTCTTTAATTCTAGAATACTGGCTGCTTCAGGAGGAACATTTGTAGCCATAAGGTTGATGACACTATTTTATTTCGTACACACAAGTGTTGACCTAGGTGAGAGGCTTTACTGACAGCTCTGTTGTTAAAGTTAAACAACCCTGTGCACATGATTTACCTATATTTATTGTACAGCCCTAGGTTTTTGTGATATTACCAACTTGTCTGAGTTTTCCTGTGTAATAGGTCGTATTGTAGTGTATTATAGAGCTCATGTGTGTCGGGGACCATTAACTCATTTGAATGTTACTCTGTGAGGAAACAGATGACAGAAAAATATCTGTGTCATGGTTTGGTAACCTGTCTCTGAAAAATCTTTAACCCAATTTGTCTGATGGGCTTGCAAGCTTATAAGTGAGTCACGACTCAACCTATCAGTTCTTTACTCTTCAGCTGCAGCGTAAGGCCAGCTCTAATCTTCAGGACTGTTCCCATCCCTTACATGGTGAATTCAAGCTTCTTTGCTCTGGCCTTTGGTTTGCGGCCTCTAAGTGCAGAACAAAGCGATACAGAGATACTTTTGTACCTTCAGCTGTTGCACTATGGAACAAAGCTAGCAAAAGATGATGTACTTGGCACTTAAGCTAGGGAGTGAGGGGGTGAGTGTATGTGGGTATATAGAAGCACTTTCTCATGACATCCGTAGGTGTTCTCATACTTTCTTCTTATACTTTGAAAATGTTTTGACACAGAGTGATACTTGTTTGAATGTATTTAGTTTTAACGTTCTTTAAATCTGTATTGCTCTGATGTCCTGTTTTGGAATGCTGAGTTTCCCATCTACACAACAAATTTACCCTTGGGTACTAATTAAGAAACCTTGAACCTTGGACATAAACCTTGTAAACATGTATCTGAAAATGAAATCCCAAATCTGAAAACTTTATTAACAAAACCACAGACTGTATCTTTATCTAGCTATGAGTCTATGTACAAAACATAATACAAATGTATATGACTGTAATATGATAATCCCATTGAAACAGACTTTCTGTGGATGATCCATAAGAATTTAAATAAGTTACTGTATAAATTTAATAGTTAAACATTTTGAGAAATATGCTTATTGTCTTTGTGTCTGAGAAGAGCTTTTATATTTTCCTTTCACTTATTGAGACTATAAACAAAACAGGATCTTGTCATCTTGTGCAAGATAAAGATTTTATACAGTAAGAAAATGGAAGCCACTAGTGAAAATATTTGTTTTCAACATGGCGTGCCCCCTGGACATTAAAATATAATCAGGTCATCATCGACATGAGTCTATACAGTATTATTAAAATACCCTAGAAGCATCATTGACATAGGTGAGCACAGTTTCAGCTGTCACAGCAGACATTGCAACATAATGTGAATGTCTCTAGTATTATCCTTCATACTTGTGAATTTGGTTACATTTTATGAACCTTTAAAATATGAGGTTATTGTCTACTGGCAGTCCTCAGAGATATCCGTACTGCCCCACTGACACCACCACCACAGAGAGCTAGGAATGAGAGCAGGCGGGCGGACAGGTGTCAGAGCTGCACAGAGCAGTGGAACAATAACAGACACATCACAGACACTATGATAATAACTTCACAAGACAAGTTTCACTCTCAATGGTTTGTGAGACATGAGAAATACTTTCAAAATAAGTTCAGTCACACAATGCAGAGGGAGACAGACACTGTCCTCACATTGAAGAGTAGACTTAAGACTTTCCTATTTGATAAAGCTTATAGTTAGGGCTGGCTCAGGCTTGCCTTGGACCAGCCCCTAGTTAGGCTGATATAGGCCTAGTCTGCCAGGGACTTCCTATGATACACCATGAGCCCCTTCTCTCTCTTCCTCTTCCTCTCGCTCTCACTGTCAGATTCTGAAAAGTTGGGTTTTCCTTATTTGCTAACATTCATGTCCTATGACTGCATGTCACTAATTCGGCTTCTTCTCTGGAGCCTTTGTGTTCCACTGTCTCACAGGTTCCCTCGAATTTCAGCTACGCCTGGATCGTCGGTCGTGGTTTTGCTGCTGCCGTGGTCCTGCCTGATGCCTCCTACTACTGCTGTTATTATTAGTCATACTTATAGTATTATTATATGCGTATGACTTATTGTCACATACATAGACCATCATATATTAATATATACTTACAACATATATGCTACCAAAACACTATTAAGTACTATAATAGTACTAAAATCAATGTTACTGTGCTATCGTCATTACTGTTTGCCCTGCATTTCTCTGTCTCTGTCTCTCCTTATGTATCATTTTGTCATATGGATCACTGTACAAATGGAATCTATTGCATGTCTGTATGTCCTGGAAGAGGGATCTCTCCTCAGCTGCTCATCTTGAGGTTTCTACCACTTTATTTCCTTGTTAAAGGGATCTTTTTTGGGAAGTTTATTATGGGAAGTTATCTGCTGTGAGGGTCCAAGGACAGAGGGATGTCATAAAGCCCTCTGAGGCAAATTGTAATTTGTGATATTGACTTGATTTGAATCGAATTGAATGCCACTGTTTCTATTACTTCAACACAGATTTGTTGTTCACAACGTAGAATTATTGGGGAAAATAAAGGGTGCATCCCCTGGACTAATTGATAGTGAGTTTATTATGTCCTTTTTAATTTGTCAGGGATGCAGGATGAGCAACATCATTGCCACAATAGGTTTGTGTTTATGACAGTTATGAAATCCATAGTCTCAGAAGGCGCCTCAGTGAGACGGCATATCTGAATGAGAATAAGAAATTGAGGATTTACAGAAACAGAAGACAGTGACAGCACTAACGTATAGAGAAGTGGTTGAAATGAATAAGCAGAGTATCCTTTAATCATAAAAGCTTCCGCTGGATGTCACCACCCGTGATCATTAAACTGACAAAACTGTGGCACTTTACTTCAAATGATGCCCGTATGACACTAAAAGCACATTCTTAGAGTGTGGTAATTATTATGATCAGAGCATGATATACTGCCATTGGCTGGTTTGTATTGGAAGTGAGGCTTTACTGTAAACACTTGTTTTTGCTTCCACTGGGTAAAGACATTTCTTGAAATGTATCTGCTCACTTCAAAATGTTTCCCCCCAAAAAATCTTACAATTGCTTTAAAAAAAAAAACACAGGTGCTGCTGTAAATATAAGTAAGCAGATGCTAGCCGCAACTCAGCAAACACTGAGGTAGAAGGAAACGGATGGACAGCGTTCACTGTAGGAAAACCCTGAAGGGCTGCTGAGAACAGCCAGAGGCCAGCTTCACACACAGAATCCAAAGAGACAACCTGAACGTACACTCAGATCCAGCCACGCTGGGATTCATACTTCTGTGGATATTTTGATGTTCTTAAAGGCATCGTTAACTCTTCTCGCCTGCAGCGAAAGACCAAAACCTTGATCCGTGGCAAAACTGCCCAAAGGCAAGACCGCCGCACACACAACAACACAAGCCTCTGCCTCAGTGTGTAACCATAATAAAGCTGTCCTACGCTCTGTAAGCTTTTCACTTTCCATTGCCCTGAGTTAGCTCGGCCTTCACCCCTCTCTCTCCCGGACACGCACGCACTCAAATAAATACACAATTGAACGCACACTTGACAGACAAATGCATTCACCCTCAACAGGCACACAATGCTTGGCTGGCCATGCATTTCCTCTGACACACAGTTACACTCTGTCAGTCAGTCAACAGAAGATGGAGCAGAGAGTTAGGAGACTGATAGACCGTCTGGCCTGACGGCTGAAAGCCTAATAGAGCAAAGTGCCCCAGACGGAGTTAAACAGTATTCAATGACTGCGGTGTGACTTTTTAATAATTGTTTCAATTTATCAAAAGTCATATTCTGCAGAACTTATTAATTTAGTCTGTAAACAAACAGGAAGTCAAGCAAGCAGCTGGAAAAACCCAGACAAGATAATGAGGGTCAGAGTTATAAATCTGTATGATGTCAAGACAAACAAAAAGATATTCTGGAAGAGGAGGCAAGAAAAGCAGCAGCAAGAGTATATCACCATCTTGGTAGAGATGTCAGCCACGGCTCCAGCTAACAACTATTTTCATTATCCATTTTTATGCCAATTTCTGTGTTGATTCATCGATAATTGTTTTCTCTACATAAAGGTAATAAATGCCCATCATAATTTACAAGTTAGTTATTCTATCAGACCATCGGTCCAAAAGCCAGAGAGAAGCACCAAATTCTCACAACTGAGTTTGCTAGTGTCAACTGAGTTTGACTTGATCCGATTTTTGACAATTGATCAGTCAACAAATTGATTAGCTGATAAATCATTTCAGCTCTAATGGTAAATGGACCTGCACCTGTATAGAGTCTTTATAGTCTTCTGACTACTCAAAGTGCTGTAACACTATACATCAGATTCACCCATTCACACACTGGTGGCTGAGGCTATGGGACAAGGTTCAACCTGCTATGTGCAACCTCGTTCAGTGTCTTGCCCAAGGACAATTCAACTTGCAGACTGGAGGAGCAGGGCACCGAGCCCCCGATCTTGTGATTACTTGACAGCCCACTATACCTCCTGAGCCACAGCCACCCGAGTTGCATTCGCTCTCCTTCTTCCTCTCTCTCTTGATCATAAGACTATTGCTGCAGAACAATGGCTCTGTGCCTGAGACAGGTCACACACACAGAGTGACAGGGCTAACTGTTAGCATAAGATGGCTAATGCTACCCAACAGGTTTATAACAGTCCATGTGTTTCAGTGTTGGTGTGAAGTTAGCAGCTTCTGCCCAAGAGGCAATATATGACAAATATTGATGAGATCACATTGGGCTGTGTTAGGTTTAGGTAACCGGGCAGAGAGAGCAGGAGGAGAGTGGCCTACGGAGACGGTCCTTTAGTGCTGCATGGAATGGTAGCCGATCGCCGACAATCAGCTGTTGTTGCCCCCCACCCACCATAAGAACAAATAGATTCTAATTCTGTGGGAAACACTGAATGCTCATAAAAATATGCTCCTGAGACAGCATTGCAACTATTTTTGCCATTTTCACTTGCCCCAGCAATTTAATTACAAAAAAGGTTGAATATCACAATATGCATCATGAGTTAAAAAAAAAAAACTGATGTAAAATCAGGCATATCAGGATGCAACAATCCAAAAACAGCCAACAAAATCCTGCAGGACTGCATTTTGCTAGTTAAGTAGAGCTGCAGCTAATGATAAATTCGTTGTAATTAATTAATCAGCTATTTTCCTCAATTTCAATTCTTCAGTCCATAAAATGTAAAAAAAAAAAAAAAGTGACCTCTACAAATTGTTTTTTTTCCCCAGACAACAATACAAAAACCCCAAAGCACTTATTTTACGTAATGATCTAAAACTAAAACTAGAATTTCCACCCCACATGCCTCTGTGCACCAGTCAAGATTTTCTTTCAGTTTACATCCACATCTGTGAAAACACGGATGCTTCACACACATCTTTTCCTGGGCAGCACAGGGATCTATACAATCAGCAGAGTTTCAAGATAAGTGTCAACAGTTCAGTATGTGACCAAATGTCTCCCCTTCTGTTCCTGAGAAATGACATTGAGTAATGGCCAGAAAAGTATTAAATGCAGAATATTATGTACCTTTGGGACATAAAATGTTATCACTTTATCATTATATCCTATTAAATATTTGTATGAAGCTTTGTCATAATTAGCATAAGAATTCTTGAGTTACAGCCAAAAACATGTTGTGAGGTCAATGACCGTAACCTTTGACCTTCAACCACCAAATTCTAATTAGTTTATTCTACAGTCCAAGTGGACGTGTCAAATTTGAAGAAATTCCCCTGAGGTGCTTTGGAGATATCGCAAGAAGAAGAACAAGAATAAGACGGATGCAAGGTCACATTGACCTTAACCTTTAACCTATGACCACTAAAATCCAATCATTTCATTGAGTCCAAGTGAGTGTCTGTGCCAAATATATAGAAATTCCCTCAAGATGTTTGTGAGTGCATTTATGAGAATGAGACAGATGTAAGGTCACAATTACCTTGACCACCATAATCTTATCATTCAGTGCTGAGTTCAAGTGAACGTTTGTGCCAAATTTGTAGAAATTTCCTCACAGCATTCATGAGACACGTGAGCACAAGAATGAGATGGATGCAAGGTCACATTGACCTTGACCTTTTACCTATGACCAACAAAATCTGAGTTGTTTTTGAATTGAACATTTTTGCCAAAGCTAAAAAAAAAATCCTTTAGGTGTTCTTGAACTATTGCATTCACAAGAATAAGACAGAGAGGGTCACAGTGACTTTGACCTCAGACCACCAAAATCTAATCAGTTCATTGTTGAGTCCAAGGGGCCATTTGTGCCAAATTTGACTAAATTCCTTCACGGCATTCTTAAGATATCGTGGTCACAAGAATGGGACAGATGGACTGACGGACAGCCTGGAAACACAATGCCTCCAGCTACAGCTGTCATCGATGTGGAGGCATAAAAATTTTACATCTGAAACCAAAGTTTTACATCTGTGCAATATCTGGTTGGATTTTTTTTTGACTGTTTCAGAGTAGCAGAAGTTGGGAAATTCGACTCCCAGTTATATTATGAATGCAACTTTCAAAGACTAGTGTCTAGTGGCACCTCCATTTGGTTTTTACAGGCTGAATTCACTTTTTTGTGTACAGGCATTCTACCCCCAGCTGGCTCGCATGTCATCCCAGTCCTTGGCGACCCCATAAATGTCAGGTCATTTCAACGTCACTTCTCCAACATCTACTCTGGTGCAAGAGGACGTTTTCTCTGGCAAACCTGTCAGCTTTATAAGGCTGTTAAAATGATCAAAGTCCCTTTTAGAAACCCTGAGAGAGAGAGACACACAGAGGGAGAGAAAGAGAGCAGACAAACATGAAGACAGACAGACAGACAGGAGGCGATGGGGTACAAGAGAGAGTCTGAAGAGCGACGGAATGAACTAAGAAGACGTATTAGTCCTTTGAGAATGTCACAACATGGTTTATCAAGCTGGGCCCTACGCTGTTGCCTTTGGTACTAATTACACTTTGTAGTAAATCTCCAGCCAGACACACTTGAGTGATAATGAAGCAAACATGATGTAATCTACAAGCCAAGGCTGGTAATGCCAAAGAGGACTGGAAGCTGGTGAAGGAGCAGCTTGATGAATGAGCTAGCAGTAGTTGTCTAAGTAGTCCAGTGAGTGTGAGCAGGTTATCAAAGGGAGGAAGGAAGAAAAGGAAAAATGCTCTCTTAAGCAACATTCAAGAGCCTTATATAGCTCGTGAAATTGAATGTGGGATGCTTTAATTATCATATTGTTTAGGCAGCAGATTAGAGAGGGGTATTATTATGAAACTGCAATGTAAATCTACCACAAGTAGATGTCATAAGAATCTGATTTTAGATACTTACTAGGATCTTGGTAACGTTAGAATCACCTCTGCTCTACTGTGTCTTCAAAAAGTATTTTTGAACAGGCATTTGAACAGTTCAAAGAAGGAACCTTACTTCCAGTTGTCAATCGGCCGCACATTTATCACTACAGGTTGGAGTGAAAAGAGAAGGAGTAGAGCTGACAGCATATTTGTTCATGACTTTTGCTTAAAAGTTACTGCAGTTCTTGGCAAAAATGTAACTTTCAATAGTCTCTTCTTGCAGCGGGAGAACATACTGTTATTCAGGTTAAATTGTGATATATAGATTATACGATAACTAACTTGGTTATGTGAAAAACTAGTGATGCACCTCTAACCTTTATGTTCTAATAGACCCTTTGCTAAGTCCTGCCTCCAGACGCAGACTGGTCAAGCATCAGGCCGGCTCGGACCAGGGTCCGACAACAACACAGCTGTGCTCCATTGACTCTAATGCAATCGTTTCAGATTTCCTTCATCTTCAGGCTGGTTTTGTGGATTTGGAGCTAAATGTTGTTCCTGGAGAATGTCGTGTATTAATGATACTCGTTACCTGGAGAGGTTGGAAAAAGATATACGTTTCTTCCCTGTTCCAAAACCAAAATCAAACCCTGAAAAGTGTAGGGTTAGCTACACTGTGATCTGTAGCCTATAGCTGGGCTTTAGCTTCTAACTATCTTTGTCTTTGTAACCTGTTGTTGCTGCTGAGTCAGTTTGACATCCTGGATATATCCTTCAAACACATTTTGAAGGATATATCACTATATATCTATCATATATCACTGTGGACTGTAGGCACTGTGGACAACTGCCTGTAGTAATATGATTTATTGCAAATTCGTTTGGGATACACACACCACTGTAAATGTCACATAAGCTGCATTTTTACCAGGAGTGGGAATCACCAGATGACTCACGATACAATATTATCACGATATTGCGTTATGCTGAGTATTGCAACAAAATATTGCAATTTATTACCTTTTTTTTTCTCATCTGCAAATTATGTCCCTGAAGGAAAACTTTGTCAACATCAGTTTTACCTCATTAAGTTTTCAGTCTGTTCGTTTGACTTTAATCATTTTTACTGCAGCAAACTGTGATGCAAAGCAGACAGACTGACCAACACGGTCATAAAACCTGTCAGAAAAGCTGCATACACCTGATAAACTGAACTGATGGCAGATTTAACACCTTCTGCAAGGCCAGATTAAGTGCGTGAGACTTAACACTTCACATGCAGGTATCCTGCTAACTGAATGGCAACACCTGTGTTGGAAGCGTTGTCTATTACAACCACAGAGAACATGAGACAGCAGTCGTCAGTCCTCTGTGAGATAATGTGCAGTTAGTGTCACATATGAATCCACTGACCTTGAAACCCAGGTGTCACAAGTTAACGCCACCCTCCATGCTCCATGGTTACTCTGACAGCTTGTCAGACCATCACAAAGGGGCGGGGCTTTGCGCTGTCAGTTTTTTCTTAATCTTATCTGTGCTGACATGCAACACAGGAATGTTGTGGTTATATCCAAATCAAAATGTAAAAATCATTAGAAATTGTATATGTATTGCATTATTGAAAAAGGCATTTTAATTGCTGCAATAATTTGACTTACCTCATTAAAATCTAATCTAATCTACACGCATCAGTTTTTACTGAGATAAAGGGGCGAGATCATAGCAAAGCACTAAAGGAGAGAAACAAGCAACAGAAAGAGGAGAGCGAGACAGAATGAGAGGACACTTGATTTAATCATTTGTTTCATCTGATGTTATCTACTTTATGTCCATGTGATTAATTCACAGAGTTAAGACAGATTAGTAAATAAATAAACTCCTGACTGGGTTTCAGAGATCCGCTGTCTCATAGCACATTTCTAGATCTCTATTTTTCATGGAGGACTCGTTGTGTCCGCTTTCATCTTGTTGTGCAAAAATGGCTGACCACTGGTGTGAAAAGCACTGGTTTGATAGGTGGAAAACAGCTACATCATGGTCTATAACACATACAAGTGCATGCATATAGAAGAAGAAGTGATATACATAAATTTGTTCACACAGCAGATGTTGGACTCTTCTCAGCAAGACTGAGAAACACAGAGACATGGGATTAATTTACCAACAGATACATGTTTCTCTATGTGCACTGCAAGGCCAAAACCATGGACTCAGGGATTACTTGCTCCCATGTGTTCCCTATCTGTTTCTCCAGCCGGTACATGACATTTCCCATAAGCCCACACCAAGTTCACCACAGCAGAATTTTGTAAGTTACAATAATAAACTTTCTTTCCAAAGCTGCACAAGCCACAATGTGTCACTAACAATTCATCTCTAAACATTACTGTAAAAATACTTTTCATAGGCGGAGATGAGAAAATCACAACCTAGCAGTTCACCTAATACACTTCATTTAGGCATATTTAGCCAATTAAAGACACACTGTGGAGTTGCCTTGGAAACAATTAAAAGTTGTGCTTAAAAGCAGTACTCACCAAAATGCATTGAACTAACAGGTCAAGTGCATTTCCCTCCTCGTGAACAATTCAAAATCAAAATTTTCCTTAAAGTTTGAACCCTGCTTTGTTTTGTTTGCAACCATGTTCACAAGCAAGCACTCTTTTTCTTCCCTGCATTAGCTGGTGGACTGCTATCTCGGAGCATTATTGCCACCTGTTGATCAGTGGAACAGTGTGAAACCTTTAACTCCACTGTTAAGCTTCTTCTGGAGGCCAAAAACTCAATAGGATATCTTAAAACTCACAAAAATCATGGGTTTGTGCAGACAGTCAAAACAAAAGCTTCATTATACAGATGTACAGAAAGCAAACAGTGGCACAGGACCACTGTATTTTTGATATTTGGAATATTATAGAAGGCTGTCACGCAAACAAATTGCTCTCTTCTCAGCTTACTTTAATGTGTCTTGTGTGCAAAACTTGTGACATTTACTAGCCAAAAATGTCTGAAATATGTCATTCATAACTGGACTTTTAATGGTGTTAACTGTATCTATTGGCAACAGCAAATAACAAAAATAATTAAAACAGATGAAAAAGAAAGCATTTATCAACAGCCTGCTGATTTGACAGAAGCACAAATATCAAGGTAGAATGACCAAATCAACAAAATCTGCAAGTCTCTAAAATTAGGCTGGCAAAACACTCTGCTTCTGAAATGCCCCTGATGTGGGCCACAACAAAGGCCAAGATGTGGCCTGCAACAGATGGTAAGGCTTGATGTTTTGAGCTGAGATGATTACCTAAAAATGTGGCCCCATGCAGACAGATAAGAGGAGTGAGGAGTCAGTGGTCAATGACGGTATAAAACAGTCAATTATACATTAATTTTAACAATTATGCATTGCTGTGACTAGGGGTGTAAATCAGCAGTTTCATCACAATACAATATTATATTGATTCCTTGGACAAGGTTTTGATATTTGCAGATATTACAAAGTCTGCCACAATACAGTTTTGATTGGATGCAATTTAGGGGCCTGCAATCAATATGAGACAATTATATGATCATTTAACACAGTTTGATACAAAAGAAGCTGCCACCCCTGTCTTTTTTTGATTTTGGCCAATCAAGATAAAAACTGCACAAATAATATAAGTAATTGTAACCACTTTAGTGCAGTTAAGTTTACTTTAAAGTGACTCCACTAACACACATAAAACAGCACACGGGATTATGATTTGAAAAGAAATATTTTCATTTTAACACAAGCTATCATCTTCTTCATAAAACTTGAAGACTATCTGGCTTAGAGCCCTGAGGGCAAACTTCTCCCAACAACAACAAAACATCAATTAACAGTAACATCATTTAACATGAGTATCAAATTCAGCTCAGTAATAACTGTCAAGGCTCAGAGACAAAACAGTTGTTTTTTGCCAGTCACTAGTCACAATCATTATTAGTTTTAGCGTGTTTGCATAGCATAAATTAGCCTAGCGGCTAGCAGACTTTTTCCTCTACTCATAGCTTAACAAATTAAATGTAACCTTATTAATTTTCTTACTCACAAGTTCATCTGCCATCTGCCTGCTGCTGTTTGATAGTGACAGACTTTCAAAATAAAAGCATATCCTAAAGATGACGACATGGATCAATGTTTTCACTTTGCATCGATGATACTGGATTGTTGATCATTTAATCAATATATCTGTCCAGATCAATAGATCATTACACCCCCGGCTGCTGAGCATACGGTCATATATGTGCACAAAATATTGGGCTGATTGGTCCAGTAGTTTGCGAAATTAGGTGCAAACAGCCACTTACACACATACTCACACATTCACACACAAAACGCATGATCACATTTAGGATTAAAAAAATGTAATGGAGTACAATATTTCCCCCTGAATTGTAGTAGAGAAGAAGAATAACGTAGCAAAAAATGTAAATACTAAAGTTAAGTAAAGTAAAGTAATTGATTGGTATAACCATTAATTAGAACCAATCAGATCATATTGCAATCCCCCTCCTTGAATAATAACACATGCTACTGGTTTGCCAAAAATAAATAAATAAATGCCATTTTTCCTTCTCTGGCAATTTTACTGTGATTTAAGTATTCATCATAATTCAAATTCATTGCATGTGCTGCTGCCATTATGTTAATTGGCAAAACTATAAACCAAAACAGTCTATAGTATAGGCAAAAAAACACGGAGCTGACAAATTGCTAAGGAGGCAGCATCCATGCTATTTCAGTTATTAATACAATAAATCATGTGCTAAACATTTATGTTATCCAAAGCAATGACAGTTCTAGTGATTAAAACTACAGTACACAGCTACAGCCCATGAAATCATGACTCTCATTCACATGACGTCAAGCACAAACCACATCTTTACTTTGAGAGAGCATCTCTGTTATTCTTTCTTTTACAAGTCAGTCAAGCTTGCTGACTTGGACTTGATAATCATCCAATTTAAGAAGCATAAGGTAGGGGCTGCTGTCTTGTTTCTTTACAAGAAAAACACTTGTGTCTAAGTATTACTTCTTAGTATCAATATTCTGTGTTAAAATTCTTTGTGCAGCATGCCAGAGCAGAAGTCACATGTAGCTGCAAAACAAAGGCAATCCCCCTCCTGGAAGAGCTTAAACTCGCTTTTTTCCCTGGGTTCAAGTCCCAGCAGGACTCTCTGTGTGCTTCTTCTCATTTGTATCCCTCCATAATCCTTCCCTCAGCTGTTGAGGCCAATAAATAGGGCTGTCAGAGAGACAGAATGGGCAGGGGAGAGAAAATGTTCACTCTCAATGAGGAAAAACACTGTCCATGGTAGTTAAGCCAACATTGGATTGCTGCTTGAAGTTTCTGGTTGGCAGTGCGAGCAGGATGAGGGGGAGAGACAGACAGTGGCTTTCACTGCATCCACACACACATACAAACAGCATCTACAGCGAGACAGTCAAACATGAACAGTAAATATAAGCAAAGAGCGAGCATCAGCCTGATATGCATTCACAAAGCCCCCACAAAAATCCTCTCAGCGAAATATGAATTATGAATTAATATGAATTATGGCCCTGCAGGACTGTGGCGTCTGCTCATTAATCAGTGTGTTTTCAACAGAGAGTGAGAAATATACCCGATTCCCACAATGTTAATTCAAAGAACAGGTAGGCAAACGTAACAAATGTGCAAACACAAACAAACGAGCAAATTAGATGTGGAATCAATTAAGGAGTCTGAATCAATGTGGTCAGTTACCTGCTTACACTGTTATTATAGAGGGGGGGTTATTGTGAGCAAAGAAAATTGAAAATGTTCACAGCACTGGATCATTAACACTGATGGTATTTGAGTTTTGAAAACACTGAATAAATCAAGTTATATTTTGACATTTCATGAGATTCTCATCCCTCACTGTGGACAGTAGGCACTGTGGACAACTGCATTATTACCAACCAAATTCTCACTTTGTGGAGCAACTATGCAAGGTGCCTTAGGTTACCAGGTGAGGGAAAAAGGTGGTTTTTGGTAAATAAAACCACAGTTTAAGTATGGTAAAGTTAGGCAGCTAGAAGACTTAATTAGTGGAAGATTGTGGTTATGGTTAAAGAAGAGATGAATGTTAACTGCAGGCCTGTGATAGTAACTCCTATTTACTACATGTAAATCGCGAGTTGTACAATCTTAATAATGAGGATATTCTGCATTTTTTTTACCTAATCTTGAGGCTAAGGCACGGTATTATTTAAAAAACTACAATACCAGTACCCTTGAAGTGATGTCGATACCAATTTGTTACCTTTTATTTTCCTACTTCATAACCAGTCGTGAGTGGAAGCATTTAGTTGTGTAAAATGATGTTTTCACTTAGCTTCGATTATATTGGATCGTTGATCATTGAATCCATATATTGATCCAGATCGATGGATTGTTACATACCTACAAATGACAAAGTTACCTAATGTGCAGATTGTAGGTTAGGTTTAGGAAAGCACATGGTTCAGAACACCGGCCTCGTGGGGTAAAGTTGTGTGTTTGTTTGACCCATTCACTTGCCTACTTAGACAGACTTTTGGGCTTTATAATACTGCCTTCTTTACTCCCATCAGCACACTTGTCCCGAGATTGCAGCCTTCATAACTACAAGGACTATATATGGATTGTGGTGCATTATTTGTCATAGGTATAGGTATGAACAGTGCAGGAGAACAGCCTGACCATCACGTTGCATTAAATCAAGAACGCTTGTGGTGATTTGCCGTTAGCAAAACAAATAGCCATTTTTTCTAGATCTGGACACAAATAGAACTGAACATAGGTATCGTTTTAAGGGAGACATTTTGATGGTACTCTGTACTGGCCAGTCAATGCCCTACAGGGATTGGGTACTGATATCAAGCACTACTTGAGACCCTATCTCGTTCAGGGTCCTCATAAAAAACCTAGTTTTTAAACCTTTTATTAATAAGTTAACATTTTGAATAATACATATTACGTGCTACATATTCCTAATACAATAGTCATTAAACACATCAAACAGAAAACCTGGAGTACCGGTTGGTTTTGGGGCTCTGGGCAAAACATAATGAAGCCTCCATGTGTTGTCTGCCATGCAGTCTGTATCTAATAGATATGTAATAGCAACACAATACATGTGCAAGGCACAGAAAGCATTGAGGGAATCAACAGGGGCCCACATCTTAATGTTGTACCAAGGACCCCCGGCAGTTTAATAACTTCAGGAGTCAGTTAACCATATCAGACAATTGGTGCTGGAATCTGTAAAAATCTGTCATTGTGTCTTAGTATTGGGTAAATATGCCTTGATCCAATTTCTCTTGTAAATGGTAATATTTATTTCCTCAGGTTAAAATGGAAGCAATCATAATGTGATGAAAAGAGCTCAATTTCTGCTTAATTTCTGATTTGCACGGTGTGTATGGATCATTCAATCAGACAAATTTTGGTGTTTCTAACCATGCCTTTCGGTTAAAAATTCTGTTATCTTAAAATCAGCATAATCTCATTATCTCTGGATATCAAATTGATGGTTTTGCAGAGCCTCGTAAGCCTGTCAGTGCTTCCAGTGTGCAGACAGACTTAAGTGTAATTGACAGTGTCAGAGGGAGCGATCACAGCTGATCAACACATTTATTTCAGGCCTATGACACAGGCAGAAGCTGCAGCCACGACCGCTGATAAATTTCCTGCTCTATTCAGTGATCTTGAGAAAAGCAATTTGTATTGTCTCTAGTGATAATGAGAGGAATGACTTCTGACCACAAGAAAACAAACTGATGACTAAAAATAATCAAGTTGTGATCTGACAGCATTAAAAAAAAAAAAATCTGAGAATAAGATGGCTCAGTTGTGTGTGAATTATGCTGTGTATAATATTCCTGATTCCTGTCTCAACAGGCCTGATGAAGACCATGTTTTCTGTACTTTCTGTGTGACAGTAAAGTTTGGCAGATATACAGAAACCTAAATGATACAAACTTTGATACCACTCAGCTGTGGAGGAATAAATTGTCATCCTTGCTGAATGGCATGCAGTTACTTTTGGTGACCACACCGACACTGTGCAAAAGTTTACTTCATTTCAAATCATCATCTGCAACATTTGCATACAAATAAATGTCAGCTTTGCTGCTGTATTGAAAAAATAATAACTGACCACAACAGACAGTTCACAAACTCACTTTTAACACTGGACCTGTTTCATGAGTCATGAGTCCTTTGTGCCCTGACATGCACTCACAGATTTCCCTTTAGCTCCCTCAGGAGAATCCCCGCTGCTGTCTTAAGTGCTCTTCCATTACTGTGATAACTCAGGTGAACTTCCTAAAATAGACCCTGCCAGTGCAGAGTGAGAGAGAGAGGGGGAGAGTCAACAATGATGTAAACTCCAGGAGCCCCATTTTTGCCCAGAATTCTTTGTGATCATTCATCATTACTGGAGCACAATGCACCATGGCAGGACAAGCAATGCATAAAAAATATTTAGAGCACAACAGCTACTACAGTACAAGCAAATACTCTCTGTCCCCTGGACTCCCTGCCTGACATGTACCATTATGATCAAGTACAGTGGGAAAAAGAAGGAGGAGGCCAAGACAGGGTCACTGGAATCAATGATGAAATGAGGCCGAGGTTTATGCTAAGTTAGTCAGTCTCTGGTTTGTTTATTAAAAAACAACAAAAAGGCTGGGGACTTGAGCAGTTAAAGTCACCCCTCGAAGGTCCATGTGAAAAACCTCAACAGAGGCACTGAATGTAAACAAATTAAATTCATTCCATTTACATTTGGCATGTAATCTGTATCTGGTAGGGCCGCCCCCTAACACTGGACCAAACAGTCTACGGAAAGGTCATTAGTCTGCAAAATTTCATTAGTGGCTTAGTAACAGAAAAAAAGAGACAAACAAATGCAAAACTGTATTATGATTGTGGATAAATAGGCTATGATACTGGCTATGATATGATGGAATCAGTGAGGAAATGAGGCTGAGGTTAATGCTAGGCTAGTCAGTCTCTAGTTTGTAGGGTTAGGGGTTAGGGTTAGGGGGACTTCAGCAGTTAAAGCCGCTCTTCGAAGGTTCATTCAAAAACCTAAAACAGAAGGTTTGAATGTAAACAAATGAAATTCAGTACATGTCCACCTTTTTACATTCAACACGAGCCTGTGATCTGTATCTGGATATAAAAACATGACCATCCAGCAACTGTAAAAGTCACTTTACTCCATCTCCTTCTGCTAGCTGGCAAAAGCTACAAATAGTACTAGTGAAAAACAATACCGCACCCTGCCTGAGATGATTCCTAGTGAGAAAAAAGCATAAACAAGCAATGTGTGCTTAAAGACAACAAGATGCCAAAAAGAAAGAAAGACCCTGAACAACAGCTTGGCCACAACAGCTAAACTCATCAACATTAATTAGTCTTTCTAATTTTATTAAGCTTTTTACTCCTTGTTTTTAACCTTTGGATTCTGTGCCATAATGTTGGGCCGAGTGTTATCTGCACAATCTTATCTGCATATAACAGCATCATCTACTGCATATTTATTTAAATGATCTGTGTAGCTATTTCATCTCCATCCACAAAATGTCATTTTGCTCAACTTGTTAATCCAATAATGCTAATCTCAGCAGTCCTATTTGCTTGTGCGATATCTCATCCTACAACTGTGAACATGATTCACAACAGATACAGCAGGTACTTGCAGACAGCAGCAGGCTCTTTTTTTTTCCCCACTCTCCACCTCTGTGTGTATTACAGTGATGGATGGAGGGAACAAGATGAAGGGAAGAGCAGGAGGAAGAGAGAGGTGAGAGGCGGACGGAGAGCGTTAGAGGTGGATGAAGAGAGGGCAGGAGAAGGTGCAGGAGGATGGTGGGCTGACATCACTGCCTGTACATGCTGCTGTTGCTGTAATAGGCTCACATCACAGTTCTGCCATCTTCACCATGTCTGCTCCGATCTATCCTGACTGTCTCCGTGCCTGTCGCTTCTCATCAGAGAGGGAGAGAGAGCAACAGAAAGAAGCAGCGAAGATGGAGAGAGAGAAACAATAACAAAATATCTTGTGGATGGCAGAGTCAGGATGCTGAAAGACTGACTGTGTTTAGGTGGGTCAGAGTGGTTAACGTACTGACTTTATATGGCTGGTAAGATATTCTCAGGTGGTCCAGCTTTCTAACTCAAGTTTGACTAAAGAAAAAGAAATCAGGGGTTTATTCATCCAACAGCTAACAATTAAGCACATTAAAAATATTTGTTAATATTGAAGAACTGGTGGTTTGCATGGCTTCTAGTAATAATCCAGTTATTATTACACACCAAAGCAACTGAGTGTTGGCAGTGTTGGACCAGAAGCTCAGTTGCAGCAACTTAATCTAAAAGAAACTGAATGGTAATTATTTTTTTTAGTCGTGGTCTTACTTAAAGCTTTTTGAGACTGTCTCCACTAGAAAAGCATAAAAAAGCAGAGCAGCACTGGCCTTTTGTTCAAACACTTAAAATCTCCAAAGAGAGGCCTATTGGATACACCACTTAAGGACTGAGTATCCTGGGGGCTTGGATGATGAATTGCTGTTTTTTTATGAATATAAAATGGATATTATTGACATAGATGTACCTGCAGTGGTGTAGTGGTAGTTGATGAGGTGGGTGCACTACTAGGAAGTAGTATACTCCCATGGCTTTTTAGGTGTATATAGGTGTAATACTGTCAATGACCAGAAAAAAGGGGTGGATCAAGGTGGATGGAAATTCTGCACACAATGGGTTTTTTTTATGTGTATATGTGCACTGCACATGCATTTTCTATTGTTAGTGTGTAAATCAATTGGTCACTTGCAAGAATATGTGATTTTTTTCTCATTAATTACATTCACTGTTTTTCTTGGAATTAGTTTTTTTTTATTATGTTATTTTGATAATATATACCAGCTGGTTGGTAATCACCGACAAGTTCTAGGCTGTTGGTTAATAGGGTCACACACACAAATGTTCCACTATCGCTGTGGAAAGCCTACTGTAGGGCTGAAACACGTTAGTTCCTTTCTGCTGTTGTGCATTGTTAGAAGTATTTTGTGATTTCTGGGTCGGCACCCATGTTCTAAAGTAGGGCTGCCTCCAAATAGTCGACCAAACATTAGTCGATCAGAAGGGTCATTAGTTGGCAAGATTTCTAGTTGCAGAAAGGCTATTAACAACATGTTGGGCAGGGAAATGTGGGATCATTTTGAGAAGGTGAAGGACGAATCCAAGGTGATATGTAAACTCATCTTCATTGGTCGACTACAAACATGACGTATCATCTGAAACATGGAAGTAGCTGCATGCCCATTAGCCACTTAGCACAATCATTACTGCTTTGCTGACAGCGTCATTAACAGGCGGCTCGCTCAGTGTGTGACGTGCACTTGTAGATAAAATATAGGCCTATATTAATGAAGGTTCATTAGTACGGTTTGTATTTCTCTGTAATGTAGCACAGTGTTAACAATGTTACTGATACTATTCTCTCTCACACCTTCAACTCAAACCATTGTGTTGCCCCACCCAAAATATATCATTTAACAATTAAATTAATCATGTGGGTCAACATGTGGGCGACTAGTCGACTAATGGCCCTAAATTACGATTACTGGTTGATTAGGAAAATTCAGACTCATGTCTGCCCTCTCTCAGAAGTAAAGGCAAGAGTTGTTTGACTTTGCTTTTCCACCACAAAAAAACTCTGAGTTCTTAGATCCCAGTCACACCAGAAAATAGCAAACTACATCAACATCTTGGAAAATATGTGGTTTTAAAAGCTTGGTTATGAAGTGACCACTAACAAGGCTAGTTGCTGAACTACTGTAGCTAGTGAGCTAACAGCTAAGACTAGCGTGTGAGTGAGAGCAACAACTCCTCAAGCTCCTTTCTTTTTTCTCTTTACTGTTTACTTCCCCCTGGCGGTTCTCAGGATATTACATCTTTTAATTCCATGAAGGCCAAGTTCATTAGCTGGATCACTGACAAGATAATATGCTCATACAGTCGGAATGGTGATTTGTGCCACTGACACCCATCAGCGTGCCTACATGGAAAGTCTTTGGGCAGAGAGAGCACACCTCTCTGCCCTTCCATGTGCCTACATGGAAAGCCTAAGGCAAGGAGAGCAGCATCAATGACAAACAGAAATGACAATAATAAGTCAGATATAGCATGAAAAGGAGGAGCTGGGGTGGAGACAGGTTGCAAAGCGGTTTGCAGAGGAAGCAGCAACTGCTTGAGATTAGCTGATGTGGCTGGGATATGAGCTGAGCTTGACATCGTGTCCTGCTAACTAACACTATGGTCAATGTATATCTCTATAAATATAGCTAAAACTAGAGTAGCTAATATGTGGAGTAGAAAATATCTATAAGAATGTGCTACTACCTCTATAATTAAAAAAAAAAATTTAAATTTAATTTTATATACTTTATAATCCCGCAAGGGGAAATTCAATGTTTTCTCTCTGTTGTCGTTTTTACATATACACACAGGTCCGAAATACACACACATGCACAAACGGGATCTATACATGCATTAAATGGAGGGATAAATGTAGTAAAATATGGGCGTGTCCTCTGAAATATTTGAAATATACATTGTGTTGGTAGGAGATTCTGAGCATTACCTCCATTTGTCGCAACACTGGCTCTCTGTTCCCTCAAAAGTCAGCATTGTCAACACACCTACGGCAACAAATTTGCAAGTCAAATTTCACTGAAGTTGAACTTGACACAAAGTTCTACTTTTCACCCACAAGCAAACCCACTGATTATGGCAATTTCATAAATTAAATGTACCGATATTGCTGCAAAATTCTGCTGTTTTCAATCCAGGACTTCGGGTGTGGGAGTACAAAGTGTGTACACCAGAAACTTCAGTTCTTGTTCTGTCCCCCTCCACAGTCAACACTGGTGTCTTTAAACCATGACATGTAGTGTCAGTTACTTAAACCTTTGTCATGGCAGCAGTGGCAGACAGAAATATTTAAATTAGTTGTTATATGGTTCATATTGCAAAGCACTGACACAGCCAACAGAATTTTCTCATTTAGCTACAGCATGATGATTTGTTGGACTGTTTTGTCATGTGTGTTTTTCTCTCTGCTGAGGGAAAAACAACAGTTTTGAGGGAGGAAGCAGGAGAAAATCAATGCAGAGTGCCAATAGGGAGCCATGAAGAAACAGAGCTTACAGACGGCTGCTGGGTGTGAATGAACTGGCAGCAGCAGCAGAGAACGAGCAGCCAGTCTGACAGCTTAAACAGACCGCCCAATATGAGACGGCAATTACACAAGGTCAGCTGACATGCCAGCTAATCCAGCACTACTCAAACTGTCTGCCTGAAGCTGCCTTAACAGGCATCACTTCATAAAGACTTTGTAGTGACATAAAAAGTTCGTTTTTTTTATACTATCATAGGAATTTATGCTCTCAACCCTGACTTTAAATGAATGCTAAGTAGGAAAATCTTGGGAAAAGTTTGAGGAAAATAAAAAGTATCAGCTGCTGTGTTGTCTCTTTCTATCGTCAGGACACTTCTTCTTACTTCAAGCTGAGGGTCTGGCCATGATTAACACCCATGAGGCAAATAGTTGATGTTGTAATTTATGTAGCGTATTGTATCGAGGACATCTTTACATCGTGAAGCATGTATCCAGAACAGCTCCTTCCCCTGAGCTGGCTGTGGGCTTTCAGTCATTCAGACAGCCCGGCTGTAAAGACGCTGCTGACAACCACAGTTTCAGATAAAATTGCTCTTGGCACTAACAACTTTATCTGGATGTTTTGCCCTTCGGATATACTCCAAACCAAAATGCCTCAGTTACTGTCACCATCTGTCAGCTCTTCAACGCTGTGATTTACTCCTGTGACAGACAGTCAAACCCAACAAGGCTAGACCCTGAATCCCCTCAGATGACGATAGCCAAGGATTTGGGCATGACAGTTTAATCTGCAGCGCTGAAGATGCGCTTTGTTTCCGTCTTCAGTCTCACTCTCTTATGGAAATTCTCTTCAGCATCTTTCTCTAGGGTCTTATATACATCTCAACTTATCAGCTCACTACTACATCTCAATAAAACTCTACAACTATTGCCTCTGTTCTCTTATTTGGAATATAACATCAACAAGAAGAAAAAAGTGTCAGAATAAATGAATAGAAGTAGTGAGGGTGAACAATACCATGACAGGATGTGAAATAGCATTTTCTTTGTTACTGTAGAAGTTATTTTGTAAATCAATTCTGTGTTTTGTATTTTAGCCTGTTAAATTGTGTATCTGTCTTTTTCTACACTGAAATCCTCAGTCTTTAATTCTGTATTTAACTTTAGTGTTTTGTGTTTAAGTACATTCATTCAAAACAGACCATAACTTTGTATATTAGTCTATCATTACTGTATTGGTTTCTTTGCATTTAAGTTTATTATATTGTAGAAACGCCTGTTACTACCTTCACTAAGGTCGTTCTGTTCTGGTTCGGTTTGTTTGTGCCCGATTTTCATGAAACTTGGTGCAACATTTTGCAACATTTTTACATTTTGTAGTGAATCCAAAACACAGGACAAATTATTTTTCCCTTACTTAACATTGCAAGATAAGGCATTTGGGCTTGGCGATTTCATTACCATAGGCTACACCCTAAAATCCAGTATATGGTAGTAAAATTTAATAGTGACAAAAAAAATTGCCAATTGTAGAAATATGATGACATCATATCACAATCCACATTTATGGGTGCAATCGTCTGAGGTAGCCTACACACAGCTTTATGCAGACAGCAGTCGTTATTGAGCACTCCAGCAATGGGAGAATTTCTACAACTGTAACACCTTGTGGTGTAAGCTAGTTACAATGGGCCTAGTGTCCCTTATTTACTAGTTATGAAGCACACACACACAGTTTTAGGCATATGTATATTTTACCCACAGTGTGTCTTACTGCCGCTTTTATGTTATATCCACTTGCATATGTACTCAGCTTGTCAGTCCTGAGAGATTTTGCATCTAAGCTAGCTACTGTAAATCGTATCGTCTCATGACATGATTAACTTGACATTGGACTAGGGTTGCAATGGTATACTGGCTTCAGGATATACCGTGACATTAAAATTTATGGTTATCGTACCGTGTACATTTGCTTGTCTAGTTATGTCTTGTCTAGTTATTTTCAAAAGGGAGACTTGCACATACTTCTCTTAAAAAGTGGTTTTAAGTTTCCCCATAGGAGAACTCTATCATGTTCCTGGTAGAACCTTTTTTAAAGGATCCAACTGGACCCCTATCAGAGAGTTCTACCTCCCAACATAAGGGTAATACCTAGAACCATCTGTGAAATGTTCCATCCAGAACTCTCTCTAGGGGTTCTTTCAAGAAACTTTCCACCCTTTGAGGGTGCTTACAAGATCCAGAACCCTTATATATTCCAAAGGTTTTGTCTGGGAACCCCCCAGGAGGGCTCTAAAAGTCACTAACTACATTACCTACTACATTCAACAGCTTAGCCAGGGGTCAAGGAAACCACGACCACCATCAGTGCGTTCAGGGGATGGAGCTTTTCTTGAAATCGCTACTGGGGATTCTTTGCTATTTTAATGATGCAGTAGGGTTGGGAATGGAATTTCAGTTCAAAATTAAAAGCAAATGCAAAATGCCAAGGACCAGGTACAACTAAAGAAAATATTCGCAGACCATGTAGTGTTGTATGG
Organism: Cephalopholis sonnerati; assembly: GCA_019142605.1. Classification (NCBI taxonomy): domain Eukaryota; kingdom Metazoa; phylum Chordata; class Actinopteri; order Perciformes; family Serranidae; genus Cephalopholis; species Cephalopholis sonnerati. The sequence goes on from JAGQAX010000009.1 coordinate 18,378,316, forward strand.
CATAAAATTGTGGAAAAGGTATCAACTATGGCAGAACACAAGCAAAATAACTTGATTAAGGGGATTCCAGCTACATCTACATTTAAAAATACCACTGAAACATGGACAAACATTTGAGTATTTAAGGGTGAGGATCTTTTCACACCAATGCTTTCAACTATCCTCAAATAATCCGTCCATCCAGAAAAGGGTTCTTGGTCTTACAAAGAACCCTTAAAGAATTCTTTGCTCAAAAAATAGGTCTTCAGAGGCATATGGTTCTGGGTAAAGCCTCAGCCAACTATGAAAGAACCCTTTTGGAACCCTTATTTCTCAGAGCGTAGGTCTACCAGAGTGTATTATTAGACATATTGTATATGTGACCACTTCTCACAGGCACAAAGAGAAGCTGTGTTTAAATTGTCATCCACATTCAAAGCTTCTTTGTGGTGAGTCTGACACTATGGTAAATTATATATGTATAGTTCTGTTTCTATTGTTACCTGCAGTTTAGTGTAGTGTTCCTCATGCACCAATTCAGACAGGTGTTTTAAAATTTAAGGAGTCCTGGTATCTGATTTTAACCTGCCAGCCAATCAAAAGCAAGTATTCTCTGTAGCCTTGATAAAAAGTAAAAATAATACTAGTTTGACTCAACGTTTGGGAGGTGACCCAGCACAGTCCTGACCCTGTGTCACTAATTCAACATGAAGGCTGGTTAATATTATGGCATGAGGACTGGCCATGTAAATAAAACAGTGGCTAAGTGCTGCTGGCTGTGTCCAGGGATTTCTAGGTAGAGTAGGGCTGTCCTGCTGTCAGTTACATCTCCACAACATTAGAGTGTTCCCCAGCGTCCCTGTGCACGCCTGTCCGATCCGATCCTGATGTAAAGCTCAGGAGGACGGGGTGGGACAGCTGGTCTCTGCGCTATGAATCCTCAGGCTTTATGTTGTCACAGGCAGTGATTTCAGCATTGTGCAGCACTTTTAATGATGGATATTTCATTACATTTAAACAGTATAAAGCTTGGGTTGAAAAACCAACTCACATACTAATTCTACACAGCGTGTGCAACACACTAATTGTCAGAATGTTTTAGCAGTCAGTTTTCTCATACTAACAGGATATGATATAAAATGTATTTTCCTAAGATTTAATGCTTATATTTTTTGTTTTCCAGGAGTTTTTGCAGCTGCTTCTCCTCCACCCATCATTTATTTACATTTTTGTTCAGCTGTGAGCTGCTTCTCCATTTCCCTTGTGCATTGCATTGTGGGAGAATAGTTTGCATCTACAGCACACTCGAAATCGACCCTATTTAACATGCATCTGTCTGCTTTGAGTTTATTTTTCTAGCGTGAACACTCTACATCAGATTTGGGACATAGAATTTTTTTTTTCTTTTTAAATTCAGGAAGTGACACATTGAAAATGAAATTCATGTTTTACATGTGTGTTAAAAATGAAAATAAGAAACAGACCTTGTTGTTCTGTTGGTATTATATAGGCTGGGACCCCCTGAGATAAGTAGTAAAAAACAGTTGATTTTAAGATGATGAATTGCTGAAAGAGGACTGTGCTGAAATGATACATGTTCGTAAAATCTAATCTTCAGATTAAATTTTTGATCTTGTTTTTCTAAAGTTACAAAATACCTTGGTTAAAACACATTTGATAGTCCCCTCCCTTCTATTGAGTGCTGAATGCACAACATCTAGTAAAAAGTTTCATCTTTAAAGGAACAGTGTTTAAGATTTAGGGGGGGTTTAGTGGCATCTAGTGGTGAGGTCTGCAAATGAAGTGACAATGCTTACCACTGCACCACTGTGCCACTGTTAATGGATGCTTACATTTTTTCTCTCATAACTTTAGATCCAGACGTTCAGGAAGTTTTTACCAGTACCCGCTCCTTATGAAGATAAAAATGTTCATTCTAAGGTGACAAAAACACAACAATTCTTATTTTCAGGTGATTATATACTAAAGTAAACATACGTACAGTATTATATATTACAGTATTTCATTTCTTCCAATATATTCCCTTAAATTCTACACACCAAACCTTACGTATGAACCTTTAAATATAGGATGAAATTAAGGAGAAATTTAAAAAAAAAAAAAAAGGTGCTATAAAGGTGCTCTCTGTTAAAACTGTTCTGTGATGGCAGTCTGGCCTCTGGGAGCTTCAGTCAGCAAAGTTAAGAGACCAGGCAAATTGCTGAGGTGATGCTGGTGTGGCTTTTGATTGGCATACTGGCCAGTGTGCGATTTTAAATACCCGTTTGATCAAATAGTGGTCCCAATATGATCAAATCCAGCATGTTTTAATAATATTGTTCATTTATGTGTCAAGTTAAAACTGAAAATCTGAAAACTTTTCCTTTATGGGATGGTAGGAGGAGAGTAAAGCTTGTTTTCTGTGAGCTGCCTTTACAGGATGTTGGCATGGTTGGTAAAGAAAAGTAAAGTTTTGACAGCAAAGATGCAGAAAAAAGACACAACAGAACTTTCTCTCCTGTCAAAAAGGATTTGGTCTGAAGTGTACAGATGCTGTTTGAAGAGTTTGTGCTTTATTTCTCTACGTATCTAGACAATAATGCAAACTGGGATATTCTTCACAGAGATAATGGTATTAGAAAAAGTTAGGGAGGATGGAGAAAGAATGTACAGGACCAAGCACCCTGAGAAGAGGACAATGTCTGCTTACAACATGATTATAATGTGTGATAACTACAAAAATATATACTTTTAATAACTGCCTATAAATGCTCAATAGGTGGACTTAAAGTGTTACTATTAAATCTGATTAAATTTTATGTCTTTTTTTAATTTAACCTGAGCAAAAACCCTGAGCAAATTAACTTGATTTCTTTGAGCAACGAAAGAAGTGACCAAAAAAATTAGCAAGAAATTAGTAAAAACAACAAAAATTAAAATAAGTAAACAAGTAAATGACCTAAAAATCTAAATAATCCCATAACATAATTTTAAAATGTAATGATAATAATAATTACAAATATAGTTTTTCTCTAGCTTTTCTCCGCTAGTTTTTGTTTTTAAATAATTTTCTAAATCTATTATTTTTGTTTTGCAATTTGTGGGACATTTCTTACCAAGTTGCTCGCTGCCTTTTTCCCCAGGTCAAATTGCACCAATTTGCTCAGGGTACAAAGGTTTAGAGACTTGTGAAAGGCCACAGCACAAGAAAAGAGCTCCAGGTTTCAAAGGGTTAATACAGGATCATGGTAGTGTGTCCATCTTTGGCTTGATTATGAGCTTGTTTGTATTGCGATTAAGTGTATATATACATTTTATCTATAGTCTGACTATAGATTACTGCTGCACAATACCATCAGCATGTCTCTTTGACTTATGCACAGCATACTGAAAAGAGTAAAACTTTTGGTGTTGGTGAAATATGAGCAAAAGTACAGTTAATTATACTCTAGATAAAGTCAAATAACCTCTATTTAACTGTTGTTACACTTCCAGTGTAATTTCATCCCGCCCCCATTGTGGTAAGGTACACACACCCAGCGCCATCTGACTGAAGCCAGAGTCGTCATGAAAACTGCACACTATTGGTGCTTCTCAAAGTCAAGAATACTACCTTAGTAGGACAGGTCCTTCCAAGTTGTGTCCTTTAATACCTGCCTGCATACCAAAGTTCCCTTGAGAAAATAATAATGTTACTATGCCTCGAGCTTAATAAGAAAGAGGCCCTTGAAGGAACACTTTACTGTTTAACAACAGCAAAACTATATCAAAATATCTGATAAACTATCAAACAACTCTTGCAGGACCTTGCTAAACATGGAAGCTGATGGTCTACCGCTGCCTCAATCAGTAGTTTGTTATTGTGTGCCTTTGGCAAATTCGACACTTTAAAACACTAAAGTCACACAATACCACAAACAAACTACCAATCAAGGCAGCAGGGTAAAATTACTGTTGTCAATGGAGTCTGGCTTTGAATAGAGCATTGATCAGTTTCACTTTCACTTCAGTTCCCCATTGGAAAGGGCTGTCTGTCTGGGAAGTACTTAGCATACGACTGAATAAATGAGACTTAGATTATACTGCATGAGTTACGTGAGAGTTTGTAAATGGATGTTTTGCTGTTGTTAAACGCAGTCCACTTTCTGTTCAATGCATCAAGGTTTTTCTCTCTTTTTTCCACAAATTCAGCATAATGCAGGGTGAGTAACTGATATACAAATGGTTATTTAGTATTCCTTTAAAGCTAAATATTATTGTGACATTATCGGAAATGAAGCGACCAATAAGAAGATATGAACGTCTTTAACTAATCACATTTTCTAACAGTTTTAAATTCATGTTTGATTTTAGCTTTAATATATGTAGTGGTGGTTGAACCCTTCTGTTCTATTCTGTTCTTTTCTAACCGGGTTACTGAGGCTATAGGTTAATATGTCTTCCTGTCAGCCTCCACTTATCCAGTAACAAAGAGCCCGAAGCTTCGCCTCATTAGTTACCATGCAAACGAGATCAGTATTGATATCTCTTAACGAACTGCCACCTCGTCCGTTCGATTTCCTGTTAACTCACTCCAGACAACAAAAATCAACATCCAGCAATTAGTTATGGGGCTGAAGGGATCGGTCTGCAGGGCTCGGATACGGTGTAGATATTCATTACGCTAAATGGGGCCCGTCTCGTTGCTGTTCATTGGTTCAGTGTTGTCATTTGTCTGATTGGACGTAATGGTCCTCAAGGGCTGGTCTGAAAACGTCGACAGAGGATACAGAGTCTTTTCTTTGGGCTATTTCATCCTGAATTTACTGCTGCAAGCTGTGAGTTCCCATTAAGGATTCAACATCTGAAACAAACTGAGATGGAACTGAATCAATCTGCTTATTGAGGGGCAAAGATTACTGTGTATGATGGCATACAAAATATACGCAGTTTGTAGCTGGTGGGCTATGATATGTAAAACCAGCTGTTTAATGGGTTCTCAAAGTTCAATGTTGCCTCATGAATGTGAAGTGAAATCAGCTGTGGTGATAAATCATCGTACCACAGTAGGTTTTTGCTGATTGGCTATCTGATCGTGTATCAGCAATTAAAGGGGATGATCAATGATTGGTTTTTCCTACGCTGATATTAAGGCCTTTTTAGACTAAGTTACTATCAGAAGATTTTATGAAAATAATCTCTAGAATCTGAATCCTGCTGTGCGTTTAGAGATGTTTCTGAGCGGCACATCAGCCCACTGATCTCCATTAAATTAGCACGAGTGATGAGTGAATTCTAAATCCTTAATTATAAACCAATTTGCCATCTTTCTTCCACGTATCTGACACCCCACATCTCTGTTCTCCATATGCCTGCTCACCAAAACTTTAAACTATGCTTCTTAAGAGTAGATATGGTTATGAATTGGATTATAATATTACAGTTAACATAATAATGTTTAATGGAAAATGATGCTGATATTGTCGCACCAAGCTCAGACACAGACTCTTAAGAGGGAGCCATTGTTTGAATGGAAGAGATATGCTATTAAATGAGAGCACATAATTCTAACTGTATGGCTTGCAGAAAGCTTAAAGTCTGGGTAAAGCAAGAATAAATATGTGTAATAAAATTGTCAAACCACAGAAAAATGTTATCAAGCATAAATACATTTCAATGATTAAAAAAGTTGCCAAGTAAAATAAATTACAAAACCATGAAAAACTAGGCAGTATTCTTTGCTCTGAGATGCTGGGATCATGTCCGCTGAATGTGCTGAAGCCACGCCCACTCACAAGAAAACTGCAGCCTCTTTTAATTGTAGACAAACATGAATTTTTAAAAAGTGCTAAACAAATAATGACTAATTTAATGAAAAAAGAATAAATATACTACCACCACTACTAATACTAATAATATTTTAACAGTAGATTTGTGTTTATTCACCCATAAACAGTTGACAATGATCAAAATAAGTAGCTGTATTACTTGCTCTCAGAAGTCATGTTAAAATAGACAACTGCACACTTAATTCCAAAGGACAATGCTTAAAAGTGAAGTGCTTGAATTCTAAAAAAGGAAATAGCACAAGTATTTTTGACCAGCACACACTCGCGTGCTGTGATGTAACTCCCCCACCCTCTCCTACTCTACCTGCAAGTCTCTGTAGACTGTGCAGGTGCTGCACTGCCCTCACGGTTGAGTTCCATCTCTTTCATTTTGTCAACATCATGTTATTAAGAAACATTTAAAAAATTGATTATTGACATTTCAGTCAGTCAAACTTTATTTCCATTTGCAGTATTATATTTGGTGGTATGGCTCTTACCTGGGGCCTCTCTGCTTTTCCTAAGCCTATGCAGAAAGCCTCTTCCACGCACCTACATGGAAAGCCTAAGGCAGAGAGAGCAAACCTCTCTGCCCTTTAACGTGCAAACGAGAAAAGCCTTAAGGCAGGGAGAACACACTTCTCCACCCTTCTGCATGCCTACGTGGAAAGCCTGAGGAGGAAAGAGCACACCTCTCTGCCCTTCCATGTGCAAACAAGGAAAGCCTGAGGCAGCAAGCGCAAACCTCCCTGCCCTTCCATGTACCTACATGGAAAGCCTAAGGCAGGGAGAGCAGCAGCAAAGACCCACCAGGAACAGAACAGAGCAGCATCAATAACTAACAGAAATGACATTGATAAGTCAGACACAGCATGAAAAGGAGGAGCTGGGGTGGAGGTGGGTTGCAAAGCAGCTTGCAGAGGAAGCAGCAACAGTAGGCAGGCCAGAGCAGTTTAAATAGGGCGCTCTGAATGAGATTTGCCAATTGGCTGCATAGAAAGGAATCATGTGATTTATCAGCTGACTCCCTTCCATCAATCAGCTGCTCCATCAGTTGATTGGCTGTTGAGATCAGCTGATGTAGCTGGGATGTGAGCTGAGCTTGACATCGTGTCCTGCCTTAAATAAGGCTATGCTCAAGTTCTGAATCGATGCTGACTTGTCCACATCCACATCGCAATGCATTTACAAATTCATTTTTTCCCCACACCTCTAATAAAAATAACAACGACCACTGAGCCCTAACTGGTCCCTTACAATATGTTAATAAAACACCATATACTGTAGAATAATCAAAGGAAAAACATCAGCCATTAAAATGTCTGCAAGTGTGATCAGCAGGAGTGAAACAATATTATGATCACAATCCACAAGACAGCAGGGTGCAACACTATTAAAACAATGGGAATTCGCACCATATTAGTTAAGATAAGATAGATACGACTGGATATGTCTGTATGCTTAGCAAGAAAGCAACTTTCCCAACATTGGAACTATTCCTTTAATCTAAAGTGTATATCTGTCTGACATACTGTACAATTTGATTTACATTTTATTTAAATGACCAAACCTAGCCCACCCAGTGTAGATTCTCTGTACATATATATTCTTTCCATGCCCTAATTCTATTCTCCTCTGGTGTTGGCTGGGATGGGGTGTCTCTGTGTAACGGTGTAATATTCATGACATGCCTCCACCTTTTAGTAGCGCTGCCTCTCTCGTCATGTCATGTTCTTTCTCATTATAGTGCTGCAGTGGAAATGACAAGGTACAAGAACCCAGACCTTTTTCATATTTCCGCCTTCCTTTCCCAGTAGAAAAAGAGATTACTGCAAAGATTAAAATGCAGGCCAACACCAGAGAAAAATGAACAGATAATGAACAATGTATCAACTAATGGAAGTCTTGTCAATGACCTCCTTTTTCTCCTTTAGAAAGAGTCACATTGGACGACTCATATGCCTGGACTATTATTACATAAATGTGCTGTTTTCATGCTGAAATCACTTCACTTTAAAGTTACAGCTTCATGGAAAAGCTTCAGTTGGCACTTCTGTGACCAGCAGAGGAAGAGTAAAGCCAAAAGCTGTTTACATCCATTTAGCCATTTTCCTTGCTTCTCATTTCTTATTTTCTGCTTTCACTCACATCTTTCTGCTGCTCTTTGCTTACAATAATAATAACCTCCTTCTGTCATGAATACTACTGGCCTCAGCAGAGAGAGTAACAGAGAGGCAGAGGAGGAACATTTGATAGACTAAACAGGCAGTGAGCAGGAACTCAGACTACAGTACCAGCGCATTAATTGGAGTGCCATTAGCTCCTGGCGTTATTTTTATTTATTTATTTTTCTCAGCAGCAAAAGGTGACTAATTTCTGCCTCTGCCAAGCCGCCACCACCCCGCCCACACACATAAACCCACACCCAGACACACACAGCCATTTCCATTACTGCGGCTGGGGTCGATTGCATGTGGTGGGTCGATGCAGGTCCATGGACGCCGGCCATGTCTGGGCTCAGATACTCAGATATGCTAAAGTGGGACAGTTTATCAACCGGGCTGAGATGCACGGGTCAAAAAACTTTAGTAGAGGGGTACACATTTGTAAAATGAGTAGAATAGTGCAAAGATTCACATTGAAAGCCCTGGTTCTTTGCAATAATACATTATAATGAGTTATGTTGTTTATTCAGTGCATTAAGATAGTACTAAATGAAGAACTTTAAACATGTTAAATGAAATAATATTCACAAGTAGCTGCTATTAGCTCCAACTAGGCGACAGCCATGGAGGGTTTATAAGACACTGGGCCCCTGGTCACAGACATGTACAATGCAACTCTATGATTTTTTTGCACCTTTCTGTGGCCATTTAGCTTCTTTTCGTGGTTTGGAATTTATTTGAGATTCATTTTCATCTAGTGACTGTTTTATGTGATCATTTTGTACACCTTTGTACTTGTTTTGTGTCTCTTTGTGGTCCTTGTGCATATCTTTGTACTTTTCTTTTAGTTATTTTCATGCATTGCAGTTTTGTGTCTGGATTTTTTTTTCTCTCATTTTGTGTCTCATTGTGTCTTTTTCTGTGTGTTTGTGGTTGTTTTTTCTCCTTGTGATCGTTTTGTGTCTCTTTGCAGTTGCTTTTGTGTCTGTGGATTTTTCCCTGTCATTTTGTGTCTGTTTTGTGGTTGTCTTGTATCTCTTTGAGGTAATTTTAAGTCTATTTATAGTCATCTTTTGTGTGTTTATGGTTGATTTTTCTCCTTGACGTGAATTTATGTTTCTTTGTGGCTGTTTTGCGTCTCTTTGTGATGTTTTTATCTGTTTGTGGTCCTATGGCATATTATTATAGTTTGTTTAAGTCGTCTTTCTGCTTTGCTTTTTTTTTTTATGTGTTTTTGTGAATTTATTTCTACGTCGTTTTGTCTCTTTGTGGTCATTTTGTGTCTCTTTGTGGTCATTTTGTGTCTCTTTGTGGTCCCTCTGCATATATGTGTAGCTGTTTTGAGTCTCTTTACATTTGTTTTTGTTTTTGTTTTTTTTTCTGTGTCTTTGGGATTGTTTTCGCTCTTTGAGGTCATTTTGTGTCTCTTTATGGTTGTGTAGTGTCTCTTTGTAGTTGTTTTGCATCTCTTTGTGATTGTTATGTGTCTCTTTCTGGTCCTTTTGCACATTTTTGTAGTAATTTTGAGTCTCTTTATAGTTAATCTGTCTCTTTGTGGTTGTTTTGCGTCTCTTTATGGTCATTTAGTGTCTCTTTTTGCGTCTCTGATCAGTTTGTGTCTCTTTGTGGTCCTTTTGCACATCTTTGTAGTAATTTTGAGTCTCTTTATAGTTTATCTGTGTCTTAGTGGTTGCTTTACGTCTCTTTGTAGTTGTTTTGCATGTCTTTGTGATTGCTTTGTGTCTGTAGTCATTCGTGCATCAGACATTTTGAAACTGTGCGATGATTATTCTGTCTCTTTGCAGCTGTTTTGCATCTTTTGCTTGTGCCTGTTTTGTTTCTCTGTGGCTCTTATTGACAGTTTGTTTCTTTTTGTGATCATTTTGCATGTCTTCATAGTCCTTTTGAGCCTCTTTATAGTTGTTTTTCCGTTTTTCTCTCTTTGTGATTGTTTTGTGTGTCTTTGTAGTCTTTTGAATCTTTTTAGTCATTTTTCTGTGTCTTTGTCGCTGTTTTCTCTCTCTGTGGTTTTTGCATGTCACTTTGTAATGTTTTGTGTGCCTGCTTTGTGTCTCTATGTGGTCATTGGATTGATTTTCCAACAACTTCATCCTTTACAGCACTTCATATGTTGGTTTGATCCAGGGGCCCGGGGCCTGTGCCCAGTTGGTCCATACACTGATCCATCCATGACATTAATAAGAGGGACCGATCATATTTCAGGGAGGGCCTATGCCATGCCCCTCTGTTCTCATCTCTGGTTGGGATAACTGTCTCTTATCTCACCTTTTTCTTTTATTTTCCTCCCTCTTTACTGATCTCTCTGTTTCTCCTTGTCCGTCTCCTCTCTGTTTGGCCTCTCCTTCTTTGTGTCCAACAAATACAAAAGGAAAAAAGAAAATGGAATATTGAAAGAATGAGGGCAGTGTATTTGTCATGGTGGAGTAGGAATACAGCACAATACAATAGCTGAATAAATCTTTTCACATGGTGAGAAAAACCTCTTAGTGATCTGAAACAATATTAAAGCTCATTGGTCGGGATCCAGTCTCCCCTGAAAAATCAAAACACTGAACAATCTGGCTTCATTAACTCTTTTACAGATCACCTTTCTTTTAACAAAAGTGTGTTTATCCCATTACTGCACATCATACAGCGCTCAAAAGGTGTAAAAGTCCCTCTGAATCCTTCTTATATCATGAATTTGAAAGTAAGAGTCCCACTGAAATCACATTTAGTTATCCCTTTTGAGTAAAAATAATTTCTTTTTTTTTTCAATCCATGTTTTCTTTTCATTTTCTCCTAAGTTTGTATTTCATAAAAAGTCTGAGGTAAACTATAAACAACTGTAAAATGCTCACTTTTCCACAGAGCAGGGAATTTTTACTTGCTCTGATTCCTAAACTGCCATGTGCTCCTACAGCAAATGTACTATGAAGTATACTGGAGGTTCAAAAGTTCTTTTGCTAACAATTCTCTTCATGCATTTCCAAGCCATGAACATAGACTGTGGACTCCCAGTTGGCAGCCACAAGTCTGACATTTTGGTCATCACCATCTTGCATTTTTGGAGCCACAAGTGACCAGATATGGACAAGTGGGTGGAACTGCTGAGGAGTATGGGGTGGATCTGATTTATAGACTATAGCCACATGTCACAGACAGCATGTCAATGAATAGGTCTCGCCTTAGTTAGGTGCAGTGGTTCGAACCTCGGGGTGCGGGAGCCCTTCTGTGCGGAGTTTGCATGTTCTCCTCGAGTCTGCATGGGTTTTCTCTGGGTACTCCAGCTTCCTCCCACAGTCCAAAGACATGCAGGTTAACTGGTGACTCTAAATTGTCCGTAGGTGTGAATGTGAGTGTGAATGGTTGTCTGTCTCTATGTGTCAGCCCTGTGATAGTCTGGCGACCTGTCCAGGCCCCAGCTCCACCGTGACCCCTAACAGGATAAGCGGTTACTAAAAATTAATGAATGAATGAACCACCCGTAGTTACGCATAACTGTGTCAATGTTAACCGGTAAGTTATATAAAAATTCGCCCTTCGTACAGTTGTGGTGAATGAGGAAATTAGCTATAAAGACCAAAACCGTTTTTGTGCCAGGCTGTAAACATCCTGTAAAATGCTATAAACTAAATGCTGTAAAAAATTGGGGTCTGTGGGGATTGAGTTGCTTTTGGAGCCAGCCTCAAGTGGCCATTCGAGCAAGTGCAGTTTTTGGCACTCCTGCATTAGTTTCATTTTATAGCCCCAAAGGTTGCTGCTTGGCCAAGAATTAATTACAATAAGTGCAATAAGCCATGACTAACAGTAAAGGTCTTTGCACACTGAGTCAGTTTTTTTTGTCTGAAATTGTTGCACGTCTAAATAAATACGAATTCATGATGTGTCAATCACTTTTGCACACCAAGTCTAAAACTTTTGTGCGTCACTAAAATTTTCGGAGCAGGTTCGATTTTCTGCATTTTTGGCATCTGTCAGAGCCTTTAGAGACGTTTGACCAAGAATCAGTGAAAAAAATGTGACAGTGGTACTGAGAAACATGACGCACAGAATCATTTCATAACTCAGATAGCTACGTTCAACAGGTCAGATAGTAATATTCAGGTGGATGATGATAAAGAGGAGGAGGATGTGGACCACACACACAATGCGGAGTCAGAGAGGGAGGACAGCTCCGCCCCTTCATGCAGCTATGATGCCAAATGAAAGACAGGGAGGGAGTGATGACAGCCAGATAGGTAACTCCAGTGGAGAGAGGCAAAGGAGGAAATGTGTCTTTTCATTTAGACATGTATTGTGAATTTTCACAACAAATAGAACAACAAAATGCATCAGAGTCAGTGTGCAAGGTTTCTGTGCGTAGCAATTTTTTTTTCAGATGACAGATTAATAAAATGCATCTGAAAAACACAGACTCGGTGCGCAAAGGCCTTAAGTCAGGAAGCTCTGTGGCACTTTAATTTTTTATTGCATCATCAGATGATTCCAGTTTCTACTGCTCATTTGTTTATTTAACTTCCTAGTTTCCTTTGTTGTCGTTATTCTCTGCCTTTTTGTCTCTGTGGCCACCAAACTCACCTTGTCGTACACAGCTGAGACCATTACTAGAACACAGCAGATGATAAACTGTGTGCCTATATGTCCCAAAGCATCTCGACATCACAGACAGGCCACAAAAACACACAGTATACTTTGTGCTATTTATCTACTGTTTTGCTGTATGAAAAGCTGCATGTTGCTGTTTAATATGTGAGCTCAAAGTAGAACAAGCAGTGGACTACTTAGTCTGAGGTTTTGATTGTAGTTACTGAGGGAAGCAGTGCCACAGAATTTTGTTTTGATCTGTTCTCAAGTCATGCTGCAGCCAGAACAGCTAATATCCATGCCAGTACCAACAGTTTTTATTAACAAACATTAAGAATGTCCTTCTCTGTTGATTACTTGATTATTTGCATGTTAAAGCACAAGATGTTTTACAGTGGGAAATTACAAATTAGTTCATTTTGTGAATTATGTTGACTAACAATGTGATGACCACTAACATGCACACTAAGAGAATCTCCAGTCCTCCAATTTTTATCTCTGCCAAGCATAAGCCTCGAGGGGATCATGTTTGGTCGTGTGTGTATGTGTGTGTGTGTGTGTGTGTGTGTGTGTGTGTGTGTGTGTGTGTGTGTGTGTGTGTGTGTGTGTGTGTGTGTGTCAATCAGTCTAATATTTTGTGTGCACATTTTTGACTGTATTCTCAAGGACTTCTTCTTCTACCATCAAAATACAACAAATGCATATGAAGCCAGAGTGTGCGACACTTAATCAAGTCTACTGCCAGCGATCAGCCCCTTGTTATAATTGTTGGTGTGTGATACTTGTGTGATGAGGAGAAATAGATCTGCTCTGCGTAAAGCAGGATTTATCCTTCTGCGTCACATCAGCACCATACCTTTAACGTAGGCTCTGCGTCGACCTAGAGCCTACACCATATCCCGCGCCTTTTATTTACTGTAATTTCATAGATAAACAAATTGTAAAGACAATAAAGCCTCTACAAAAACAGCATTTTAAGTATTTTGTGTGATTTATCCTGGCTTCATATGAGTAGGGGAAATCTCCGCTGTTCACTTGGCTAATTTATATAATGTAAAATGCCATAGGCTTTTGCTAATAACGTTAGCATGTTGTATTTGTTTGGAAAACATGTTTAGTATAAGGCAGTTGTTCTGTCAGTGAACCTTGTGAGTTGTAAAGGAGCCAAATTTTGTAACGTTACCTTTTTTTAAACATTAAATTTTGTTTTTGTCCCTGGATTCATTGAGTAGGGAAAAGTCTGCTAGCTGCGAGGCTAATTTATACAATGTAAAATGCCATAGGTTTGTGCTAAAAACATTAGCATGTTAGTGGGGAAAATGTGTCCAGATAAAGACAAGTGCTTTGTCTGTGAATGCTGCAAGTTATAGTGAAGCTAATTTGTGTACTTCTGATGTTGCTGTTAAGCCATGTTTAATGTGTGTTTAAGGTTTGTTTTCAATCAACTAAACTTTAAAGCACTACACAGAAACCCCGCCGCCGACTAGTGTTTTGGAAGTGTAACTGCAGACACAGACACACCACCTCACAAGTATAAATGCCACAACAGCACAGGCCACGTGTGTAGGCTACGGTGTAGGGTCTACATAGAGCTGACACACAAGTATAAGTCCTGCTTAACACACCAATGCTCCCTTAAAAACAGATGAGGCATGTATGTGTAGTAGTTTCTGGGACGCCTCTGTAAGGCTCTGCGCTGCATCTGCTGGAACAGAATAGTCTACAATGAATGTGATCAGCCCTGTTGGCCACTTGGCTGCCTGCTGGAGATCCGCACTCTACTGAGTGCACTTTTCTAGTTTAGGGATTGATTCTACTGACGCTAGTATCAATATTCAGCACAAGGCTTAGTATCAGTAGTAGTTATCGATCTGCTCCCCCCTAACTGAAGGAGAAGAGAGAACTGTTCACTAACTCAGACTATAGCTGTTCTTAAGATATGACCTCCTGTTTACACAATATGAGCCCATAGTGAGGGCTGTAAATGAAGGTGTAATGCGCACAGCGTTTTCATACATGAAACATCGATCAAGCTTTAATGACTGATTCTGCTCTCTATGTTCTGTATCACAGACAGTAACAGCACCAGTACTTCTCCTTTCCTTACACAAGAACAGGATTCGGCAGTTCCATTTGCAACAATCATTATTTCAGCCATTAGCGTCTGTATTAGCTACCGGAGGCATTTCTAAATCAGCTACATATAGATTTACACACACACACACACACACACACACACACACACACACACACACACAGAACTGAGTCCATTAGGGCCCTACATACAAATCAAGCAGGAAATACAAACCCTTGTGCTCCATCACTGAAAATGAATATATGCAAAACAATGAGCTGCTCCTGCTTTTAAAACATCAATCACACGATAGTCCTGAATTAAGAAATGGGATACGGGAGACAGGATGTGATGTCAACAGGTAAGCAGAGACAGCAAGGACAGCAGTAGAAGAAACTCAAGGTCGGACTCACTCGCAAAACATTCTAATTTGAGAGTGTGATCATGCAGCAAAATGTCTTTAATGCACATATAATTGATTTTTCTTTCGGTTAACTAACACAACTAGAAATCAGATCAACCTCTACGTACAAGAATGTGGTTCCAAAGCCACAAACGACCCCAAATTATACACACGCCTCATACTGTGTGCACTCTAAATGCACACATTCCTACTCTTCATTTCAGCTCGGCTTTGCACGGCGCTACTCTCGAAAGATATTCCTGACACTCTGTTGCTGAGCAATGTTAGGAAACTCCCGCAAGGCATCGGTTTCTCCTTTTGTCTGTCTTCTCATCTCTGTCTCTTTCTCCCTCTCAGGACATAAAAGTGGTACTTTCGCTTTCAGGCAACTCTTAGAAAGCCTGTTAGGTATCTGACTAGAGACAGTCGAGTCAAACGGAGAGAGAGGAGAAAAGAAGGATCCGAATAAATGAACTTCAGAGACTGTCGGCATCGTGGGGAAAGACAGGGAAAGTGAGCGCCGGAGTCAGACACGGAGAGCCTGCAGGATAGAGGGAGGCTAAAATAAGACAAAGGTGGGGGTGTTAGATGGTGAGGGGAAGACAGCCAGACAGAGCTGTCTCGTTGTCCAATCCTCACCTTTTAACCTCTTCGCCTTCACTCTCACAATCAAACTTTCTCTTTTTCAATATTAACTTTGTTTTTGTTGCCTAGTCTGGGCATTTTTTAAGAGTTCTATTCAAACCGGGAATCAGCTTCAGCTGGATATTTGTTATCATTATTTCTTTGTCATTATTTTTTATTTCACTCAGAAGTGCTGCGAGGACCTGGCAGATCACTTTCTAAAACATCATTGAAAAGTGCTATTGGAAAAAAATATCAGCAGACCAGAATCTGCTGTCAATTGATTGACATTAACTGATAAGATGTCAGACTTTTGTTGCAGAAATCTTTTGTAAAGATCATATAAGGGCTCACTCATATCAAGAATATTGGAAGTGGTTTATTCAATTTTCAGTGTGACTGTTTCTTCAGAAGAAAGTTTTTCCTCGTAAAGCCTGTTCACAGAAAAGTTTTCAGACTATATGGAGTAACTGAAACCTTATTTTCTTGAAATAAACATTGCTGTTAAATTTTTTAGGGACATTCATGTCTGCAGGTCAGTCCAGAGTCCTGCACGGGTCCATTTTTGAAAACCTGCAGCCACCCATATCCATAAAGCTCAGTACCAGAACCAACCTGTTACCTGTCATTATGTCTAAGTCAAAGCTGCTCCGGGGTTACCCGTCAGTTACCCGAGAGTACCCAACCTGGTGCAGGACTGTGGGTTGGTCAATCACTTTAGTCCAGACTCAAATAGCTCAATGACTTATGGACGAATTGCCACGAATGTTAGTGCAGACATTCATGTTCCCCACAGGATGAATCCTAACAACTTTAGTGAACCCCTGACTTTTCATCTAGAACCAGAGCCCAGTTGTCAGAAGAAAATGTTGGCATTATATGTGTCAGCAAACCATGAATGTTACATTAACACATAGGTATCAAATAAACTTTTCTAAAGTGATGTAATGGTGTGGATGGTGGATGGTGTGTCACCTTGGCGAGAGCCCTGCAAGATGGCTGCCTAGCTGCAGACTATCGCAGACCACTGTTTGAGACCAACAAACAACAAAACATGTTGTGTTGTGTTTCCAGCAGCTTTTTAGGTTCCAATTGTGAGTGTTTTGTAGCAACCCAGCAGTGTGTTTCTATCGGCTTTTAAGCGACCCATTGGCGGGTACAGTGCCACAGAAAGCTGCAGTTTTTTATCAAGACATTGCTGCTTTTTCTATTGGGATGTGCCCTTAAAACTGGGTATTTTAAGCCAAAACATGATCTTTTACTAACCATAACCAAGTTTTTTGTCATTGTTTCAACACCACAAAAGAAATTTGATGCACCTGCGTTGTTTTGGGGTGGGAGAAATGGCAAACACTACAAGCACCTGCAAGGCTACGTGCTGTACTGCTATCAATAAGTGGAACAAATATGATATCTTTGGTGATTCTGGTTTAATGTAGTGTCTAAAGTTTGGCTTTTGCTTGATTGACAGGTGTCTAAGCCTATTACAGTCTGCTGCTTACTCATCCAGTCCTCTTGAAGTTGGCTTTGTCGCCAACAAATGACGAAAACAGCAAAAGCAAAAGAAAATTCCACATTGCCCCCCTTGCAAGCAGAGACACACCCAAAACAACAAAAGGAAAACAAAGACCGAAATAAGCAGTATACTCCCCTTTGACCATATTTGGATTTCCTGGACATGGCAGGGAGCAGGAGAGATTCCTAAAATGTGAATTAACACTGCAAGCAAAGTGCTACCACATTTGACACTTCTTGGTAATGAATAAATGGTGTTTTGATTCATAAACAACAGTAAAATTTAATTTCCACAGGTTATTTTGCGTTTGATTTGTGGCAGTGAATATTTATCAGCTGAAAAAGTTAGTATCTAATCGAACTCCACAGCTGTGCTGTTACAGTACTGGGGATATAAATAGCCCACCTGGGTGGACAATTAAGGATCACTGTATCATAAACTAATGTTGTCTACAGAGGCAAACAGCTCAGATGGTGAGGTGAAAAAAACATTACAGACTTTCGCTTCGGGCAAAAGAAAATGCTGCTGTCAGAAGGGCTGGAACACACACACACACACACACACACAAACACACACAACTGCACCTCTGCTGCAGTTCGCACTTGCTGAAATCATCAATTTAAACAGTTACTTACAGAGTGGGGTTTCCATTAAAGGATAGTTAATATTCTCAGCCACTGCAAGTGTTCAGCCTATTTACTCGAGAGTCCTCTATCTTTTGTGAAATTACAGTCTATTACAGGGGATGTTGTAGATGTCCTACATTCTACCTGCATTTCCTGTCTCTTAAAATAGTCTCGAGACAGATTAGACACGAACTTTTTGCTCATACTAGCTCTAACTGATTAATAAACATTTTAGTCCGCAACCCACTCAAACTTCTTACATTGAATCTACCCGCCTTTCTCGAGACGAAGCACGATGTGAAGTACAATGTAGACAGAGACAGCATTAGTAATTAGTGAGAAGTGCTGTCTAAGGTGGGTGAAAGTGGCTGAGGTGGTCAGGGTGGCATATGCCTTGTAATTTCTTTTACCTAAAGAGCTTACCCCTTCTTTTTTCTGTGCAACATTGTTGTGATGATACAGCGAGAAATGTACAGTGAGAATGTTTTTCTTGTTTTACGTTTTCACAGACCATCTAAGTTCAGTCGTCTTGACTTGTTCAGCCGTTGAGACAAAGTCAGTTCATTTCAACAGTCTGCATTAAGTTCAACACACAAAACTGCACAGCTGACTAGTAATAGTGTTTTGTGGTGTTGCTAGTGAGGCATCGGAGTGCAGAAAGTTATCTAGCTTGTAGGGTAGCCTATGTGGTATTACATCATGTCATCTCCCCAAAGTGCACTTCATCATGTATTCTTGCACGTTGGGCATCAAAGATAGCACCTTTCCGATATTCTTCATGAGGAGGACATTTCAGTGTTGTCATTTTAATGTTTAGAGGCTGATCAGTAAAATTTAACAACAAAATAAAAAATTAGATTACAAAAAAAAAAAAAAACAGTACCTCACTATCTGGGTAATAGCTAATTTCATTATTATTCACAAAGGCGAGTTAGCCTTAAATCTCTCAATTCACTTTAAATTCCAAGGCATGTTGTCAAAGGCCGTAGATCAAAAATCAAAGTGGACGCAACTGCACAGACCTACAACTAACCAGAGCAATGAAATATGTTATGTAAACTGACAAATATAAACAGACTACAGTGTGCAGAAATGACAAAGTAGCATTAATATGTCAGTGAAATCCGACTTTGAAGCACTTTAAGGGGCTCTATGGGAAATTCAAGCATAGACTATGAGCTATCGCGACACGATTCTCAACATGAAAGTGACTGAGCCAGCGGCTAGCAGCTAATGGTGCTAACTCCATAAACAGTGGTAAACAACAGCAAAAGTGCTGACCGAGCTATTGTTGTCAACCAGGGGGAACCTGAGGGTGGGTGCTACACGTCTGTAACAACAGCATCCTGATATTAGCTGCATGAGTGTAGTGCAAAGCAGTAGCAATGAGATAACCAGTGGGATACATACCGTAAAACTACAATTAGTAGCCCAGGCTATTAACTGCTGAAATCACCAAACTCTACAGGCCTGTATTTGGGACAGGCCTTTAATTTCTTTCACGCAAACTGTTGCTCAGCAAAGATGGGAAATACGAGTAGTATGAATATTACTTGTATAAAAATTAGGCTTCGAATAACATATAAATAGGGTGTTATGTTGTGACACTTGTTTCACAGCACCCAAGGATAACAGCACCCAGCATACCAACATGACACCACTTTACCTTGTTAAAACAATATTCACAACTTCAATGAATTTTTATGAAAAACACCTTTGATTATTCTGATTGGTGGAACCTTACGGACTAAAGGAATATGAATACGCTACCGGCTAATTGCGGAATGGACACATATTCTTCAGAAGAGGGCAGTCACCACTTGTTTTTTTTTCCATCATGCTGGTAAATCTGAATGAATTACGGTCTCCTCTGGCGCTCATGATTTCAGTAAAATTAAATGAACCCAGCTAACAAGGTGTAGCATCTCTATATTGACAAAGTTTAAGTTAAGTTACACCGGGCTAGTAAAAGGGACTGAAAATTGAAGTTTTATGGTACATGCAATAATAAGCATGTCTGGCCGGACAGGCTTACCACAACAAACCACAGAGGAGTTTACAACACACACACAGAAGGAGCGTGAATACATTTTCAGCTGAGGACGCCATTACTCCACTGTATCTTCAAACAGCAAGTAGCTGTTTGCTGCTATAGTAATGCTCTGAATGTTGCATACAGAACATTTAAAGTTTTAAAACCGATGCAGCAAGCTTGGTTATTTTCACAAATGCTTCCTCTTTACTAAACTAGGTTTCTGCTTTCAGTCATGTCCCCGGCATGAGGAAGCACAAGCCAAATTTAATCACATATTTTGTGTAAAGCGCAAAGGTTCTGCAAGTTGTCTGTCATCGTATGAAACACACCCCATGTTAGATAAACGGCTGCGATTGGTCGGCTAGAGATCTGTCTGAACAGAAGGGGACCAGAGTATCTGCCAGAGGAAATAAAACATGAGCTCACAGATTCATCTGGTTCCCAGGCTGTATCCTGACATATTAAAGACTTCGAATTGATGACACCTCTTCTGGAAAACTGGTTTCTACATTTATCACTTTACT
Source organism: Cephalopholis sonnerati (assembly GCA_019142605.1). Classification (NCBI taxonomy): domain Eukaryota; kingdom Metazoa; phylum Chordata; class Actinopteri; order Perciformes; family Serranidae; genus Cephalopholis; species Cephalopholis sonnerati. Next base: position 18,398,656 of record JAGQAX010000009.1, read on the forward strand.
GTATTCCAACTAAGTAGTTTTGTGTAAATTGTTGTAGTTCTATAAATGTAAGTCAGCAAAGCAAGAGAAACAAGACATTGTCATTTCTCATGAGCAAAAGCCTTGACTAAGCCTTTCTCTACTCGTACCACACACACACACACACACACACACACACACACACACACACACACACACACACAGGAAGTGAACACACACTAGTGTCCCTGGTCGCTGTTATTAATCACAGGAATGTTCAAATTGCTGTTAAATTGTCCGTGGTGCAAAGTAAACCTTGAGGCAGGAACGATGTTGGATTTAAGCTCTGTGCTCTTTACCTATTAGGAAGTGGTGTGTGTGTGTGTGTGTGTGTGTGTGTGTGTGTGTGTGTGTGTGTGTGTGTGTATGTGTGTATGTATGTATGTATGTATGTATGTATGTGTGTGTGTGTGTGTGTGTGTGTGTGTGTGTGAATGTTTTATCATCTCAGAGACTTGTACACAGCAGTTGCTTCCTCGCAGAGCTCTGATTAATTATACAATATCTGACCTCTTAATGTTCACTTTGTTAAGCTCTCTCCAGCTCTCTTTCTGTTTCTCTTAATCTCTTTTGATCTCTGTCTTCTTCTTAACTGAACTCTGATCCTGTGTTTTGAATAAAGGGAGACAATTTGCTCAGCTAAACGCACTCAGTGTTTGTTCCTTGTTTCTCCCACGACGCTGTATATAACAAGCCCCTTTTTGTGACACATTTAGTACATCATGTGGGATATAAATAACGTTTACATGGCCTGACAAAAGGGAGAATATCAGGACGTGTTTTCCTCTTTTACTGCTAATGATGTTCCAGGTGACCTCCATGTTGAAGTGATTGGTTGCTTCATCTTCGGGTGAGTGAGGTTTGTGGGAATGACTGCAACCTTGTCCCGTACAAATCATGTTTATACGCTGCTCATTTTCATAGCAAAAATATGTTTTGGAGAAAACCTAATAGCTGCCTGGATTATGTTCACTGGCATCATTTTTTTACCAAACAGAAAATGTGCCTCTGATTTGATTTGTAGTTGGACATTAGAAAGGAGACATTTTTAGAAACTTAACAGCTAAAGTGATCATTTTGGAGCATCAGCAGTTCTGAAAGTTTTGATGACTGAGTGCCATTTTTGGGAGCAGCATATGATTGGGGACTGCACAGAAAAAGCACACACACTAAGATTTTTTTTATGGCATACTAACACTAAAAAACAAAACAATTAACAGTGATATAGCTGCCATAATACTCACATTAGAGTCGTGTTTCCACTTGGTAATACATCTGAAAAACATGAAAGTGTGACAGAATGTAGTTTTGATTGTACCTACCCACAACAGTCAAGCAATTGCTTCTGCTGGAGTACGACAACACCACTCGCACTACACCATAATACTACAACCAGTTATAATACTAACTGCAATAGGTTAAGTTTATTTATGATTATGATTACATTTGCATTGGGTTATTTAATGGCTGCGTAGCATTAGACATTTTTTTTGTATAGGCCTATTTGATTTATACTACACGTATATACTATAGTGACTGCCTAGACTTTAGCCCTATTCGCACAGGATTAGTATTACCTGGAGACGTCTGGTAATTTGTAATAATTGCGGAGGATGTCTGTGATCTTGATCCCGTGCGAATGCGCCATGTCTGTAATTTGTAAAGTAAAAATTCCACCAATTACCTACCATATTTCGCCAAACACAGACGTCCTGTGATAAAACTAGTCCTGTGCGAATCTGCATCTCAGTGATTTGGGGGTATTTTTTTTTTTTATTGCGCGCCCTTTACTTTTTTTTTACGCCTTCTTCTTCTTTCCCGGTTGAAACATGGAGGTTGCGGTGGAAATTATGAGTGGCGCTTCTGTCTCGTCTCGGTACTCATTATGGAGACCCATAAGAAGAAAACGCAAGCTCAGATCCATCAAGAGAGCAAAATTTCGGAGTGTATTGAGATGGATTACATGCGTAGCAGTATGCGGTAAGGAACATTTTTCTATCTTTCAACAGGCTTAATAAAAATGCCATGATGGCCCGTTATCCCGACAACTGCCCAACAACCCAACAACCCTAACCAACCTAACGTTAGCAGCCATCTCGCTTAGCCTAGCTCCTGCTTAGCACATGGATGTGATAGCAACGGATGTTGCGACGTAAAATGCTTTGACATCATATCCGGGCAAAAATGTCAGTAAATTTGAGTAAGAAGTTCATATTCTGGGGATAGTGGGTGAGTGGAGTCTGAGGAGATTTTTGTTGCTCGTGTCATAACTGACTGATTCTCTATGGACTCATATTGTTTCATACCAATTATCTTCATTGCTGTTCTGTGTATGTTAGCCAATCTGTTTTTCAGTTGCCAGGACTGTTGAATAAAGCCAGAACCAGGTCCTCATTTGTAGAGTAAAACAAAATTGTGTGTGTGCCATCAGAGTGATCCCTTACGCTCAGTTAATGTTACTCTTGTCCTTGAGTTACAAATGCAAATGACAGCTAGCTCCATTTTCCCCAGCCCACAGCTGGAGAGGCATTTTGAAGCATTACTCTTCACCTCCTTTCACCTCCTCCGTTGATCCCAAACACACATACACACACACACACACACACACACACACACACACACAGTAAAATCGCTCTCTCATATGAACTTTGGAGAATGCTTGGAGATTCAGGTCCACATTGTCTGGAGTTGCCCTTTCACACATGTAGCACACAACAGGAGATTGTCCATGTCAGGTTCTCTACTTAAAATACGCTTTTGGTTTAGGTGAGGACAGGTAGAGGCAGGACATGACGCAAAAGTGTGCTAAAGTCATTTGATCCCCATTACATTTAGCGGAGCACTTAACCGGAAGTTAGCCATTCAGCTGGCAGAGGCTGTGGCCGTGCTTGTTAGCTGTAAGTCAAGTGCAATTGTTTATGGGGCCCAGAATGCAGAAGATCCAGGTAATTCTATACTATGGAAATTGAGCCTTTTTGCCTTTGTGAAAGTAGGTATACCTGCAGCTGGAGCAGTTGCGTGACTTGCCCACCTTAACCTACACGTCAGTTCGCGATCAGCTTCCTTCTCCTTTAGAAATCTAAACAACATTGCTAAGTTAGCGATTAGCTAGCTGTAAGCGCCATTTATCAGTAATAAGTGAAATGTTCAGTTTGAGTGAATAAACAAGTGACAGCGGAGCAACACTGTTGTTTTACTGTTCATTGGCATTGCAACCGGGCCAACTCTAGCCACTACACTAAACTTCAATTCTTACTACTAGTAAGTATTACGTTACAAGAAAGGTGGTTAAAGTTAGGGTAAGGGTAAGAGGAAGGCTACATCTCGTTACCTCTGCTAATGCTAAATGAGGAATTCACAAACGAACTCCATGAAGTATTACGTTAAAAGAGAGGTGGTTAAGGTTAGAATAAGGGTAATGTGAGGGGTTACATCTTGTTACTTATAAAGTGAATCATGTCTCCATGTATTATGAATTATATACACATTATAAAATGGGTTGTTGCTACATTTGGTCTCAAGTATTCACTTCAGTGTAGCTTTGTAGCAGAGTTCAGATAGCCGTGAGGGTGGTGGGTTTGTCTTGTACTTATGGTGGCCGCAGTTTGTAGGCACATGTCCTGTGCACTACAAGCGAAATGTATCTGCAGCTATACATATCTCGCTTCAGGCGCCATTGAGCAACTTTCATAGGAATGAACAGGGCCCCGCCTCCAATGCTGTATCCAGGTCTCTTAATACATCCATGGCCCTTACCGAGAGAAGTTCTTAAATCTCATTGTCTCCTCATGATATTTTTGTGTGGTGTCTTTGTGTAAACGACCCTTCTGTTTCACCCTCAGATGTTTGTATTCCTCCTGTTTCATGCCAGTTGCATGACAGAAATGTCATCAACATGCCCACTCGCTCACTGCAAATTCTCTGGACAAATACCTGCTCTTTTCACAATTTTCACATTACACTTACTTTTTAGTAGGCAATAATGTCCAATCCAGCTGATTCCAACATTTGCATTCTCACATACAGCTTCTGTGGGTAATGTCTATTTAAGTTCAGGGTTGCAGTGCATGTGTGACAGGGACTCAAGAGTGTGTCAGAGGTGTTGGGCCATAATGATAAACAACCCGCATGCATTAAAAGTTTTCACCTCTTCCCCTCATGCAGCAGACGGGCGTCATTTTAACACAGGAAGGCCACAACCTTGACTTGATTTATTTACCTCTTCCCCCCCTGCTCCTGTACTGTCTCTTATTTCCCTGTTTTGTGTGTCTGTGTGTGTATGTGTATGTGTGTGGGTGTGTGTTGCTCCCTCTCTGTTTAGGGGTAGGCAAACACTCCTCACTTTTAGGGGCGTTTAAAAAGTCAGCCTGGCGAGTGGTGAGATGGCCGATCTTTACTCTGACACTGAACAAAACTCTACACGAACCCTGATGGATGGTCCTGACCTCGCACTGCCAGGGATGGCGGTAAAGTATGTGTATGAGTGTGTGAGTGTGTGTGTGTGTGAGAGTGTGTGTGTGTGTGTGTGTGTGTGTGTGTGTGTGTGTGTGTGTGTACTCACATAAGCGACCTTTTGCAGCACCATGACAAGGCCATTGATCCTGGCCTGTAATTGGACAACATCAACGCAGACACATCCAGAGCAGTGTGTCTGTCTGTGTTTTAGTGTGTGTGTGTGTGTGTGTGTGCCCCAGACTTTGTGTATGTAAGTGTGCATGATTTTAAACCCGTCAATGCTTTAACAGGGAAATAGTCACTGATCTTTCAACTATTTCAGAGCTAGATCCTGATTCTTATTCATATCACCACTTTCACAGTAGAGTAGTAAAGTGACAAAGCTACTGAAAATTCTCTGATAGAAGTTTCCTGGATTAATCAACAAAACTACAGTGTTAAGTTACAATGTTGAACACCAACACATATTTTCAATGTTTCTTAGAAAAAGTCTTTGGAAAGATGTGAGGAGAGTGGGTTTCAGACACTGTTCAACCATCCAACAATCAGTTTCTCTGAAGCATACCTATGCAGACCTAGAATCTAGAAAATGACAACATCATATCACACAAAGCATCATCTGTTAGCCACTTGTGCCATTTAAAGGTGACTGAATGTTCTCACCGCAATGCCCCTTAGGAGTTGTAGTTATCCTTGCTTTCTAAACCTGTAATGTACGTGAGTAAACTAAAACAGTTTAAAGAAGTTAAGTACTCCCTAGTATAGTGATCATTAGCTTAGTACTCTTAAAGGGCAACTCCTGGATTTTTCAACCCGGACGTTTTTCCAGGTTTTTGTGTCTAAGTGACTCATGGGAACCACACCTTTGAAACTGGTCCTACATGCTACAATGTAACCACTAGAGGCAGGTGCACACTGTCAATTTTCATCTACTAAAAGTGTTTGTTTTTGCCACTAACAGACTCAGATTGTTTTATGAGTGTCTTACAACATTACAGAATGGACCCTACAGAGAAATTAAATGTTTTCCTGTACCTTTCACTTGTTCTGGTCTGTTTTCTTGTCTTAGTCTTCTGAAATCTTGCGAGAGGTGACTTGTTGCAGGAGGAAGAGTGTTGTTGAGTTCAAGAGAGGAGTACCCGTAATTGTTTGTTGTGTTAGAGTACAGAAAGCGTATCTTACTCTTACATAAAAGATTTTCAGTGTCATGGCTGAATATTTAGCTGATTTCAACAATGTGAAAAAGTCTGCAAGAGTTCGGAACAAGACTTCTTTCTAGCGAGACTTGGACACGAAACAGAACGCCTGTAGCCTGCTTCGCCGCTGCTGGCTACAGCGCCCTCTCTCAATACTGGACCAATTTCAAAAATTGTCGTTACCATGAGTCACTTAGACACAAAAGCATAGGGAAATAGAGTCCAAGGCTATGTTCCGAAATCCATACTGCCATGAGTACACTTACACACAGTACACTGTCCGCACTTACAGAGTGCACATATTTCAGCGAGTAAGTGCTGTTCCGATTCATTACTCTATGACGCACTTACCGGATGTTACGATCACGACTGCGGCTGTGACTCGTCAGTGACGTCACCCGCCAACAAACTGGAACAGACGGCAGGTCAGTGGTTCTGCCCACTGACCTGTAAGTGGTCCTGCCTCTTCCGCTACATAGCTAAGATGGCAGCTGTTGAGTACGAAAAGTGTGCAATGTTCCACACTCTCAATTTTGGCCGTTATGAGTACACATTCAGGTCTTTTAGGTACACTTCTTTTTTGCCGCAATCGTAATGTGAACGCCCTCTGTACCCAAAGTGGGTACGGTAAGTACAGAAAGTATGGGTATTGGAACAGACGGCAAGTCCAAGTTTAGCCTGTGTACAGAGTTGTGTAACATCTCCTAGGGATCTTAGGGTGCTATGTCAAGTCCAAGAAAGTACCCCTGATGATTGATTGACCAATGGATTGGTTAACTTTTATCCTAAAAGGGAAAATGATTTGCAGATAATGGCACGTAAAAGTACACACTAAAAATAAGTCACAGAAATAGTCCACACACAAGACACTGTGGGCTTGAACACAGATAATTTCTAACAGAAAGCTTACATTAGATACTGAAAGCAGGGAGTTTGAAGGATGTAGGAGTTTACCAGCCAGGGAGGATCTACCAAGATGATGACATCAGGTTGCATTAGAGGAAATGTAGGAGCTACTGATGTTGGAGTTTGACCTGTTATGGTCAGTTTTGGCCTTCATTTTTTATCTGCCCCTTGTGAGGCCTCCAAAATTTGCAACAGTAGTACTCTATGAAAGAACCAGATTTTTTTTTGCTGCCAGTCACGTTATATCGTACAAAAAAGGGTTGTACTTTTACTTTCAGACAGTTGGACACCCCAAATAGTCAGGTGTCCAGTAAAACCAGTGCAACCACAGTCTTTTACTCGTGGCAGCTCAGCAGCTCTTAAATACTGCAATATTTGTCCAGTGTGGAGTGAAAGTAGAGATACAAGGCAAAACACGACTTCAGGCTATTTGTGCTGTACGAGTGTGTGCATGTAAATACGATCCCACTGCTGACACTGACACTTTCCACTTTCCATTTTATGCCTCTCGTACTTTCCTCGCAGCGTTTCTCACAATTTTAAGCTGCTAAACTTCGATATCTGTGAAACCACAGGGTCAGACTGTGTACTTACAGCTCATATCAACACAGGAGGGATGGCAGAGAAATCCTTTTCAAAAACATTCACAGAATTTTAAAGTAAGCCTGTATCCCATCTGATTCCCATTAGGTGGTTTCATAGCTTAAAGCCTGGGACACACTGGAGGATAACTGGGATGATGTAAACATATTTGGACATTCGGGAATCTATGATCTGAAGCTCAGTTGGCACAGATGCTCAGCCATGTGGTAGTAAAGAGTTTTCAGATTCAATCACAACCAAAGCTTCAGGACCCCCACAGACACGGACTCTTATACCCCCCATGGACATCTGTCTCTGTAGGTTACACTGACGCAAATCTTGTACATTGCACATATTCTCTGAACTTCTGTGCATCTCCTGATCAGTGACTTCGCAGTATTCTACATATTTTTTTATAGTATCTTCCTTAAATGTTCCATTCTATATTTACGTTCTTGACTATTGCAATGCTTTGCTTCTATTTCCTCCTAATGTGTGTTATTGTATGCACCAAACACCATAGCAAATTCCTTGTAAGTGAAAAACCTACTTGGCAATAAACCTGTTTCAGAGAGATGGAGTCACAAACTGAGCTGAGTTGATCATATCAGACACGTGGTATTTACTACAGGTGTAGACTGCTGTGTGTGTGATGGATCACTGAGTCAACACTGTGATGTTAAAAAAAAAAATTTGGTGCACACAGCGTTTGTTTCCAAGTGTTACATGTTAAATACGTGCTTATCATAACACCTTGAAAATCATTTTGGAGACATGCTGTGTTTGCAGGCTGTGCGTGTGTGTGTGTGTGTGTGTGTGTGTGTGTGTGTGTGTGTGTGTGTGTGTGTCTGCACGCCTGTCATCTAGCAGCAACACATGATTTTCAGTGTCTAAAACCTCATTTAACAAAAATCAACCAGGTTGTCGTTTTATGTAATTTAGCATAAAATTTCTTTTGAATCTGACACACAGTGAAAAGGAATGTCTCTAGATTTTTTTATCAGACATAAATTACATTGACACAGGAACAACGCTAAAGAAGTAATTCTCTTAACACGCTTCAACAGCCGAGTCACCAGAAGAAAATATTGGCATGTGCGTGTCTGCAAACTATGATGTGTTACATTTGTACATTTCATATGTAACATATGTTACACAGCTCTGATTACATGTATATGAGATGACTTTGTCATCAGGTGGTGAAGGGGATAGTGGATGGCATGACATCTGAGCAAGGTGCTTGCCAAGCTGCAGACAAATGTTTAAGAACAATAAGTAACAACACTGGCTGTTTTTTAGTGAGTCATCACTGCGTTTCTAGCTGCGTGTGTACCAATGGATGTGGGTGTCTTTTAGCAAGTCATTACTGCGTTTCCAGCGATACTCGTTTTTTAGCAGGCTGTCACTTCATTTCCAGTAGTGATTGTGGCACCAAATGTAGGTGTATTCAGCCATACCATGAGCCTTCTCTAGTTATAACTAATTTGATTTTGTGCCTGAATATAATCACACTTTACATCACTGCATTTCCAGTGATGTTTGTTCCACTGAACATGAGTGTTCTTTAGCAAGTTGTCACTGTATTTCCAGCAAGATTTGTTCCACCTAACATGGGTGTTTTTTATCAAGTTGTCACTGTATTTCTGGCAACACTTGTTCCAGTGAACGCAGGTTTTATTTTTTAGCAAGTTATCACTGCATTTCCAGCAATGTTTGTTCCATGTTTTTAGCAAGTTGTCACTGCATTTCCAGTGACATTTGTGCCACTGGACATGGATGTTTTTTAGCAGGTTGTCACTTTGTTTCAAGTGTGGCACCAACTAAATTTGGGTGTTTTCGGCTATACCATGTTCTTTCTCTAACCATAACTGTTGTTTTTTTGTGCCTGATCAAATTGCACTTTACTCACTCATCACTGCATTTCCAGCAACATTTGTTCCACTGAACGTGGGTGTGTTTTAGCAGGTTGTCACTTCATTTCCAGTAGTGATTGTGGCACCAAATGTAGGTGTATTCAGCCATACCATGAGCCTTCTCTAGTTATAACTAACTGGTTTTTGTGCTTGAACATAATCACACTTTACATCACTGCATTTCCAGCAATGTTTGTTCCACTGAATGTGAGTGTTCTTTAGCAAGTTGTCACTGCATTTCCGGCAGCATTTGTTCAAACGAACATGGGTGTTTTTTACCAAGTTGTCACTGTATTTCTGGCAATGTTTGTTCCCATGAACACAGGTTTTATTTTTTAGCAAGTTATCACTGCATTTCCAGCAATGTTTGTTCCATTAAATGTATGTTTTTAGCAAGTTGTTGATGCATTCCCTGCAACATTTGTGCCACTGAACATAGGTGTTTTTTAGCAAGTCATCACTGCATTTTTGGCAACGTTTGTTCCACTGAACTTGGGTGTTTTTTTAGCAGGTTGTCACTTTGTTTCCAGTGGCACTTGTGACACCAAGTGTGGATGTTTTAAGCCATACCATGAACTTTCCCTAATCATAACAGGCTGGTTTTTGTGCCTGAACATAATCACACTTTAACCACAGTGTTGTTAAAACATAAAGGAATGTAAACTTTGAAGGTACACTCTACATAACAATGTGCAATATTACATATCCATGGTTTGCAGAAAAATACAATGCCACCATTTGTTCTGGCGACTTGCTTGGCTCCAAACATTCCTTGAGCAACAACGACAGCCTGAACATGGAATTAAATGCCTCCCGTTCCTGTGAAAAGGTTTGTGGTCCTGCTGATCCCACTGAGAATCAACAGTGCAGCCTGCAGCTCTGTGCAGCCTTCAGCCGCTTATTGTTTTGGTCCTTCACACCATCTGGTTGAGCCCCAGTGGCTCTCACCACCACCCCCCACAGGAATCTGTGGACAGCAGCTCCCAGCACACAAAATGATTGTACACTATCTGCTCAGAGCCAAACGGCAGAGAGCTGAGGTTAAAAAAAAAAAAAAGTGTCTGCTGAAGAGATGTAAACATCTAACAAGCCAAGGAGAGCAAAGTAATTTTCTGAGGAGTTGGTGACCAGGATAAAATAGCACTGAATATTTAGACTAGTCTCTCCTCTCAAATTCATAACCTTACGTGCCAGTACCTTAATAAACATTAACACTTACAGCATAATGATACAAATGACACTTAAATGGTTTCCTGAAATGAATAAGTAATAATAATAATAATAATTAAGTATCATGCAATACACAGGACACATATATGAAGTATTCATGTGGGTAGAAAGGAGCCCAATGAGTGTAAGTGTGTGACAGTGTAGATGTGACAGGAGTGGAGATGAACACCCCTCTGAGCTGTCAGAGCCCATCTGACACACACACACACACACACACACACACACACACACGCTGAGTTAGAAAGAGAAGCAGGAGGTAATAAGAATGGAGATTAGACTTTCGATTAAACTGCTTTCTTATTCTCCAGCCCTCCAACAGCTTTGACACGGAGCGTCTGAGAAGCGGCCGTGGCCAATTCGCCTTCAGCGTTTACAAACAGAAACGACTTTGAACGCTCACTTCTGAGAGTGTGTCTGAGTTTCCAATCGGCAGCCATAGCACTCAAAGGGGAATGTGTCATCGCTTGTGCAGGGGAGAGAAAATTGCATTAGTGTGTGTGTGTGTGTGTGTGTGCGCGTGTTTGCTCATGCATATGCATATGGAACAAATACATGGCGACGGGAAATAAACAAAACAACAAGAAAGCTGTCAGCAGATGGCAGACGGGGTCACAGGAGACGGTGGTGATGGTGTGCGCACGTGCTCTCTCTGCCACACACACCCAAACACACACAAAGCAGGTCACGACTGAAAACAGAAGTTAGTAGAAAGACAAACTGCTGTCATCACATCACATACATGTGAGGCTCCGTGAGCAGGGAGACGACGGAGATTCACACATTTGCTTTCAAAACAAATGGCAGAAATTTACCACAAACGCTGCCACAAGTTTTCACTGACGTGTTTTCACTTAGAGATTTGTGAAGAAAGGATTTGTGTGGCTTCTGGTTAACTTTCCATTCTTGGCAGGAGTGCGGAGAAGGTTTGGAAGCCTGTGGCAAACTCATTATATGTTCAGTTTACTTCAGATATTGGTTTTGATTTTTACTTTTGAATTGAAATGAAAAATAAACAGAAACTTTGTTTCATGGGTATGTTATTTCCTGATAAGTAAACAAAGAAGATGTTTCCTGTGAAGAACTAATTCGATACAAATTACAAGTAAAAAAAAGGAAACTTAATCAAGTTTTTTCAATAAGCAGTTGTTGATTTTCAGAGAAATTTTCACTGGAAATTAACTTCTACAGATCAATAATTAATTTAAACCTCAAAAGATATTAATTCATTACTTCTTTAATATTGGAACACATGTTGAATTGTACACTTGTCTGCAGACTAATTTCACAATTTTGCATGTTCTGCTGACTTGCTTGGGGCCGACTAAAAGACTCTCTCATGCAGCCAATTAATTTGAATTAATTAACTGTAAGTGTTCTGATCAATTAAACACTGTCTCCATTTTCCCTGTAATTAGTACCAAGTCATGCTGTCCTTTCCAGGAACCTTTCTCTGAATTTAGAATTAAATACTACCGCCTTTCTACAAAATTTAGGCAACTACGGGCCCAGAAGAAAATGTAACATAAGACATTAATTTAAAAAAAAAAAAAAAAGATACCATTTAAAGTTTTGATAAATGGGCAAGAACAACTGTTGCAATGACAATGTGTTGGATGGACACTTGGTCCTGATCAGTGGGGTCCTACTGTAAGATGATTCCCAAACCCAAATTAAATCAGTAAAAAGAAAAACAAAAGTATTAGCATAAACCATTTGTCTTGTTAATGAGGTGCAGTAATAAAAAACAGTGTGGATGTTAATTATTACTAAAATATCAAGAATTACTTTAAAAAAACAAAGTAATCCACAATTGCACTCTCATGTTGCTGCTGCAATAGCCTTGTTGGTGGTGGTGTCACTTTTTTTTTAAAATTTCCTTCATCTTAAAAAGGCAACACATAAAGTGGAAAAGCACACTGAAAATAATAAATGATAAATTCATATTAATGCATATTCTGCAAACATCTGTCACAATTATTTGTATAATGGAATTTAAAACCTACAAATCCTACAAAAACATTAAGACACCAACTCACCCACATTGTATCCCTATGGTGACCAAAAAAAAAAAAGTACCATAAAACTTCAAATAAAAGTCTAGTCCCAATTAAAGGCCCAGTCCCTTTTACTAGCCTGGTGTGGCTACACATTGACAAATAAAGGCCTGTCTCAATTAGACGCCTGGTCTGGTTGCCAAGCAATTGTTTTGTTTTTTTAATGAAGTTCTTCAGATGTATAAATTTTAGCCATGGTGGATTTATACTTGTGAAGGTTTCAGTGGGCCACATCCCACAAAAGTAAACCTGGGAACTAGAAACTTCTTTGGAATTGGAATAAATCTGCGCCAGTATCTAGGTATTATTATAAATCTATGGCTCGGGCAATTAGAGTGATCAAAGAACGCACACAAACTCATCATACAATCTGATTATACAGGCTGATCTTATCAATGGAACCAAATTTCTGGTCAGCATTTATGTCTTCATTCATGTAATGTGTGCCGTGGGTTGTTTGGGTTGTGGTGCATCTCTGGGTGGTTTTCCATGGTTAAGTCATAAATTATCAAACCACATTTGGTGCTATCGGTTGTCTGCATTTTTTTTTTGCCATTCAGTGTGTTCATATTCTGTAATTAGGTACCTCTGTATAGTTTAATAAGTAGTTTCCTGCTGTGGCTGTTTCACAATAAAAGCATTCCACACACAGACTGACATTTAATGTGAAAAGGCCATAGGAAAGACAATTTTGTGGGTTTACACTGTACTTGCTGTTACCATGGTAACAAAATTGGAAGGAAAAAAAGGACCACCACAACATTCCATATGACATCATCAACAATCCATGTGACATCATGTTGACATGACATGTCAACGTGACGCGGTGATGTCATAAAGGACTGTGATTCCAAAAGTTCTTAAGTTAGGATATATCAGAGTAATATCAGAGTTTCACAGCTAAGACGTTACTTATTCCATTCAGACAAAGTAGTTTGGCACAAGGAATTCACGGGAATATTATCCACCGAAGGACGCACAGGAGACGCAACACAGAGGCAGAAAGATGGCAACAGCAAACACCCAAAGCCTGGACTGTCATGTGAACTCCTATATTCAGCACTTGGAGACCGACCTCATTAGAAATATAAGTGCCATCAAAGCGAGGCTCGTGCATTGCAGAAAAAAAGAAAGAGCCGAACTGAAAACGCGTCTTGAGACCCTGTCCCTGGTCCTCAAGCAGCTCCAGCGTAAGAACATCACAGATGTCTATGGCTTGGATCGAAGAGATGAAAATTACGATCTGGCGTTACATCTGAATGAAGCTAACGCCAAACTGAAGAAGACTGCTGACAGCCTTGCTGCCGAAAAGCAAATAACTTTGGACCTTAAACACCAACTTCAGGACTGTAAACTGAAGCAGGTCCAGGCTGCCAAGGCAAACGAGGACCTCCATCGTCAGTTGAAGGAGGCTCAGCTGAAACTTAACTCCAGATTCAGTACTAAATCTGCAATCAATATGGATCCCAGGGCGACTATCCCCCAGCACAACGCTGTAAAGAAGACAACGGAGGAGCAGCTGAATGGCCGCTGTAAAGAGGTAGCCGAAGTCCTGAAAAGAACTGCTGATCTGATGGACAAGAGGAAGAGGAATTGGTTTTTCGGGATGTTTGAATGCTGACGTGCAGAGAAGTAGAGCAGTGTGGTTCACCCAGCCGTCCATGGAGAGGAGGATCTCTCTTAGAATTGCCACTCCCGAGGTTTCTTCCTTGTTTGGCTGTTGGGGAGTTTTTCCTCGTCTTCTTAGAGAGCTTGGGCTGGTGAGAACCACCGTTGATGTGGACCTGTGATAGGCCACTGTCACACGGCAATGTTAATTTGCCATATACTACTTTTGCTGCATTACAACAGTGATAATAATCATATTAATAATAATGATGTGAAATCATTAGAAAAACAATATTTCCAATAAAAACATCTTCATAAATTGAACCAAAACAAAGTCTCATACCTGCTACATGACCAGAGAAAACAGACAAAAAGGGCTGTGGCATTCATTTTCGCTCAAGAGGTAGAAAACCTACAACTACCAGAATGCACTGCGGTGCACTGAACCAGTGAACACTCCCACTGGAGATATAGATAGATCCTTCATTGTCAATGTGTGTTATAAAACGAAACTTGTGTTGAAGCAATCCAGTTAGCAGCATATGAATATGTTCACAAACACCATAACACACTCGCATAATACATCATTCTCATGACCACACACACGTTTGTGTCTATATTTTTAAGATATATTATGAACACTAAGTATGGAGGGGGGGATTCAAAACACACATTAAACACACTTTAAACATGGCTTAATAGCGGAAATTTCAAACAAATACAAGCACACAAACCGACTATAACTCGCAGCATTCACAGACAAAACGCTTATTTTTGCAGGACACATTATCCCCACAAATACAACATGCTAATGTTTTTAGCACAAGTCTATGGCATTTTACATTGTATAAATTAGCCCAGGAGCTAGCGACCTTTTCCTCCACTCATATGATGCCAGGGACAAAGGTAACGTTACAAAATTCAGCTCCATTACAACTCACAAGGTTCAACGACAAAACAACTGTCTTATGCTAAACACGTTTTCCAAACAATTATAACATGCTAATGTTAATAGCACAAGCCTATGGCATTTTACATTTTATAAATTAGCATAGTGGCTAGCAGAGACTTCCTCTACTCATATGAAGCCAGCATGAATCACACACAAGACTTAAAATGCTAATTTAAGTCTTGGAGGCTTTATTGTTTTCACAATTTATTGTTTCTTATCTGTGAAATTAAAGTAAATAAAAACTTTGTTTCTTTCGCTCAAGAGGTAGAAAACCTACAACTACCAGAATGCACTGCGGCGCACCTAACCAGTGAACACTCCCAGTGGTGATATAGATAGATCCTTTATTGTTGTTGTGTGTTATATAGCAGCATATAAATATGTACACATGCACCAACACACACTCGCTAAGCTCATCACATCATTGTCACAACCACATGCACGTACAGGTCTATATTTTTGACAGATTATAAACACTCAATACTAAAAAGAGGGGGGTGTAGACGATCTTGAAACACTAAACTAAAATGTTTCTGATGTGGTTGCAGCGCTTAATGCATCTGTTTGCCTACACTTCAAGGCAGCTCTGGTCCCCATTTCATACATATGACAATAACATGGACAGCTGTATAGCCCAATAACATCCAGTATGATAACCCTGTAGAAAATACACTGCTACATTATTGAAGCTTATACCATTTAAATTTGGTTGAGGCTTTCAGAGACTCAATTATACATATATTTACAACAAAAACCGAAAGAAAAAGTGACACACTGTGCTTCACTGATGCTCATTAGTCTCATTTATATGTTTTATTTGTCAGTCGTGCCTCAGTGAGCTGTAAATGTCTTATATATTCTGTGGTTATTTTCTGCGCTTGTAGAATATCAAAGGTTAGAAGTCGTCCCTCTCTTTCTTTATTAGTTTCTTTTTCTGTGAACATAGACGGGAAAACAAAAGCTGAGCTGCAGAACTTCAGTCTGTGAGGTAGCCACCGACACAAAATATCCTGCTGCTGTTTGACAAGGTGTCAAACAGCAGCAGCAGCAGCAGCAGCAGCACAGTTTGTGTGTGATGTGTTCAAGTGTGCCACAGTCAGCAGGAACAACATATGGCTCCATTAAAAATAACACAAGTCAATTACTAGAACAGGTTAGATCTGCCAACACAGCAGCACAACCACCAACAGGAATACTTTACTTTTATGAGTCAGTGTACAGAACAGATCGAGCAAAATTGAAACGCATTGTAAAACAAATCCTGATACAAATAAATAAATATTGGGATGTGTTTCTTGGATTCTCTTGGATTAAATCTAAGAAAATATTTTCTACATTTATTCTGACGTCCTTTAATTCCCCACAATGTCCTTTTTCCACTGAAGTTGTTGCTGTTTTACCAAGTTTGTCAAGAATCATGGATATTCGACATGATAAGCCTGGTTATAAGAACTAAATTCTAATCATTTTTTTCTGCACTCTGCATGGTCTCTTCACCTCAGCCTGCTGGTGTTGCAAAGTTATTTTCCTTCCAGACAGCCAGCTCAACACTCGGGCATTTTGCTCATGCATCTGTTGAGTGTGCGAATGTGAAAAATTACACGGGTGCACTGGTGCGAGTGACTCTGAGTGAGTTCTGACACCCAAATAGATCTTTTTCACGGCAGACATCTTGACTTGTCATAGCAGGGAAAGCACAGGTGAAGCAAATTTCATTAATGATGGCTCAGTTTCATTCAGTGTTCCAGTGAGCCGGCATGCACCAGTACAGAGACCCTGGAGCTGGCTCACCTGAGTCGAATGCGATCAGCATTTCCTGCAATAACACGTCAAAATGTCTGCTGTGAAAAATTGTTATTTTCAGGAGCAGCATTCTGCCAGTTAAACTTCCAACCATATCGTACCAATAATTTCATCTTATGAATATAGTTTTTAAATGAGGACCGCCTGTATTTTGATCTACAAGTTCCAGATTTAGCAGACTACATTTTTAATATTAATCAACACTGCATACCTTCTGGATGTATTTATTTTTAAAGTGTATACTAACACAAAAATGTCTTATCTTGCTTTCCTGTTTTCATGTTGTGGCTTAAATATGTGGCTGCATCACTTGGATAATGTATCATATCTCACCTAATATTAGCACATACTTAGAGGTAAAGGATGTACGATTTAGGTGCATCTATTCAAAGAAATGAAATATATAATATTCATAGTATATTCATAGTATGTCATTAGTTTATAATCACCTAAAAAGTAAGAGTTGTTGTGTTTTCATTACATTAGAATGGGCTGTTTATATCTACACAAATGTAGCTACACATCACGGCAATGCAGACCTCCTGTCTATTTTTGTAAGCTGAGACCATTTCCCACAGTGGAAACAAAGCTTTTTATTTACTTTAATTTCACAGATAAGAAACAATAAATTGTGAAGACAATAAAGCCTCCACAAAAACAGCATTTTAAGCCTTGTGTGTGATTTTCCTGGTGTCATATGAGCAGAGGAAATCTCCACTTGTCGCTAGGCTAATTTATACAATGTAAAATGCCATAGGCTTGTGCTAATAATGTTAGCATGTCCTATTTGTTTGGAAAACATGTTTAGTATAAGACTGTTGTTTCATCAGTGAACCTTGTGAGTTGTAATAGAGCCAAATTTTGAAACGTTACCTTTGTTAAATGTTGCTGTTGTCCCTGGCTTCATATGAGTAGAGGAGTCCGTTAGAGGCTAGGCTAATTTATACAATGTAAAATGCCATAGGCTTGTGCTAAAAACATTAGCATGTTGTATTTGTGGGGAAAATGTGTCCAGATAAAGACAAGTGCTTTGTCTGTGAATGCTGCGAGTTATAGTGAAGCTGATTTGTGTTTGAAATTGTCTCTATTAAGCCATGTTTAATGTGTGTTTAATGTGTGTTTAATGTGTGTTTTGGGTGTGTTTTGAATCAGCTAAACTTTACAGCACCTCACAGAAACCCCAATGCCAACTAGTGTTTTGGAGGTGTAACTGCAGAGTGACACAGACACACCACCACACAAGTATAAATGCTCATAACAGCGTAGGCCACGTGCGTAGGTTATGGTGTAGTCTCTGCATAGAGCTGACGCACAAATACAAATCTAAAACTATGAAACTGTCCACAAACTGACGTGGCAATCCAACATAATTCTTTTTAAAAGAAGTAGAGAAACAGCATTGTTCTCACATTTAATACCACAATAGGATTTATGGATGTATATTTGTGTATTTACTTGTGGATGTACTTTCTTTTCCTATTTTAACTTTTAAAAAGCCTCCTGTGGACAGGTGCTGGAAATTAGCATTTCGCAACAAACACCTACCACAGTGCATCTTATTGTGCATAAATGTGCAATTCCAATACTATTGTGTCGTCCATTTCACATTAGAGAAAATATTTCTTATGCCCTGCTCTTCTCATGTTAGGAAACATGGATTTAAAAAAAAGAAATCTATCACAGCTGGGCCACTGGAGCATCGGCATTAATGGGCCACAGCTATAAAGAATTCATTATGAGTAACACAGAGCAGAGGAAGCGTATCTAAACACAACACAACACAACATGTATTTACCACAATACAAACACATTTATATCACAGAGACGAGAGCAGACAGACCAGAAATGGTCTGTTACAACTCTGCTGTCAGGAGTCAAAGGGCCTCGTACCATTTTCACCTCACCAACCCCAAGGCTATTTCTGCTCTATATTTATGACTGTGTGTGTGTGTGTGTGTGTGTGTGTGTGTGTGTGTGTGTGTGTGTGTGTGTGTGTGTGTATGTGTGTAGGCAGCTCTCGCCTCAGGCACATCAAACTCTCAGCATGTAAGGATGAACTAACAGGCATCATGCAGACACACGCACACACACACACACGCACACACACACACACACACACACACACACACGCACACACAAAAAATCATCACAGAGCCCTATTTTGGTTTGATCCCAACCTTGAAATGACCCGCTCTCAACAGCGCTGTCACGCCACAAGACCGACACCGGACCCCACACTGTGAGCAGGTACAAATGAGCAGGTAAGTAAATGGAGATGGGAATGAAAGAAAAGAGGGAAGGAGAAAGAAAGAGTAGGAAAGGACAGAGGAGAGGAAAGGTCTTAAAGAGAGATGGACGGAGGAAATAAGAGGTGAGTGGAGGTAATGAAAGAAGAGGTGAGAAGGGAATATGAAGGAGAGGAGACGAAGAAAGGAAATGAAAAGGAGTAGGGGGGCAAAGTAACAAGCAGAGAAGGGGAATGATGAAAGGAAAATAAAGGAAAGGAGGGGAGAGGAGAGGAGAAAATGAACTCGAGGGAAACAAGGTGAGAAGGAGAGGAAGCGGAATTGAAAAGGAGGAGGGCAGGAAACAAGAAAAGAAAAAAAGGTGAAAAGGAAAGGATAAGAAGGAAAGAAAACGGGCAGGGAATTAAAAGCAAGGAGAGAAAATGAACGGAAAGGACACAAGGTGAGGAGGAGAGGAAAGAAAATGAGACAGGAGGACTTAAGAGAGATGAAACAAGAGAGGAAAAACCTAAAGTGGAAATAAAGGAGGAAAGAGGGAGAGGGAATGAGGAAAGATAAAAGTATGAAAAAAAAGAAGAGGGCAGGGAAATTAGGAAAGATGTGAGGAAACAATGTGAGGAGAAGGAGAGGAAGTTGATGGGAGGAAGCAAGGAGAGGAAAAGAGGAATTATGAAAAGAGGGAAAGAAAATGAAAAGGAATGAGGTAAGGAAAAGAGGAGGAAAAACAAAAGGAAAAGGTAGATGAGGGAAAGAAACAAGGAGAGGAAAAGAAGAATTATAAAATATTAGGAAAGGAGTTAAGGAAATGGGTAGAAAAGAGGGCAAGAAAATTAAAAGAGAAGGAAAGACAGTGAGTAGAGGAAGTATAAAGAGGGGAGAGAAGAAGAGGAAATGAAAAGGAGGAAGAGGGAAGGAATGATGAAAGGAAATGAAAGGAGAAAAGAGGGTAGGATAATGAGGAGAAAAGAGGAAAGGAGAAAAAAGAAAAATAAACAAGGCGCTGCGGAAAGAAATGAGGAGAGGATACGAGGGGGGAGGAAAAGAAAAGAGGGGGAAAACACGTGGAAATACAGATGTAGGTGAGAAGGAGAGAGGAGGAAAGAAAAGAAAGAAGAAAGGAAGAGGAGGAAGGATAGAAGCAACATGGTGTTTGGCTGTTGAGTGTGTAAGCATGTGATAAGCGGCAGCGATCCAGCTCTATCTGCCCGCAGAGAGAAACAGATAAGAGCTCATCTATTCTGATCATATTTACACACACATTCACACACTTTACAGTTCAAGTTGCAGTGTGTGTGTACATGTGTGGGGCTGACACGTCTGTGCAACAGAGAGCCTCTGCAGAGCAGCGTCTCTGGGTCAAGTTCAACCTTTGTAACATGTCTACTGTCTGTAATAAACACTGCAGCCTCCAGCTTCTCAAATGTGAAGATCTGCTGCTTCTCTTCGCCTTATATTATAATAAATTGAATATCATTCAAGTTTTGGACAAATTATTCATCACTGACACTAGGGATGTTTATGAGTACTCCACTAGTTGATGTAATGTAGCTACACCCTAACTAGTCAGCTTATTAAAACTAGTATTTTTTTATGTGATTGTTGTCAACCAGTGAAAATTCATTTCAACAGCATTTAATATTTGAATTGGTTATTAAAAATGTGATTAAATGGCTCTGCCATATATGCAGTATTTTAGTTTAAGTTTAACCTCATTAAAAACAGTCAAAATTGAACTCAATTTTTCAGACGTTTTTCTTAGTTTTATACTAGACGGCTAGTTTAAGCTTTGATAAAATGTGAGGGACAGTGCCGGCTCATTGCAAAGGGAGTATAGGCCAACGCTGAGGGCTCTGTCATCCGTAGGGGCTACCACAAATAGGGGAAGAGAGAGAAAAAAAAATCATCAAATCTTTTACTATTTAATTTTTTTACTCGTACTATTACTACTATCATTTAAAATATGACATAAGGCCGGTTCCTGCCGCCCCCTGGCCCCTCTCCCAAGCTTGTTACACTTTCCCCGCCCTATAGGGGAAATGACAAAGTTATCCGATGTTATGTGAACCCCAAAATACGCTGTATCATTATCATGTCCAAACGACGAAAGCTCTCTGCTGCCCACTCAACTACCACTACACTACTGAGAGGAGTGGATGTGCTGAGAAAGAACATGAAATCAGCAGGAGGAGAGCTGGTTATCATTTCCTCTAAGATTCCAGTGGCTGCAACCAACAGCTCACGGAGGTTGCAATGATTTACATTGTGAAGCGTTCAAGCTCTGTTCAGTTAAAATGAGTATTGGGCGAAGATAAATTATAATATTGTCATGATGTGTTCAATGTCATCTCGTAAAATGAAGTTTTGGTGAGAAACTTGAATAAATCCTGCTGTTTGAAGGAGAAATTGTTGAAGTTTCCACAACACTTTAAAATAGATATTAGAGAGGGAATTATGTGTCATATATAGTAAAATTTCTTTTTACTCATTTTTTTGAAGATGTTTTTCATGTGAAAGGTTATGTTAAAATTGTTGTTTCATAAATGAGTATTATTAAATTTGTGCTTATTCAAAAGTTAGTGTAATGAAGGATTGAATGATTTTAAAACTGTTCATTTATTTTTTTCATAGTTTAGATTTCTGTGTCTCCCTAACACAAAAAAAAGAATACATAACAAAAAAAAAAAAAGAAAAAAGAAAAAAACATCAGTATTGGCTATTGGCGAAATTCTTCTTTTTAAACATTAGGGTGGTGGCCCATTGCTAGGGCCACCACTGGTCAGGGAAATGACTCATCATAGGAATGTCCCTTACTTACACAGATATACACATACAGCTAAAAACAAGGACAACAAAACTGATTAAGGTAAACACAAACATTTAACTATGGATATAAATATGTATAGAAATGTATTAATAAAATTGTAAAGAGTAAGACAAAGAGACGTCACATTGGGCTCTCTTTACCATTTTCTTACATTTAATGGACCAAACAGATGATCGACAATCTGCAGATGAATCAGTGATGGAAACAATCATTAGTTGCAGCTTCACATGTGTGTAAACTTAAGTTTTGTTCTCAGCATCATCTTATCTGAAGTGGCTGAGTTAAAGTGATATTTCACCCAAAATCTGTCCCTTAAATGTCAAAAACGGTAGACTAAAAAAGTGGCTGCAAGATGTTTATAGCAAAGCCGTTTTGATTGAGTCTAATAGAGTTACTGGAAAAAAATAATACATAAACTATATAGAAAATTGTCAAATCCAATCGACAGCTTAATGCACATTTTGCCAAATTATGACTTAATACTCAGCCTACATTTAAATCACCATGCATGACCCAATTAAGCTTAGAAATCAGCATAATGGTTTGCATTGTTAACACACACTTGAGACACCCTTTTACTACTGATCAGGAAAACAAAGACTCACTCAAGACCCTGTCCTCATACAACCACATACTGAATGTCTGAGAGCCTAAAATGTGGGGAAAAAAACTCCCCGCCAGAATAAAAATGAGGATAAACTGAGCGTCTCCACCTCTCTGGACCTGCAGGATGAGGAGTCTGCTGGCTCTGTTCCCCTCCGTCTCTAAACCATGACACTGCAGAAGTCCATAGGCCAAGAATAGCCGGAGGGGTTTCAAGTGCAATATCACATTTTCATAATGAGAGCCAATGAGCTGTAAATCCCTGCTGACAGAGTTATGGAGCGAGAAGAGCTTATGGCGGCGATACTGAAACTATTAAACGGTCGCCTCCCTCCGGCACAAGGTGCTGCGTGTGTGTTTGTAAACATACTGTATATTTATATATGTGTGTTTGTCAGCATTAACGAGAAACAGCTGCATGTGGCGCTTCACTGCTGAACTCCCATCGTGGCGCTTAGATTCTCCTGCTTTACAAGCTACGTTTTTTTAATTAAGATGATCCCACATTGCCAGTGTGTGTGTGTGTGTGTGTGTGTGTGTGTGTGTGCACGCACAGGAGTGATTCTCTCAGACAAAAATATGGACAAAGCAGCAGGTTTTTTTAATGGGACAATAAATCTTTTATTGTCTTTTTTTATTGTTTTATTGTTAATCCAGTGTTTTTATGGATTTTATCGTCAGTATCTACCTAGGAAAAACTGCTGTAAAAACCAAAACAGATGTAAGCTGACAGGATATTTAAAAAAAATAAAAATGTTTTATATAACTGAGGTTTTTATTGTCGTCTTTCAAAACTAAATGATTGAAAATGTCTTGAAAAAATACAGCAGCACAAAAATAAATACACAAGATATAACACAGGCAATATATAGGCTAAATTGCAATTATTCTTTTAAATATTTTAAGTATGCAAGTTTAGGAAACTATGTTGTTTTTTTTCCTATCATTTCTTTCCAGTATAAATCCATCAGCATAATTTCACAATAAATATAGTATATATATAATATAATTCTGTTGTACTAAGTAATATAAATGCCACATCTAAAACAAGACGCCCTTCAATATTCCTTGTAAACAACGTCACATTTGTGTTTCAGACTCTTACGTTATTAATAGGGCGTTAATTTCGATCAATTAATCACAGTAAAAATCATGTGTTAAAAAAATTAACACTGATTATTGGCATTCTGTGGTGCCCTTTAACCCCATGTGTCATTGAAGGCCACAGTGGATTTGTCACATGATGGCAGATGAGAAGACGCTGCTTGGCCCAGTGAATGGCACATTTACATCCAAGAAACGCCCAGATGGAACTGTTGATAGGAGCACTGCACAGTTTCTGCAGTAAGGAATTTTCGTACCATCGGAGAACTTCAAGCCTGAAATATCATTTCAGCGCAAAGCAATTAGCAGCGAACCCTGAGGTCCAAACAGCCTCTGATGCTAGCACTAGCAGCCAGCCTGGTAAAGCCACGCTGGACCGGGCATTCAGACGCAAACTGGGTAAGTCTACCTGTGACCGACTCACTAACGACCTTACAAAATGGACTGCAAACCAGTTTGGGTGGTAGAGGACAAGGGGACAATTGTGTCCAAAATCCAGCAGCTTTACTACAACACATCTGCCAAAATTCATACTTTCACAGCAAAAATGTATGTATGCGATTAATTTAGATTAGATTAAAATTAATTTTTGTTAATAGTTTGACAGCCGTAGTTATACAAAAGCAGAACAATAACTCTCTTGAGATTGTCCTCCTCCAAAATACAACCACAAAGGTCATTTGTACGAACATTTTATTACGACCAATATTAACATTATTGTTAGGCTGTGCCCTCTAGAGGCTGTAGTAATTATGAGCAAAGGAGGAAGTCAGGTGACGTAAAGAGTGACAACGTCTGCATAGGGAGGATGTCGGGGTGGATGGATTGGTCAAACAAACACAGGACTTCCAGGAGAACGCTGTTTGTGGCCTCTGTGAAACCAAAAGTCAATGCTGAGTTAATTTGACAACTTAATGTGTATCATGTGTTGTATAGTGCAAGACATTGCATTATCTTAATAACGAACATTTTTATTTTAACCCAAATTATGATTTTTTACACGAACAAGTAGTTTTGTTGTGAGTGCAACCGTTTCACAATTTGAACCATGTGTTTAAAACAGCAATCAGTAAAGTCCTTTTCACACTGAGTCTGTTTTTTGTGTAAAATAAATAAAAAAATAAATACAGCCTCACATTGTCTCAATCATGTTTGCGCACTGACTCCAAAACTTACATCCGTCACTAAAAATTTTCAGAAAGGTTAGTGTTTCTGCCTTTTTAGCATCCATCAGAAACCGTTAGAGACGTTTGACTGAGAATCAGTGAGGAAAATGTGGCGGCAGGACACAACCACAGCAAGACAGAGGAACAGGGTGCACAGAATCATTTCATAACTCAGATAGCTCGCTTTCAACAGGTCAGATAGAAATATTTAGGTGGATGATGATGAAGAGAAGGAGGACGACCGAACACAGAATGTGGAGACAGACAGGGAGGACAGCTCCGCCCCTTCATGCAGCTGCAGTGCCAAATGCAAGACAGGGAGGAGGTGGTGACAGCCAGTGGAGAGAGGCAAAGGAGAAAATGTGTCTTTTCATTTTGTCATGTATTGCGAGTTTTTGCAGTGAATAGAACAATAAAATGCATCGGAATCAGGGTGCAAGGTTTCTGTGCGGAAGATTTCTTTCAACTGACGGATTAAAAAAACCCATCCCAAAAAATTGGACTCAGTGTGCAAAGGCCTTACAGTCAAATATGACCTATTCTGTCATTTAGGTATAACACTGGCAGGGGTGCTATTTTAGGAAACACTCCTGTGTGTCATATGAGAAGGTAGAAACAAAAGACTTATGTGGTTGGGTGGATTTTAACTTTTCCAATATAACACTTAGACCAAATGTGGTCATGAATTTGTGAAACTAATAACTCTTTGACTCTTTGACTTTGACTCCCAGGGCGTCAAAATGTGCCGCTTGGACACATTGGGTATCTCCAGCATGACTGTCACCCTTTAGCATCTATATGAGACACACTGCTCTTTCAACCAAATCCAAATGAAACCAATCCTCATCATTATTAGACGGTCAAGGCCACAGATGTAGTAAAAAGAGCTAGGAAGTCCACTGAGATTGGGAGGCAGTAGAGATGGATGGGTCCAACAAGCACAGGACTTTGGCCCAGGAGACTGGTGTTTGTGTCCTGTATGAAACTAAAAGTCAGCACTGAGTTTATTTTGTGACATCACGCGTTAGTGACATGAGTCAGCTGACATGACTAACATCAGCTACAATAATTTCCTGACTGCCGACCCTTTCTGCATTGAGGTACAACGCAAAAATCTGCCCCCCGGCGTCATTATAATAACGGCCCAAGAGCCAGAATAGGAAGAGCAGGCATGAGATCAAGTTGAATAATGTGACCTTTAATTGATCCTCACGAGAAATCAAAATGTCGTTCTCTACAGGAGGCCGAAGAGGTCAGTCAGACAGAACTTCTGGAGCTGGAGGCCATTTATCATTTTGCTCAAGGACACTTCAGCACAGTCGGGGAATATTTACTGCAGGCGATGTTTTCAGAGTTCAAATCAAAGACAAACAGAATAAATGCAGCTCCTATAAACAAATTAATTGCAAAGAGACTCTTGCTGGTTACACCTGCAGGAGGGTGTTTGTATGTGTGTGTGTTTGTATGTGTGTGTGTGTGTGTGTGCCTTAAGCTAATGAGAACTGACAGCACCCACTGGTGTAAGTTGTAGTGCCAGACATGTCAGGTTTTGTACAGACTCACACTTGTACACAGATTATATACGTCAAAGTGTTAACTTAAATCCTGTGATTTGATGCATGTTTTTTCTCAGTCACACACAGACGCACACTGAGGACACGGCATTGACTTACATTGATTCTCTACAGGCTCGCCCTAACCTTAACGATAACCAACCAAGCTTAACAGCAGACCTTAACCAGACCTTGACCTCAGCGCAGTGACAGCACGCTGCAGTTTAGTAGATGCAGAGAAAAATAAACACGGCAACATCGGCACACCTTAACAAGAGTCGTCCATGTTGTTTCACTCACACTTTATCACATAAAACACCACATCACTTTAACCACAACAGTCGAACTGCATATTCCTCAGCTTTGATCAGCTCCCCAGTGATTGAAGGAAATGACGCTGGTGTCTGTTTCCCTGCAACAGAGTTTGGTGTAAAGATCCAGACAATCTTTTGAGTATCAAACAGCCGCTCCCTGTGGTCATCTCACATTGTGTTGGTATTTAAAGAGGACAAGAAGCATCAGAATTTCCAAAGAAACTCCTCAAACCACACTTGAAGTATAATCCACATTAATGCCATGTGTCAAACACTCATGGTAAAATACCATGTTTCTTTGAGGAGGCAAAGCCAAAGCCTGTCACTCTGACACAGGAGACTGCTATTCATATCCCATTTCCTACCAACAGCAAACGCAAGGTCTCACTTTCTTTTCCTTGCCTTTTTTAAAAACCAAAATAACCTCATCTTAACCACTTTTGTGTTTAAACATAAATCCTTAACCACCATGGTGGCAGATCAGCGCTCCTGAGCTTCTCAATTTCTAATAAAGCATCAAGTTTGCAGGATGAAAATAAACTATTATAAGCAAATTATTAAAAGTGGTTCCATACTCCTACATAACAAATACTCCATTACAGGTAAAAGTCCTACAATCAAAATTCTATTGTAAAAGGAAATCATCAGCAAAATGTACTTGAAATATCAAAAGTAAAAGTACTTGTTTTGCAGTAAAATGTATATGACAAAAGTAGACTGTTAATAATGCATTCTACTCTGTTAGCTGATTGAGGTTGTGCTAGTTCTTAACCTTGGGGTCACAAAATAAATGTGAAATCACAAAATGATTAGTGGCACAGGGAAAAAAAGGAAACAAAATTTATATACACACATTTGTTGCAAGTATTATTCGTTTTCCTCATCTTAATTTTTTGGTGAAATACTGGAGAATTTGAACAGTTATTTAAGGGACCCCATGTGAGATGTTTAGAGGACAAATGTCTCTTTGGAAGAACAGTTACAGTAACGCCTCACAGACATTTAAAGCACGATGAGGAGCTCCAACCAGATACTGTTTCATTATGTATTGTGTTGACATATCGTATCTTTATGTAATCTTAATCTAAAAAGTAACAACAGTAGTGACTACAGCTGATAGAAAAATGTAGTGCCTCTGCAACACATTCTCACTCCAACCTCGTCAAATATCGATGTTAGGTCATGGACCTTCCACGTCCACATACGACGTGCAAGGTACCCTGGGTGCATTTCTTGTTGATGTTCTGGGACACTGTGTCAAGTTCTGCCTGTTACATGCATTGTCTTCTTTCAAAATACACTTCCATTTTCACAGGAAATTTACCGTTAACATACAGTCTCTTTCAAAATAAACGGACTGTCGGTACAACACCACAAATTGACTTTTTTTCCTTCAACAATTAACGCACATGGTTAGGTTTAGGCGTTCTTGTCCCGCCGCATTTCCCCCTAGTGTCATGCTGACGTTAAAAGGGAGCTTTTTTTGTCAGTGTCTGACACCTAAAGTCACTGCCCAAGTGCTGGATTTCAACGACTTTAGTGTGAGACCAGGTTAGCCTCTGAAATGTAGTCAGGGTTCAATGTTACTGTTTTTTTGTTTCCACTCGCACGGTCAAGCAAGGGAGTCAGAAATGTACTTGCCCAAAGTAAATTCCTACTCGTCCCTATATAAATTGTCTTTTATTTTATTAGCAGCCATCAAAGAATAACAAAGACTAAAGTTAACGGACATGTTGTGACATTTTTTCTGAAACTTGACATGCATTTGAAAAACAAGCCTGTTTTATCCGCCTTGATCTCAAACTTGTTGCAAAGTGCAAAATAAATTGTTGGAGTTTTGCCCACATCATCCTCCCAATTAAACTTCTGGTGTCAGAATAAGTGAAATGCTTGATTGTGCTTCAACTTCATAAAGTTGTCTTTACCTGCTGCCATTCATTCTTTTTTTTCTCTGTTTTTTTGTCCTATTGGGCAAATGAGTGGCAATATTTACGAGCCCAGCATGGCATTTTACTTGCCCCACACAATCAGGCAATCCTTATTTTTGAGCCTTGTTAGAAGAGTAGAATAAAAAAGGAATACTCAAGTAAAGAACAAGTACCTCACATTTGTATATACAGTAGTTGAGCAAGAATACTTTGTTACTTTCCATCTTTGACTGTGGAAAGAGGTGCAGGTTTCCAAAGGGTGCTTCAGGGAGCTGCAATACAAAACTACTCAATACTAAATTTAACAACAGCTAAAATTGTCCTATATGAGCCCCTGGAGAAAAGTAAAGATAGACGCATCTACTGTAATGCATGTGTGTTCAGGATCTATGGCTGTTTATGCTGAAGAAAAGTTTTGGTATTTGGATCTTTTGTCTCAGCTCAAAAGGGACAAACATGCACGATGAAATGCACCAAAAGAAAAGTCATAGAAAAACAACACCTTGTTTCTCTTTGATAAAACCCGTGAGTGTGTGTATGCGTGTGTGTGTTTGTGAGTGAGAACGTGATGGATTCACACTGCAATCCATCCTGCCACGCAGTGCTTTCACTATTTTACCGCCTCTCTAATTCTGTCCTCTGTCCCTCTCAGCGATGGATGGATGACAAACATCCTGAAACGACCCACACACCTTTACTTCGACTCAACTGATCGTCAGCTCTCGGCCAACAAATGGACGGAGAGAATGAGAGGGAGCAAAGAAAGGAAGGCAGCAAACGACAACAGAGAAATTAGAGTGCGGTAGGCAGAGGGGCGGAAATGAGACAGCGGTGAAGGGGGAGAGAAAAACAGTGATTGAGTTGAATTGTGTTCCTGGCTCGTTTTCTGGGTACACGAGGAAAGAAAGTGATGCAGGGCTGAGTGAGAGGGCTGGTGACACTTCATACGGCTGCAGGAAATGACATCCTTTCTGCAGACAGACAGCACAGCATCGCATGTTGTTGTTTTCCCCGGCGAAGAGATTGGTCCTCCAGCGTGTGCTTTGATGACTGTCAAATACATGTGGTGAGGAAAGGGCACTTACAATTTCTTAGAGAGAAGTGGTTCAAAATGTGAGCTTTTATTCTGAAATGGAGAGATCAAGCAAAGTAACAGAAAAGGGCCACACGAGTGGAGCATCAAGAGGGCTTGTTGATTTCCAGCCTCTGAGGTGAGGTCCTAACTGTGCTCAGAAAAAACAAAAAGTTTGAAGACTGAGGAAACTGCAGCTGCTGATGCTCTCCAAAAGATTACATGTATGTGTTACTAATTTGTGTTCCCAAATTTTAAAGGAAATGAATGGCTGCCTTGTAGACGTGGTGGATGTTTTTAAAGTTGATGTGGTGACAGAGTTCATGTTAGCCGAGCAGATGAAAGTATCAACGGCCAAAATGTCTGGTGGGAAATATGCCAGATAAACAAATAAAACTCATTAATAGTGTATTAAATAGCACAATATTTTGTGACCTAACTGCCAAGACAACCTAAATATAAACCTATACAGACCAGACTTTAGGACTTGTATTTAGGACTGATCTATTTATCCACAGTGAGTCCCCGCCTCAATTCAGAGCATACGTCGCATCCACAGCGGTCAGTCTCCCACACAGCCTGCATGAGCAAATTACATTTACATGCTTACATTTGTTGCACTGACCACAAAGTGATATCTTGTGCATTAAAGTCAGCTGAAGAATTGATGATTTTAAGTTTATGTAGTGAATATTAGATGCAACCCTCACATACAGTAGTTTGAGATTTATTAAATTAACACTTTCATTTATTCTGTGCACCTCTGAGAACAGCGACAGAAAGTTAATTGAATCAATCCAACAAATGTTTAAGATCTCGGTTTGTGATCTTCACAGCGACTGCTCACCCTTTGTTACATTAACTTCTTTTTTCCCGTTAAGACTGACAGAGGGTCAGCCGAAATAAATGCCAAGGCCTTATTGCACTAAATGCCAATCTATGTTTGGCTTTCACGGGAACATTAACCATTAACCTCTATTCATCTGCTGATTGGCTGCCGTGGACAAGTCAAACCTGATCAATAGAGCTTCCTTTTACCCTCCAACCAGCCTTGGCAGAAGCCTTCGATGTATTGATGAGTTCAGCTGCTGGCTGAGAAATCAGCAGGCACTTAAAGGCCCCAAAGAAACTCTTAAAGATCCTGTAAAGAATCATCTCTGCAAACACACAGCAGCTCCATAACACAACTTTTTCATCTGCATATACCCCTGTATGTTATGACTGTTCCTCATAAATCCTGATGCCTTTCATTTGAATTTCTTATTACTGCATTAAGTGGCCAGCCGGGGCCAAAGAGGGTCAGTACTGTTGTGACTAATTTCTTTCAGCCACCTGCAGCTGAGTGCTGTTGGATTTCCAAAGAGGAAAACATTGAATTAACCATTTCAGACAGACCTGCGCACATAGGTGAAATGTTTCAGTACATTTATTTAAGATATAAATGCTTAAAAATAAAGTTTTAGATTTCATGAGTTTCTTAGCAGCTACCTAAAGACTTTTTTACTGGATTGCAATCTTGCTCAAAATGTATAGGGGGAAAACATTTGCTGACTTCGCATTATTAAATACTTTTGCTGCTGACAAAGTACTCAATTTACCAAAATTCACGTCATACAACATGACAAAAATACCTTAAATATTGAGGTTAAAAGTTCATTTTTGACCTTGAAAAGATTCTTCGAGCTGACAATTATACCTCATGAGCTATGAGCAGATGTTTATTTGGTTGTTATGTACAGGATAATGGGGCGATGCAGGTCTATAACGTAAAGCAGACGCGTCTTAAATCACACTGAAGGGGTTCATTTTGCAATAATGACCTGCTTTTTGTACATAATCCCACTTATTACATGGCTGCTTAATAATTTGATGTAAATATGGATTTAAATATGATTCTGTTGCTTCGTCTATGATCAGATTCGCCTCCATAGCAGCGGTCTGTTTTCCGAAATGGCACACTGTTGAATTTTCTTGTCTGGCAAATGTAGGTAGCTCAAATTCCATCGAAAGTCCTCAAAGATGAAGATCATGTGATGAGACTGAAAGCTGCAGAATCACGCGGCAACCTCAGAGGCAAAAAAAAACATGAAGCCAACGCAGCCAAGAACTGCTGTTCCTCAAATGGCCACTTGAGGCTGGCTTCAGAAGCAAGGCAATCCCACACTGGCCCCCCTATGTTTGAATGCGTAACTTTACAGCAGAAATAAACAAGTTTACTGGTAAAAAAAAAAAAAAAACATTTAACTCTCTTTAGCTTATTTCAACATTCATGACAACTGTATGGGCGTGAATTTTTATGCAACTCATCCATTTACATTTTAGTGAGGCTTAAAGTTACGCATAATCGAGGGTGGGCCTGCATCGAGTGACAGGTTGTCTGGGAAGCATCACCACAGACACCATGAGACAGTTCCTCCCCTTGCTTCTCTGCAGCTCCACCCTGTCGTCTGCAAATGGTCACTTCTGGCTCCAAAAATCCAAGATGGCAGCAGTCAAAGGACCAAAGTAAAGACTTCAAAATGGGGGTCCATGAACTTGTGGGTGACGTTGTGGTGGCTACATTCAATATTTCCTACAGTCTATGTGCAGAACAAGTACAAAATTACACTTGAGAAGATTGTTTTCATAACTCCTGAGTTTATTAGTTTTCTTCATAGAGCCCGAAATCACACATTTGTGTGACATATGACACTGTTTATCTTTAGACCCTCAATTCAAGTAAGGAGACCTATATACACAAAAGGGCCCCTTTAACTGGAAAAAAAGGAAGAAATCAATAAAATGTGCTGTGTATAGGGGACAGTGCAGTATTTGGTACATTCAGTATGCAGATATCCCTAACAAGAGAAACCTAAATACACCCTAAAAACACATATTAAGTTCTGTTTCATCCTGCTTTTTGTCTCTTTAATTAGGTTGCTCAATCACATCAAAGTTTCTTAAAAGTCCTGAACTCGTCTCTCTCTTTCTGAAACTGGCAGACTCTCTTATTATTCCTCACGGTGCTCTTCATCATGACTTGCATCAAAGATGCACCGAGACAGCGGGAAAAGCTTTTCCACGGTTTAGTTTGGCGGGGCAGACAAGGGGAGGGAAAGAAGAAGAGGGAAAAAGGAGAAGGGGAGAGAGGACGAGGACAGATAAGGGAATGAAGGAGGAGAGGATGAGGAGAAGAATAAGAGAGATGAAGGTGGGGAGAGGAGGACGGGGGGAGTGAGGGAGATAAGCGCCAA
Organism: Cephalopholis sonnerati; assembly: GCA_019142605.1. Lineage (NCBI taxonomy): Eukaryota > Metazoa > Chordata > Actinopteri > Perciformes > Serranidae > Cephalopholis > Cephalopholis sonnerati. The sequence goes on from JAGQAX010000009.1 coordinate 18,431,416, forward strand.
CAAGGAAAGAGGACATTGACTTTTGATGTGCTTTAATAGAACATCTCACAACAAGGCCGGGGAAAAATAACTAAACACACACACATACACGCACACACACACTGCACTTACTCGACTACGCAGCGACAGCGCCGGCCACCCACATGACCACAGCTGACATTCTAATTAATGCTGTCAGAGCCTTTTCTCCCGTCATACATATTGAATTCTGCAGCTGCCAAACATCCACAGATGTGACAGCAGCTGTGTTTCCATCTGAGTATCTTTATGCATTCTGGGACGCATCAAATTAGAAAGAGCGCATTATAACTAATTCATTCAGCGTCTTTACTTTGCTTATTATGAAATAATTAGTGATGGAAACACATTATGTGAAATGATGACAGAGTGATTGTGTGAGCGCTGAGTGGAAAATATCAATAAACAAGTGTTTGCTCATATCAGTGGCGGGAAAAGTGTTCACATCCTGCACTTAACAGTAGAAATAGAAAATCCTGCATTCAAAACCTTTATAGGTAAAAGTATGTAAGTATTATCAGCTGAATGTACTTAAAAGTATCAAAAGTAAAAGTACTCACTGTGCAGTAAAATGTTCCTGTCAGTGTTTTATTATTATATATAATGTTTTTGGATCATTACTGCTGCTGCATTAATGTGTGTGCTGCATTTTACTGCTGTTGATGTACATGGTTGTGTTAATTTTTATTTTTATATGCACTGTTGTGTAGTTTAACGTGCAGCAATGCATCATATCCTATATGATCATCTTATGTTTGTAGCGTGACTGTCCTGTGAGAACCATGTATCTCTATAAGTCAACTTTTCATGGTGTCAGAAAAAACTCTTAATTGCATGAATTAGATCCACTGCAAAGCAGTTATTAAAAAAATAAATGTTACTGTCACTGTTAAAGCTGGTTCGCCTGTTACTCCTGTTATTTCCTTCTTGTAAAACAGTGGTGAAGAACGCCAGGAGCAAATGCCAGCAGCTGAGTTTTTGTTAACATGGAGAACAACTAGGGCTGGGCGATATGGACAGAAATTCATATCTCGGTATTTTCAGGCTGAATGGTGACACACAATATATATATATCAGTATTTTCTATGAAATGGGCGACATGTTCAGCTGCAGGTCAAAGCCACATTTGACATGTCACAAGCGCTTTTAAAAAAAACAGACTGATCAAAATATGCAGCTGCACAACAGGTCAATGAAAAATTCTATAAAATAAATAACAGGGCTGTATGTAAATTTTTTGCTCACAGCACTGGAGCTATAGAGGTTTAAAGGTTTGCAGCACAGGACACAAAACTATAACGTCAGCATTAAAATTAGTATCCAGTAGGTCTAAATCTGTTGTAGTTTGGAACAATTAAAAATCTTTGTGGGAGGAGTTAAACAGTCCATGGCCTTTCAAATTAATCTAGTGCTTGAAAATGATTTACATATTTTTATTATTTAGGTTATTAATCCTATTTACGCACAGAGCATCAACAGAGGCTGAGGGAGGGAGCGAGAGACACATTGTCCGCTTGATATACATCATGTATATGAAACGTCTGTGTTGTTGCTGCATTTTTTAAACAGATCTGTCGCCTGCATCCAGGCGCTGTCTCACTGTCACAAAATAGGCTACAAATACCAACAAGAACAGCGACACGCCGTGATTTACCTCACACACAAACTAGCAGCGCTAGATTTCACATGTGCTGCAGTCATTTCATTCATCTCACAGACTGATTTAGGGTAGCACATGCAACATATAGACTGATGTTGCAAACTAATCAACAGATTTAACAGAGGAGCAGCTCTGTGTCTCTCTGAATGTTGCTGGAGAACTTGTGAGTGAGCGAGTGTGCCGGAGCTGTGCGGACAGTGTGAGAGAGGAGAGCGGAACACTGAATTTGGCATTATTTGAGGACCTAACGGAGGCTCCCGTTGCAAGGCCTGTACAATTTCAGGAAAGATACTGCAATATTTGCCTCTGAGATGCAGTGGAGTAGTAGTATAAAGTAACAGAAAATGGAAATACTCAAGTAAACTACAAGTACCTCAAAGTACCTACACGTACTTAGGTTCAGTAAATGTAGCTACTCAGTTACCCTTCACCACTGTATGACATATTGTCCTTAACTTTAGAGTTCATCAGCCTCCCAAGTGGCAAAGCAAAAAAAAAAAATCAGTTAATAAAAACAATATGATGAATGTTTTTCTTTTGCTATCTCAATCCTCAGTCCTCTGATCAATACATGGTGTTAGCTGAGAGAACAATCTAACAAAGCTATCTATCTTACAGTCTGTCAGTATGACATACAAAGATACAGAAACTCACTATACTTGCTTCAATCAATAAAAATGTACCCTACCTCTGTAAAACTTTTAAAATGCATTGAGGACTTCCTAGAAAACTTGGCTACGTTTAATTTCTTTGCAGAAAGTACATCCTGTGGCCTTAAAAGGCCATCTGTTTCAGCTCTGCCACAGGGCCTATAAGTAAAGTTGAAGCACGGAGAGGAAAGAAGGAGCTAAAATAGCTTCAAGGTCCTATAGAGAGAAAAAGAAAAGGAGGAGGTCGATGAGCAGAGAGGAAAAGTAGAAGAAGGGAGATGTTTATGGATTTACTGTACAGTCAGCAGGACACCTCTCATCACATTTGACCATCCTCTACACTCTGTCTTCATCCCTTCTCTATTTTACCATGAAAGCCGTCCTGAAAGATGTGACAGCGATCTGAATTAAGTGTTTTATCAGCCGCTCTGTGAATTGAGCCCTCAGCCTGCGGTATCAAACATTCTTTGGAGAGACACTTCTGTACAGCGAGGCTCTAATTGGTGAAGCCGAGCTGTTATCTATGTACAGTAAAACAGCCTGAGTTCAATCCAGCGCCGCTCAGTGGGAGGTGAGATCTCTATCTATCCCCTTCATTCACAGCTTAATTCAATTGGAGGGCAATTATCGACCGCCCGAGGCTTCAAGATCCTCGTCGGTTTCTGTTCCCATCAGGGAGGCTCGCTGTGTAGGATCCCCCCTCGACTGCGCCGGGTGATGTCTGTATCGACGTGCTGTGTGTAAAACACCAGAGCAGGCGGCAGCAAACAGACAAGAAGGCTTTCTCAGTCACAACCTCAAGATTCAAAAGATTGTGAGGCTGCTTTGTTTACAGAGAGACGAGGTTAGACTTCATGTAACTCTCAGGAACAAACTTTTGTCCTTGTGGGTGAAAATCCATCAAAATGAATCATTCCTTCAGTTTAACAGTACATTACATCAGTACGTTACATTTCTCCATCATCACCAGTGATGGGCAAGTTAGTGCAAATATGTAATCAGGTACTTTTTGGAAAAGTCCGATTCACTCGCGTACCTTTGAGCTCACTTTGCAGCTTGTTTGAACTTGTAATGGGTCGATATCATGGATGTATCACTGAACAGGCCAACCAGGCACAGGCCCGGGGCCCCTGGCCTTCATCTGGAAAATTAAACTCAAAATACCATCCAGGAAGACACCCAAAATAACCACAAAGAGGCACACAAAGACCACAAACAGATGGAAAGGAACAGCAAAGAGACAAAAATAACTACAAAAACTGGCAAAACCACCACAAAGAGACACAAAACAACAACAGAAAAGAGGTAAAACCACCACAAAGTGTGTGTCTGGCTCCTGTGTATGAAGTGGTGGGGCCTTTTGCATATCTGCATCCAGGGCCCATTGTCTCATAATCTGCCCATGGCTGACACACGGTTTCATCGTGGCTCACAATAAATAAAACGCACATAAAGCTCATTGTGGTGAATTTTCATTATCGGGATAAAGCTGAATATCATGTCCTGCAGCACCTGCAAAGACGGCTGGACAAGCAACAATAAGAGACTCTGCAAAAACAGGCTGAATACACAACAAATTTATTTAAAAAAAATAAAAAATTCATACTGAAAGATATGATGCCACTAATAGTTGAAAAGCCTGGCCTTTTAAGATGTTTGTTTTTAATTGAGGATGTACGTTTAAAAAAAATAACATTAAAAAAGGATGCAATAAAAATATTTTATTTTAGATTTTCTAAAAACTTAAGGTTAAGTGATTCCAGAATGTTTTGATGCTGTTTTGAGAGCTTTGAGCATATTTTGATGAGTTTAGGGATCATATCATGAATTTTAATTATTTTGACCAGGATAATCATGACATGAAATTTTCATATTATCCCACACTGAGTATGAACTGTTTCAGCCTCTGCTCATCCTGTGTCTGCTTAATTCTGCATGACCCAAAGTAATGTGTGTACACAAGAGTCATGCAGGTTAAGCAAATAATTTATATTACTTTATAAACAGCAAAAGTTCTCATTACTTTACTTTTTTTACTCTGTACAACTGGTAGGTTTCCACACACTTACATCAGTGCAGTGTTTCACTTTATTCTGAGCTTCATCAAACAGACTGAGAGCTCAGAATAAAGTGAAACACACCTCTTCCACCACAATTGACTTGTAGACGTTTCCAGCACCGTGCCAGGATAAAGCTGGGTGGAGCAGTGGTTGTCTTGCCTCTGTACAACTCCAAATCCTCCTCATCCACACGTCACATATGACTTATTAACACTTGTAGAAACAGACAAACAAGACATCATGGTCTAACATAAGGCCAGCAAACACTAACCAACAACAAATAGAAGATATAATCAGAAAGTATTCATACTGTGGGACACTTTGCTGTCAAAATTAAACACTTGCCAGTGTCATCTTCATTTTAATGGAAATATGTGAAGTCTAAAGGTATATGTAGTGAAACCTACAGTAGTTTACTATTCCAGTAGACGACCCTTAGTTACGACCGATCAACAGAGAATATTTCTAGGCCCTGTTAAAGTCAGCTGGCCAGCTTGAGATTGTGAGACTTCTCAAATTTAATCTAAACCACACAAGTAAACACACAACTGCAGCAAACAATGCTGAAAAAAATAATTTGTCCACGGACAGATTTAGCTTCTACATCCACAAACTTCACATTTAGGCTATCCAAACATTTCCACCAACAGTTCAAGTATTGTAGAGTCCAAAAGTCACATTTTATTGAGAAAAGATAGATGTTATCATTTCCAAAATCATGAATCATGCCACCAAAAAACTGTTTGCTCTCCAGCTTGATGCTTGTTATGTCTTAACTGGGCGGTCTGGCAGCAGTCTATCACCATAAATGATATCCATTAAAGAAATTAACAACAAAACTATCTATTTGAATCAATACTGTAGCCTACTGGTTTTTTATTCAGCTCTGAAGGTACTACGTTGCCATGGAAACGGTGGATTAATATTTTAGTGATGAGGTAGGTGTGCTGTCATGCTGATTTAATCACATTGTAAATGCCTCGTTGACCAATAAAATACTTGGTCGGATTTACTTGTTGTAGAGTACTGGACGTCCATTTGGTACAACACAGCGTTATGTGTAGCTGTATTCATTTGTTAATTGTTATGTTAACTTACTGTGTTTAAATCTGTGCTTCTTAAAGACTAACACAACCAGGGGTCTCATTGTGTATGCACAAAACGAGGCCTGAAAGAGGCGTACGTCACCTCCCACGCAAAAGTTGTGATCGATAAAAATAGACTTGATGGGAGAAAGTTTGACCCATGCTGACAAACATTTGAGACAGGAAATTGGTGACACAAATGGTGAGGTGGAGGCCTGATTGTAGAAAACTAATTTTTAGCTTTTGTCTGAATGTACATTTTTAGTATGGCTCCTACACAATGAGTCCCCAGAAGTCTGCAAACTGTATCTAGGCGGAAATAAGTCATTTTGTGTGGAGTGCTCAGTCTGATCATTTCAATCTTAATGCAGCAATCAAACCTGTGGCTCTCCAGCATTGGGAGACAATTCAGCATCAACCATCGCTGTTGGCAACCATTTGCGAAAAATCAAACATCACAGTATGTTTGAAGCAGAGCTGGAAGTCTCATCTGGTTTCTCTTCATTTCTTCTGATGGGAAAAGTTTGTTCAAGAACTGAACAAATTACAACTTAATGACTTACATCAAATCAATTTCTGCTTTTTCATAATTCATCAGCGCCAGAAATCATTTCTATTTGAGAGAAAAAAAAAAAAACAGCGAGGAGGACTGCAACCTTCAAAGTTCCTTGAAATATATCTTTCAATGACAAACGAGAACAACAGACATGAGAAATGAAAGCGCCACTGAGAGCTGAACTCAATGCCTCTGTCAGAACAAGCTTTTAGGTTTTGTTATTGGATATCAAGCAAATGTCAGACTGAGCCAGAGACTGGACTAATGCAGTATTTATTTAGTGAAGGAGCCTCTTAAGCTCTTTCTGTTCATTAATGTACTCCATTGATTATTACGCTTTGTGGTTTGTGCAGCAGACGGTGATCACGGTTGGATTTTCTTTCTCAATTCTGCAAAATAACACCTTTTACACAAATGATGTTGCTCAAACCAAAACCGTTTGTCTTCGCCGTAAAAGCCGCTACCAAGAGCTCATAAAACCACCAGTTTTAATACAGAGAGTACATTTTTATGCACTCCAACAGCCTGTTAATATACAGACAGTTTGCAGTTAAATAAAAAAAGCTCTCCTTCATTGCTGTTGCTGCTATAATGTCACACTCGCATTAACAGCAACAACTCTCTTGCCACGAGACACAGAGAGACACAGAGAGATAGAAAATAAGCAATAAAGAGTCCTAACACACACTGATTGGAGAGAAAGTTAAAAGCAAGTCGTTTTCAGGGCGCACATTCAATCCCCTATTTGTTATTGTCATTTTTATCTCAGAAAGTTGCACATTACAGAAGTGCGAAGATGTATCCTCTCAGCATATGAGCCGCTACTGATAAAATATAGGCACTGGCCTGTGGAGTAAACAGAAATAAAAAAAGATGTACCAGCAGCGACGACAGCTCCTCCGCTTTCAGAAACACACTGCAGTCCATTAGCAGTCAGACGGCTTTTACACATTAGCACATTAGATTTTAAAAGAAACAATAACAGTGGGGTTTCACTGCTGACTTTTAGCTTTAATTTGAAGGTGTTTACACCCACATCAAATTAACAGTGGAGGAAATGTGGCCCCGTATTCAGCAAATTAACATAAACTTTAATTAAAGTCATATTACTTCAAACTTGGCTGTAAATTATTTGCAGCCAGTGACTGCAGGGTTTTAAATCAGAGCCACGCACCACCGCTAACGTTAGAGGAAATTATCGCACTAATGAAATATAATATTATAGTAAATATGATAATAACCAGAAGGGGAAAAGAGCAGAGGTGCCAAGGTGATCACAGGATGACATAGGAATATGTTTGATACTAGTCAGCAGGTGGCAATGATCGGTCAAACATATTGAACGCTGACTCTGCTGCAATTAATCAGAACAGAGTGTCACAATGTTGAGAGAGAAAGAAAACACAATTAAGAGGAGTACAAAGGATTGGAACGTGCAGTTTTATCTTTCTCATGTGTCGAGACTTTGTGGTGTGCCTTTCTGTCAAGGCGGCAGTATCCAAGTCCATAGGGACCTGGGTTGGGAACTGGAGGCTTGCCGGTTTCAGTCCCTGTCCAGATCAAATTTGGAGTGTGGACTGGTAGCTAGAGAGGTGCCAGTTTGCCTCCTGGGCACCGCCGAGGTGACCCTTAACAGAGCACCAAACCCCCAACTGCCCTGACATTTCTCCATGTATTGCATGTTCATGTCCTGTTGATGCATGTGTATACTTCAGGCCTGTGTGTGTATGTCAACAGAGTGAAAAAATTGAATTTTTCCTCAAAGACTAATAAAATATATCTTCTTCTTCTGTCTAATTACCTGCTGAAGTGAGTTTATAGTTGGATACTGATCAGCTGGTCTCATATTTAACTCAGACAAAACCAAGTGGATGCTGTTCACTAAGGCTACTGAGGCAATACTGAGTCTTTCAATATTCATTCGGCAAAGGCTCATCCATAGAGAAAGTCCAACAGTACAAATACCTTGGTATCTGGCTGGATGACAATCTTAATTTTAAGCACCATACAGAAATTTCTACTGCCAGATTAAAGACAATACTTGGCTTTCTGTACAGAAATAAGAGCTGTTTTTTCTTTTTGTACACAGGAAAAGAATTGTAGAGTCTGTATTTCTGTCTGTTTGGGATTATGGGGATGTTATATACAGAAAAGCTGCTGCCTCTACACTGAAATCACTGGACGTTGTCTACCACTCAGCCCTAAGGTTCATTACAGGTGATCCTAACAGCACCCATCACTGCCACCTTTACTGAAACGTTGGCTGGCCACATTTGGCTGTGAGGCGGGAACGGCATTGGTGTTTGTTCATTTATAAAGCTTTGATGCAGATGCCTCCACCCTATATTTCATCACTCTGAACTCTGTCCTCACATAATCTAGGTACTCATTCACTGAATAGGTTGTAGCTTCACACTCCTCTAATCAGAACTGAGCTAGGAAGAATGCCATTCTCTTACAGTGCAGCTTACACGTGGAATAATCAGCAACAGACCTTAAACTTAGAGACTCTGCCACCGTTATGGCTGTTTAAGTGCCTTATTTTGGATCTTGTTTTGATTGAGTGTAAACGTTTTTAACTATGCATCTACACCTTAGCATGTTTATCACCCTGTATTTCTACTTTTAGAGCTCATTTATTGTTTTTGTTGTTTTGTATGATTTCATTTCTGTTTTAATTATATGCATGATTGGTCTTTGTTTGTTTATTAATTGTTTTAATTAATTGTTCATGCTCGGCATAATTGAAAATGAGAGTCTCCCTAAATTGATTTCCAGAGTCTTAAAGGGATACTCCGGAGTCATTTTAACCCAGGGTCTAACTCACCGTGACACAGAGTAGAACATCCCTCGAGAGAATGAGTTTGCAGACCGCAAACTTCTCTAGTACTAGCAACTTCAGCGCTAACAGCCAGATAGCAAAATGCTACTGCCTTGGGAGCCATAAGCCAACCATGATCAAAGAAACCGCTCATAACCACAAATAATGTTCAGAACAGCACCTTACTTCAACAATACAACACATATGCAGTAGAAAAGTAAGGAGTCCATTGATGTTTATTTCCAAGCTGCCGAACTCTGATGCATTCGGTAATCGACTTGTTAGGGCTTTCCCACAACTAGGAAGCGGCTGGAAGACAAACCAGGAAAATACAAACCAGGAAAACCTAGCAAGTGTTTGATGCCTTGTATTATGTGTAGGGACCCTATTTGTATTGTTGGTTTGTATTTTCAACAGACGAAGACAATGCTCTCCACTGTCTTCCAGCTGCTTCCTAGTTGTGGGAAAGCCCTAACAAGTCAATTACTGAATGCATCAGAGTATCCCTTTAAATAAAGGTTTGAATATTCTACTGATGATTGGAGAGTTATTACAGCCACAATTACAGTAAACTGTTTTCATCTGGAGTCTCCAACTCCCAAAAATTTGGTGTGTTCTCCATGATGCTCTGCCAGGCCTGTACTGCAGAGACACTATGCCTCACTCAGATTGAGTTTCATCGAGTCAACATTCAACAGCTTTGCCCTGTAAACCCCTTTGTTGCCTCGTCTGCATGTTTGGGATCGTTGTCCTGCTGCATTGGCCTAAAATCAGGGGACTATGTACAAAAAGGGCTTTCAGCACTACACTGTTCATTCTCAAACACCTTAAACCTCACAGTCATTGTTGCATGTTAGATATAATGTGTTAGAATAGAGTCAAAACAATGAAAACATTTATCTAATATTCCACTATTATTGCAAATATGGAAACATTCTGAATTTGTTGCAGGTCATAAACAGCATACTCTGTGTGGATATTCAAAACCAGGCTTTTCCCAAAATACATTTTCCCTTTAAGACACGTGGGATATGCCGTTATTATTCAGGTTTTAATAGTATTTTTTAGACATGTATACAACCCATTCAGAATATGTGTCTCAGTTGGGGTTTTCACTGCAGTTTACAACACACAGAGCTCGCCTGTACACAGTCGAGCTCTGTGTGTTGTGCTCAAACCCACTAAGCAAGACTTTGCAAGGTTGAGGTAGAGATGCATGCCCCAGAAGAAAACCCCACATTCCTTGTCAGAAGGAGAAACACACCTACTTTTAAACATTATGAAAGACTTGGATATCAACAGGTTTTTGGATATGCACAAATATCAAAACAGCAACCTTTTCAAGAAGGCAGCTGAAGTAATAAAAGAGGGAGGCTGATTCTGCACAGTAAAACACCGTTGGAAAACTCTGAGACATACCTATTTTGATGCACAGAAGCAAAATGCCACAATTTTCTCCAGCCGTTCCACTTTTCCATATTTTGATTTGATAAACAACATGTTAGGGCACAATGATCGGAGTATGCATGCCTGCATGTAAACAGGAATATTAGTGAAATCTTCATTCTCATCAGCCGTGTAAACAGCTTACTAGGAATACTGTCCTTTTTTGAATAAGGGGGAAAAACAGGAATATTTTGTACACAGTCAATGAAAAATGTGTCACTGTCCTATTTGCAGACCGCACTGTACGCAGACACTCCCTGCTAACTTTCAGTAGCTGTTCAGCAGCACTTCCTGTATCTGCAGTTGTTCTCCTCATACCTGATATACCAGACAGTTTGTTACACAGAACTATCTGAGAAATCGTCATTGGAAACAGTTTGGAAAAGGGCAGGCACTTAAAAAAAAAAATTCTAATGAAATCAATTCATGTCCTCTGAGCGCAGCATTTGATACAATTGACCATGACATCTAAAGCAATTGTCTTGCGAAGTTGGTCTTTCTGACTGAGTGTTAAACTGATTCAAAACATACATCACAGGGAGTTAGTTTTACATCAGTCTTGCTGCCACTTGGTGACATCATTAGAGAACACAATGTTTGTTTCTATAGCTATGCGGATGACACGCAACTGTACATCTCTGCTGAACCAAATGGTGCAGCAGCCATAAACTCCATTACTACATTACATTATTACATTTACACCCCAAAGATATGGAACACACAACCTCTAGATATCAGGGAAGCTAGCTTGCTAAATATTTTTAAAAGAAAGCTAAAAACGCTGTTCACTTTAGCCTTTAACTAACTCTGATACAGGTCTGAAACTCTTTTTGCACTTTTAGTTTTTATTTACGCTTCACACTGCTGCAATTCTTTTAAAATCCTACTTGATATTATGATTTATAGTTTTACAATTCTATGATTTTACAAATCAGTTCAGTTGATATATTTGATGCTACTGCAGCGACACTAACCTCTGTAGAGGTTAACAGACACCTAAACCATGCCCCTAGCTGCCAGTAGCTCCTTACAGGAAGCTGATCAGTCCGAACCACTGGTGGTGCTGACATAAACACATCTTTTGAAGCCTGAAGATGGATTGTTCCCTGATCTGGTGATATCACGCGAATCCGTCTGCCATGCAGGGTAAGTTCTCCTTGAGGTCTCTGCAATATCTAAACCTAAAATATGCAACAGATGACTCTTGGGCTAAAATATTCAGGAAAAAGCAGGAAAAGTTTAAATGTTGTTCCCATTTCACTCCGTATGCAGTGGTTTCCCTTCTTTCGCCTGTCAGCGCTCGCTAAAATTTTCAAAAAGTGAACTTCCTCTTCTCGGCTCAGATCACTTTTCTCTCGACCAACTGCTGAGCTGACAAAACTTTCTTTCTCTTAACCGCTACCGCCTCTCTGCTCCCCCTCCCCTTTCTCTCCTTCACACACACACACACACACACACACACACACACACACACACACACACACACACACACACAACAGCACAAGCAAACACTTGCATTTTTCGTAGCATTTTGTCTCAGGAGCACACTAACAGTGAAGCTCAACTCCCATGACAATTGTGGAGTGTGCACATGAAAGCATCCGACCTGTTTCATTCAAATGAAGAAGAGGAGCTTGGTGCACAGCAGCCCGTCCCAACACTCTCGAGCGGGAGAGTTTTCAGCCAATAATCCATATTTATAATGATCGACAGCAGTAAGGTGCACAATCCTGCACACAAGCGCAACAAACACATGTGAGGATCTGTAATGATGTGTAACACACACTGCATCTGAACCAACCAACAGCAAAGAAGAGCCAATACTAAGATAACTGCCACAGGGCTAATGTCTGCTAAAATGCAGGCTGTCTGACAAACCAGCAACAACCAACTCTGCAGAGACAAAAAGCATAAAAACTACAGGGGCATCTTGAGTGAAAGAGTGAGAACTCCTAAAACCAGCAGAGAGTGTACATATGGGCTGAATTAAACACTAATAAACCCTCTTAATTGATAGATCTTCAAAGCACCAACGCTCTCTTCAAGTGGAAATAAAAGCAGACAGAAAAGCAGCGAAGAACAAGGTAAAGAGATCAAAACGTTTGTCTTACTTTGAGTATTCTTCATTATCTCTGTCGCAGCGAGAGTCCTTGTGTTTCTCCCAGTCCTTGCCGTGTTTACATGTGGTCAGCAGGATAATATCTTCCCCGTTGTGGATGTGATACAGAGCATTCCTCGTCTCAGAACCGATGCCAGTGAGGTATCGCTTCCCTTTGAAAACCAGCAGGTACTTCCTGGAAGGCGGTGCATCGTTGAGTGTCAGATAACCTATGCCCCCTCCTTTGAGCGGGTGATCCTTGGAGAATAGAGGGATGGAGATATCAAAGTTAGGTCGGAAGTTGACCACATCTGCGCTGGCCTTGGCCAGCATGGCCTGACCCACCTCAAAGCCCAGATCCTCTGTGTAGTCCGGCCAGGTGCCAGAGTAGAGGTTGAATATAAGGTGGTTCCTGCCATCGTTCCACGTGGGCAGGCTCTGGATACGGAGCCTTACGTTCTGGACGTATTGAGCTGAAAGCTGGTCCCTGTCCAGCGTGTCCACGGCCAGAATGAACAGACAGGCCCGCGTAGGGTCTTTGGTGTGAAAGCGAGACTCCTCGATGGACGACAGGATCTTCTGGTAGGTCTCTGAGATCTCGTCCCCTCTCTGCGGAGGGTAGATGTAAACCCTGAAGCCAGACTGGCAGCGAGCGAAGTCGAAGCAGGTTTCCATGCGGCAGCGCTTGTTCTTGTAGATGTTGTCGCGGATCGCACGTCGTTCGCGAGGCGAGGTGTGCTGGTGATGGAGCTGAGGGCTGTCCTCCTGCACACACAGACACACACAGTTAGGACAACTCAATACACAGCACAGTTACATCTGTGCGAGAGTACAAATAACACCTGACAAGATTTCTGGGTGGTGAAGTTTTTTAAAACATTACTTCATGCTGTCAGTGGAGGAAATCGATCTAACCTGGGGTTTCATTGCTTTGTTTCATGACTCAGCTACAGCTACTCTGATAACATGAGAAGATGAATGGTGACTGTCTTTGATTCCCCTAAAGCACAATGTTCTCAACCACCCTGGCGTGTGACCCTTTAAGGCAAAGCAATGTGCTTTGTCACAGGTTGCATGTGTCTAGAAAACAACACTGCATGAACAAAATCTAAATGCGGAAATTTATTTATTTGCAACCGGCTTCCTGGATCGCTTTTTTCCTTCTGACGCCTGTTAAGAACTATGAGCGCTTCACCCAAACAGTGATGTTCTCTTCTCAAATTGTACGTGTATTTTTTCTTATTTCTATATCAGTTTAATCACCTGATTGATCATCTTGCGACCCAGATGGCCCTAAAGCTTCGAAAGCAGCTGCAATCTCATCATTTATCTTAAACCAGATTTCAAAACATGCATTTTTAAACATTTATTAACTTGAACTATGGTAAAGAATAAATAGATAAGATTTGTTTGACAAGATTTTAAAGCATTCATGACAGGCTGATCAATGAAAGATTCCATTTAAGATATTTAAAATTGTCAAGCATTAAAATACACTAAAACCCTTGAGGCATATTTCCGGTTCTTTATTGCAGTATAAGATGGCAGACTGAATATGAAAGTGTCGAGGGAGAATGATTAAACGTATAAAACACAAACAGACAATAAAACATGAGGCATTTACACCCATCAGCCAAAACATTAAAACCAGTGGTGGGTGAAGTGAGTAACATTGATCATTTTGTTACAATGCAGTGTTCTGCTGGGAGACCTTTGGGAGACCTACTTGACGCCCTCCACCCACACAAACACCGCTGTGGGCTAAGTAACCCCCCCCCCCCCTCACGGCAATGCTTCTCCTTGATGCTGCTCAGGAATGGCCTGAGGAACATGACAAAGAGCTCAAGGTGTCGACCTGGCCTCCAAATCTCCCACACACCAATCTGATTGAGCATCTTGGGACGTGCTGGTACCTCACCTCACAACTGGCAGGTCTCAAATGATCCGAAGGCAGCACCCCGGTGCTATAGGACACCTTCCCGAGATCATGTGTCCATGCCTTGACATGTCAGAGACAAGACCGATCCAGAGGTGCTGATTCGTAATAGTCTTGTGGGAAATACCCATCTTAATTTAAAATAAAGGACTGTAATTGAATACTCTTATACTGTGGTATCTGAATACTATTTCCACAGCTGCCTCTAAGTCCTTTTTGTTTCAGATAATAACGCAGACTATGATTAATATCCTCCATCTTTTCTTTTCCTTTAAATTTAAACAACAGTCTACCTCTTGCTCTCCCCCCTCCAGGTACGGCTCCAGCAGCTGGGTCGACTCCGGCCAGTGCCTGGGCGGTCTGGACGGGCTTCTCTGAGGCAGCGGCTGGGGCTGGTACACGTCCTGGCTCTGGCGGTAGTACTGGTACTCCTGCTGGTGGTACTGGTGGTATTGGGGGTACTGGGGAAACTGGTTATATTGGTACGGCTGCTGCTGGAACTCCCCGATTTGCAGACCCCACAGGTAGACGAGGAAGAGAAGACCGGCCCCCACAGACACGAGCAGGTACCGCTTCTTGGCCTGCATGTGTGCTGTGGGGGTGGGGGGGGGAGGAAGAGGAGGTGGTGGGATAGAAATAGGGGGTAGAGAAGGAGAAGGAGGAGTAAGGGGAGGATAAAGGGGGGAGGAAAGGGGAAGGGGAGGACGAGGAGCTAGGAAATGATGAGGAGAGGAGGTGCAGGGAGGTAGACACAGGTCAGCTCGACCCACAGGGCGGCCTCTTTAGCCACAGCTCGGCATTTTGGGATTTGGAGTCACTAAAAGGAAAAAAACAAAATATACATTTACACATGAATTTAATTACAGGTTACCAATAAAAACAGTAAAAGAACAAATTAGGATTATTAAAACAAAGTGACACTTTGTTATGTCAGATTAGATCATCTGTAGTCCACACTGACTCTAATGGACATTCAAAAAAGTCAAATAAAGGCACTATAAGAGTGCAGATGCATATTGCTGACTAACTCCAGATTTAACCTTCTGTGTCTGCAACAAAATAAGTAAAAATAACAAAACAAAAAAACACACAAATGGTCATAAGCATCAAATAAGTTGATCCCTCTGAGCCTGTAATGGTATCAGTGACATTACATTTTAATATGTTGTGAGTCATGTTAAGTCAGAGAGGCATTTTTAATGATTCAGTGAGGGGAAAAAAAGCACATAAACTTTCTGTCATTTAACCTTTTGACACTTCAAAGCCTGAGGGCTGCTGTCAAACTGCGCCTACTTATGGCAACAAAAAAGTTCATCTTGGGTGCCTTAGTACAACAGCCAAACAAGACAAAGGACGGCGGAGGAGTTACCTGTGCACCAATGCAACTGGGCTGGACAGCCACAAAAAAAAAAAAAAAAAAAAAAAATTACATCCGTGCACAAAAAGAAAGGCGCTCAAAGTGCAAAGAATAATAAAAAGTGAATAAAAACAGCAGCAAACATTGCAGCCCTTGACTATCATCAGAGCTACTGACATGAGTGCTTCACAGAGACACACACAGGTGTGATGAATCAGTCAGCTGGTGCCACTAATTAGATGAGATCAACTGAGGAGCAGAGGCCTGACGACCAGACCACAGTGACCTGTCCTGTGACTACTGTACAAAATCACAACATCCTCAAACACCAATGTGTGATAGCAGAACATGTGCAAATGTACAAAAAACACAACTATAAACTGAAAACATAAATTCAGAAATATAAAAAATTAAGTAAAAAAATGAATATATAAAAAATATAAATAAATAAATAGAAAATAGCAATGAAAGAAAAAATAGAAAGAGAAAAAACAATATATGACAAAGCATATGCATGTTCTAAATTTGTTTGGCGTTTTAACAATGCCATTTATTCAACCTAATATGACTAAATGCATGTCATAAATAACAATAATGTCTTTGCAAATTCGGCACTGACTGTGCAGCACTTTGTTCCTGCAAAACTGCAACTTTTCCTAACAATTCACAGTGCCTCATGTTTCCGGGTTAACTTGTGCGGATAAGTTTGTAAATTTATATCTTAATTTTCATGAGTATAAATACATCATAAGGCAGCTGGTGCAGAATGAAAAAGCGGAGACAAATCAGAGTTATTGGTTGATAAGCAGTGCAGCACTGAACTGCAGATTTCTGAATGAGTGTGGAGCTCCGTACGGGAAACAACACGTGGGGTATTAGTGATATGAAAAGCAACCCCCTTGCAAACTATATTAGGATTTTCCAAATTAAAAATATCTATTTTTGTATTTTTTTCTCACGCTTGTCCACAATTAGAAAGCTACCACCCAGCTCCCCTCAGTGTGACCTACCTGTTTACAGGAGACACCTGTGGTCCCAGGAAGGGATGTGTATATCCTCTGCTCTCCCCTCCAGCCCGAGCAGGACTCCACAGTTCGGATACACATTCTCCAGCTCTCCCCCCCCTGAAACACCTGCTCACAAATCCATCCACAAATCATACATTCAATTAAAACCACGTGTGATGAGCAGTCACTGAGCTCTGCGTCCGCGGGGAAGCCCGGAAAGGTGCGCTGGCTTCATCCTCCACCGCGTCCCAGTCACAAAGTTTCCTCTGGAAAACACCACACAGTGATTTTCACGTGCACGAGACTCCGACCGGGCGAGCACACCGCTCAGTGTCAGCACGGCAGGTATCCAAGGTGTGAATGTAGACGCGGAATCATCTGCCAAAACAGCCGCGATAACATCGAGAGCATCCATCCAGGATTAACTCATGCGTTAAACAAGGCGCGTGCATCTCCAATCAGCAGCTGCCATCCCCCTTTTTCCAAAAAAAAAAAAAAAGGAAAAAAAATCCCGGAAAGAGAAGATCCAAAGTTAGTTTGGAATTTAAATCCACACTCCCACCTGTGCGCCCGGTGAAATATAACCAGAAATCACCATCCCAGGTAAGTTATGGAAATATCGGCGCACCTGATCCGGAGAGACGCGCTTCAATAAAATCCATTTAGGAGCGACTTCATGGTCTGAAGGAGGCCAGTGGATCACATTAACACCGTGGGTGCATGCTGGGTTATTCCATCCTGACTGAGAACCGCTGTCCTCACGTTTCCATCCTCAAATCCTCACTTGGATGTGGGCTGCGCCACCGTGCAGCATCCGGTAACATCATCAGCAGCAGCAGCAGCAGCAGCGCTGATAAGCCAGACAGCAGCAAACTGGCAGACTGGGGGGATCGGAGCATGCATGGGGCGTCAGTTGGCTCTGATGATGAGGTGTGGGAGCTCGCCATGATTCAGCATCTCTCAGGCTGCATTGGAAGCTTTGATTGCATCACTTTAATGATAGGTAAAGTCCTAAAGGTGGCCAGAAGACAGTCAGTAAGAAGTCCCAGAAGAGACTGTGTCACCCCTGTTTCTGTCATTTGCAAACCAAACTCTATTAAGAAATCTGCAAATGTAGCATTCTTATGCGTAACTGGCAAACACTGGCTAAAATAAGTTGTTAAACATGACTTAATGACACAGTTTAAACACTTTAAAATGCATCTCTAGCTTGTAGTTGTTCCAGTAAGATCTGAAATGACTTTTCTTTTCACCTGTAAACAAAGCTGAGGTTTGTTTTCATGACTGCTTCTTGGTGCATCACATGTGCAGAACACATGCAAATTCACTCTCAATGTAAGAACAGTTATCCATCAGCCAAGTTATGTTGCTTATAATTCAGAAGGTTTCTAATGGAGTTTGGAGTTGTCCTCAGCACTTTGGGGCTGTGTAGAAACTTTGCTGATTTACATGAAATGTGTCACATTTGCTGCACTTGATAACATTTTGCAGTGTCCCCTGAAGGCTTCTGATGATTCGGTGGCAGATGATGTTAAAGGGATTTGTCGTGGCTTGTCAGGGTTTAGTGAACTGACTCTTTTGCAAACCTAAACCGCTTTTAATTAAGCCATAGCTCATTAAATGTGTTAATGATTCAAATGTTGGGCCCAATGAATCAGCTCTGACCACTTCTCTTTGCTGCCCTTCAGTCGTGTTGCTGTTATTTGTACAGAAGCCGCTGACTGTATGATTAATTAATTTGCTCGTGATTTAAATACATGTCATTATCTCATAAATTAGAGAGGGTGTTTACAGATGTTGTGGAGCCACACAGAGAGGCATCATGTAGCAAACAGCGACATCTTGTGGATGATGTTGCAGCCGACACTCTTATGTAGAGAGACAGGAAAGGTTTCAGATTGTGTTGTGTTACTCAGATCCAGACAATTACTGTTGTAAAAGAACTGAGATTTATGTAAGAAACAAATGGACATTTTAAAAGTAAATATTTGCCTCAGTTAAAGTCACATCTTAAATCCAATTCAGTTTTATCTATATAGCACCAAATCATAACAAAGGTCTTCTCAGGACATGTTTTATATAGAGCAGGGTCACTCTGTTTTAATTTGCAGAAACTTGACAATTCAATCGATCTCTCACCAAGACTAAGCACTTCTTGGTATTAGCCACAGTCTGATGGATGTTTCAGACTAAAATCATCCTGTATACTGTACACCACAACACTTTTCCAAACCAGAATAAGACAGACCATTGATCTCCCATGTAGTTATCATCAGCCAATGCAGAGGCTCTTTATGTCATTTTTTAATCTGCACCAGGCCTCTTATACACTGACAGGCAAGTGGAGGTGCGATTCATGTGAGTGTAACAGGGTCAATTATACAGCAGTAATATGTGTAACAAAGTCAAATGTACATTTGTAATATTAAGTATCACAGTGCCACAAAATTTGTTTCAGTTGTTATTACCTAACATGCTGAGGCCTCAGTACACAATACACGGAATGTCTGATAACCACTTTTTTTACCCCCACGTTCACCTTTGGGG
Organism: Cephalopholis sonnerati; assembly: GCA_019142605.1. Lineage (NCBI taxonomy): Eukaryota > Metazoa > Chordata > Actinopteri > Perciformes > Serranidae > Cephalopholis > Cephalopholis sonnerati. Next base: position 18,450,657 of record JAGQAX010000009.1, read on the forward strand.
GTACCCCACCTCTAAAGGGGCCTTGCCTCTCCCCTTTTGCTGTTGTGCTCCATGGGATAGGTAAGCGGTGTTGATCTCGTAGTAATTTCCATGTTTTAGCACTGCTAAACTATGTTTATAAGTTAATTTTATGTTTTGTATGTTTTCTGTGTTTCATTGTGCGTAATTGAATGTAACATGGCCGCCTTTTTGCTGTTGTGCTCCGTGGGAGAGGGGCTGAAGTTTGTATGGTTGTGTATGATGGAGGAGTTGCCACATGCTGTCAGCTGTCAGGAATAAACGGACATCGCCCCCAAAGATATCCATGGTCTGGGCCTCTTCACATCAACACAATGCAGACAACACTAGAGTCCACTGGTTGCATAAGATGACTAAATGGCTAATTGATGACAGGGACATTGATGTAACGATGGTAAGTAACTAGGTGAGGTATTTCTATCTGAGGCTCATTTATACTTTTACTTTACTACATTTATTTGATCATTTCAGTTACTTTGTAAAATCAGATTATTAAAAAAAATATAAACTTAACTAATGAATTAAGATGTTTTATTATAGATAACTATAAGATACCCATCAGTATATGAAGTAATTAAAATTAGCTCCACATTTGCCAGCTGCAACATTATAGCGATACACATTACACATCAGTATTTTTAATCCACTAATATAATATACATGATTCAGACATTCTGCCTAATGAGTACTTTCACTTTTTGTACTTTGATTTTTTTTCTTATTTCATTTATTGATTTAGTTTTTTGTTAATACCTTTGTACTGTTACTTAAAAAATATTTTTAATGCAGGACCTTTATTTGTAATGGTGTATTTTTACACTGTGGCACTCTGTGCTGTAATAGAGGGTATATGCAGGTATAAAGGGTATGCACACCTATTAGCCAAAATGTTATTGAAATATATCGGAGAGGGTACCCCGACAGCACTCAGGTGAGATTGGGGTTTTATGAAAAGGGAGCCACCAGGTGCCAGACTGTAAGAAGCACACATCCAACGTCCTTTGCACACAGAGATCACACTATCTTGGTGCTACAAAGTCCCTTCTTGATGCCTCATTTGCATTTTTACACAGAACCAAACAAGGGTCGCATCATTCCGCTCCAATGCGTGATTATACACTGCATCCAGCAGTCAAAAGAGGCGTGACGGGCGTGACTTGTAACACTACAGCATCGACCTGTAGAGTGACATATGACCTGCACCTCAGAAGTGCTTTATAAATAATGACAGTAGCATAACATGTCAATCACAATCATTTATCTTCTCTGATATATAGTGGCAGATCCTGTCTTCTGCACAGAGGGTATGGAGCTTCCAAAACTCATTGCCCCATCCCAGTTTAAGGACATTTATGACTGCCGTTCTTCTACTTTGAGTTTAGATTCAGATACTTAGAGTTAGATTGTTTTTGGTTATATTCTAGCTCTTACAATATGAGCTCAACTGTGGGATATAAATTCAGGGAAACATTTAGTCATGTGACTTAAGTCATTTTTAGCTCAGTGGTATTTGTTTTGGGTTACATAAATAAGACTTACTTGACCTGACCTGTTTCCAGTCTCAGCCTATTGTGTTCTCAGCTGTGTCATTCATCTGGAGGTTAACAGACAGGGTACAGATGACTGTACTGAAGCCTCTCTCCTCTCCTGATACTGGCTTTACACGAGACTGTGATCAGGCTTTAAAATCATTTATTAATTTCTTTTTCTGTTGTTCTGGTGCCAAAACCGGACCACTCACAGGGAGTAGAATAAATCCTATATTTCACATGCTTGAGAAATGGAAAACCCATACAGGTCTCAAAAACAACACCACAGAAAGCTTTTCTTATCTTTAATCTCTGGCTGTACAATAGCAGAATAAATCCATGGACATGACTTTGGGTTGTAGGAAAGCACAGCTCAACATTTGTCTCAAAGCCCACCAGTGTCTCTCTCCTGCACGCCCGTTTTGTTTTCATTTACCTGTGCTGTGATAACTGAAGGATCGGCTGGTGTTGATGGCTTCATGGTCGATTAGGGGGAAGATAAATCTGAAAAGGTCGCAGAGCAGTGGCAGAGAGGGAGCTAAAGTTTGATCTGTTTTCAGTCTCAGTCTGTCGCTTCACTTCCTCCACTTCCTCATTTTCACCATCAATCTGGAGGCTTATGGGATCTTTCAGGTAACTGTAAGCAGAGTCTCTCTTCTCTCCTGTACCAGCTGTTAGGATGAGACTGTGAGCCAGCTTTAACATAGTGTGTAACCAAAAAGCCTACATTCACTCAACTACTGTACTTCATTACACAGTGTGGTATTGTCACCTTTCTCCTTCAGCTTATCGCTGCTTTCACTGATGACGGCGTCCCAACATGGCCTACGGTGGTGAGAAGGCATCATTGCCGAAGCGTAGCGCACACCCTCAGGTTCCCCACCAAATTAACACCATTACCTCTGTCAGCACTGTTGCTGTTGTTAGTGTAGTTCATGCTGTTAGCATCATTAGCTGTTAGCCCCTTGCTCAGCTACCTCCATGTTGACAGCTATGCACAGACATCCCAGCTTTGACCAAGACCCCAGGAGCAGTGCCGTGCCTTGAGGCCAATTTTACTTATTGGCCAAACCAACAAGTCTCGAAAGTCGTCGAAATCCGGCGCAAATTAATGTTGGCATGATATGCAGCTGGTTGCCATTGTAGGGCGGGTGGGAGTGATGGTGGATGGGTCTAACAACCACTGACTTTCACCCAGTTTGGTGTTCGCATCCCATAAGATTTTAAAGCCAAACCCTGTTCTTTTTCCTAAACCTAATCACCTCCTTTTGTTGCCTAAACCCAACCACGTGTGTCAGCTGTTGGAGGAAAAAAAAATGGCAATTCGCAGTTTTTTACCAAAGTAGTGCATTTATTTTGAAAGAGACTGTATGTAAACATTAAATTTCCTGTGAAAACAGAAGTGTATTTTGAAAGAAGACAATGCATGTAACAGGTAGATCTTGACATGGTGTCCAAGAATGTCAACAACCAACACACCCAGGGTACCTTTCATGTCGTATCTGGACGTGAAAGGTCCATGACCAAATGTCAACGTGGAATTACAACATCCGGGTCTGTGACATGATGTCATGGGGCCTAGAAATTAATTGCCCATAGACTTACATTGTGAAAGAGACGTCTGGAAATCAATGGATACATTTTTTTTACCATCATAAACCCATATGAAGTGACTCATTTCACCATCAGGATTTGATTCATTTCAACCAATAACATTCAGGAAGTCTGGAAGAGTCACACAATTAAATAATTTTTTATCCCCCTTTAAGTTAATGGAGCGCTAAGCTAGAAGTTAGCCACCTCTCTCAGTGGAAGTTGCCCGCTCGGCCACCATAAGTCTCTGGTGTACTTCCCCCATGGGCCATATGATGCGGATGATTCGTGAAATTTTACACCCAGGAAGTCAGACTTTTCTTGCCTCTCGCACGTGACTGAGCAGCTTTCATAGAAATGAACGGGACCCCACGTCCAACACTGTATCCAGTTCTCTTTATACATCCATGATTCAGACTCTGGATGGACATGGATATGCTCTGAATGTGGCATATACAGTCCTTTAAGCACTCCATTAAGTAAAGGATCTGAATTCTTGTTTGTAATTTCCCAGTTAGGAAACACAGCAGCTAATAAAATAATCATCAACTATATTTCAAAGAGATCAACAGCACTTTAAGTGGCTCATCTGGGGGTTCCTTTCCTCTGAGAGATCATTTGTATAAAACTTAACTGGCTTTAAGGACTTATTTATTTTCTAAAAAATCATATGAATACAAACTGGAATTTAACACTAAGGTGAATTTTGTGAAATCCTTTTTTGTGTGTGAATTTCTTTATGCAACCAACCCGAAGGAAAACTGAAGTTTTTAGATCCTGCTGTGATGACTAAAACAAAAAGTTTGAATAGTTTTTGAAGATAATCAGCGACCCGAGAAGTGATTCCTGCGTGTGAGAGGAAAATTATTTGACTCTGTCTAAATCTTTGTTCAGTATGCCATGTGGAGGAGTCATCTAAATGCTAACAATGTTGACTGAGTCACATCATCGGCTGGGTGCACATGTAGACACCCCATCCCATCCCACCTTACCAACAACACAACACACACACTTGAATAAAATAAAAAAATCAATAGCTCTGGTCTGGCTTGTGATTGTTTGTTTCATCTAATGAGCTAACTCATAGTGTAACACACACACACACACACTCTTGGTCTCTCTCTCTCACATGCACACAGGAAGCCAGCTGGGCCACTAGCTGCTATAATCTAGTCCTGTTCTGTTCAGATGCTCCAGCTCAGGATTTGAGGCTGCAGTGCAATTTTCAAACAATCCACATTTTCCGACCATCTGGTGCCGAACAAAACAAAAAAGTGAGGCTGTAATTATTATCCACATGAGAATCATAACAAACCGACAGCTAAAAGCGTACTTCATCTACATGAAGTGCATGAAGCGACACATGGTGGATCAGTAGCCGGCGATGTTTTCATGGTAGAACCAAATAAATCAGTTTTGAATGACGAGCCCAAATGTTGATGCAGTTAACATCACAAGCTGCATAAATACTATCTGAGTGGGCGAGTTGGTCATGTTCAAGAAGGTTTGATTTAACCTCTGGTACCCATTTATATTAATGCATTAACATGTCCAACAGATGAACAGAGATTCCAATGACTGGAGATTTACACACAACATTTTAAATGTAGAAGAAGAAGGAGACAAGAACACTCTGCACTCTTTGATCCAGTGTGAGTGTTCAAACAGTACAGCTACAGTTGGTAACTTTTATATTGAAGAAATAACCTTTTCATATTTGCTTAAACTGTCAATATTCACACAGCACTGAATGAGACAGACAGACTCTATTGCTTTGTAGTATTTCTAATAGTCTTACAGCATGTGAACGCAAACAACCAATCAGAGCTGAGGAGTCTCTAAAGCAGCTGTCAGTCCTGTCAAACACGACACTTGAACTGTGGTCAAACTATGAAACTATGCAGTGCTGATTAAATATGAATCAAGATTCTCTTACAGCATTGCCTATTTCACGCTCAGATATTTTCAGAAACATATTTTAGTGTACTGTTTAGCTGTGAAATGAGACAGTTTGTTAGGCCACCATGTTGGATACAGTTGAATGGGAGTACCAAGCACTGCCAACCAGCCGGACCAACTGTCTCATTTAACAGCTAAACAGTACACTAAGACATGTTTCCAAAAACATTTGAGGTGAGAAACAGGCAATGCACTTACATAATGTAAATTTATACTTGATCAGCGCTGCCTAGTTTGCCAGTTTGATGCAGTTCACAAGCAGTGATTGACATGATTGACGGCTACATTAGAGACTCCTCGGTTCTGGTTGTTGGTGCAATCTGATTCTAGTCAATGCCATTAGAGGTGGGGAGTGGGGAGGAGGGACATAATTTAATGCCAAGTTCAGACCAAAGATGTGTGACGAGATGAGCTGAAACAGGAAACTACTTGTAATGCACCATTCTGCAACGTTCTAAAAACCTGTTCGCTCACACCAGTGCAACTAGATGAGATGGTGTATCATCTCTGCAACAACTCTCTGTACTTCTGTTCTGATTTCCAGCTTTTCAGGCTCACTTTGTGGCTGAATATAATTTGTAGCTTCTTAAGATATGAATCAGGATAGTGATAGTGAGATACTGGCTGCTGTTGCATTTGTAGTTGTGATGAAACGGTGAAAAGCAGACGCAAAACTGTACTTATAATAAATACACCACAATAATATAAATATCCATCACCAATTAATCAGTCAATGAGAATGTGTGTGTGGAGGCATAAGCACATAGAGCAAGCAGCAGCAGCAACCCACCGTCCAACACCAGCATATCATGTGAATAGAAACAGAGGGCTCAGCAGGGATGGAGCACCTGCAGCAGCAAGCGAACATCTGCAGTCATTTTGACTTAACCTGCAGACTTCGCTACAAGCTGATTTGCTGTAGGAACAGATAACATACTTTACATTCTACAACCAGCCATCGGCATTTTGACCAGCTGAGTTGCAGGTGACACTATCAGCCGGCTTGAGTCGAGCTCAGACCACCTGGTTCACAAGGCTGCAACTTTTCTCTGCAACGCTCTAGTACAGTTTTGTCTCATCGCAAAACTTTGGTCTGAACTGGGCTTTATTCACAGATTATCTGTCTCATGCTTCTTTCAGAATATAGTAGCAATTTCAGCAAAGACAACACAAAGTTACAGTAAAAAATGAAAGGAAGGAACTGAGTGTATCAATGTTTAATTCTTGAAGGAACAACGTGTTTATTTCTGTAATTGTTAAGACTTGTCTCAACCCTGTCCCATCCGGAGTGGATATTTATGGCATTCATTCATTGTTTTTTCCTTTTTTAAAAGACTCAGTGTTTTTGATCTTTGACCCAGAAAACAGCAAGGTCCACTTACAGTACCTGCTTGTTCTGCAGTCATGAAACTGCAGATGTTTGAACTTTTTACTATTCTTTGAGGAGTTCTGGGGCATCATTACAGAACAAAAAAAACTCTCTTGTCCTATCTTAAGTTTCAAAGATCGGAAAAGTCCTATGTTGCTATGACAGGAGCAATTCCTAATCTCATGGTTCGATCCAATCCTGTCTCAGACCTCCTATCTTAAGAAATCCCAAATACAACTGTATATTTTACTCTTCAAATGACACTTGTCCTGCCAAGCTTATGTCTATGTTTAGAATGTAAACAGACTGCCTGAATATTTAATTAGACTGCATCGAGAGGTTACTTGAGATGGACAAACTAGTATCATCAGCTTTCACTTGTCACTGGCTAGCGAGCCAGCTACGAGGAGTCAAAGGCTCTAATTGTGTCTGTGGAGGAGAGGAAACCCCACCTTTCCCTTCTCAGTAATATGAATTAATTATGAATTCAAATTAGTTAATTAATTTGAGTTTTGACAGGGTCTATGCCATCCTAACGTAGGAGTCCTAGCCTGGGAAATCCCCGAGTTAGGACAGTTCTCATTAATTGCCAAATATCTATTCGAAGGTATGATAGGATTTTATCCTAAATGCAATTACGAAACATGTTTCTGTGATACCACAAATCCTAAATGTCATCCTTAATTGAGATAAGACAGGATTTCAGACTTAGAAAGTTTCTGTAATGAGGCCATTGGTGTATATTGGCCTGAAAGTTAAGTTTGACACTTCTGAAATGGTCTTTATCAGCAGATTAAGTTTGTTCAGATATTTGAAGGTAATCAGCTCTATGGAGGTATTTTCCAACCTTTTCAAGAAGATGATTGAGATGTTTTGTGAAAGCAGTGTTACAGGAACAGTGAGCCGTCATGTGTCGTCTGCTCTCCTGAGCCTAGTTATATTAAACCCGTCAAACTGCTGCATGGAAGTAGGAAATGCAGACTCGACACTGACTGTAATGGTGTGTGCACACTGTTCACACTTTATTGCGTTAATGGCCATTACTTTTCCAAACTTAGTAGTCATGGATACAGAAAGAGGGTGACAGAGAGACAGCGTGATTGCATCTTGCCAGATAGTCTCAACAGTCTGCAGACAGCAGCAAAACCACAGTTCATTTAACACTGATGTAACAAAGGATGACAAACTGGGCAGTCAAATAAAGTGAGTGCTGCCTGCAAAGATAACAAAACAAACTGGAGGGAGCATTTAATTCTCTTCAAATCATTATTTTAGGGACAATTTGTGTTTAGAGGGAACTGGCTCCAGTTAAAAGTGTTTACAATGAGGCCTGTGGGTTATCCACAACAGCCAGGACACAGTTTGTGAATGTAATACATTGTTTTGTTTTGGTTTGGTTTGTATTTTTTTACATTTTGACCCCCACAAATTAAATTCCATTCACCTCCAATAATTTTGGATGGTGGCTAAAATTATGGAAAACATTGCCCACAACAGTGGGTCTAAGATAAGATGCCCAGTTTGGGCCCATACCCACATGGTCCCCAGGTAACTGTAGCATTACCGGCCCACTTGGGTAAAACCAAGAGGTATTAGAGAGGTATTAGAGATAAACATAAAATTTGGTATCATTCATTCATTCATTTTCCGTATCCGTTTATCTTGTTTGGAGTTGCGGGGGGGCTGGAGCCTATACTAGCTGACATTGGGCGAGAGGCAGGGTACACCCTGGACAGGTCGCCAGACTATCACAGGGCTGACACATAAAAAGAGAACCATTCACACCTACGGCCAATTTAGAGTCACCAGTTAACCTGCATGTCTTTGGACTGTGGGAGGAAGCCAGAGTACCCAGAGAAAACCCACGCTGACACAGGGAGAACATGCAAACTCAGCACAGAAGAGTTTGGTTTTATCAGCCCTAATTTTACTCACTGCAGTTTTCAGTGATGAAGAAAAAGGCTGAATTCCAGATAATTAAATTAAAAACATAGCTACAACAACCAGTGACATGATGTTCACCAACCAAATTACCCAAAGGCCTGTACAAATCTCCACACTTCTCACCTGTTTATACTAAACATAATTCAGACAAACATAAAAAGTGAGCCAGCTTGAGAAAGAAAATGTCAGGTATTGATGCATTTGAAAACTATTTATTGTTATTGGGATATATGAGCAAAATGTGTGTGAGAAAATATATTTTTTGTGTATGTAATTTAGGTATTTTAAACTTTGTACAGACTTGTTTTCAGTCATGTAAAATGAATGCTAGTCCTTGTGTATCAGTCTGTGTTGCCCAGCTTCAAAAATAAGAAAATCAATACGTGGCGGCAGACGTTTGATTACAAATAAATGAATGTGTGGGAAATCCTGCATACACACATAGACACATGTATGCACATGTATACTGTCTGCCCTGTTGTTTTCATACTAATCAAGTTATTTGTCTGGTGATTTAAATCCAGTCTTAAATATGGACCACTATGCCTATTCATTTTGCAACAAAAGACAATATATACATAACAGGAGATAAAAAAAAAAGACAGGAAATAGATCAAGGAAAACTCTATGTTGGCCCTTTCATGGCTCACTTTTATTGAATGAGGCATGGTAGTACAATGACACCAAACGTATGTTTCCTGATAATACAACCTTCAGTTTCGAGCTGTTCTAAATGGGTCTGGACTGATAATATCTTCACCGTCTTTATAGCCTAGCGTTTCCTCAGTCAGTTTCAGAGTCACAGAAAGCTGTGAGGTGAATGCATCACCCCGCAGCGCCTCAATGCATCTGCAGTGCAAACTGATTTTTCGTGTCACCACCACTCACTGGCGAAGTGTGTGTATATATGTGTGTGTAGAAGAAACATATTAGGGTCAATCAATAAAAGGGAGAGCCTCCAGCACTCAGAATAAAGAGAACCAGGAATCCTCTTGTCCCTCTCTTCTTCTTCTTCTTCTCCTCTTTTTTTCTTCTTCCTCTTCTTTAGCCCAGGACTCCTGACCTTTTGCCCAAACTGTGAAATGTCAGAGGATGCTTGTAATGTCACAACACCTCATCGGGGCGAGCACAGGCCGTTGTTATGGAGACCGCATCATGTCTGGAAGCTTTGTGAGACTTTTTCAGCTCAGTGAGAAATACAAGCCATCATTGTTTCCTGTGTGTTAGTGCAAGTGATCCCAAAGAACAGTAACATTTACATTAACAGCATTTAATGTTAGGTTTTAAACATGTAACATAAACTCAACAATGTACTTTGCACCACTGCTGCAATACTGAAAGCTTGAGGCTTCAATAAAATAGAGTTATTATTGCGGTATTATGGGGCAATGGGGTTGCGGATATGAGCCATCCGGTCCTTGTATAACCAAAGTGAGAGCTGAGTCCACATATTCATGGACAGAATCTCAAGGCGCAGCCGGGGGTTTGAAAGGGGTCTGGTTTCATGACCTCAGAATTGCATCTCTGCTCTTTGCAGATGATGTGATTCTGTTGGTTTCATCACACCGTGACCTCCAGCATGCACTGGGGCAGTAAAGCCGAGTGTGAGGAGGTTGGGATGAGAGTCAGTACCTCCAAATCTGAGGCCATGGTTCTCTGCCGGAAAATGGTGGATTACCCCTCCAGGTTAAGTTGTGGCCCCAAGCAAGGGAGTTCAAGTATCTCAAGGTCTTGTTCACGAGTGAGGGTAGAATGTAGCGTGAGGTGGATCAGTGGTTTGGCACAGCATCTGCAGTGATGCAGGTGCTTTGCCGGACTGTCGTGGTGAGGAGGGAGCTGAGCCAGAAGGCAAAGCTGTCAATGCACTGGTCCATCTATGCCCCAAACCTCACCTATGGTCATGAGCTCTGGGTAATGGCTGAAAGAATGAGGTCGCGGATACATTCCTCAGAGGTGGCTGGGTTCAGCCTTAGAGATAGGGTAAGGAGCTTGGACATTCGCGGGAGCTCGGAGTAGAGCCGCTGCTCCTTTGTGTCGAAAGGGGTCAGTTGAGGTGGTTCGGGCATCTGATCAGGATACCTCCTGGGTGCCTCCCGTTAGAGGTGTTCCAGGCATGTCCCACTGGTAGGAGGCCCCGGGGCAGACCCAGAACACACTGGCGGGATTACATATCTCATCTGGCCTGGGAACACCTTGGGGTCCCCCAGGAGGAGCTGGAAAGCATTGCTGGGGAGAGCGACGTCTGCCCCCGTGACCCGGCCCTGGATAAGCGTTTGAAAATAGATAGATGGAAGTTATTACTTTTGTCAGTGCATTAAATAAAGTTCTCAAAGGAGATGTCCATAGAGTCATTTATAGCTGAAAAAGTTGTTGTTGCTGCTTATGTAAAAAAGTACGGTATTAAAAGCATCTGAGCACCGGTGTTACTGTGTGAATGACTATTTTACACATTTTTATGCAAAAAACTGTTTAAAAAACTGACATACTGGCTGTACTTCAGTTTGATAGTAAAACAGAGTGTCCCTATAACAGACACCTTGAACTGTAATCCTTACTGACTTGATTTAGTATCATTTTTAAGGCCTGTTGGCTGCTTCTAAAAAAGCACCAAGCTGCTCACAGCTTATCTCAAATTGAAGTTCTTATAATGTTCTTTGGAATAAAGGGGAGTCCTGTTTGACCATTGGAACAAGATGGCATGTAATAGACTGAAGAGATGACTTCCCCTTGTGGGAAGTCATTTCACCATCCTCGCCCCCACTACACAATGTCCTTTTTTTTTTTACCTCTGTAGAGATGATATAACTCATATAACTGATAAGAGCACATCTGTTGTGTTCCCTGGGAAAAAATGAAATAAAATGTGCTGGAATGGCAGTCAGATATTGTTCAGGAATGAACAGGAGTACTGTTGTCCTCTGTCACATTACTTTTCAATTTATGTGTCTCTTGCTTTGACTCTTTATTATTTTTCTTCCCTTTTACCAGTAGAATATTATTGTTGGCTTGATTATTTCTGTTCCTGCTTCTCTCATTCTTTTCCTGTCCTTCTTCATAAAACACAAAGAGAATGTGTCAGTATCCCATTATACAGCTACAAAAGATTTAATTCGCCTTCTCAGAGGAATTAGAGACACTATTGTGTGTGTGTCGCAGTCATAAGTGTAAAACTCAGATCCTTCACTTAAGTATAAGTATTATAGTCTAAAAATACTCCACTGAATTGCAGAGTGGTTCCTTTCAAAGTATTATATCATTATAGGATATTATGTTATTCTGTTTTTATCGCTAACACAGACATGTAAGGGTGCTGTAATGTTCTAGTTCTTAATGTAGAGCCAGTTTTAGATCATTTGTATGCTATGAGGTAGATTAGTAGTGTAGTCTTGCATCGTATCATATGCACATCGTGTGTTTTAAATGTAAAAAGTAACTATAAGTGTCAAATAATACAGTGGAGTTAAAAGTACAGCATTGCCTCTGAAATATAGTGGAGTATAAGTATATAGAATACAAACAAAAAGTATGTTACAACTGTACGTAATGGCGCTAGTGAGCAGGGTATGGAGTATGATGTCTTTCTTAAGGCTCCTGCAGGATCAGCAATATTTTCTAAATACAGCAGCCATTTCTACAGGAAGACCTGCTTGAAAGTTCACACTTACAGTTGGATAATGTGAGGAATGTTGATCTGAATGAGGGAAAAGCTTGAAAAATACAAGTAGGGAGGTAACGCTCCAAGGACTGCAAGAGCTACATGGCTAGCTACCCAAACCTCAGGTAACTCGGACCAGCCCTTACTGACACGTTCGGAAAGTGAAGGCATGTAAGACACATATCTTATCGTCCCTAAGGGGAGATATTTCCAAGATTATAAGGGAGGAAATTAAAAATGCACTGGCGGAGGACTTCAATAGCTTAAAAACAGAGCTACAGCCGGTGCAGTGTGAAATTGCAAATAACATGACTGCGACTAGATCAGAAATTGATCACATGAACATGGACATTCAAGATATAAAGGACAGCCTATTGACATCATCAGACGAGGTGGCTTCATTACACGCAACCTTTAAACTGTATATAAGTACAGTACTGTACTTGGGTAAATGTACTTAGCTCCACCACTGGTGTGACAATGACAGACAGAGATGGGGGTGGACACCCCTGTCCACATACCTTTATGTATGTTTGGTTTGGGACAGTTTTTTTTCCTGCCCCTTTCAGTACTTCTAGTTAAGGTAAATGTTAATGTTACGGTAAATTCACATTGACATTTAAGGTAATAGTGTGCCTCCAACTTTGTAGGAACACTTTGGGAATGGACCTTTCCTTCTTATTGACTATGGGCTTCATTCATAAACAGTGTGTAAGCACATACAGGAGTTTTGTGCAAAAATCTGGGATTCAATAATATTCTCATACCTGAAATTGTCTGTAATCTGCGAACAAATATGCCTCAGATCATGCATTTGCAATAATGATGCAGGACTGGCTGTCCTAAAAACAAAATGATCCTCACACATCACACCTGTTTTGGCTTCCAGTCTCATTCAGAATCCATTCTAAAGTGCGATCAATCACATACAAGGCTCTGAATGATCTGGCAGCGGAGTATATAACTGACCTTCTCACACAGGCCCCTCAGGTCTGCTAGTCTGGGACTTCTGACTGTTCCAGAGTCCAGGTTAAAGACAAAGGGCGATTGAGCCTTTTCAGTTTCTGCTCCTTGGCTTTGGAACAGCCTCCCACTGAGTATCAGATCAGCTGACTCTGTTCACGTCTTTAAATCGAGTCTGAAAACTGACTTTTACAGAATGGCTTTTCCTGACAGATGATAGACTTCTTGTGTGTATGGTGCATGGAGTGTATGTATTTGCTGCCATGTGTATACTGTATGTATGCATGCTCACAGGTATATATGAGTTTAAGTGTATAGGTGTATGTATATGCTTATGTTTTACTAGTGTCACTTTTGTTTTGTATTTTCTTTACCTTGGAAAGCACTTTGCGCTTTCAGCTCGGATAGTGCTCTACAAATAAAATTATTATTAATATTATTTAAAGTTAAAGCATAACATATTAAAACCCTATTCATTAAAACGGCTTTAAAAGACAACAATATTTAAAACTGTTAATGTACTAAAGTATTAGCCAAAGGTTTTCAATAATAATGAAACTGAAGCCCTTTCATCCTCATCAATTATCCTGGCTTACAATGGAGTATAGAACAATGTCCATATTGGAACGTAACAGTCAACAATTTCTCTGCATATATAAAGGGTACATAAAAGATTCTGATTTACCCCCAAGCAGGTGTTAAGATGGCATATCTTGCCTTGCTGGAGGATATTGCAGCCTTCAGGAGAGAGCAGATCTTCAGAGACCGACATAACAAGCTGCTTATCAGCTGTTTCTGACTGCCAAGGCATTTGCTAATAAGTGTGTAGAGACATCACCACTTTCTCCACGATACACTTTCAGGCAAATCGTTTCTATATATAGAGAATGAGGGGTTGCAGTATGCTGAGTGCACATGGCGAGCACATGCTTTTCAATTTAGAATGACTCTGATTCACTGACATATGCACGGTGGTAAGAACAAAATTTACCGTTGCGCATGTGATGAACCCAACGTTAATATTGGATGCACACTTAAAGCAAAAATATTTCTACAGTATGCACATGTTGTGAATGAGGCCCAAGGTTCCTGTATATGAAGAGGTCCGTAAATAAATGATGTTCCCTGTTTGGTGTGGATGAACTTCACTGGTCTGCAAAGAGCCCTGACCTCAACTCCATCTAACACCTTTGGGATGAACTAGAACACCAGCTGAGAGTCTTATAGGCGGACATCAGCAATGTTCTTGTGGCTGAATGGGAACAAATCCCTGTAGTCAGGTTTTGAAATATCTCAGAGAGCCTTTCCAGAAGTTATATTCATGACTAGGTGTCCATATACCTTTGGCCACACACTGTGTGAGAGAATTAATTACTGGAGTCATATTAGGAGATTTAGGAAACACAGATCTATAGTATGTAGCCTAACTGTTCTCCACTTTATAGGCCTAGGACACTACAAAAAACAGCAGTTCAAGGATTTTTAAAAGAGTCATCACGACTGTTTTCTATCACTGAGAGAAAGTATTTGGTTAGGTAGATTCAGGGACTATAACAGTGCAGGTGAAATTCATCCCGACTGTCCATCGCTGCCGTTTCTCTATTGATGCATGTCTGAGTAAAAACAGAGAGACCCTGTTTCTGTCAGCATCGAGATGACTGGTTTATCCGCTGAATATTCGCTCGGATAAATAAATCCCCCTGCGGCATCCTCATAAAATATTTTCAGCATTAATGGCTTCTGATGGAAGCTGTAAATTCATGTTAAAATGAAGCGGCCATCTTGAGGTTTTGGCATTTCAATTATCCACAACACCCTGCGCTGTACACTCTGTCATTCTGTCAACTTTAATGTTTTAATATTCTCTTTTAAAAGCAGGCTCACAAACACACACGGAAACACACACGCAATACATACTGTATATATGTATTTAGTGCTAAACACGCACACACACAAGTTTTGATTTATAGTCGGAGCTATGCCTCAGTGACTAACCAGAGTAAAATATTTATGTGAAGCCAAATGAGTGACGTTCTCATACATTTTCAAGTGAGTGTGTGAAGAGGGATAATTTACTGCAGGAGGTAATCCATTTGATGAGGAGCAAGCAGGCGTTCAGGAGAGCATGCATCATGACGTTGATGTTGACTGTAATATGTGATTATCTTGATCAACGTGACACATGATTCCACAGCATTTACACTTCACATTATTTCACACACACACACACACACACACACACACACACACACACACACACACACACACACATGGTGCACATAATATTTAGTACCAAGAATAACATGTATACAGCATTCAGAACATTAACACAGCAGCAAACCACTATTTGCTTCATAAAGATATGGATATTTTCTTTATCTCATGTTCTACTGCTCCTGTTTTACACACTTTGCCTCCATGTTTTAATTATTTTATGTAGTTTTATACTTTTAATGTAGCTGGATTTAAAGCAATTCTTTACCCACTAAATGACCATTGGTGCATCAGTTAATCATGCCATGTTACCTTTGACAAAACATTGTTTTTCTGGCATGCCTCCATGGAAAATGGCAAACGTTCATTTACTGATTGATCGGTTGCTTGATTGAGAGTTTGTCAACGGATTTTTTTATCTAGTTTTGCTGTTGTTAAACATGGTCCCCGATTAAAAAAAATCAACACGTGGAGGCATGCGAGAAAAAACAACGTCTTCTTCAGGCATTCCAGGTAATACGGTGTCAGTAACTGATGTACAAACGTTCATGTTGTGGATGAAGTATTCCCTTAAATACTCTTGATGTACATGTCAACCATTTATGATTTCATACAACTTGGGTCATATTTGTGTAGTTTTGGCCATGGTCTTTACATCACCACAACAAGGCGGCCAGTGCTCTCGCAGTGTTGTTCCACTCTACCTGCCAGCCACTCCCACCTGATCACCCCACCCCCTCTCACCTGCCTCCACAGCTGCAGCTCATCAGCCAATCAGCCTAGTATTTAAGCCTCTCCAGCCCACACAGTCTTTGCCAGATTGTTCTTCATCCACATGTGAGACTTTCCAGCACTTCTTACCTGTCTGATCTCCTGTTACCGACCCTGCCTGTCTCTGACCTGCCTACATAGTCTGTTTCCTGGTAAACTCACCAGCCTTCTGTTCCCGACCACAAGTTCTGCCTCAGCGTCTCTGGTTTCCGTCTGCCTGTGGCTGTGTGGTGTTTTCCTACGGCGACATTTCAGCGTGAGTGTTCCCACCTGCTTGCCAGTTGCCTGCTGCAGCTCAGAAACTATCTGTGAGATGCCACAATCTGCCTTGTGTGTGTGTCCTCCTTTCACCTACCTGATCGCCTGGCTTCTACTTCCCTTCCGCTCACCTCTCATCTGCTCTACTGCTTTGCTGGACTGCCCTTCTGGTACTGGTTCCCTCGCCTTCTTGACCACGCCATCAGTAAGCCCCTCTCTGTCACCTTTGCCTGCCGGCAGACTGAACTGTTGGGTCCAAGGACCCCTGTCGTCATCCTCGGTCCCGCTTCCGTGTTCAGCCTGGCCCATTCCTTGGCCCCTGAACCCACAGACTGTGTGTTGGCTCTGAGCCTGAAGAACAAACTGTAGCCTGTGTTTCTTCATCTGCACAAGTGCCTTCTTTGCCCGTGTTTAATTAATGGTCATTACCAACTGTCGCTGACGTCCGGAGTGCTGCATTTGGGTTCAGTCAGACTCGTTACATCCTAACCATTCTATCTGGAAGTGAAGGTTCTGTATGCATCACAGCATTACATTTAAACCAGGACTCTCATGACTTGGATTGGTTTCAGTGACAGTCATTACAGCTCGGACGTTGACAACAATACATTTGCACAAACAACAAAAGAAGTTGCTCTGTTTGTCACTGATATCACACAGTGAGAAAAACTCTTTAAATGCACATGAATGCAAGCATCATATATTGTTACCTTTGATGTAATTCATACTGCAAATGCAATTAAACAAAGTAAAATTATTGATCAGTGAGCAGAACAAAGTGATGACTAGCTGCAGAGCCAGCGGAGGTGTGCAGAATAAATGAACATAAACACAATACATCTCCAACCTCAGCCCCTCTAACCATTCATTAGTCTTAAAAACAAATGAGCATCAGTTCTGGCCCTGAAACTACCTTTTAACTAAAATTCCCCATAATTGGCTTCCTTCTCAAGTTCTCTCTCATTTCCCCCCTCTGCTTCCTCTCCAACACTGAACTTTGCAGTACGTTACAAGGGAAAAAAACTTGCATGAAAAATTCTGTTCAAAAGTTCAGTTCACCTCAGCTTTCAGAAGGTGAAGAAGGTGAAACACTGAGTATCCAGTGATTAAAAGTTAGAAAAAATACTGGTTTCAAGGGCTTTTTAAAAGGTTCAACGATGCTTCACATATCAAGCATGAAACACCTACACCTAGATCCACATAGAACAAATTAAAGCACATCAAAAGGCAGGAGAAGAGGTGTGTCTATCATTTAATATGTAGATGCATGCATGTTTGTAGTGCTTCTCCTTGGTTACTGCTCACAGCAGAAAATTACAGTGAAATTTTTTATGTCTTTGCAAAGGTGGTGCTGGAAGCTTTGCGATGTATTGACCTGCTCGCGGGTTCGAATGTTATAGTTGGTTGTGTTTGTGGCTAAGTGAAGCTCTATTTGCATTAGGTTCTTATTCAGCTAGGTCATAACTAGCCAGATGGTTCGGCAGAGGTACAAATTTGTGACTCAGAACAGTTCAGCTCAAACTCTATCTGACAGCATTGCACAAATTAACTATGCTTACTTAAATGAATGCACTGATTGCAGGAAATAGACTGAGGTGACATGATTTATGTCTCGAATTTTGCCAGGTTTCCATCCGTGTAGTGCAAATTTAGAAAGAATTTTTCAGGAAATTAGCAAATAAACGTATACATGTTTCTATCCACTACTGTTATGTGATTTTTTAGGAGTTGGTTCATCAAGATACGCAGTAGGTGGCGATAACTCTCCATTCAGGCTGTATCATTGCAGAGGAAGAGGGTGCCATGGGATGACACTGTCAAAAGAGCGTCAGTCAAACCCATAGACTCTAAAAAAGAAGTGGACGTAGCACCTGGTTCTGATGCCTCAAACCTGCATTCTTTCTACTGGCCAGCAGGGGGCGACTCCACTGGTTTCACAATGAAGTCTGATTGTATAAAAGGAATTTTGTTGTGTTACAGCCTTTAACCTTGGTCAGTAAAGGAAATGGATGATAGTTATGCTTAAGGTAACAGTAGGGTGAGCAGAAGGTCGTGGCGGAGGCTGCCCAGATTAGGGAGCCTAGCCAGCTCCGTTACCATAGCTCCCAAGGTTAAGGGGAAGGGAGAGTACCCTGTGCTCCAGGCTCAACAAACGAGAGTCTCTTTTTAGATATGGGCATTTAGAGTGAACCAGGTGAAGATGCTTGTTGTTTAAAGTTAGTAACTGATAGAAACTTTACAAAGCCATAGATGAGGACAGAATAGCCTTATTTGGGAACGTGGAGTAACTCACAAGGGAATACTGTTTGGGTTAAAGGGCAAGAACACCCTTAGAATAACTGGACAGCATACACAGTGTTACACTCTGTATGTGCAACCATGATTCTCTTCGATTGAATCTTCATTAAATAATGTGTGTGATCCATCGAAGTCTCCTTAGGTCTTTTTAGCTATTTAATCATCAGCTCTGAAGAGCCAATATTTCGGGAGATCTGGTGTAGCAAGCAGATATATCGGCAAAGACTTCCTCTTCTGTAAATCCCTAACTGTTAACAGTTTGATTAGGAACTTGAGACAGGGCCAGACAACATGTTGGCTAGTCTGTATAAACAGTTGTCTCCTAATGGGGGGGAGGCTTTGCCTCAGTCGGTTGTCCACTAATGTGAAGATCAGCAGTTGGACCCCTTGCTCCTCCAGCCCACACATCGAACTATCCTGCTCTGAACAACCGGTGCATGAATGTGTGTGTCAAGGGTGAATGTAGCATGTAGTATAGAAGCACTAAAAAGGCACTATACACATGCAAGTCCATTTACCATTTACCATGTGGATGCAGATATTCCATTACACCTCTTTCGTTCTTCACACGGATTGTTAACCTGCAGGAAACTAAGGGAAAATGATCAACAGTACTAGACTATAGACTAATAGACTACAAACAGAAAGCAGAATGCGTCTGGTACCAAAATCTTGTACCTTTCCCTACAGATGCTGCGTACATATGCAGATATGTGTTCAGAGATATTAACATTTTCCTTGTGAGTTTATGTCTTCTTTAAAGGAGAAGTCCAGTATTTTGCACTTTGAGCCCCATTCCTGGTTGTTTATGATGAAATAGAGTGGTTAGGACCAAAATCTTGACAATTGCTCCTTCTCTGACAGTTTGAGAGAATTTGGCCTTCCCCTGCCTGGCTTAACAATGCTGTCTATGGCCATGTGTAAATCTGTCCTAAAACCACCTTAAACATTCGTTTTCAAAGCCATGAAACTCACTGAGTGGTCAGTGGTGTTCGCTGATGTTCCAACATAAAAATCGTAGCAAACTGTGGTTTCTGTGATGATTTATTTGACATTTTGTCCATGTATTGATTTTCTATAGGAAGCCTCATTGTCCGTTGGTAGTAATCCGCCACTGGAAACGGAAAGGGGGTTGTTTACGACAAGGTTGTAGTCATTGTAGTCTTTTAGCTCAGCGAAAGTGCCGGCTCGACAGTCGCTGACCTCACAAAACTTGCCCATTATTACTTGCTCGTAAACAACCTTCGCAGTACGATGCCTTTGAACACAACGCCAACCTTCTTCTTCTGCTTCTTTCTGTGTCCCATTACATTGCAATGTTTTCCTGCCGGTTGGCGACACTCACATAAAGGAGCATTATCACCATCAAGTGGGCTGGAGTGTATAACGCTTCAGGGTCAAACGAACGATCAAGCGGAAGTTTACACACGGGTGTGAGGCAGCTGAAAAAATAGTTCCACAATCGAGATGAATAGTGAAAACATGGATGGAAACCACAGTTTGCTACGATTTTTATGTCAGAACATCAGCGAACACCACTGACCACTCGGTGAGTTTCATGGCTTTGAAAACGAACGTTTAAGGTGGTTTTAGGACAGATTTACACATGGCCATAGACAGCATTGTTAAGCCAGGCAGGGGAAAGCCAAATTCTCTCAAATTCTCAGAAAAGGACCAATTGTCAAAATTTTAGTCTTAACCACTCTATTTCATCATAAACAACCCAGGAATGGGGCTCAAAGTGCAAAATACCGGACTTCTTCTTTAACACAGTATGATGTTCATTTTGTAAATTAAGGTCCCATTTAGAGTAAAATAACATGACAGTCAGGCCAGAGGCATAGCAATGCCCACCCTCCTCAGCTCCACCCTCTTGTCCACGTATGGCCCCATCTGTCTCCAAAAAACCAAGATGGCAAAAGCCAAAATGCCAAACCGGAGGCTTTGAAATGATAGCCCACAAACCATCCACCTCTTCTATATAGTCTATTGTCAAACTCCATATGGTGGGGAAAAAAATGCCAAAAAATATGATAGAATTATAGCATTTACATTTGTTCCATGTATTCTGCATGTGTAATGGACATCATGTTGCTAATGATCAGTTATATCACAACTTTTTTTTGCCTTTAAGGACCATGAATGTTCAGTACTACTCAGCCAGAGGGATATGGGTCATCACTCTGACACAATGTTCTGTGTATAAAAAGACTTTTAAAAATACATCCTCATTTCTCCTGCTTGAGGAGGCTGAATCATAAAGTCACATAAGATCTATTCATGCGCATGTTGCTCCATAGAGTCATAAAAAAACAGTGCAGCATGTCTGCACAGACAGGTGCATATCCGAACAACTGAACTGTGCTTCTTCGGTGTTTGTGGCACTCTTCCCACACAGTTGAATTCACAGAAAATACCAATTGAATACAGGCGAGAGAAAAAAGGCTTTGTGTGCAATGAAAATACGTTTTATTGGATGGAAAGCTCCACCATCTGCCGCCGTGAGAACAGAGCTTGTGTTTGCTGCTTGACTTGTTTAGAGTGGTTAAAGAGGCCCTGATTTGAAATATTTCCGATCAGAGCTTCACCCTTAACTGGTGTGCACTCTGCGAGACATTTCAGCTGTTGCAATGCTTTTTCCCACAAGACTTAAAGGCAGCAGGAGCCCATCGTCTCCACCTTCATCGCTCTCACTCTCTCTTTTTCACTCCATTGCTTCCAATACAGAGAAGATAAATCAAGTGCCATGAGTCCATTGATGTGAGGGGAAATAGATGGCCCATTTGTTGACAAAACTCATTTTCCCACTTCCAGGTAATAAAGTACACTGTGTTGTGTGTGTTTTTTTGTCCTTCTTTTTTTGGACGCAGCTTTTGCCTTCCTTCCTGTGTCACTCGTTTGTCTTGACAAATGGGTGTGTTTGGTAGCAGACGGTCATAGTGATTGGACCAGTGCGCGCGCACACACACACACACACACACACACACACACACACACACACACACACACATCTACGCTCAGTCTGGCCTTGTCTGCTAGAGGCACCTGCTGTAGCCTGTGAACAGGTGCGCTCTGCTAATAAACTCAGCAGGAGCACTGAATCTGCTTTTATTTTTCTGTCTCTATTATCCAACTCCCCATCTCTTTTACTCTTTCTTTCCTTCTGTTTACTCCTAACCAGGTGCACCACTTCACCAAACACGAGAACTGGCTGAAAATCAACAATATAGAGAATGTACAGATGAGAATACGCTGTTAGCGAGCTATAATTAACACCTATTTGTTTCCATCTGTGTCAACACATTACTGTAAGGCATAAATACATCCTGCCCCTCTTATTTTTTATCCATTCATTCTCACCTGGAGGGATGGTTTGACTGAATGTGTGGACAGTTTGCCGGTTACGCCACATTGATCAGTGCTGAATTGAAGAGTCTCAGGAGGGAAAAGCTTCAGGCCGCTGGATGTCTCTCTTTCCGCTGTAATTCGATTGCTAAGAAGCTCCATGACAGAAATCCAGTTTGAATGTAGCTGGAAACATCGACTCTCAGCAAGGATTTAGACCATAGAGGAATAAAATGAAAGCTTTTGAGTGTCAGAATTAAGTAGCAGCATCAGTATTGAAAGCTATAGAGGTATAAAATGCTAAAGGAGATTTGGTGGAAAATTGAGAGCAGCTTCATAGAGAGTAAAGGGATGTCGAAGTAATCTTTACAGTAGATGATATCCTACTAAAAGCCACTGTCAACTTATTTCTTATGAATGTCCTTACATCTATGCTCATCATTATCCTAAGTAACCCCAACCCCCTAATTTCACTCTTAAATCTAAGGTCACACAATTGACAAATATAACTTTAGCCTTTCTAAAATCCTGTGTGCAGTTTCTTAAATTAAAGTTTAAATTTGTGTACGTTTTTTCCGTCGTGGTCAGGAAAGAAAACCTCATGCACCACTGAGCAACTTTCATAGGACCCACCTCCAACGCTGTATCCAGTTCTCTTTATATTTCCATGGCGTGGACAGTGGACCTATGTGCATTTAAACTGTCCACAACCATGGACTATAAAAGAATGGACGTGGCTATCATGACATCATTCTTTGGTTTGTGGACTGCCGTTTTAAAGCCTTGAGTTTGGCGTTTCAGCTATGGCCATCTAGAGCCAGAGGTGACCATATTTGTATGAGAGGGTGGAGCTGTGGAGGAGCGAGGGGTGGATCTGACTCTTAAATGGGATTTATACTTGTATGTTAGCTCTATGAAGAGCCTACACTATAGCCAACACACGTGGCCTGTGCTGTTGTGCGCATTTATACTTGTGCAATGGTGTGTCTCTGTCACTCTGCAGTTACACCTCCAAAACATTAGTCAGCGTTGGGGTTTCTGTGAAGTGCTGTAAAGTTTAGTTGATTCAAAACACACATTAAATATGGTTCAATAGAGACAATTTCAAACACAAGCACCCAAATCAGCTTCACTATAACTCGCAGCATTCACAGACAAAGCATTTGTCTTTATCTGGACACATTTTCCCCACAAATACAACATGCTAATGTTATTAGCACAAGCCTATGGCATTTTACATTGTACAAATTAGCCTAGCGGCTAGCGGACTTTCCCCCTATCGTGACAGGGACAACAGCAACATTTAACAAAGATAACGTTACAAAATTCGGCTCCATTACAACTCACAGGGTTCACAGACAAAACAACTGTCTTATACTAAAGACGTTTTCCAAACAAATACAACATGCTAACGTTATTAGCACAAGCCTATGACATTTTACACTATATAAATTAGCCTAGCGAAAAGCGGAGATTTACCCCACTCATTTGAAGCCAGGATAAATCACACACAAGACTTAAATGCTATTTTGTGGAGGCTTTATTGTCTTCACAATTTATTGTTTGTTATCTCGGAAATTAAAGTAAATAAAAGCTTCATTTCCACTGAGGGAAATGGAAAGACTCTTTGTCAATGCAGAGCCTATGCTGTAGGTACGACGTTGATTCAACGCAGAAGTATCCCACTTTAGACTGTAGCAACACCTCGCAGACAGCCTTTATCTCTAGTGACCCCTTTCTTAAATATTTGTAACTGTGCACCTAATAAAATGTTTGTGGAGCAAGTCAGAAGCTTCCAATGGACTAATGCACAGACATGAAAGTGCTATTAATCTTTTCATCCATCTCCTTATGAGAAAGTGAAAAAATGTATTTTCAAAAAATGTCAAACCATTCCTTTCAGAGAAGCAGGTTCAACATTACACAAAACTTCCCAAACACAAACCTGTTCAGTAACTCCAACATCTCGTTACCTTTTGCCTAAAATTAGTCATTGCATCTCTTGTCCTCCTCCACAATTAGGACTACCCACCTCGAGCCTCAACACTGAAGCCTGTTAGTACAATACAATGTTTTGCTCAAGAACTCTGCAGCAGAGTGAACTGCTGCAGGAGCTGGAACCTTACTCTTGAAACTCACTCCGCCACCTACTCGTTCAGCATCTTGACAAAAGCAGCAAATAAATATATATTTGAAAGCAGATATTTGTCAGACGCCGTGTTTCACATTTTGTAGCTCTACAGTTGGTTACCTACAGGCTGCGGCGGGCTTGGAGTGATTCTTGAGAAAGCACAGACTCAGGGAAAATGTAATAAATGTGATGTGGTGTTTGGTTGCTCTCAGGTGACAGTTTCACTCGTATATACACAGGCAATTTACACACACGTGGCAAGAGGTGTGGATGTATGCACCAATGTGAGCTGAACACACTTATTATTTAAATGCACACATACATATGCACACCATGGAGTGTGTGACTTGTAGTGTAATAATTAATTATTAATTTGCACTGTGACTGATATGAAATGTCTCTGCGTAACTCATAGCTCAGATGTTTTGGACGTTTTGGTCGCCCACTTGCAAATTAAGTGTTGCTTGTTAACATCGTTATGCAATATGCAGTACCACAAGTGGCCACTGGGAAAAATTGGAAGCAGCATTCCCGGGGGCCTGGTCCTGCCGTGTTAGTTTGATATGTCAGCAGCTCTGGTCCACTAATGTTGGCTGACATTTGCAAACTAGCACACCAAGAATGCAAATAGATCACTCTCTAATCCTTGTCACCACCAGCAGTTTTCACAGAGGAGGAAACCAACTGATGTTTCAAAGTAATGCCAACAGCCAATTTTCAAGGTGTAACAGAAACATAATGTGACAAATTACTGCTCCCAGGGAGTCATGAGTAGACCTGATACTTTTTAAATTACTACTGTTAGGAGGCAAAAGCGCCCGCGATGCTGTGAAGTGAAGTGAGCAGCAGATTCCTGGCATGGCCTCCTAAACTTTAACATCCCCTCTGAACTTACACTGAACTTCTCTCTTTTTTCCTCCTGACGCTAACTCATTTTTCTTTCAGAAACTATTGATCTTTCTCTCCCTGGTGCAGCCATGAATAAATCACAAGAAAGTGACAGAGAGGCTGCTGTGGCTGGCAGACGCTGAAGGACTGAGGGGGAGGAGGAGGAGGAGGCGGCTCTTAGCTGACTTTCAACTGGCCTGTTTGAAACGCCGAGTCGCCATTACAGCTGCAGCGTTGGACTGGTTGCACGGAGCGATGAAAAAAGACACATTTTTGTGGATATGTCCCTGTCTTCTTGTTTGAAAGACAACAGAACCAAGTGTCTTGCTGTGTGGAATAAATCAAGTCAACATAGCCCCACTAGTGTGTGACACAGTGTCAGCAGTAGGTGGGTTTTAGATGACTGTCGTAGCTGCCAAATGTGCTTGTCTATTTGTTTCCGAGTCTGTTTAACAGGAGTAAGAAATTGATTAAATAACTTGCAAGATGTGAAGCTGAGCTGTGATGTCAAAATGTGCCACACAAACATATGGCCACAAAATCCTTAAAATCTGCATATACTATTTTAAAATTTTGCAGTTGTAGAAGCTGCACTATATGGCCAAAAGTAAGTGGACGCCCCTGCCCACATGCGCACTTTTGGTTTTTGTATTCTGAAAGTATGTTTGTGAATACGGCCCCTGGTTCATACTTGTTTTTAAGGTTTCTACTGGAACACATTTAACGGTCAAAGTAATTTCCTCGTACTGTCTGTGCTGGAAGACCCATATTAGAGGCAGCTGTGGCTCAGAGGTAGACCTGCAATTCAATCCCTGGCTCCTCTGTTTTGCATGTCAGAGTATCCTGTGGTAAGATACTGAACTCTAAATTGCTCCCAATGGCTGTCCCATCGGTGTGAGTGCGAGTGAATGGTTACTGAGTAGCAGGTGGCACCTTGTATGGTCATGCCACTAATGTGTGAATGTGTGTGTGAATGTGACATGTAGTGTTAAAGGTCGTAAGACTAGAAAAGCACTATACAAGTGCAATCCATTTACCATCCATTTACTCACACCCCGTATTAAAAGGCTCTGTTTAGCGCCTCTTTTTTTAAGCCCCCCCTCCTGAAACAGCCCAGTCTGCTCTGATTGGTCAGTGACTTGGAGTCCTCTGCATTTCAGGGTGTCTACACTGTCTCTGCAGCCAAACTCATGAATGCTCCCCGGGGGTGAATGGGAGCAAATCCCAGCAGCCAGGTGTTAAAATCTTATGCAAAGTCTTTCCAGAAGAGTGGAGACTCTCATTGCGGCACATGACTGTCAATAGGTTTTTAAATTAGATGCTCAACAATCATGTAATGAATACAGTAGGTGTCTACATAGTTTGTTTAGGTCAGGTTATATTACCTTCTGCACTATAAAACCCACTCTGGTGCTGCGATTTTTTTAAAAGAGGACACATCTTGAAATAAGCTGAATTTGCATCCGTGTATTTAGCGTCTGAGTTTTCATTTTGGCTCTGTCATCAGGGTCAGTGGTGTATTTCATCACCCCCCCCTCCCTTCACTCTATCAGTGAGGTGGATTTACGTTTGTGCTGAGTGAGCGCTTCCCCTGCCACGCCCCACCAAATCAAATGTCACACCATCTCCTGGGGTATTAATCACACTCAGACACACACACACATAAATACACACAATTGGACAGAAAAAAGAGAGGAAAGGTCACTTGATAGGAGGTTTGGTATTCTGAAAACATATATTGTAAACATGCACTCGCAATCACACACCATGTGAGAAGCATGTTGGTTCTTGCCCTTAACAACAATGTGCCTCTTTCTCTTTACATTCCTGTGTGTGTGAAATTCTGAGTGTATGTAATTATATACAAACTATATAATTATCTTTTCTCTTTGACTAACCACTAGGTTGGCCCTTACAAATTCATCCTGTGCAAGAACTTTATTTTAAATTCTAGTGGATATCCAAACACTGAACTTGAGGGAATGTGTGTACAATTATTTTTAACATATTTATAGTATTTCCATTTAATGGAATGGTGCAACCATTAAAAAAGATGAGTATTTCACTTAATGTAGCATCAAAGTAAATGTTGCTAAAAAACAGTATGGAACAAGTTGATTCTATAAACCAATAAGCTGCTTGAGGAGGAAAAAGAGGAAGTGAATACTTTGGTTTGCCTTCATTAGCTAGTTATTAGAGGAATATTAAAGGAAAACCTCTGAGTATGCCATGTACCTACTGGAGGTGATACAGTGTGTGGGTGTAAACCTGTTCACCTGAATGCCTCATAGTGTTTTGAAACAATTCAGTCATTGGAAAAAATGTTGTAAATTACCAAACCACAGATTTGTTACATTTGTACATTATGCTGTGCCAGATACATTGAAACTTTACATTTCTCAACAGGGCTGTGTCGGCAAACACCCAAGTTTGGTGGCTCAAATGTTGCTGGGTAATACCACAATATGTTGCCAAAAAATATAGTTTTGGTTGCTCAAACACCACTTGAAAACACTCCAGTGTGTAGGCAAGCTAAAATGCCGCTGGGACACGCCACCGTGTGTCAGTGAAAAACACTCAGATTTTTTGGCTCAGATGCCGCTAGGTAATGTCGCAATATGTCGATAAAAAACATCAATTTTTGGTGGCTGAAACATTGCTTGGAAACACTGCAATGTGTCGGCAACAAATACCCAGGTTTGATGGCTAAAATGCCGCTTGGAAACACAACTGTGTATTGGTGAAAAACACCCAGGGTCTGTGGTTCAAACGTGGCTGGGTAATGTTGTAATATGTTGGTTATAAACATCCAGGATTGGTGGCTCAATCACCAGTGGAAACGCCGTGAAGGGTCACCAAAAAACAACCACTTTCATTGTTTGTTGGTCTCAGACAGTGGTCTGCAGCCTGGCAGCCATCTTGCATAGGTGACATGCCATCCACTATCCCCTCTACCTCTTGATGACAAAGTCAGCTCATATATACTACATCACTCGCTGATATGCTATGAAACATACAAATGTGACATATGGGTGGTTTGCAGAGACGTACAATGCAAACATTTTCTTCTGGTCTCTTTCACTTTGTTCTACATTTCCTCAACAAAAAGCTGCTTTCTTTTTAACACTGCAACAATTCTCTTTAAAAGTTCTTTTAAGTTTAACTGTAAAAGTATGAACTCCATGTGTCACGATCAGACTGATGACTGATGCCACAGATGTGACATAGTTTGATTATATTTTTATTGCACTGTTCACCCACACTACAGTTGCTGTCTTCAGAGTCTGTGACATGTTGATTTTGGGCTACACACAATGCATTAATATGTTATAATTATTATTAGTGTTGTTATGAACTTTTAGTTTTCAGTCCTACATCTTTCACAGTGGTGTGTCTCAAACAAGACATGAACAAAGTTGCAGGAACACTGTGTATGCATATGAGAGGCACGAGGCTGTAGCTGTAAAAGCAGAGATGACACACACACGGCAGAACTGTGTTGCCAAAGCAGCACTTTTAATTCAACCAACCATACTGTAGCATTGCAGTGAAAAATATTCTGAAATAGACATGACCTTTTACTAAATCTAATACAAATGTGGAGTGGTATTGATGCCCAGAATACACATTAAAAGGAGGCCAACATCATAAATAAAGGAGAAAGGGCATTATATAAAAAGGCATCTGAAAGTTTTAGGACCACAAGTTATGAATCTTAGTGAGAATCAGCTGCAGCCAGATTCACCTGGATCACATTGACCAGTATGTATTAAAAACAAAACATCAAATCCAGAGAAGTTGAGACGATTTTCTGTACCTCTGTTCAGTATTCACTTTAGAGAAACATTGTTTGTGGTTTTATCAGTCAAAAATACAAGGACAGACATTTCAAATCAAAACAGGAGATTTAAACCAACAGCTGGTTTTATAAATGAATTTCAGTCAGCGTGTGTGAGAGAGAAAAGCAAACAGCAGGACGTTTAACTGTTTAAATCCAACAGATAGAAATGTTTAAATGGAAACACAGTGACCCTGACTTATGGATTTTCTT
The DNA here is from genome assembly GCA_019142605.1 of Cephalopholis sonnerati. Lineage (NCBI taxonomy): Eukaryota > Metazoa > Chordata > Actinopteri > Perciformes > Serranidae > Cephalopholis > Cephalopholis sonnerati. The sequence continues at coordinate 18,479,643 of JAGQAX010000009.1, forward strand.
TCTCTGCATCTTCCTGCAAGTTTCCCTATGAGTTAGGCTTGTGTTACACTTATTTATCACTCAGCAGAGCACCATGTAATACACATATGTGAGACCATGATCTACAGCACATTTACAACCTTGTTTGGATTATTGCCAGGCCTCATTTTGGGGGCAATCATACTCTGGCACATAATGACTCAATCGTACCTAATATAAAAATACCCTACTTTATGTTGTTTAGCAAAACTAGCAGACTACAGACATGCTAGTAGCTCTTGGAGGCTGTACTTTGGCACTGTAGTAGTTTCAGCTAAATGCTAATGCTGGCATGGCAACACGCTCACAGTAGTGAGGTTTCCGTCCAAATGTAATGTAAATTTTAACTGAATTTTTCGGAAATTTGTGTGCTTTTCCATCCACTACTGTTATGCAAATATAGGGAGTTAGTTCATCAATTTTAGCAGGAGGTGGCGCTAAATCTCCAGTGAGGTGCCTCTGCAGAAGAGAGGCCGACAGGATGACGGAATTAAAAGAACGCCAGTCAAACCTTAAACGATGAAAAACAATGGATGTATAAAAATGGTAACAGCTGGCGGTGTAACAATCCATTAATCTGGATCAATACATCGATTCAATGATTAACGATCCAGTATCATCGATGTAAAGTGAAAACCACTATCCATATCGTCATCTTTAGGGTAAGCTTTCATTTGGAAAGTCTGTGTCACCATCAAACAGTAGTAGGCAGACGGCAAAGCAGCCAAGAGAACGACGATGAGGATAGCGTGTATTTACTCAGGAATAAATCAGCAGTGTGAAAATATTTAGCATTTCGTAGAAAAAAAGGAGTCAACAGACAGAGTACATACTGTACGTAAACAATGCCTTTACGAGATAAAACACGACATAACGTTACCTGCCTGGACAACCACCTCACTCCACTAACTTCTCACTACAGTAACATTAGCTGCTCTGTTTCAACAATGTTCGGGTGAAAAACCGTGCATGCAGGCTGAAATTCAACCGAGCTGTTCTGTCGGGAGATGCAGCGACTTAAACCACCGCTACGTAAGAAAAACAATAACGTCACATGTAATCTGTTAAGCTATGAGGAGTGAATAAAAAGTCTGCTAGCCGCTAAGCTAATTTATGCAATGTAAACATGCTTAAGCTAATAACAGGTCACTAGCAAAACACAGGTATTTTGTCTATGAACCTTGACAGTTATTACTGACCTGGATTTGATCATTTCTTTAAACAATGTTGTTGTTAATCCATGTTTTATGGCTGTTGGGAGAAGTTTGACTTCAAGGTTTTAAGCCACATAGACCTGAAGTTTTGGAAAAAGATGATGGTTTGGGTAAAAATGAAAACATTTCTTCCAGAAAGGACTTTCTGGCAGAAAACCCTGAAGGTTAAGGCATTTAATATCGGCTCATATCGATCGCAAGCCCCTAAATTGCATGAATCAAAATCGTATTGTGGCAAACTTTCTAATATCGACAAATATAATTTTGTTTTCCAAAGAATCGATATAATATCATATCAGCTTGAAACTGGTGATTTACACCCCTAATTTTGGGTGTTTCCATTCAAGCTTTTTTATGTGCAAACTGAAAATGTGCATAAAAGAGGTGGATGAAAGCACCTAATGCAAAATGTTAACACACAGATATAATATATTAGCAGGTATAGTGTTTACCATGTTTATCTTATTTTAGTGTGTTAGCATGCTAACATAAACTAACTAGCAGCTAAGGCTGTCTTTAGCTTTGCAGGTATCATAAATCAAAGTATTGGGCAAATTAACAGATAACAATTCATTCTTAGAGGGACATGAATGTCTGTGTCACATTTCATGGCAATCTATCCAAGAATTGTCACCCCAAACCACAAACATGAACCTCATGGTGGCGCTAGAGGAATTGTCAGAGGATCACCAATATCATACGGATTGATCCTCTGGGAAACATGAACGTCTTTAATAGTTTCATTACAATTCATCCAGTATCTATTGGGATATTTCAGTCTTGACCAAAGCGGTTTAACGGCGCTAAAAATATTTCATGATGCACTGATGGGAGGCAAAGCCACTACAGAGAAAGACAGAAGACAGAGACTAATGGACAGCAGGCATCAGAAAAAGACGCTCAGACAAAAACTAATCTCATCCATCTGCACAGGTCAGATTTCACACAGGAAATGGGTTTCTTTCTCTCTTCATTCTTCATTGATTCTCCTTTCTCTTTCACCTGTTATTTCCATCACTCCCACTGTCTCCTCCACATGGATGGATGAATGGATGGAAAATAAAAAAAGGGAAGCTGCATTTCTCTTGAACACGTTCATTTCCTGTTATGAAGAAAAACACTCTGCAGAGTGGCAAAGTGAACAAATAAAATAAAAGTTAGCAGCTGGTTTCTCTTATTAGACACAAGAATTAAAATGTTAATTCTGAGGTTTGTCTATTTCAGTGAATTTGGTAGCATTTATCGTAAATGGTGGTGACATCAAACATGTTTCTATAATACATGCCTGAGTTTGATTGAAAACAAGGGAAGAAATCACCCAGAAAATCATTAATATCCTGTATATAAACGCATTATTTCCTGTGAATTCCCATGCATATCACATGAGATGGCTGGTCCACACCACCACCAAAGGAAATTGAACAATAACAACTAAAGTCTACGACTATTATATTAGTTTGAAGTTCAGCAACACCCTGAAGATGAAGTCATTTGGCATTCTCACCAGAGCAGATGTCATTGAGTTCATTGATTTCTTCTTGAACTCTGAGGAGGAGGAGGTCCTGCAAGATTTCCTGCTGCTGCTCTTCAGCCTGAACCCCAAGAAGCTCCAAGTGATGATCTTTTAATCTCAGCAGTGCACGGCCTGGAAGAGCAGAGTGCATGTGTGAGTATTCATTCATTCATAAACTGGATTTCTATTGAGTGTATATCAGGAGTACAGTTAGGGAAAATCTTATTTAACACATTTCAAATTACAAAAAGGCTAAAATTGATCTTCTCATGAACATTCAAGTTAAATTTGACGCATGAGTTGTACCTGATATAGCGTGCTTAATTATGGCTTTCTCGAGGGTGTCAATGTAGGCTGGGTACTGATCCTTCACCCACTCCAACACCTCTTCCACCGACCACAATGACACTCGCTTTGACAGGCCCATCACTCTGCAGCCGCATCAGCAGCAACACCCTGAAAAAGCAAAACCAGAAGCGTTGAGAACACAGAAACATTACTCTGGGGAGGAAAAAAACAAAAGAAGAATTCTGGTTTACAACTATTTGAATTTCTGTTTTATTTAAACAGCCCAATATCACACATCACACAAATCACAATTTGCCCCAGAGGGCTTAACGACACACAACACCATCTGTCCATGGAGTCTCACAGCGAATAAAATATAAACTTGTCCCCCCCAAAAAAAACCTTAAACAGAGAAAAGAGGTATTCTCTTTTAGTTTTTACCTACAAATAAAATATTTTTTCTTTTTTTATGGTTTGACCATTTGACAGGCAAGAAACATGAACAGATTTTAAACAAACTTTCGTGTTCGCAAAACTTATTTGAAAAAGAAAACAAAGGTAAGCAGTGAAATTATTACAAGTGGCGCTGCTAAGGGGTGGCCAGGGGGGGCTCAGGGCCACAATTGGTGCCCCCTCTTTGAAAATAACTGGAGGCCTCTGTGTGGTGTTTTTAAACTTAAGTCAGCTTGTTACCAGCAAATGTTGTACAATCAATGTACTCCTTCAAATTAAAGTTGTATATTTGTTTTTTAAGGAAAAGGACAACCAGCCTATTTAAAGACCAATTACATGTTCACTCACCGGCCACATTATTAGGTACACCTGTTCAACTGCTCGTTAACATAAATAGCTAATTAGCCAATCACAGGGCAGCAACTCAATGCATTTAGGCATGTAGACATGGTCAACACGACCTGCTGAAGGTCAAACTGAGCATCAGAATGTGGAAGAAAGGCAATTTAAGTGACTTTGAACACGGCATGGTTGTTGGTGCCAGACAGGCTGGTCTGTGTGTTTCAGAAACTGCTGATCTACTGGGATTTTCACACACAACCATCTCTAGGGTTTACAGAGGATGGCCCCAAAAAGAGAAAATATCACAGTATCATTCACTGTACTCCAATGGCCTTCACAGTCACCAGATCTCAATCCAATAGAGCACCTTTGGGATGCAGTTGGACGGCAGATTCGCGTCATGGATGTGCAGCCAACGAATCAGCAGCAACTGTGTGATGCTATCATGTCAATATGGACCAAAATCTCTGAGGAATGTTTCCAGCACCTTGTTGAATCTATGACACCAAGAGTTAAGGCTGTTCTGAAGGCAAATGGGGGTCCAATCCAGTACAAGCAGGGTGTGCCTAATAAAGTGGCAGCTGAGTGTATCTACAGATACATAACACATTAAAACAGGACCATTGTGGTACTCAATATGTATTTGTCTATGCACATCTGATAATAAATAACAATCATAATAATAATTATATTAGTTTTGCCTATATGGCAACATTACTAAAAATTCAGTCCTTGCTTTTGGTTTGATGAGTTTTTCACTGGCTTCATCTGGTCACCCCAATACAAAATTTCTGCAGCACCACAGATTACTTCCCAAACTGTCTTTTGTAAATATCCACCATAATTTTTACACAGTTTTTCTGTCTCAGCAACTACTTTGGTAAATGCAAAGTTATGGTAACCAATAGAATTAATGTCCAATGTTCAGAATCTTCCATATTTCCAGCAGTACTTCAAAACAGCACAAATGCTGAATATCTCATTAAGATAATATTTAACAATAAAATAGTGATGATACATTTTATTTAAAAGGCACCTTTTAAAGCACCAAGGTCACCTTACAAAGCATAAACATAAAACCTGCGAAACTGCAAACAAATGACTTGGATAGCACGTACTGTGGATTAACGACTGTGTTTTGTGCTGCTCATGCTTTCCACTCAAAACTCAGTATTGTCAGTCATCCCCTCTTGTGTGCAATTCAGTGTTATTTTTATAATCAGTTTATCTGTCAATTAGTTTTTCGGTTATTTAAAAACACATCTGAAAAATGGCACAAAGAAAGCCAGTCTGAATTTCATAAAGATTGCTTTTCTGCCTCACAAACAGTTTATTTAATTTACAGGGCTATAATACATAGCACAGCAGGAAATCTTCACATTTAAGAAGCATATGTTTGGCATTTTTTGCTTGATGAATCACTTCAATGTTTGTTTATCAAAACTGTTGGTGATTAATTTTCTGTTATGATTTGCCAGATTTTCTACAAGAAAACTTACAAGACGACCAAATGTTCTGAACAGGAAAAAAGACACGCTTGTTATTTCACTGAGGACAGGTAGCATTGTGCTGATAATAAACATGAAAACTGTTGCAGTGATTACTAAATTTCACCTGACCAGAATGTAAGCAGATAAATTCAGTGACTGTGAGCGTGCAGACGTCTCCCCGCAGCAGCTCATGTGCAGTTTTGCCCCGGGCACATTATCTGAGGACATTGTTGTCTGTGGTAGACCCTCAAACTGGAAGAAATGTTATTTTTCTCTTGATATTTGACGCTTTGGATTAAATTTCATCTCATGCGGTGTCGCTTACTTCCTCAGTATAAGCCTGTTTTCCAGTGATTAATTCAACAACCTCCCGAACATGATGCCAAATAGTCAGTTGGGGGATTCCTCTGAGCTGAAAATAACTGCAAGGTGAAACCAACCAACTCTTAACACTCTGAGGTCAAAAAAGTTCTGCTGTTCTCCAAAAAAAAGTTTCTTCTACGCCTCCGGTTCTTTTGGCTTTCCTCCCAGCCATATCCTCCTGGGCTGCACTGCTATAGGGCGAAAACTGCTAAACTGTTGATGTGACCTTTTCAGCGGGCCGGTCTAGTTATTGGGGTATAAATACAGGAATGTAATTTCCTGTGTTAATTAAGGGGGGTGCGTGATTGGCCGGGGGAGTAACAAGGTCCCAGCGGAGTAATTGACATACAGAGAGTGAAGACCTTTACACCGGAGCAAAGACACAGAGGAAACTTCCCTTCAGAGTCGGCGTGAACTGAGGGTAGAGAACGTGTCTGTAACGTTGGTTTTTATGCCTTAGGGCAGCATTTCCTAAACTATATGACTCCCAGACTGGGTCTATATCTGCAGGGGAATAAAGTGACTGTATATACAGCTTGTCTTATTTGCTCTGAGCCATTTCATTTTCATTCATGCTGCCCACTTACAGCTGAACCAGGACTTGTAAACAAAAGTAATATTCAGTTAACAAGCAGGGTGGGAAATTGGCTTTTTGTGCCACTTACTGATTTTGTGATTCTACCACATTCTGCTACATCAGGGTTCCTGCCGGTCCTTGAAAAGCCTTGGAAGGCATTGAATTCATTAAACTAAAAATGAGGCCTGAGTTGGTATTAAGCTGCCTTAAATCAATTTTTCAAAAGTCTTAAAAATGTTCAGACATGGGAAGTAGACAAGATCCTGTTATTAATTCGGGCTAAGCCCAACCAGGCCCCATGGCCCAAGGCCCAGCCAACAGATACTCACTCCCAGGTCTGGCTCAGGATGGGGGCCCCGGTGTCCCCATACTGGGCGAGATACTCTCTCCCCCAAATGTGGCATCATCAGGGGCTTCTTGGACCGCTCTTTTTTTGGCCCCTGCGGTTGGGAGTGAGTTACTGCCCCAAGCGAGGGAGTTCAAGTATCTCTGGGTCTTGTTCACAAGTGAGGGTAGAATGGAGCGTGAGATGGATCGGTGGTTTGGAGTAGCATTGGCAGTGATGTGGGCACTGCAATGGACCATTGTGGGGAAGAGGGAGCTAAGTCGGAGGGCAATGCTTTGGTCCAACCTTCACCTATGGTAATGAGCTCTGGGTAATGACCGAAAGTATAAGGTTGCAGATATGAGCGGCCGAAATCAGTTTCCTCAGAAGGGTGGCTGGGCTCAGCCTTAGAGATAGGATAAAGAGCTTGAACATCCGGAGGGTGCTCGAGTAGAGCCGCTGCTCCTTCACGGTGAAAAGGGGTCAATGGAGGTGGTTTGGGCATCTGATCAGGATGCCTATTGGGCGCCTCCCGTTAGAGGTGTTTCAGGCACATCCCAGTGGTAGGAGGCTCCGGGGCAGACCCAGAACACGCTGGAGGGATTATACATCTTGTTTAGTGTGGGAATGCCCCAGGGTGCCCAGGAGGAGCTGAAAAGCGTTGCTGGGGAGAGGGACATCTGGAATACTTTGCTCAGCCTGCTGCCTCCGCCACCTGGCTTTAGATAAGCACTTGAAAATGAAGGGATGGATGGATGGGAAGTAGAATATTATGATTTTCTTTTCTTTAACATTTGTCACATTTAAGTAACATCTATTTTTCAAAATACATCTTATAGAATGCCTCTCTCCTGAACTTCAAACAGATCAGAATAGCAGAACCAACATCAGTCATATTTTGTTCCCAACCAGGTGCTCAGAGCAGAGGATGGACTGTCTGCAGGCTAGCTGTCACTGTAGCCTCAATGTCATGGGAAAGTGCAAATCCAATATGATGCAAAATTTATGCAGAATATTTTCAGAACTCTCAAGGCAGTGGAATTCCATACCCAGGTTTTGCTCTACCCTTGTCTTTGCCACCAGACAAAAGAGTCATATTTTATGGTACAATTAACATTTGAGTAAAACTGTCCCAAACTTAAACCGATACAAGGTAATGCACGAGGCTTGGTATGTATGATCCAAAAAGTTTTAAAAACACCGCACAGTGGGAATCAAGACAGTGGAATCCAACATGCAGAGTAAGAAACTCTAAGAACACCCACCAACAAACACCATGTATTTCCCAGTTCAGGGGTCTCATTTCTAAACATTGCGTATGACAAAATGAGGTCTGAAAGAAGCATACGCCACTTCCCACGCAAAAAATGTGATCTATAAAAACAGACTTAGCGGGAGAAACTTTGACCCATGCCTACCAACATTTTGGAGACGGGAAATTGGCAACAGAGATGATGAGGTGGAAGCCTGATTGTAGAAACTGTCGAATATTTTCGGCTTTTGTCCATACGTACATTTTTAGTATGGATCCTACGCACTGTTGTATAAATGAGACCCCTGGTCTCGTCTCTGCCACATGATGAAAAAGTCGTGTTTTATGTTACAATTTAGTAATTGATGTTGGTTCATGTTTTTTCCCCTTCAATTTTGGTTACTGTAAAGTTGTTTTTCATTCCAGGTGGCACTTAAAAAGTCTTAAAAAGTCTTAAATATTACTTTCCTTAAGCTGTAGGAAACCTGTGTAACTGCAGCATATAACTAACGCTCACAATCTAATCCAGCTATATGTGTTTGAATCTACATTAAACACATTCAACAGCTGAACTGAAGTGCTTTAAGTTTTATTAATCTCACTGAAATACTGTTTTTCCTTAACACGTCTTGTATTATCTGTTCCCGCTGCCACCCTCTGCTCCAAGTTTGACAGTTTTATTGAGCTTCAGGGAGGCCAAGTTGAAGTGAATGTGTGGGCAGTTATGTGTTTTACTTGGCAACTTGATTTAATATACAACAACAGGAACTGTGTTGTAAGTACAATGCAGAGGAGTGGTCACAGCAAGGAAGGAAATGTGTGTCTGAGATCGCAGTGCATTATTATCACCATGGGAGCTTGAAAAGGCTTTTTAAAAAAATATTTCCTCAAACTCCAGAGAGTTTGCTTCTCTCCGTGCCTGAATATGACAAGTTTTTATATCCTGTCATCTAACCAGGGGACACAGGAGGGTTTTGCATTGCAAGTGGGAGGGCATCACGGACTTTTACACTGCATTTCCTGTAATTTCTCCTCTGCAGAAATGGGTGTAATTTGGATGTTTTCTATACTAGTGTCAGTGTGATACCTGAGTTTCAGCACTGATAGTGAAACAATACTTTCTGATACCCTAGCTGAAAAATGTCACAATGTCTCCCTACAAACTGCTCCTTTTCATTAAAGAAAAAGATGCCAAACCTCTCAAATGTAAGATGTCATTGAAACACAAGCAACCACACAACTTCCTCTCAATAAATACAGTCTAAATTGGGAAAATATAGATTTATACCCCCATCAATACCCCAATTTATCCCACTAGAAAATAGCTGAACATTAATATTTTCATACACACATTGTAACATTAAGACAGCAGTCATGTGGCTCAACATTATTTTCTTTTCCTCTTTTAAACCACAGGACACATGCTCAAGTTTCAGGCTGCTTCATGCATCCCAAGGTGTAATCCCACCATCTTGTGGTGCCTTGCAGAATTACCTCTTGACCAAGCCTTAAACTTATTACCGTTGAGTGACCCAACTTTCATAAAACCAAGCTCACAGGGACTTCAGCTCTTTAATCTGCAGCTTTTCTCCACTTGGCATGTTGCAACCTGACCCTAATGCAGTGTTTCTCCCATGGTAGAAGGTTAAGGCCATTTGTTTTTGTTTGTTCAAACAGTGACAGCATATTGTTGTGTTTCCTTAGAGCGAATGGCAAAACATGAACTTCTGCCTTTTGAGAATGTGTAAGGAGTTTTGTACTATAAATAAAAAAATAAAAATAAACAATAAATTTGTTCATGATGCACCACTTCATCTAAAACTTTACTTCCCAATTGTGCAATGCTGTGCTGTGATGTCAACACACAATAGAAACTGACAAAGTGGTTGTAAATAGTGGTATTTTGACTAAATTAGGCATGTTATTGTACACAGATTATAGCCGAATTAAAGTAGCCATTCTCACACATCTTTTCTGTGCTATAGCAGGTGCGTATCTCTTCCTCTAAGTTAAGCCTACTTAAAATATCAAAAATATGAATATAATTTGGCGGGTTGACCCCTGTACGTGTGCAGAGAGACAGCCCGCACAGGGGCTTTTACAGTAACACATAAACAGCTGCCATTAAATAACGTGAAACAACTGTAGGTAACAACACTCTGACATCTTTACACACTTTGCGAAGGTTTTTGTTGAGAGTTTAGTTATATTTACCTCTGGTCCGTTTGATATTGACAGGATATTAATGGCGCTCCTTGTCTGTACCTGTTGAAGTGTTACTGTAGGTACATTCCTCTTCCAGGCTCCGCCCAACAGGCGGGCGCGCGCCCGACACATCTTGTTCCGCAGTCCCGCTGCGCAGCTGCTCGTGAGGCCTTCAGGTGCTGTCAGAAATATGGTTTTCTATATCGTTCATGCATATTAATAAGCAGACTAATAGTATATATCTCGTCAAATCAAAACATTATTTGTAATTTCAGTGCCTAAATTTTGACCAAAAATGGTGCAAGTGCTCTAATTTATGATCACTGCTGTGTCTGGGATGTATTTATGTGTATATGTATAACTTGGTAATTCATCCCATTTTAAATGTGTTTTTGAATGCACTTCATTACATGCATTATACATTTCCACTGTTTGTAGTTGTAATGTATTTTTTAATGTAACCACTGATACAAATCAAATTGTACACAAATATAATATTGCATACATAAATACCAACTATTGGCCTAGAGATTAAATTGGATAATGAGAGGGAATACCAAAGGCAAGTCCATAAGTAATGGGCAAGACTACATTTGTTTAGCCACTATCACATCATATGTCAGCTTGAAATACAGAGTTCAAAATCAACATAAATTTAGCCTTACTGAAAACGAATTTAAATGTCTTCCTTTATCTTTTGGTAAAATTAATATCTCCCTTATGAAATACTGTCAATGGTGTATATACATAACATGACAGAACAAAGAGGGAGAAAAAGGAAAGCATGAGAATAGTATTTCACTAATTTACATTGTTGCATAGGATATAGTATAGTAAAGTTAGTCCAAGAGTAAAAACACAAACGATGTAATATGCTACTCCTCATTTTGTCATCATCTCCATTGCTGGCAAGTAGTATATGATTATTTTTAAATGAATTAGAGCAGGTTTGTAAAATGCAAAAGAAAAATATTCATTTAATTGAATAGTTTTTTTTATATATATTAATAGTTTATTTATGTTCTCTCTGCGTCATGTTGATTAGATTGCTACTGACTCTATTACCAAAAAAGAAACGAAAAGGAAAGAAAATCATGACAGAGATGGGTTCACATTTTTGAGGGCATGTAGCCTAAAGTAAATGGCGCCATTTTGACTTTAATGTGAGTTCTTCTTTGAACTCAGGTGCAGCACTGAGGTGGCAATCTGAATCATTCACAAGGTGAATATTAAACTTGAAAAGGGGCGTCTGAAGAAGTGTGACACTTTTTGCCCTTCTCTTTGATGGATACTCAACAAATCTGCAACTAATCTGCTAAAAGTAATCGCCACACAATAACCCACCTTGGCCTTGAAGATATGATATGTTTAAATGTATGTTAACTACTAATAAATTATTTTTGTTTCAGTTTATGGTTGATTCTGTCATTGGATCAGACAAATTTAGCACCGGACTGTGAAAACTGTGGTCTTGTTTGCAACTTGTTAGAACTTGTTTCCAAGTTTTCATGGGGCCATGAAGGCATCACTTAATAGGGTGTTTAAGTAAAAGCCAAAGAACGATTCTTGCCCCATTTTTCTCTGTTTTTCTGCTCATGACTTCAAAACAAAATCAGTTACAAAACTAACCACACCAGTGATTTACCATCTACACCCGACAGAGGGCGCACTTGTACAGCAGGTGGCGCCACCTCTCCTCACCTCTCCCAGCTTCTACACCAGCTGCTCGTCAGGCAGAGTGAACCTCAGCTGGAGTTTTGTGATGGTCACATGACGATGTTGTGGGTATATTACTCCAAATGTCTCAGCTTGTTCGCTTCTACAGAGCTCTGCAGCACTGAGAGAGAGAGTGTGTGTGTGTGCATGGTGTGTGCATGGTGCAGCGCTTCACTCTGCCTGACTGTTTCATCTCATGCAGCTTTGAATGACACTTTGACAGCTGAGGAACAGCCTGGAGTTCCAGCGTCAGACGCAACTTTTTGAGGGGAATTATGAGAAACGGGGAGCTGTGATTTTAATTTCCAGCTGACATTTGACAAGGTGAGAGAGGAGGACTTTTGCTCCTTAATTTATCTCAGTTTGGTGTTTTATGTCTTGCAGGTTTAACATAATCTGACAAACTTGTATAGTAAAATGCATGAATCCTGCAGTGACTGCACATGTTTCAAACCTCAGCTGACTGTGTGACACCTGTCACTCTTTTTTTAAAAGATATTACTTTATATATATTCAAGGGAGCCCTGGTTTTTAATGCATATTTTTGCATATTAGCTTTTATTGCTACACACTGTTAGATAGGGGTTTAGTTTAATGATCAGTGACCTTTTGTGTGAGGTGTTAACAGGATAATAACATCAGCTCAGCACCCTGAAATCACCACATGATTTATTGTGCTTTGACCTTCTTAAGGGGACAAACTGGTTGACATCTGCTGAATAATGTCTGCAACTGGTTTGAATGGCAACAGTTTAAAAAGGCTGATTTAGTCTATTAGAGTGGTATGCTGCAGGGACAACGGGACAGGAAATGCACGTTTAATGGAACTCATCCGCAGAAAATTGTTGCTTTGTGTTTCAGTCATGGGTGAAGGATCTCTGCCTTTAATTAACCGAGGGAAATGGGTTAATGCTGCACATGGATGATTGAGCAATGCCATGGGATGGTTGCCAACATATATAGAGAGAAACTGCACTCCAAATCCTACTTCTAATATAGCCAAGTACTATAATGGAAAATAATGACATAACTCAATAGAAGTGGCTGCCTTTCAAAATTGTTTTAATTTAGTAAGCTGGCAGTGTGTTCAAGCTGCTTTCTATGTTCAGTCATTTCAAATCCTGATGCTCACATAGGTATTTTCAATGGCTGAGACCACACACACTGGCTCCCTCACAGACAATCAGGATGCTCAGTTGGGGGCAAGTCTCATGATGCGACGACGCATGACAAGATAAATGTGTCCTCTCTTAATGAGTGAATCTCTCTCAGCAAACTGTCACTCTCTGCTGCGCACCTTCTATAGATGTGACTAAACTGTGGAGCTGTTGCAGACTGAGTCTCTCCATGCATCATTTACAGTGGTGGAAAGTAACTGAGTGCATTTACTCAAGTTTGAGGTACTTGTTCTTGAGTATTTTTATTTTATGCTGCTTTACATACCACTGGAGATTGAACTAGAGGATGTCAACCTTTGTGTTTTGTGACCTCTTACAAAAAAAGAAGTGTCTAGTTGAAGCCCTTTGTCGCATTTCAAATGTCTGTAGGTTGTTAGCAGTAGAGATGTTCCTTCCCAATACTGATTCCCAGAGGTGGGACCAAGTCATTGTTTTGCAAGTCACAAGTAAGTCTCAAGTCTTTGCATGGAAGTCCCAAGTCAGTACAGGCAAGTCTCGAGTCAAGTCCCAAGTCCCAAAGTTTCAAGTCATAAACAAGCCATAATGCACTCTTCAGCACATGTAATGCTGTTTTAACATTTGACATTTTAAAATTTGCTTTTTCAAGGGCGGCACAGCAGTGTGGTGGTTAGCACTGTCGCCTCACAGCAAGAGGGTTCCTGGTTGCGGGAGCCCTTCTGTGTGGAGTTTGCATGTTCTCCCTGTGTCAGCATGGGTTTTCTCCAGGTACTCCAGCTTCCTCCCACAGTCCAAAGACATGCAGGTTAATTGGTAACTCTAAATTGTCCGTAGGTGTGAATGTGAGTGTGAATGGTTGTCTGTCTCTATGTGTCAGCCCTGTGATAGTCTGGTGACCTGTCCAGGGTGTACCCCGCCTCTCACCCAATGTCAGCTGGGATAGGCTCCAGCCCCCCCGCAACCCTCAAGAGGATAAGCGGTTAGAAAATGAATGGGTGGATGCTTTTTCAAATGTGCATTTATTTATTTTTAATTTTATTAATGATTTAATTTCATCAAATAAAAATCAGTATTTTGAGTTGCATTGTATTTAATTTTTGGCCAACATGTTTTGTATACTGCAATTTGCTCTTTGTTAACCACCGCATGGTGAACAAAATAATCTTTAGTATAATTTTTCCAACTGGCGCTTAGTAAAATGACGTTAGTTTCTCATGGTTGTGTCCTGTAACTTAACTGGATGCTGTCGGATTGGTTCAGACAAAGTGTATCCGGAGAATTAAGTATCGCGTTGCTGGGAATAAATAGCTCTGATGTTGGTTGATTAAGCAAATGAAGGGAAATTAATCGACTTGTAGCACACTTTTTAAAAAACATGCTTTTTAATCTTTGGGCTTGGGGGAAGGTATCAAGTCAAAAGGCTCAGGTCCAAGTGAAGTCATGAGTCATTGGCATTTAAGTCCATGTCAAGTTGCAAGTCTTTTTCGGTTTTCTCAAATCAAGTCTCAAGCCATCAAATTTGTAACTTGAATCTGACTTGAGTCCAGGTCATGTTACTCTGCTGATTCAGATTCCTGAACGTCCTGTATCCGCCAATGCCAAGTACCGACCCAATACCATTGCGTCAAAAAAGAATTCAACACTACACTGCTACTACTACTACTACTAACCCTGTATGGATGTGAAATCATTGCTATCATTGTATGGCTTGGCTCAGGTTAAACTCTTTGTAAAACATGAACAGATACAGAGAATGAACACCATAGAAGTGTCTTTAATTATCTAGTTTGACATTATGCTAATGGCTTAAGTTGTACTTTTTTAGCAGGAATCATTTCATCTTTGCGAGTGGCTGCACATCACAACTTGCTGTGTTGGCTGTTGTTTAAAAGCAGCAAAGAAATTATTTCTGACAAAATAATGCAGTTTTATCTGGGTATAAAAATATAAAGTTTATAGATAAATTATGTGGTATCAGTATTGGATCAGTGCATAGACTGGTGTAATTGCTTATACATGAGGCAGCATTATAGGCAGTATCTGAGGCATTTCCTATACTGGTATTGGTATCGGAAAAACTCTAGTTAGAAGCTTCACCAAAGGAGATAAACTAAAGACGTAAAATGATCCAATATTTTACAAAAAAAAAGCAAATATTACATAAAAAGAAAATACAAAAAATGGTCATGGTAAATGGACTGCACTTGTATAGCACCTTTCTAGTCTTCCGACCACTCAAAGTGCTTTTATACTACATGCCACATTCACCCATTCACACACACAGTCACACACTGGTGGCCAAGGCTACCATACAAGGTGCCACGTGCTACTCAGTAACCATTCATATACACTCGCACCAATGGAACAGCCATCAGGAGCAATTTTGGGTTCAATATCTTGCCCAATGATGCTTTGACATGCAGACTGCATGACCAGGGATCGAACCGCCATTCTTCCAATTGGTGGACAGCGCACTCTACCTTCTAGGCCACAGCTGGCTCATAGTACCATGTTTTTCCTTCTCTCCTCTGTGATTAATCACCTCACGACCCTTCACATTTATCTTGTGACCCTTTGGTAGGGTTAACCCCTAGATTCCTAGATTGGGAACTACTAAACAAAACCAGCTATCTGTATATTGACCCGATACAACAATAAAATGCAATTTATATGTTGATGCCTCAGTATTAACATTTTATAAGTGTCATTCTCTACAACAAAGTGGAAACATACTTATCACTTTAACTGCTAAGATCCAGGATACACATGTGGACGAATTAATAGAAACCCCTGACAATATTTGAGTGTCAAATCATTAATAAGATGCAAGAGTACACCACCCTTTCGTGCAGCTGTGCTTCTTTGTCCTGTTGGCTTGTTGTCGCGCTGCATCTTGAACTGTTTGTAGTGATTGGATGGAGCTCCAAGACGGAAAGCCTGCGGTCATTTGAGGGATGAAGAAAGTGAAAATCCACTTCCCGTTAGGGTTCAGCCACATCAAATCACCAGATTTCCCTCAGCTCTTCAACACTGTGATTAACAGCTGATATTGGGTATTACAGGCTTTTTGGTGTTTAATCAGATGCAAACTTCCATAAAAGAAAAAGACTGAAAGAGTCATAAATGTCGAAGGTTGTGCTCCTTACACCAAGTTGTGCATGTGAATGTTTTGGGTTTGGATATACTGTAAGCAGTCAGTTTCAAGGCCTTTTGTCACTATGGTTAGTGTTGCTGCTCTTGGATGCTCTGGAAATGCACAGGTTGAGTTCAACTGTTTTTGTTTTGGGTAATGTGGCCCTTTAAATCTCATATATACTGTGCCTCTTCCCCCATGTAGCAAACTGTCTTGATGGGGTTTTCTTCTTGTGGTGTTTCTATTATTTTGTCCACATTTTAAGAGATAGCGATGCCTCTTTGCTTTCCCACCATCCTCTGTTGGCACTAACTAACAGAGACCAACTGGGTGTGTGATCGACTGTTATACCCCAACCAAACTCAGTGTAATTAGGAGATAACTCACCCACACACACACAAACATGTTTGCAGAGGTACGGAGAGTTTAGTGGGATCTCCTAGCAGCCCTAATGGTTCCTGCCTAGCTTCAATCTAAATGTCAACCTGACCCTTCTATCCCCTCTGTAATGAGAAAGTCCAGACTGAGCACTATTTAACGACTTTGTCAAACACCCACAGATCTGCCGCCGGGCCTTGTGGGAGTTTTAACACCTGCTGACTCCTCACTGCAGCAGATTTAATTCTACTCCTCAAAGATGTCTATGTCTGACACAACCTTTTATCTGTTTGTTCTATGTTCCCCTTCACTTTATTCATATGCCCGCCATATTTGTTTTACATCACGGTTAGCGTGGGAAACTCAACCCAAACCAGAAGAGCAAGTGTGCTCAGCTCAGGGCAAATAGCTCAGTGTATGGGTGCAACTGATTGTGATTTGTTATCAGTTAAAGTCTTGTGAAAGTCAATGTGCTTTTAATTAAAAATTAAGTATGCTATCATAGATTGTGTGCCAGAAACAGTAGCTCATCAATGGCTGCACCTGCTGGATGTAATCCCCTCAAATCTGTGTTAAAGATTGAATTACTTCTTGTGGTGATAAGTGGCCTCTGAGACCCTTTCCTCTCCCAGGAATTGTTTTCATTAGATTTATGTTTTAGGCTTTGAAAGGAGGACGAGTTGGACTCCTGCCATAACCGTATCTGTCAAAGGCCCTCTTCATTTTTCACCTCTCGTAATTCATGTGGGGTTTAACATGTGAGAGTTACAGGTCTGAATCTACTCTTTGCATTTTTTATGAGTCAAATGGAAGCGAACTGTGGGGAATTATTTCAAGGTTACACTTTTATAAATGAAGCCCCAGGAGACTGACACATTCTCATGGCTTTGCCTGAACTGGGATGAGATATTTGAGTTCACACTCTTGCCAAATTCTTGCTAGGATTTTGGATCTAAGTGAGGGTATGATGGAGTAGAAGATCAACTGGAGGATTTGTGCCGTGTCCGTAGTGATTTGGACGTTATACTGCACTGCTTGTGGAATAAGATTCATCAGCAGCACATTTAAGTCATATAGGATTTACAAAAACCACCAGTTTCCAACTTAGAAATAGTGATCACGTCAACATGAAAGTCCTAATTATGACTGGGATTTTTCTGAATGCGCTTTAAAGCTAAACAAACACGGATGCCTCACATTCACATAAGTCCAGAATTCAGTTAAATCCAAATTTAATGGATATACTGTAATATTGTCAATGCATAGAATTTTTAACCTAGACCAACTCACTTACACGAATATTTTGTTGCTTGATGATGTGACAATAGCATCTTTACACAGGACGTCATACATAAGTGTGCTGTCCAAATAGAGGTCATTCAACTGAAGGCAGTTGACTACCAACACTGCACAGATGCCTATGATTTGAGCTGTTTATTCCTGTTCCAGCTGATCAAATTGGGATAAAGTAGCAGATGTGGATCAAAAACCTCCATTTTCAGACTGGAGGTGCAGAGTCAGCTAACACCAGACATTAACACTTACGTATTGTGTTAAACATGCCTCTAGCTGGATGCAATTGCAGTGTGCTGTGACAACTTCTCCATATTTTTTGGCCACAACTGAGATTTTTAACAGTGTTTCACCAGACCTCTAGAAAAGTTGACCTAGTAAGAAGAAAATGGAAAAAGGTAAAGTTAGCTATCGTTATTCAGTAATGTTATGAAAAATAATAGTATATGAAGTTAGCTGACATAAGCTAGTGACATTGGGTAGAAAATAATAGCGAAGTTTAGCTAATGTTAGCTGGTTATGTTAGGTAGAAAATATTAGCTTAAGTTAGCTAATATTAGCTAGTAACGTTAGGTAGAAAATAGTAGCTAAAGTTAGTTAGTATTAGCTAGTAATGTTAGGTAGAAAACAGTAGCTAAATTTGGCTAATATTAGCTAGTAACATCAGGTAGAAAATAGTAGCTAAAGTTGGCTAACGTTGGCTAATAACATTAGGTAGAAAATAGTAGCTCAAGTTGGCTAACATTAACCTGTAACAGTAGGTAGAAAATAGTAGCTAAAGTTGGCTAACATTAGCTTGTAACGTTAAGTAGAAAATAGTAGCTAAAGTCGGCTTACATTAACCTGTAACGGTAGGTAGAAAATAGTAGCTCAAGTTGGCTAACATTAGCTTGTAACGTTAGGTAGAAAATAGTAGCTAAAGTTACCTAACATTAACCTGTAACATTAGGTAGAAAATAGTAGCCAAAGTTAGTTAAGGTTACCTAGTAAAGTTACATAGAAAATAGTAGTGACAGTTAGCCAACATTAGCTAGTAAAATTAGCCTCTTCTCAGTGCATCCATGTACAAAGCTGAAATATAGTTTCTGAAGCAAATTTACTCACAGCAAATTTACTCGCCTGGCCAACAACAAGATGGCGGTCAATTCAGTCCTGGACCCAACCACACACAATATAATTATTGTTCACTAGACTCTTGTGTGCTTTCATTTGCTCACTTTGTAACTTGAATAACACTAGGAGGTCTGGGGGATGAGGTAATTTGTAACGAAAATCATGTCCATACCAGGGAAATTGGTCAAGTTTTTTTTAAAAAGCTTTGTATGGATCACATCCAACATACATGCTGCCTACAGGTTCATCCAACCCCTCTAAGTAGTCACTCCACCATTTCCAATTCACGCAGTATATGGATTTATCACTCCCTGTCCTCCATCTGAATTTCAGGCATCATAATAGATTGCAACAAGCTATAGCAAGTTGTAACGAAAATCTTTCCCAGTTCCACTATCTGTCCCATATGTGAAAGCAGCATTATCCTCACCTGTGATGCAGGAGATCTACCATATGCTCATTTTGATGGACAGGATGAGGAGCTTGGACATCCAGAAAGAGTTCAGAGTGAAACACTGTTCATTTTTGTTAACAGGACCCAGTTAGGTGGCCTGGGAACACCCCAGGATCCCCCTAAGGACTGGAAGATGTTGCTATGGAGAGGGACATGTGGACTACTTTGCTTACTCTAATGAAACCCAGATAAACAGTGGAAAATGGATCTGTGAATAGATGGATGCACCATTTTAGCCAAATATCTATCAGCTCTACTGCGGTTAAGTAACTATTTCCATTTGGGCTGACGTTCAAACACTGTACCATGTTTTGGAAAAAACTGGCAGGGCAGTTACAGTATGTCTAAATCGGAAATTGGCACTTTAATATTCCTTGACTGAGCTAATAATGATGGATTTACCTCTTCTGATGCAGAAGCGGCTGCCAATTCCACACACTGCTCATGGCTAGTTGATATGAAAGGTGAATCAGTTCTTTCCTACACCATGACCGACCTTTCCATAATGTTTTATGCGCATTTATTCATGGCTTTTTAAAAATATCCTGCTAAAAGGCAAACAGACAGATGGAAAGGGGCAATAAACACAACCCCTGTCCAACTCTGTTGGCAGAGGAAACAAATCATATAACTCTGGTCAAGAGGCAGCCACAATCCTCCCAGTCCTCTCACCACAGGGATTTCCCGCTGTTTGTTTAGCCTGTGTGTGTGTGCGCTCGCGTAAGTGGGTGTGCTTGTCTTTAGTGTAGCTTTAAAAGTGCAACAGAGACAGTTGGAGCTCTCGCAACTGGTTCACGTGATTCAGGGGACTAGAGGGTGTCAGTAGAAAACAATCACACAAATTGGAACGTCTATACCTGTAAGGACCCTCAGTGATAAAATACATTTTATAACCCCAAACAAGCCTGTTCTCCGAAATACAGCCACATAGGTTGTTTGTACAAGCAGCTTATTATGACTCATACTTGTCTTTATTGTTAGGCAGTGACCTTTAGAGGCTGTAGTAGTTATGATGCAAGCTAAGGAGGAAGTTAGGTGACATAGCATAAAGAGCGATTAAGTCTGCATTGTGTGGGAAGGAGGGAAGGTGGATAGGTCAAACAAACACAGGACTTTCACCAAGGAGACTGCTGTAAATCCCCAAAGTCAACACTGAGTTATTTTTAATTACATAGTATGTCATGTGATGTTTTTGGCATATTTCAGATGACATACATTAGGTTAGTTACAAATAAAGGTTACTTATTTTATCCCAAACCATGATCTTTTTTCAAAACCTAAACAAGGAATTTTGTTGCTTTAACCTAGTCACATGGTTTTGGATGAACTGTGACAGTTTCACAATGTTAACCACGTGTTTAAAACTGCAATTTTTAACAGTCATACTGTATACAAGCTATTTTGTCATTTAGGTATAACACTGGTAGGGTAGGGGCACCATTTTAGGAAACACTCCTCTTGGTCATATTAGAGGAAAGGAACGGCTTATGTGGTTGTATAGGTTGGAGGGCTTGTTGTCCTCAACCTCAGTACATGGCCAAGTCCATAAAGGGTTTGCATGCCTGAATTCTGAAACTTGTGAGTTAGTCTTAGTTTTTAGTCTTTAGTCTTAATTTTTCACATCACAGATTCTCAAAACATCTGGAATTGTGACAGTAAACGCAGCTCTTTCACAGATGAACTGGGTTAAGATCTGGTTAATGTAAACAATTCAGTGACATCTAATGTGTGTGGTTTGTCCTGGAAGAGACTATTCCCATCAGGGTTGACATGTTTTATCATAGGATAAAGGTGATGACTCAGAATAACTTTGTACTGATTTACAGTGATCCTTGCGTCTAAGGTGACAAGTGGACCCAGGCATTGAGAGGAGATTATCCTTCACATCTATGAAAGTTTGCTGGTTCCTCCACTGGTATACTCAGTTTGTCTCTTCAATTTGTTTGTGTCTCTTGTCTTCAGTCTGGAGGAGATGGAGAACAAGGCCATGTATCTGAGCACATATGAGGAGAGAGAAAGCGGCTCCATGTATGAAGAGGCCTACGATGGACACAACTTGTCCAAACTCAACCTGTGTGATGAAGGTAAGGAGGACAGTTGAGTTTGATTTTCATTAAGTCTGCAAGCATTCAAAATAATAACGTGCCGGAATGAGAATCAAGAAGCATGACAAAAAATAATAATTACACACCAGAATCATTTAATGTAGATAAAAAAAAGAAACAGTTAAAGGGTCTGTATATGACATTCTGAGCAGCAAACAAGCATTTGCTATGTAAAGAATTAGGCTGTGTCCAAAATCATTCACTCATTCACTACCCCCCACTCACCGTGTAGGGAGTTCTATGTTGTTCTTTGCACCATCGGTTTGACACTACTTTTCACAGTGCATTGTGGGATACTTTGAGTTCACTATATAGGGTATAATAACTCCCACTTTACATTCGGACATCGCCACAAAATGGCAATCTCACTATGTAGTGGACTATGTGGTGAGTAGTGAGTGATTTGGGACACAGCCATAGAGGAGTTATGGCGTGTACGCATGTGTGTACCCCACTGGCTAGCTCACCACCCTTGTTTTGCTCAGCATTTATACTGCGGTTCCTGTTGATATCAGGCCGCTGGCTTTCCAGAAACATTGCGCACACCCTCCAGTTCCTCCTGGTTACCACCATTAGATCCGTCATCACTGTTGCCATTGTTTAGTGCTGTTTACGGAGTTAGCACTGTTAGCTGCTGACTGCCAGCTGAGCCGCATCCATGTTGAGAACCACGCACAGGCAACTCATACGCTCTGAATTTCATATAGAGCCCCTTTAGACTACAGATTTATTGCATGAAACAGAAATAAAAAAAATCTACTTTTTTCTTTAACTTTTAACAGTTCTTTAAAGGAGCAGAGTGTAGGATTTGGTGGCATCTAACAGTGAGGATTGCAGAGTACGACCAGTTGAAACTTCTCCCATGTGCTAAAACATGAACTCCCAGTTTGGATTCCTTTGGTGTTTATTATTCAAGAGGTGTTTACTAGGAGCAGAATGATCTGCAGAGGCCTCTTTGTCTCCAAAACAAACAGATAAGGTGATTAACACCAGTAAAAACACTGAATAAAGCAGTTTCACATTACAAATCAGGGTTTCTATGACGTTCAGCTCATCACAGACGGGCCCCTAGCCCAGCACCTACAAATGTGGGCTCCCCTTTTTTATTTGAAAACTTAAGATTCAGATGTTCAGGAGGTTTTTACTGTGAACCAAATCAACCGCAGCAGTCCCTCCCTTTCCAAAACAAATGGACCCGGTGATTTAAATAGGTAAAAACACTGAATAAAGCAATTTCATGTTCATGTGTTTCTGATGCTGTTCTGCTCGTTGCATAAGGGCTGCTGTCTCGGTGAAAATGTGAATGGCCCCACCTAGATCCAGTGTTTTGTTTGTCTATTTGGGCTACTGTAGAAACATAGTTGTGGTGGATCGGGATCTGCTCCCTTAGTAGATATAAACAGCTCATTCTAAGGTAATAAAAACACAATGATTCTTAGTTTTAGTTGATTATAAACTTAAGAAAACATGCTTATGATATTATTTCCATTTCAGCCAATATATCGCATGAACTTGAATGTGTTATGTGTGTGTGAAGGCACAGAGGTCTGACATGGCTTCAGGTCTTCATATCTGCAAATCTTCATAAACCATGATTAATTTTCAAAAAGGGACTTTCTGCACAGAATCGTCCAAACACACACAAACACACACACTAATAACCAACACAGAGACACATGAAGAAGCAATGCTGTCACCACTTGGCATCCACTCTGCTCTTGCTATGGTCATTTGTGAATGCCAGGAATGTCCAGAAGCAACATCTGCGTGTGTGTTTTTGTGTGTGTGTGTGTGTGTGTGTGTGTGTGTGTGTGTGTGTGTGTGTGTACAGGTGCAGCTGCAGCAAATCCAAATTTGACCCCGTGGTGTTCTCAGGTTTCGACCCAGGGCTCTGTGAGTTTGGTGGGAAAGTCTTAGCGAACATTAACTGGAGAATTTGTTGACATTTTAATGGAAAGCGGACAATGGCCGCACACATCAGAAAGACTGTCCTCATCCAACTTCCCTAATCCTAGAACATTTTCACACCTCGTTTAATTAGAGAAGAAATTCCAAAACATGGGGTGGTTTGTTTCTTTGGGGTGACGCATGAAAGAGGAAAACAAAGCACTTAGGGGGTTTCTATCAAACCACAGGGCCAGGCTGCATTATGAGGTTAAAGAAGATGAAATGGGGTAAACAATAATAAATAAATAAATAAATAAACAGGGTATATCCATGATGAAAAGTCAGGGTTTATGGGGTGAATGTGGTCTTAATGTTGTGAACTCTGGCATGAGATGTTATCCAGCCTCTTCACCACAATCTCTCTTATAAAAAACTATAACAGCATTGCAGTCAATTCGACAACGATATGTTTATGTTAAAATATACACACATAGATTAGTGCGTTTAAGGCATTTTCTGTTTTGTTTGGGAAACAAGCTGTCACCATCACCTGCCAATTACAGAGACAGTCCCGGACTTATATGGAATCTGTGTCACTTGCCAAGCACCATGTGTATTTGATTTGGAAAGTTAAAGTAAAAGGAACAAAGACTTGTCCTTGTAAATTCACTAATTTCACCAAAAACAATCAAATACACAGTCAGTGCCAGTAACTGACTCACACTGGCCTTGCCTGAAATAAACAGTTATAAACAGATATGTGTCAAAATGGGTCAAAATGTAGTGTTGCATCTCCAAATTTACGAATAAACTAAGCTTACAAGTTTGCTAATCCCTGTATAATGTTTATTAAATTCACTGTGTGTGTGTGTTGACAACACCACCATCACCAGACAGACATGAGTCAGAGAGAACACACAGCTGTACAGTAATGTTATTTCCGCACTTGTTTACTTACTCTCTGATAGGTCAAAGTGGTAGTGGAAAAAGCCGCAAAGTGCACTGAACATCTTTGAAAAAAATGTGTGTGCATTTTCACTGTGCAGAAACACTTAATTAGCTGGGTTTTATACAACAGGTGTAATACATACTGTCACACAAACAGTATAAAGCAGCATTTTAAAGTACAGTATAATACAATTTTCAAGAACCATTGATGAAACAGAAAGCATTTAATGGACGAACTGTACTGATAATGGATTGATTTTCATTTACAAAGCAAAATTCCAAATATTTCTCCAAATGTAGCTGATCAAATGTGAGAATTTTGAGCTTTTTAAATTGCTCTTTCATATTTGTAAACAGAACATCTTTAGGTTTTAGACTGTTGCCTGGTCAAAACAAGCAAAGTGAAGACATCACATCAGGATTTTGGAATTTGTGATGGCCTTTTGGTAAGTGTCACAGTCACAGCCAAGGAGTCTTTAACGCAGCATGTCAATCACCGCTTGTGAGCTACGGTCAAACTGTCACACTAGGAAGTGCTGATCAAATATGAATCAAGGTTTCTGTTATGCTCTATTCTACCCTCACACATGAACAAGAACCTGAGATACTTGAACTCCCTCGCTTGGGGCGGTTTGGCGCAGCATCTGCAGTGATGCAGGCACTGTGCCACCGTTGTGATGAAGACAGTGCTGAGCCACAAGGCAAAGCTTTCGTTTTACTTGTCCATCTACATCCCAACCCTCACCTATGGTCGTGAGCTCTGGGTAGTGACCGAAAGCATGAGGTCGCGGATACAAGCAGCCGAAATAAGTTTCCTCAGAAGGGTGGCTGGGCTCAGCCTTAGAGATAGGGTAATGAGCTTGGACATCCGGAGGGAGCTCGGAGTAGAGCCAGTGCTCCTTCACATTGAAAGGGGTCAGTTGAGGTGGTGTGGGCATCTGACCAGGATGTTGAATGTGTTCCAGGCATGTCTCACTGATAGGAGGCTCAGGGGCTGACCCAGAACACACTGGAGGGATTACCTATCTCATCTGGCCTGGGAACACCTCCGGGTCCCCCAGGAGGAGCTGGGAAGCGTTGCTTGGGAGGGGAACCTCTGGAATGCTTTGCTCGGCCTGATGAATATTTTAGTATACTGTTTAGCTGTAAAATGAGAAACTTTGTGACACGGGCCACCATGTTGAAAAAAGTCACACGAATACCGAGCATCACCCACTGGCTCTCATTTTACAGCTAAATAGTACACTAAAATATGTTTCTGAAAATACATGAGCCAAGAAATAGGCAATGCAGTAACAGAACCTTGTCTCGTATGTGATCAGCGCTGCCTGGTTTGACAGACCCCAATTCACGAACCATAATTAACATGGCTGATGGCTGCATCAGATACTCCTTGA
Source organism: Cephalopholis sonnerati (assembly GCA_019142605.1). Classification (NCBI taxonomy): domain Eukaryota; kingdom Metazoa; phylum Chordata; class Actinopteri; order Perciformes; family Serranidae; genus Cephalopholis; species Cephalopholis sonnerati. Next base: position 18,505,243 of record JAGQAX010000009.1, read on the forward strand.
CTCTGATTGGTTGGTTTTGTTCAGGTGCAGTAGATTCACGCAAATACCATTTGAAGCACTATGAGGAGACGGGACACGATGTCTTTCACAGACTGTCTGTCTCATGTACCATCATGTGTTATCGTCACAAAGTTACCAACTGTACTTTAAGTATGAAGCTGGAGCATGGAGGTGATTAGCCTAGCTTAGCATAAAGACTGGAAGTAGGTGAAATATACAAACATAAGCCTACCAGCATCTCTTCGGTATTTGTTTACTCCAAACAAGAACATGACTACTGTGGTTACAAGTGACTACGTCCACTCAAAGTGTTTATGCTAAGCTAATCACGTTCATACTTAAAGGCACAGACTTGAGAGTGGTTTCATATCAATCTTCTCATCTAAGTCTTGGCCCAACATCAAACAAGCGTATTTAAAGTCATAAAGCCTTCCATGCGTGGCTTACACCGAGGCTAGAGAAAGAAACAGAGGACACAAAGTGTGTGATAATTTCCGCCTTAAGCTCCAGACTGCTGGTTTTATTTCCCTGCCTGTTTTTTATGACGATGTTTGCATGACGTGTGGTTGTTTTGTCTCAGTTCAGCATGAAGTTTAACTTAAGAGGCAGACTAGCTTGGAGTGTAATTTCTGTTCCTATACATTCCAGCCATGTGACACATCTGAGCCAGCTGTGTTTGTCTTACGCCGGAGGAGTGTGTGTGTTCTTCATCAGAGAGGAGAAGTGTGTGTGTGTGCATGTGTGTGTGTGTCTGCACATGCATCAGCAACAATCCACCAGTGTCCACTGACAGATTGTCACGGTCTAAATGAAACCATGCTGTTGGGAGGCCGCTCTGCACAATCAGTGTTTATATTTAAAGTCAGAGTCAGGCCAAAATCGTGGCTGTTCACAGGAAGATAGAATCTCATTATAACCTCATAATATCCCAGCGGGTGTTGGCGTATATTTATCATAATGTTCATGTCACATGGCCAGTGATTTACCACAGACACCAGTGTCATCATATTTCATATCCTCCTTGTTTTCCAAATGTAAGATATTTAAATTTAGTCCAGCTTTTCCTCTATCCATCAAATTTATCTGAACACAAACAGTGCTGCATTCATGTGCTCCTCAGATGGTTTCAGTCATTCTTCCAACTTTGGTGTGTTCATGAGCTTTAAGACATAGTGTGGAAACAACTTGGACACTACATCGCTCAGAGCATTTAAACAACACGTTGATAACAGTTTGAAGCTTTATATTACAAAATGATTTTGTCCCAGACTTGTTGCTGCACCAGTACATCCCTGAAGTCACTTTAGATGGACAACAACGATCAGTTACAATCAAATACCATATTACAAATACATGTGAGCCAAAAAAAAAGGACATGCTATGTGTTAATTAATAAAAAGCAACCAAACGTTGCTTTTGTCCGCCATGTTTCTGCACATGACATCAGCTAGCAACTCTTGTACCAAAATTTTCACAGACTTGCCGACCTGAGGAGGCGTTCATGTAAATTTTCCAAGTTGGGAACTCATTAATTTCATTAATGTGTCACCTCATGAATGCAAGGTTAGTATTGAGTGGTAGTAGCTCGAAGCTTACGTGTCACCACCAGTACAGTATTCAGGCTTATTATTCCTTTTTAATCACATTTGGTGTATTTCTGCTTTTTTTGTAATTAGTTTACAGCCTAACATTAGCTGTTTACCTCTGGCAACTGCACTGATGCATCGATTATTTTGCTGAACAAAACATGTAAGTATTATAAATGTGTGTTTGCCATAGAATTTATATTCGGCAATAATCCAAATCCAATGGAAAAATCCCATAGGCTTTTTAACAACAGAACCAGTGCAATGCTAACTTTCGCATCTGCCTACACTCTATTCCGGAGAGGTTAGCTGTAGCAAATACTCACTAACCAAAGACTGTTAAAGGATAATTTATTTTTTTGGATATTCAAGACCTAAAACACAAGACCAGTGTGTCTGTTCTACTGTAACCGCCTAACGTTAGCATGTTTGGCTAAGTAACGCTAGTAAGCTAATAAAGTCTGCCAACCACAGCCTTCAAATCTGGCTCAAAATGACATGCCTGTTTTTGTCTGTTTTTATCTGAAATCAAGGACTTCTTGTTCCAAAAATGAAGGTAAAGGACGCATTCATTTCTTTAACAATGTTGAGGATACAAATAAAACTTCCCTGCTGATGTCTGTAAACATTTTAAAAGCAATATCGCATTCCTTTTCCAATGATTGATGAAGGACGTGACTCCAAAACCAACCTTCAAAAATCTCTTCATCCTTTTGACCTGAAGGGAATGTTCCCTGAACATCAACAGCCTACTCCCTGCCTCCTGCCAAGCTCTCTCTCTCTCTCTCTCTCTCTCTCTCTCTCTCTCTCTCTCTCTCTCTCTCTCTCTCTCTTACTCTCTCTCTCTCACACACACACACACACGCATACACACAGAACACACACAAGGGAAAAACACTTCCATCATACATTAACAGTGTTGTGTCAGTTTTATCAAGACAAATTCTCCAACATCTGTTTGACCCTGACAGGACTCTTAAGTGGTGACATGAATTATGCTAATAGCTCCTCTGTGAGGTTGTGTATTTTTGTGAATTCTGTTATATAATTCTGCAGCTATACTTGTGTGTGTGTCATGATGTATGTCAGTGGCCACAAGACAATAGTGTTAGTTTTGCCAAATGCACACAGGATTTATTATCTAAATTGTATTGTCATAATGCAAGTAAGATCCTTAAAAAAAACAACAGTTAACCAAGAAGTTTGTTTGCTCGCTTACTTGTCCTCTCATGTTCATTCTCTTCAGTATGCTATGAGTTGCATGATTGTGTGCACTGCAGTCATGAAGTGTTTGATGTATGATCTTACTTTGTGCTCACACAGTATGCCATTGTACCAGTAAATGTCAGGCTTTATAGTAAAGCCTTTGGAATCATTCATTTTAGCCTCCACCACCATTCCTTGCCTCTTTGGACTCTCCTAACATTTTTGCTGAGCATGATATTTTCAAACCATATTGACTGCAGTTTTATTCACAAAATCTGGTGTGTTTTAACTGCAAAATATTTGCCCCTCTGTTTTGACTCTTATATTGCATCCATCCCTATTTTTTTTCTGTTTTGATCAGGTTCAGCTAAGCGTCGCAGGAAGCAGGATCAGTGCTGTGCTCACCTGAACTCCCTCTCAGCCATCAAGTACGCCATCGTCTCCCTCTACATCCTGGTTCTTCTCACCATCTTCGGACTCTGCCTGGCAGGTAGGGTGTGAGTTGGTCTTGCATTAGCTGTATGTCTTTGACGATCATAAAGCACTTTCTTGATCCCCATTGGGAATTGTAGTAGTTGGGGAGCTCTGAAAATACAAGAACTATTTATTTTACAACTTTAGGATCCTTTCAGGGGCCCAACAAACATTCAGAACATTGTAACAATGGACATTTAGCTTATAACTTTAAGTTTGGATATATTTGTTTACGGCTGCCACCTTTTAAAATCAGTTTTAAAACAGTTTCTGCAATAACATATTGTGAACATTTTGAGGTCGTATTTGTTGATGATGACCTTGACTTCCTTCCACGTATTGATTTCCTTCAAATGCTCTTTGGTAAAGAAAATTATTAAAAATATTTATTCATTTTCTTAACCTTTATTTAACCAGGTGAGTCTCATTGATATTAAGAACCTTTTTTTTCAAGGGAGACCTGGCCAAGACAGGCAGCAGCATAAATTAAACATACCTGTAGTTACAGATGGACATAAAACACAACATGAGATATATAAGAGACAATATGAAAAAGTAAAAATCTACCAAAAGGAACACACATCTCAAAAGAGAAATTTAAAAGAGTCCCATGAATAGGCAAATTATGTATGTATGAATTACAGTCCACTGTGTATGTATGGGGTGTACAAAATAATAGCATCACAGAGTACTGAGGCAAAGACAAATTATGAAAAATACATGTCCACATCACCATTGTTCAGTATTATAGAGTGTCTGTGCTTAACCTCAAATAGAATATAAATCAACAAAGGTACAAGTGTTGGATCAGGGTGAATACTGTTAATATCACACACTGTAGACCAGGTATTTCATACAGTTTGAATACATAGACATAATACACATTTGGCGATTAACTGGAGCTGTCTTCAAATTATCTTCCATGTGACTTTCCTCCATCACTAGTATGTTTAGCCACAGTCAGAAAGTAAAAGACAAAAAGAAAGGTGGAAGGACAGAGGAGAGTAGTAGTTTATGGTCCCGCTCACACTGAGAAAGAGAGCATATTGTCCATCTTTTGTTCTCAGAGCTCAGTTATGCAGATGACATCAGCCATTCCTTTAGGCTGAATTGTAAAAAAAAAAAAAGGACACATGCACACATGACCCACAAAATACATCTTATTTTGGCTTGGGTAACACTCTGGGACATGGGCTGAAACCATACCCACCTCTTAAACTGTCTCTCCTTGTTTAGCATTGCAGTAATCATCTGCAGCATAACCCAAACTTCAGTTATGTAAAAGTGCTGCTGGTGATTTTATTGAATTTACTCCCTTGACAGTACTACTGCTATATCTGTTGAAAAGTTCACTTCAATGCCAGAGGTAGCATAGATCTCTGCATCTGTTTAATTCAGCTTTACAGTGTCCTTGGAGATTTTTTTTAATCTGAAACGTGAAATTAGATTTTCCTAGTGCAGTGCACGACTGACCTCTGTGCTTCCTGCTGCTAATGCACAGCTCTGTGTATGTGTGGCAGGTTTAGACTTGATTGTCACATGTGCTGTTAAGTATGTCACAGCATTTTGGAAGCGTGACAAGCTTGACTTTTTAGACAGCAACATAAAAGACAGAGCAGAAATAAAGTGTGACAGTGGCTGGTTCCTTTGTGCTGCATGGTTCCCATACCCCTGTTATGTATGGCTGTGGGACTGGATGTCATTATACAGTTCATTTTACATGAGGGCTTCTATGGGTGATGAAAAAAGCAGCAGCACCTTTTTCTGATTTATGAGTTGGCATCACAACTCATTTTTGAGGAGATCAAGGCCATGATAATTAGATTCAGTCATACAGGTTTGTGCACTCTATGAGCATTGAACTTTTAGCATCTTTTGACTGTGGATCAAGTCAAAACTAGTTGAGTGCCAGAATAGTACAGTGGGGTTTACTACTTAAATGATACTTGGTTTGGTGATTGGATTTTGCATTTTTAGTGTGCAACTTTTTTTATGCATTTTGGATTGTGACCAGTCTAAACTGTAATATCAAGTCCTTAACTCTTCTCCAATTGTACTTCAGTCGTCATGTGTTACATAATGGCCCATGACCCAGGACATTCTCACATTTCCAGCTCGTCAAACACCGACGCTTGGTCAGTGGCCCTTGCGTATGATACTGACATACTGAGGCACCCTTTAGCATTTATTTTTACAAGACATGAAGGGCTGTGTCATAAGCTGACACTGTGAGCAACTGATGTGTTATAAAAAGCCGACACAGGGTGAAAGGGGTCAAACAAACACAGGACTTTCACCCAGGAGACCACAGCAAAACATCCTTTCATTTTATAGTTGCAGTTTATTAATGTATGGAACTCTCCACAGTATGAACAGTGGTTTCTGCCTCAAAACCAGCCACAACTCAGCCCTGAGCAGAGTAACCATTCGCTATTGACCAATCAACGGACTGCAGTGTTCACAGCTCCACCTTTTAGTACCAGATCTGTGTGCTAGGTACCCCAACAGAGGGGGGACCAAAAATGGAGATGGTACAGAAGGGTTCCATTGTTACCATCCACAACTTTTCACAGTGGAAACGGGAAAAAAGCATATTGAACTGAACTGAACTGTACCGTACTGCTTGGTAGAAATGGGCTAGTAGTTTGACCCACAGGGCCACTGATCAAGGGTTGGTATCTGACAACTTGGGAGTGAGAGCATGTTTCACCAAGACACACTCACAGCTCAGGCGCCCCAGTACCTCTGTGACATAATTCATGCTAAGACTCCCCTACGGTCACTGCGCTCCTCTGACCAGGTGCAACTTGAGGTCCCTATGACACAATTGAAAACCAGAGGTGACCGTGCTTTTTCAGTTGCAGCACCTAAATTGTGGAATGCACTTCCATCCCATGTCAGATTGGCCCCCACCCTCGAATCTTTTAAATCTCATCTAAAAACCCGCCTTTACACCTTGGTTTATAATTCAAACTGAGAGTTTTTGTGGTCTTTTGCCCAGTCTTTTCTGGCTGTTGACTAGACGTTTGTGTCTCTTTGTTTCTGTGTTTATGTTTTAGCTATTTTTGTGCACTTATTTTGTTCTGTACAGTACTTTGGTAATCCCTGTGATTTGTAAAATATGCTGTATAAATAAAGTGGATTGGATTTGATACTACGTTCAGACTACACAATATCAGCCTACTAATGGCCTAATTCAACAGACATGGGGCATTAGGGACAAATATCTATTTTTTCGGGGGAAGCTTCTCTCGCCTATTTTAACCAATTCTTTGTGCTCTGTGATGTTGAGCAAAAGGAGCACAGATTGCTCTTCTGCACAACTGGCGAAAAATCTGGCAAATTATGTTTTCTTTCATTTCAGTAAACTGTAATCATGTGACTACAGCTCTACAACAGACTGTCAGCCAAATTTGTTACTTAAATCTAATGTTTTGGTCCTTTTATTCAACATAGACTTGACAGGCTTGAAAGTATCTCTCAGTTAAGCTTGTTGATTTTCAACCTTGGAACAGAAGTTGACGACAAAACCAGCTCACTTACGCACTGCTTTTGGAGCTTTTAATCATATCACACTGTCCTCGTTAAGATTGTTTTGTCATCTGTCTCTGTTAGTCTGGTTTTTTGAATCATGATCTCATGTTTAAGCTAGCTGCTGTTTCAAGGTAGACAACAACAGTGACTATTGGGCTGAGAACTAACTGGTGGTACATTATGTAATAAAGGAGGGAGAGTAGTCATTCGCTTACCCACCAAAACATTTCCCTAGCTGTAAAAAAAAAAAATTGGAAACCACCCTGTCCACACCAGCTTTACTGACTTCCAAAGCTAGATTAGGAAGCACAAACAATGTGTCTCTCCAACGTAACATGTCTCAGTGATTGGCACAAAATAAGTGAAACTGTAATGTGGAAATTTGGATTTGTGAGTTATGGAAATTAGCATTAGCTGTTGTTATTTCATATCAATCGGTGTGTGACACAGTGCCGTAATAAATTCCAGTGTCTTCAGAGCTTGCACCGCTGCAGTTCCTCCTCCTCCTGGTTCATTTGGAAAAACCCTGGCATGATGCCACAGTAGCCTTATGGCCAATTCACTCGGGTGTGTGTGTGTGTGTGAATGAGAAAGCTTTGTAGGTGTGTCAGACTTTATGGCTATTACCTTCTACGAACCCCGCTGTGGCCTCCTTGTAAATGTCAGCTCTGTTATTAGAGGAGAGGAAGACAAAAAGAGGCTGATAGAGACAGGGAGAGGAGGGAAGAAGCTGGAAGAGCAGAACAATTTAGCAAGATAGAGTCAGAAAGAGAAGTGACAGACCCAGAGACAGGTTTAAGAGCTGCCTGGCTTCAGACCAGCTGGATCTTGGAGGAATCGAGTGCGTTCACTAATCCTAATTTCATTTCAAGACCTCCTCTTCCCAAGCCTCCCACTCACGCCGTAACCACGCGGCTGATGCCAGTATTCCCAGGCACAGAGATGTAGTTAAGAGTTTGGATCTGCTTCAATGTCGTCACAGAGGTATTTGGTTATTTAAGGCTTTTAGATGAAGTTGTTTTAAAAAAGCAATCAAACTGGGCTTTTCAAGCAGCCTCTCTCAAATTAAATGCCGGCCATCCAAAAGCTAAGTGGCTCCAGCGTAACTGCACGGGAGGCCCCTTCGCCACACACACATTGATGTGACGCAAGTGCACGCACAGACACAGACACAGTCACAGCGGCTGCCAGTTTTCCGATGTGAACACCAATTCAACTCTATGTTATCCACATTTGCTTTTTGTTTGAATTCTCACTTGACTTTAGTTTTTTTCATGCTCTTACGCTGCCTCCTTTGGCCTCCTCCCAACTTCATGGCCTGGCCAGCATCTCCCATGCATTCAAACACATCCATATTTCATTGCTAGTAGGATCACGGAGCCGCGTATCTGGCTCAAAACATCTGCATTCATGGCATGTTAAGTTTAATATAGAATTTTCTGTGTCAGCGCATCTGACCCTAAATCTTAGTTTTGGACAAGTGAAGGCGGGACAGCGATAAACAGAAACAGAGACGGATGAAAGCAAAATGACAGAGGAGGATAAAACAGCCAGATGACTCCTGCTCCATTCATCTTGAGGTTAAGAGCTTCCTTATCAGTCCATTATTTCTACAAGATTATCTCTATGCAGATAGGACAGAGCTTTCACAGCTCTGATAAGGAGACTCAGCAGCAGCACAGAGATTGGTCCATAATTGAAAGGTCACGTGTTTAATTCCCATGATAGCCAGTGTTAAAGCCTTGAGCCAGAACCCAGACTTTTATCATCTCAGAGGCGCCTGCTTGAGAAACTTTTGTCTTTGTAGTCACTTGTTTTGGCTGACACAGCTCAAGAGGAGGACCAATGCCTAAGAGGCATGTTTGGTCTTTGTAGCATTAAAGCAGCACTAGACAACTGTGCATGTTGGCCGGCCCAAATGTTGGCATGATGTAACTTTTGAAGACTTTGCTTCCCAGAAACCCTGTGGGCTGACCTGCTTACAGTAAGTACCTGAGTGAGAACAGTTTTCCTCCTGTTTACAGACTCAGAGCTTTCTCTTGACCTCTCATGAGCCTGAAGCTTACATTGGGCACATAAATTACATGCTCAGGTCTGATTGAGCAGCTATTGATTACTGTAATCAAAGCATCAGCACATAGTGAGTGGCCATGTGTTGTTTTTCTTCTTATTGAAGTTACTGAATGGTGAAGCTGTTGATTGCACCGAGTTGCTTTTCCTCCATTTTGTTTCAAGCACTTTTACATTTACATTATGGTTGTCAGAGGACATTTGCACAAGTTGGCCCTCTCTTTATTTCTCCATTTTGTGAAGTTTTGTGTCTTGAATCGCAGTAGGAAGTGCCAGGATCGTATTAAGAGTCTCAATTCACAGTGAATGGCAATGTTTGAGTCCATACTTGTGCACAGGGGATTCAGTCTTTTTCTTAGTGTGTGGGAGTGATGGTGGGGAGGTTAAGCCTTCATTCATAAGTTTTTCTAATGGTCCCCATGTGTCCTATATAACATTGAAAGTCAGGCACAGTTAAGATTCATACAGACAATAACTGGACATCCGGGTTCAGCCTTTGTTGATAAGTGCATATTTCACTGGAGGGTGCGCTCTTTGTACTGTTGGAGAAAGTTTTGTATTTCACTTATCAGCATATCCTCATGCGATGATTTGTATCTTATACGAAAATGCACATACAATGGTACATATGATATCTAACCATATAGCGCCCTACAAATGGCGTTGTCACATTACATACTTAACGTAAAAGTACATAGGTTAGGTTCAAGAGAAGAAATGTGGTGACAATATACCTTAAAATAACTCAAAGTTAACTTAGTTCATACGGGACATGACCACGGATCTCCTGGGGGAAAGTCCTGTTTGTTTGACCTATCTGCCACCCAACCTGCATCCTTACGTGGACCTTCAGTCTTTGTATTACTGTCTTCTTTGATCTTGTCAGCGTATTGGTCACATGATCACAGCCTTCCTGATTACGTGGTTTATACAAGCACCAGCCACTTTATTAGGTACACCTGGCTGGTACAGGGTTGGAGCTCCTTTGTCTTCAGAACTGCCTTAATTCTTGGTGTCATAGATTCAACAAGGTGCTGGAAACATTCCTCAGAGATTTTGGTCCATATTGACATGATAGCATCACACAGTGGCTGCAGATTTGTCGGCTACACATCCACGATGTGAATCTCCCGTTCCACCACATCCCAAAGGTGCTCTATTGGACTGAGATCTGGTGACTGTGGAGGCCATTGGAGTACAGTGAACTCATTGTCATGTTCAAGAAGCCAGTTTGAGATGATTTGAGCTTTGTGACATGGTGCGTTATCCTGCTGGAAGTAGCCATCAGAAGATGGGTACACTGTGGTCATAAAGGGATGGACACGGTCAGCAACAACACTCAGGTAGGCTGTGGTGTTTAAACCATGCTCAGTTGGTACTAAGGGGCCCAAAGTGTGCCAAGAAAATATCCACCACACCATTACACCGTCATCACCAGCCTGAACCGTTGATACAAGGCAGGATGGATCCATGCTTTCATGCTGTTTACACTAAATTCTGACCCTACCATCTAGCAGCAGAAATCAAGACTCATCAGACCAGGCAACGTTTTTCCAATCTTCTATCTTCTATCTGTTCTTAGCACACTACAGTAATTTTATTACTTTCAACAATTTCATGTGGGGATGTGAATAAATGAGGACACAATATTATATGACAGTCTTCCTTGGTTGCAAAGAGGAACAACGTCCTTTTTTTATCATCTCAATAAAAAGCTGACCCCAAAGCTTGTGACATGTTGTAGTTCTAGTTGCTCAAATTCTAGGATTAAAAGTGGGAAGCTGATTTTGGTGTCCCACAGAGTGCTTAGAGCTTTATTCTACAGTATCTGGCTGCATTGCAGGAAACCACACCTCCTCTTGGTTGCACTTGATTGGTCCAAATCACATGTTTTACTGTAAAAAGTTGAACTTTCCTGAAAAGAAACCAGATGCAGAGTTTTGTCTAAAGCCGCTGCTTTTCTGTTGTCTCTCAATTAACATTGATGCCAAAAGAATCAGCAGCTGAATAGCGTGTAAACTCCTTTTTAGAAAGTTTCTAAGCTTTTTCAGATGTTTTTCTTTGAGTACATGCAGAATATTACAATAGCTTAGTTTGCAGATAAGACACTGTAAAACATTACTGCACATCCAGAAGAGTAGGTGAGAGAGAAGGTGGACTGAATCATTTTTTATATATAACAATACAGTAATAGACATTTCACATGCAGCTATGTGCATTAAATTCAGTAACAATCAAAACCATGTTTTGTTATATTGATTAAACTGTGTAGTCCCTAGATGCAAAGGTTGCAAATACACAAATTTCACTCATGCTGAAAGGTTCATGAACTCTTAACAAAACAGTCGATTCTCCTGTCTTTAAGAAAAGCAGAACCCTTTTTTGGAACAGTTCTCTAGCATTGTGCTCATGTGGCTCTAAATATGACCTTTATGTGCACTGAAAGACAACTCCAGAGTCTATTAAATATTCCAGATCAGGATATTAAAAGAACCAGACTAGATTATTTCCTCATATTTATTTCCTCATATTTATTAACATTTTTATTTTATGTAAGTCCTAGCCATATATCTCTTTAAGAACCCTGTAATCTCAGTGGAGGGCTGGGATGTTTTTGGTTGCATTTTGGCCAGACATTGCTACAAATACCTTGTGCTACATCTGGAGCCAGTTCTCAGGTTGTGTAAAACACCCAACAAACACATGTTATAACCAGAGATTGGCCCATATATGGCCCTGCAGACAGAGCTTGGACTGATAACTTTCTGGGTGTTCTGGAAAGGGGCTTTAAGAAGTATTTACACTTCTTATATCTGTGATCATGAGCTGGATGGGGAATTAGTGGTCTATTACAAACATTTATCATGGGCACCATCATGCAAAATATGGAATCGCTCTTGTGGGTCAGATTAGTTCAGTGATTTATATCCGCCTTCCATTTTTACAGTATATCCACAAAATAAAGTCTAGACTAGTATTTTGCAGATATTATTAAGGACATGAGCAGGGCAAGAGAGGACAGGGTTGTTTTCCTCCCATATGCTGCAGATCTTAAAGTGCTGCCTACGTGCCTCTCTTCAACTTATACTGTAGGTGCAACTGAGTCATGTTTTCCAGCAAACATGCAGCTTGCAGGTTTGGCACGGTGGTGCTCCGTTCCTCGGCCAGTTAACTGCTGGAAAACATGATGGTGGGTTTGTTATTATTCTTTAAAGCCATGAAATCTCCTAGTTTGAGTTTGTGTCTTTAAGTGATAGGCAACAGGCATGTTATTGCCAAGCAGAAATAGGCAATAGGCCATGAAATGGCCTGGGGTTGTTTTGGTCTCTGGCTTTTGCAGTTACTGGATTTGACCAAGGGCTTGTTATCATAATTATTTTGTGTTTTACATCAACTTTTCCTGCTACAGCAAAATTCTATTTGGGCTCTAATGAAAGCAGATTATTTATAGTTTAGTAATTTGTAATCAGCAAGTTTCAGTTAAGCAGTCTGTGGCTATAGCAACTACTGGCAGTGCTCCAGAGACAAAGTGTATTTAAGTACCACCCCACGCGATTGCTCCTTTGGAGGAGGGACTTCATCACTCTTCATTGACTTTGCATTGCATGAAGGTGCTTCTCTGTTTTTTACCAATTGTTAGAAAACAGCAGAACTGATTCCGGTCTGGCATTGTGACATTAAACAGCAGTTGATCAGTTAAAATAAAAAACAACCAATGAGCACCGCAGGGGTCTAATTTGGAGTAATAACAACAATAGAAGCACCAGAAACTAGGTTTGTATGGACCATGTGGTTGTGGCGACTTAAACACCACTCTCATGGCTGAAATTTACCAGCAGATCCAGTGAATCTGGTAGCTCTGATAGCTGTTAAATGGTGTGAAGTCACTGTCTATTTGGTGCACAGCAGGCAGACACCAGTGTGCTAATGGTGCGGAACAAATATGGACCACACACACACACACACACACACACACACACACACACACACACACACACACACACACAGAAATCAGTTAGAGTGGACAAAATGATGGACGATAACTAAAGATGGAAACCATCTTTGTTGGCTTAAATTATGATCTTACCCAGTGACTGGATCGAAGGGTTGTAAATATCAAAGTATTTTACTTCTGCCCTTTCAGTGGCATAATTTCTCCAAGATAAGCAGGGTAAGGAGAAGGGACACTGAGAGAGACCAATAATATTTAGTTCGTCAACTTTTCCTCTCTGGTAGACTCACGGGGCCAAACTAATCCTTTGACATGTTGAAATCTAATGTTTTTCAGTAGTTGTTGACATTTTCTCATCATCTCAGCCTTTGGTTGCATATTGTGGCACCAACTGTTTTTCCCTCTGATGGATGTGGTTTTCAGGGTATGGTCCATTGTCTCGACAGATAGTGGGAGTCGTGACATCCCTTCTGGCCAAGCCTGTGTGCCTATAGCTTCTGTAACTCAAAGCAATCTCTGTTTTACCTCTCTTTCTGAAAAAATCAGTGTTCCTGGGGTTTATTTTCAATCAATTCTAAAGCCTTGTCCAGATCAAAGATTCGTGACGAGATGAGTTGAAACTTAAAACTTCTTGCAATGGCCGGTCTGTAAAAGTGCCACTTGACAAGACAGTGTATCCATAGAAACAACTCTCGGCTTTTCAGCTGCAAGTAATGAATGGGAAAGTACTTTTTTTCTTTTCTTTTTTTTTTTTTGAAGTGTGTGTGTGTGTGTGTGTGTGTGTGTGTGTGTGTGTGTGTGTGTGACGTGCACATACAATCAGCAACAGCAGACACATCATAAGGACGGAGACCACCTCACGTGTCAACAGCAGCAGTGATGTACATGAGACAGGCTCAGCGGGCACAAAGGACTGATCTTAGAAAGTACCATAGCAAGTATGCCAGCTGTCTGCTGATAGTTTGTAGCTGATTTGACTAGCTGACTTTGCTAGAATTGGCTGATTAAACCTTGCCTTACATTCTAAAACCAGACTTGACAAGCTGAGTTTCAGGCCACACCATCAGCCGGCTTGAATTGAGCTTAAACCTGCTAGTTCACACCTCTGCAACTTGTCACTCCAAATTTTTACAACAGTCTTTGGTCTGGACAGGGCTTAAGACAAATCAGCATCAACTACAGCCCTTCTTGTTAGAAATTTAAACCTTTGTGATTTTGACATCACAATGACGTCAAATGATTGATAGCACAGAAACAACTACAACCACACCCCCCAAATTTACAAGCGTGGGTACACACGTCGTTGTAACTTGGTTTCTTCCACAACCATATAATTCACCAAAGCTCTCCTCCACAGTCATTTCTTCTATTTTATTTTAGCTGTACTCTCTTGTTTGGTGTCCACTTCTCTCTGCCCTGCAGTTATTGCAAACATATCTGAACTAACCACAACCCTTCACCTCACTAATCGACTCATCTCTTCTGTCAAGCCATGGCATTTAGCATGCGAAGGTCTAGGGTTTATGTGAAATGATCTTTGTCCCTAGTAACCTGAACCTCAGTTTTGGGCTGAGGATCAAAGTTTCACTTGTCCCCTCTCTGTCTCTTATTTCCTTTTTATTTGTTTCACATGTTTACTTGTTCCAGCACTTTTAGCAAATTCTTTGTATTTATTTTTGGTCCAGCCCTGGGGGATTTTTGGCTAAAGAAGATACTTTATCTCCCATAAAAACCTCAAACTGTTGGATCTGTGGGACACTGGCAAGGCAGAGGACATCGACATACTTGACCATTAGAAAAACAATGACAGGCTAATTTTACCAGAACCACAACCTTTGGATTACTTTAGCTCCTTTGAGGTTTTTTAAGAAAGCACACACTCTTTCAAGACATGATACCAGATAAAAAACTGCCTTCAATGTAGACCAGATGTGTCAGGCTAAGTTTGTCCATAGGAAAACTTTCGGAGGGTAAATCTGACACCACAAAGTGCCATTCTTAACAGCTTTAAAGAGAAACTTTAAAGGTCTCAAACCACACCCTTGTGAAAACAATCTTTTTTTTTTGGCTCTGAAGATGAGGTGTTTCTGATCTTGGTCTGTTTATGTTCGACACGGGTGAAATAATCCTTCCCCAAACACGCATTGCCTCCAGGAGAGTAAATCATCCATCACTGACTCAGAGCACGTGCCAGAAGAGACTCTTATTTTTTTCAGATACATACATTCAGAGACTCAAACACTAACATAAACCTTCACTTGTATGTTGAGAAGTGCCAGAATTAATGCAAATAAAAACACACTCAAAAAGAATAATTCTAAAGCCCTTCTACAGAGATCCCGCCATAGGGATGCAATGAAGACCCTTCATTAAGCCAGCGTTGCTTCATTACACAGAACCAAACAATGGAGTCATAATGTCGCCCCAGTGTGTGATTTTAGATAGCTTGTCAGCAAAAGAGGCGTGATGTGTAACAAAACAGGGTCAACCTCTAGTGTGACATATAACATACAAGTCAGGCCGCACTTTCTGAACAAAAACAGCTGCATAGCAAAGCATTCACAATTATTTACCATCTCTGTTATATGGTGGTTGATCTTGTCCTCTGTTCAGAGGGTAAGGAGCTCCCTGATCTCATTGTCTCCCCCAGTTTTCTAGCATTTTTGGTTGCTGTTGTTCTTCTCTGAGTTAGCTGCTAACTAGTATTGTGCTTTTTAAATCTCCTGGCAGTAGGTCGCACACATAAAACCTTGTCAAAACATCACACCTGTCCTTTTACACAGACATTTATTCAGTGCTGTTACTACCTTCGCTGCCAGCTTAAAAGGCAACTCTGTCCCCACAGTCCATGATCATACCTTTTATACAGAACGGTGAGACAGATAAATGATGCAACATTCCTGCCTGTTCAAGGCAGTCCAAAAGGGGCTTGAGACACAGGAACACCCATAAGCCCCTTTTACACTGCCTGTTCAAGGTGGAAATAATACACTGTTATGCTGCCTCACCGTGCTGTATTTAAAATATGATCGCCGAACGGGGGTACAGAGTGTCTCACCTTCAATCCAAGATGGAAGGTAATGTGTATGCCAATGAGTATATTGTATATTGTTGTGCACACACTGGACCATCATTTGGTTTTGTGTAAAAATGCAAGGGGGGTATAAAGAAGGGACTTCATAGCAGGCTTAGAGCACAATACAAACAACAGCATAAAAGCACATAAGCATTTGTGCAGAAACACATGGTTATACATATGGTGCACACGCTCTAATGATACACACAATTACGGTCACAAACATGTTTACAAACAGCAAAATATCTGCACACCAACATGTATGAACACAACACAAAACACACACATACACACACACACACACACACACACACACACACACACACACACACACACACACACACATACACACACACAGTTATTTCTACGCAAAGACTCACAAATGCAGACATGCACAGCCGCAAACCACATGCATGACTACATGCACATACACACATACTGTATAGACATATATGTCACATGTACACACAGTCACAGGGCCCCTAAATTGACTCTGAGAGCACAAAGCCTTTTCTAATGAGTTTCTGTACTGTGGTCATGGTCCCCTCTGTAGGAGAGGGTCTGGAGAGGATCCAGCGTTCCCAGTAAGAGTCCCATCATAAGAGGAGCACACACACACACACACACACACACACACACACACACACACACCACACACACACACACACACACACACACACACACACACACACAAAAAAAATACAGAGAAAAAGTCAGTCCTTTATTCTTCAACAAAAGAGGTCCCAAAAGTCAGTGGACAGCCTCATTCAGGCAGTCAAAGTCAAACACTGGTCATTAACATGTCAAGACTAATTGGGCTGGACCTCATTCTCCCCCCTCTCTCTTTTTCCCTCTCTGTCTTTCTGGTGCTCCCTCTGTCCATCTCTCTCTGTTTCCTCAGTGCTGTAAAGAATTTGTATGTTATCTTGAGGCAGAAAACTTTTTACTCAATACAGAAATATTGCAATAATGAGATCAAGTGGTGTCACTGCAGTTATGTGGTTGCATAACCCATAATTGATGCATTACAGTTTTATCAAGAACAGCATTTTTTGGTTGTCATTTTTTTGATCAATGTCACTGATGTCATCTTCAGTATGGATCATGGAACATTGCTGACAGCAGAGAACAACAACAACAACAACAGCGTGCCAGATTCTCATAAATCTCTCAAATACTATTTACTGGGACGTTGATTGTTCATATTTAGTACAGCTGATGGCAAATTAACTAATTCACAGTTTTGTTTTTGTGACTTTGTTTTCTTGACTTTTCATCATATGGGCAAAATTTACATGTGTCCTATTGGTTTATGACCAAATATCTGAAAAACTGTTGTCATTCCAAGCGGCCTGTGTTCAGTGGTAATTATCAAGTGTAGCGTGATAATATGCTAAGCTAAGATGGTGTACATAGTAAACAATGAAAATGTTTGCATTATCATTGTGAGGATGTTAGCATGCTTAAGTTAGCATTTAGTTTGAAGCACCACTGTGCCAATGTACAGCCTCACAGAGCCACTAGCATGGTGGTAGACTCTTAAGCCCAGTTCAGACCAAAGATTAGCAACACCTGTTTCTACAGCCAGTCAGCTTGTTTAAAAGTCCGCTGGTCAAGTCAAAATGACCACAGATGGCGTGTTTGCTTGCTGCGGCAGGTGCTCCGTCCCCGCCGAGCCCTCTGTTTCCGTCCTCACGGTGTGCAGGTATTGAACAGTGGGTCACTGCTGCTGCTCGCTGTATGTGCTTATGTCCCACACACAAAGATTCTCATTGACTGATTAATTAGCGTTGGATTTATATATTATTGTGGCGTATTTATTTTGAACACAGTCTGTCTGATGCTCGTTGTATTTATGTTTTTTGCCGTTCAGTCACTACTACAAATGCAGCTGTAGCCAGTATCTCACTATCACTATCCTCATTCAGATTTTAAGAAGCTTCAAATTATATTCAGCCATAAAATCAGAACAGAAGTACAGAGAGTTGTTGCATAGACGTGATACACCATCTCATCTA
Source organism: Cephalopholis sonnerati (assembly GCA_019142605.1). Classification (NCBI taxonomy): domain Eukaryota; kingdom Metazoa; phylum Chordata; class Actinopteri; order Perciformes; family Serranidae; genus Cephalopholis; species Cephalopholis sonnerati. Next base: position 18,523,159 of record JAGQAX010000009.1, read on the forward strand.
GTTGCATTGGTGTGAACCGGCAGGTTTTTAGAAGGTTGCAGAATGGTGCATTGCAAGTAGTTTCCTGTTTCAACTTGTCTTGTCACGACTCTTTGGTCTGAACTGGGCTTTACTCTTGTAATATACTGTAGATACTATAGCTGCTATTTAATATATATTTGAAAACACTGTTTGTTTTTGTCTGTAAATTCAGAACATGTGTTTTGTTTGATTGCCTGTAAGTTTTGGCGCTTTAGTCATTCCTCATATAAAGCAACAACTGTTAATTTTAAAGAGGCTGTGTCTATAAACCCTTCTCGGCATCCAGCCTCCCTTATCATAAAAAGTTTGAGTCCTGCTTATGTACACTAGTGACAAAGTGGAACAAAGAATTATGAATGACAATATATTATACTTCTTGTAAATTATGTAATGAGCTATATAGTTTACAGCTAACTTTGGTACTTAGTTCTCCTTGATTGGATGTTTGTAAAAGTTCTCTTTGGCTTGATTTCTCGCACTTTTCACTGGATCATTGCTCTCCTTTATAGCAATAAAAACTATCCTAATGCAACAACTTATACCCAGCTGATCCCCTTGCTTTGAAATGAATAAGTTGTAAACAGGCAGAGCTACACACATTCAGTTCAGCTTTAAGCCAAACAAGTTAATGAGAAGCAATAAACTGGAACACTGCAGTGTGTAAATAACTCCAGCACAAATAAAAGCAGCAAGCCTCAGTGATGCAGCTCTCCATTAACAGCTACGGTGATTTTTTTATCTGCAGGAGAGGGGTGGTTAAAGCTTCAGGGATTTTAGGAATTTGATAGCAGGCGCCCAAATTAGGTTTTTTGTTTTACTAGCACACTAATTAAGCAACATTAAATTCCAAAGACTGTAGGCAGGGTGTGCTCAACTTGTACACAAACACGTCTAGCTTACTGTGGTGCTGGAGCTCTTAAAACTCCAAAGAAACATACAGTGCAAAATTATTAGAGCTGTTTCCAATTGTGTTTGGTGGGATGACAAGAATTGAAGTAATATGACAGTTGTCCTAGATGCAAATAATCTCCTGCTACAATGAGCCACATGTAGCTCATTGTATAAGTTCTGGACCTCTATATTTTAGGTATACTCTTTTATTTGTGAGAAAACAATAGATCCTGACACATTTATAGCACTGGTGTACCTCTAACCAGGCAGGGTATTACTTCATACCAATCATATGCAATTGCATTTACGTCACTGTTAGTACCATGGTTAATTTTTATTAGATGGAAGGCTGTCTGTCCCCCCTCCTTCATATTGTGGGTCAGTGAAGTCTTGGTGTGTCATCAAATAGAGAAGCTAAGATTCACTCTGAAGGGTTCACTTGGCAGGTATAATCGCACTGTTTTCATTCACTGTCTGCTTTGTGTTTCCTTGAGGCCTGACAAATATGTGTTTCCTTCCTCATAAAGAAACCTAACCGTTGCTTACATCCTTTTTGCAAGCTTTCAGTCTTCTTCATGGCATTTTGCTGGCACATTGTTTCTTACTTTGCCACATTATCACCACTTGTTGATCAGTGGAATACTATTAAAACATTGGCAGCAGTTCTCATGCACAGGCACAAACAAAATGGGGACCAACTTCTTAAAACCTTTGCTCCATAAAGCAAAAACTCCAAAGGGTACACTTAAATGTCTCAGTCGTGTAAAATTAACTTTTAACTGCAGTTTGACAGTGAAGGCAGAAGCATGTTAAATTTCATGGGTGAAATGGTCCATGAAATGAAACATTGTTACTGCTCTGGTTGCATACATGTTATGCATACAGTTATGGTTGCTGTAAACCAGTCGAGTTGGGTGATAAAACTCTGCATGGTGCGTGCAGCAGACAACGTAAAGCTTTTCTGAGCAGGAAAGTAGCCTAAGCCAGTGCACTGATATGTCTGTGGGTAAATTCCCTTCCAGACACATTTTAAAGTAATAATACTGGGCTACATTATTATTTATTTTATTCATATTATTAGTTATTTTGTTTACCACATGAAAAGTAAAATAAGAATAAAAACTATCCCAGCTTGTGGTAGGTTTCATTTGCGCTTTCTCCAACACTGGCACAGTACTATAAAAAAGATAGATAGGAGATAGGTCTGACTATGAGAGAGTAAGTTAGGTTGACCTGTGAAAGAGCAGTGTGCATCAAGATGGCTAGCATTAGCATTAGAGGGAATATTGCTAATGTTATGCTTATGCTAACTCTCGCTCTCTGTACTGACAAGTCCACTCTGCACTGGAGGTTTCAGGTTTCTTTGCTGGTGTTGAGTTGAAGTCTGTTCCCTGTTGATATGTGTTTTCCGTAACAGAAAGCAATTGGCTTTCTTATTTCTGACGTACCTAATCTAGCTTGTCCAGTGTAAATTTGAATGTCAGATTTTAGCAAAGTCCACAAACATCACCTCCTTCAGTAGAAGAATGTGAAAACACCTCTCTAGTGATAAACTTTGCATAGATACAAGTCAGTATAGTCAAGGTTAGAAATTTTAGAGGACATAAACACAAGAAAAACACGTTTTTGATATTTAAGGAATCAAAGCAGGCTTAAATCCCGTTTTGTTTTCTTTTCCTCTCTATAGTATGCTTTTATGGCATTTATTCATCTAAGTGCAGGCAGTAAGTGGGACTTAGAACTGTGGTATTAGTGTTGAGATTCAGTTGATCCATTTATTGAACGCCTACACACGCCTATTAGGTCTTTCAGCCTGTCACAGCAAGAGCCTCTCTTTGATGTCTGCCACATCAGACAGGGTCCACGCTTAGAAATCAAACAAAAACCCCACCGCCGCCACCGCTGTCACTTCATTCGGACATTCCTTCAGCTGAGTTACAGCTGGCTGAACTTCACACACACACAACCTCCACCAGAGAACAAACACTTCACCATGACTGCAGAGTGCACAAACATTGTTGTTTAACCCTCTATAAAATGATCAAATAAATAAAAAAAAAATCACTTCTTCCTGCACATCTGCCATGTTCAATTTGCAGTTGAAACATTTCAGCCAGTTTTAATAAACTAAAATTCAACAGCTCTGCTCAGAAGATATATATTTATATTAACTCGTCGTGTAACTCTGTGGTTTAACAGTGATGTTTACCGTACATAGCCACAGCTGCAGAACTGGGCCTTGACTAGGCATTAACCCATGACAGTGTGTTGCATGCAGCGGTGTGAGTGTGGTTTCATGACCCCGTGCCAAACATGTGGTTTGTATGATAATGTTACCATTCTCAGTGAAACACAACCAAATAGCTTTAATCACTTTTCTTCAGATGGAGCCATTTTGCTGAAAATAACTAAACATAAATACATCACTGTCAAACTAATTGTAATACGTGTTTATATTAGCTGCAAACCAAAGAGACTATATTTGCAAAGACTGTCAGATTGTATGTGACACCAGTGGGTTACCAAAATTAAGACCACATTTCCCTGTCGTTGCCCTTCCTCTTCCTGGTGTCTTTGTCTTTATTGAAGACAATAGACTCATATTAGGTTACTAGGTTGGCCTTTCGCTCATTACACTATCTACAGTACCAATATGTCAGACTCTGAAAACTTTATCTGTGTTTGCTCAAGAAGAACAACGCAAATGTGTATCTGTACAGCTAATGGATGTAAGTCCTGGTCACTCTACTTTTAGCTCTGCTTTGGTCTCCACCAATTTGTGATCCATATTTGGCTCTTCAGCCTCCAAATGTTAAACCTTTTCAACCAGATAGTGGCCAACTTTGTCATTTTGGTGCTAGGCAGGTACCATACAGTGATCACCACTTTTTTGTGTTGAAAACCAACACATTCTCAGTCCAACTTCATCACATATCAACATTTAGTCATGGACTTTCCACGTCAACATATGACATGCAAGGTACCCAGGTTGCATTGGTTGGTGACGTTCTGGGGCACCATGTCAATTTCCGCCTGTTACATGCATTGTCTGTTTTCAAAACACACTTCCGCTTTCAAAGAAAAATGTACAATTTGCGTATAGTCTCTTTCAAAATAAAAGTATTACGTCCGTACAACAATGCAGATTGATGTTTTTTTCCTTAAACAACAAAGGCAAGTGGTTACGTTTTGCCAACACACACACGTGGTTGGGTTTAGAAAAAAAAGAACAAGGCTTGGCTTACATTCAAACAGGAAGCAAACACCAGCCTCCCATTTGCCCAAAATACTTGGGATTCCACCACCTTATCTTTCACTGTTGTCCAGCCAGGTTTCTCCCTGATGCCACCAGGCGCCGTTAATCAATAATGGCGACTGGCAGCGTATCTGCCAACATGAAAGGACTGCTTTTTTCATCTGTGTCTGACACCAGAAGTCACTGACCAAGCACTGGTTTTTGACGACTTTGAGTGAGACCGGGTTGTGAAAACAGCTGCCTGCTGCTGCTGTAAACAGGGTAATAACCAACCATACTGAATGTAAAGTCGATTTTTTTTTGTTTTACCATAACACCAAAACAATGACCTAAAGTCGGCTTAAAAGTCCTGCAACAATTTGCTGTGAATTCATCATTGCAACGGACTTGTTTGACCATACATATACAGTGTACTACCATACACATTAATTTGAATAATGATTAATGTCGCTTTAATCTTTTTTTTTCTTTCTTCAAGATTTTATTGTATCAGCTGTAACACGACAGAAAAATACACCAAGAGAGTACAAAACAATTAAAAACTGGTGGTCACACTGGTCTCAAAAACTAGTTATGAAACACCTTATACTCATCTGACACCCTCATTTTAAAAATCCTCAAAGAATAAGTTGTAAAAACGCAGAACTTCACACAATATTCACACAGATTTGATTCAAGCCAAACAAGGTCATGAGAGTACAAGTCATTCCCTGTTTAATAAATGTATCGGGCCTCCCTCTGGTTCCCAGTCCAGACCCACAATAAAAACAAATCACTACACAATCAAAGTGCATTCCTTCACTGCAGCTTGACTGCTGGAGTGAAGCAGTGTGTGTTGTTATGTCTGTTGTGGGTTGTAGTTTGTGTATTGTAGTGTCCAGTATTCGGCGTGATTGTTTTATTGTGGTGATCGACCGCGGTTGATTGCAAAGCTGTTTTCTCCGAGCTGTTTCAGATTCAACACAGACAGGACTATGAGCAGAAAACACATTGTCTGATAAATAAGCTGTGACGTGTCTGCCAGCTGTCAAGTTAATCTAAAGTGAACCTCTACAAGATTTTTATCGTCTCATTCCAATGTTTCCATTTATTGTTTTAGGGTTGAAATTGAACACCGTGTTGTGTACACCGCTGGGCAAACATTATAATAATAAATATAGTCAATGATGCCAAATTAGCAACTTTCTAAAATCAAGATACCTCCATTCCACAGTTATACAGGATACATGCACCTATACACCGGTTAATACTTAAAATAATAAATTAAATCTGCTATAATCAGTGTTTTTTAAAATCATTTTCAAAGGCCTACTGTTTAGAATCATAACTATGTTTTCATTAGTGTATAATCACCTGACACTAAAGCTCCGCTTCCACCAAGCAGCACGGTATGGTTCAGTTCAGTTCAGTTCAGTATGCTTTTTTTCCATTTCCGCTATGAAAAGTTGTGGATGGTACCAATGAAACCGTTCCGTACTGTCCCCATTTTTGGTCCCCCCTCTGTTTGGGTACCTAGCACACAGATCTGGTACTAAAAGGTGGAACTGTGAACACTGCAGTCCTGACTGGTCAATTGTATTTATGTAATGCATAACAGAGGACCCAAGCTTACATAAATGTCATTGTTTTATATGTAATTTTGCAAACATTAGTCATATATGGTGATATACATGGAAGGTAGCAAATATTCTATTTAATATTGTGATACTGATTTCAGCCATATCACTTCTTTTCTATTTTTATTAGTGTTCTTCCTTTGCTGTTTCACATTCTTACTAACTGCTGCAATAATCCAATTTCATTAATTAAATTTTTATCTCAAACACATTTAATCTTTATTGAGTCTAACTCCGGATATGAATCTAGCCTTTTGCAGTCATCCCTTTCAAATGACCTAATGGCTGCCTTTTGTTGTTGCCTGTTGGATTTTAAGATCCTGTAATTTCATTCTTCATTCTTCAGACTTTCAGGTCTGCAGTTCACAAAAACACCCTTTCTTCTTTATTTCCCTACCTCCTTCCTGCCCCTGGCATCTCCTCAAAGTAAAGTAGGATGTTGGTCAGTCTGGTCTGGTAAAAGGTGGTCGGTAACACTGTGTAACTCTCACTTACACACAAACACGTGAAGACACGGTGTTGTGACAGATGTGGTGTCCATATCTGACTTTATTATTATTATTTTTATTACAGGGATATTAAATGGTCTCCATAAAAATGTGAGAGACCTGATGTGTGTCCATTACAAAGAACTAGATGGAGCGTTGGTTGCAGACACATATGGTAAATTGGCTATTTTTAACTGAGAACCAGCTGTTTGAATATTTCTCCAGGTTGCTGTTTTTCTCACACTCCTCCCAGGTCAGATCATGTTCACCTGTGACTGGACAGTTATAAAACCTGCGGAGCATTGGGTTTTTATTTTAGAGTTACATTACATGGTCTGTGAATGTTGTAGTCGTTTCAGCTATTTCAATGAGACGAGTGATGTCACTCAAGCCCAGGCATTACATTTAGCATATTGAATGAATCTGCATTGCATAATATCCTCCTGAGACTCTGTGTCCTCGTATAAGGACATCACATTTTAGGTTTACTTCCCCAGTACTCCATTCTGCTTAACTTGAACCTGTTGTCCTCATTCATGGATGGTAGCCATCTCTACAAAGTCAGTCGGCAGCTGATCCTGACAAAAATAAGGACAAAAATTGATCACATTTTATGGTTGACTTGTTTATTTATGATTAATAATATTTGTGGTTTGATATGGCAACAATTTCGACCAATTTTAGCAACGGTAACAAGCAAAGACACTGTTAATTAGAAAGTACTCATTTGAAGACACTGGGAATTTGTTATTGTCTTGTTTAAGAACATTGGGACTTTACTGTTGTCTCATTTAAGGATGCTGAGACTTTATTATCGTTGACAATATTTAGTTTTTAATACTTATCGGGCACTGATCCCTTAAGGGAGAAATTAAAAATGCATACCAAACCAAAGTTCAGGTCTATACGTCCTATGCCAACATTAAGTACCAATGCAAGTTGTTTATGTAGCCAAGCTAAAATTAGGGATATAGCACATCCAACTGCTTTTTTCATTTCCCAAAACACATAAAAACATACAGTATATGTCATATTACAGTAAACAGCAATTGGAACTTCCACAGCAATATAATTGGTGGAAGAAACAAAGGTGTACTAAGATAAATCCAAGGCGTCACTAGATGTTTACAGGGATATGACATTAATGTTTTTACCTCCTCTTCCATGCTTCTTTGACATGAAATAATCTTGCTACTCACAGCTCATGTCCACAGTTAGGCCATAACATGCAAGGGTTTCAAAAGTGTATATTTCTTTATTTTAAGAGGCCACAAGTCAAAAAAAGATGACAAAAAACAATATAACAAGCACAATTTACCAGTCTTGATAAGCCCCTAAATTGCCTCCGTTCTGTCTTTCGTCCATGTTTTAATACCTGATCCCTGTTTTGTTCAGAAGGGTCATTCCAGGTACCCAACAACCAGACATCAACATACGAGAACTGTTTGTTCTGGCTTTTTATTGTTTCTGTGTTTGGGTTGGATAACTGGAAGCTCGCGGCATGTTTGCAGAAGTCTGATTCCAACAAGATGTTCGAGTTAAAGTCAAGTCAAAACCTTCTCCATGTCAGTGGCTTATCCTTTAAGATTAATGTCTGCGCGGAGGTCAACATCAGAGGAGGAGGAGGCTCTGAAGTTGTGTCACAAATCTATCAGCCACGTCTGACTCCTTCAGGGAGGCTTTGTGATGAAAGACTTGCGAGCAACTGGGTCTTGCTTGATTATGCTTCTCTGCTGAGGTGTTTTTAGTGGTTATACCATAAATTGTACAGCGTAGGGGTTAATTTATAGTTTAATATACTAGATGATGGATAAATGTACAAATGTAATCAAAGTAATCACGTTTACATTCTCTCATTCGTTTTGTGTTCATTAGAGAGCAGCAGTTGTGGTGAGGTTCGCAGTGGGACTAGTTTTTCTAGATCACAAAATACAAAAGAAGAAGATTAGGCTCTTTTCAAATACATTTCTTCAATGTTTGCAAACACTGCCACACACAGAGAAACTCAAACTGACCAGTCAAACTTAGTGTGGTCTCTAAATAGCGCTGACATTGTTTCAGGAGGTTCTCTGCAGTTACAGTGGGATTGTATACAACCTGATCTAGCGCTTTACATGAAGTATAACAAACAGGCAAGAGGAACAGAGTTTCTTGAAAGGCTCTTTTTTGTGGAACTTGATGCATTCAATAAACTTAACTTTGGGGTGGCTATGGCTCAGTAGAACGCTCGTCTGCCAACTGGTGGTTTGATTCATGGTCCTTGCAGTCTACATGTCGAAGTGTCCTTGGGTACTTGTGAGGAATTCCTTGATTTGGTGCTGAACTGTCCCTTTAAGTCACATAAACCTTTGCAGCTGCGAGGACACAGAATGTATAATTTGAACTTTACACCTCAAGCCATCTGTGAAGGATTTCTTTCTTCTTCATAGGGATTTATTGGTAATCATCACTGATCTAGGCCTGTAAACCCAACCGACATATATAATGATATCAAGCTATACAAATAAACCTGGCTCGACAGTCTGAATATTAGTAACACATACACTTATACATATATTCATTCATTCATTTTCCGTGGCCGCTTATCCTGTTAGGGGTCGCAAGGAGGCTGGAGCCTATCCCAGCTGACACTGGGCGAGAGGCGGGGTACACTTATACATATATGAGTCATTTTAAAGGGTAACCAAGTCTGTTTGTAATGGCAGGGTCCTTAAAAGCTAAATGAAGCTGCTTTCTTTCCTTGGTAACGCAAACACACACACACACACACACACACATACACACATGCGCGCACACTTCCTATTAGGTAACTTTATTAAAAAGCCTGTGAGAGAGCAGGGGGATTAGTAACCATGGGTGCGGAGCCTGAAGGCAGAGTACTGTAGGACATTTAACTTGTACAACATTTTTAACACAACACAGAGGTCATGAAGGACCTGTGATTCAGAGTAACAGACAAGGTTAAGAGTAAAGCTGTTTACTCATACCCACACTCCATACACCTTTTCCTGTCCTTTCTAAAACTGAAATAGAATAAGTAGGAATGTGTGTTAGATTTAGATTTTTGAAGAAACTTTAATGATCCTGTCAGGAAATTTTATCAACAGCAGAGAATAACATCAATGCACCATGGGTTTAATGTCACTGGTATATGGTATGTAATAAAACATAACATGAAAGGAAATTATAACAAAAGAAAATGTCAAAAAGACGCAATTAAAACAGAAATATGGAGGGGATGATGTAGTTGTAAATGTCAGTAAGCATGTTAAGTATCATAAGTAACACAAGTACAACTGTGACTTGAATTAGTGGATGAATGAATGAAGCCACATGGCATATGGTTACACAGAATTGTTCCTTGTTGTTTTCAATTATGTATGTCAGCTTTACCACACTTAATTGTCCCTTCCAGAGATATTTTATTTTCAGCAGCTTTAAAATGATGAGAGATTTATAGCATCTGTGTGTAGTGTGCAGTCTGAAATCAAAATTTTCCATTGTCTGGGAGAGGAAATCTTCCATGGGATACAACTCTTTTAACACACGTTTATCCACTTCTTACACACACAGACAGTCTCCCAGTGAGACAGACAAGCTGGCTGCACAGTGTCACGGTAAGGGCAGATAGAGAAGACAGAGGGAGGTCTATCAGAGCTGCATTCCTCTGTGGGCGAAGCCAAAGACAACAGGGTGCCTTCTTTTATCTCTCTATCTGCAGCCTGAGTGTGTGCATGTGTGTGCCCAGGGTTCACACGTGACCTTAAGGGGACTATGACCTGGAACCACGTTGTGGGGACTCACCTGCATTCTGGTGACCAAAGAACCTTAATTGTTTATTTGATTGTATAACTTAGTTTTAAGCGACAAGAAGGTGAATTAGGGTTGAGGTTTATCTTAAATGTACAATAAGGGACTAGAAAATGACGATGTTCTCGCATGTACATCAAGAGAAGGGAGAGAGAATGTCCAACAGAAATACAGATAGCCATTTTCAGATAGTCACATATAGATAGTCATAAATACACAACCAAGGAGATCCAATCTTTCTAGGGCTGGATGAACTGCATGTGAAAACATAAATATGCACACACACAAAAAAACAGAGCAAAAGTTTGTTGTTTTTTAAGCTGCTTTACTCATCTAAAAATCCAGTTGAAAGACAGACCATGTTAGTTGCACTGCGTCTAACTGATAATTGGTCTTCTTCTCCATTAATGTTCACAGACAGGACTGCATTTATATATTTTACTCAAAGCACCTTGCTGTGTGGCACAAACCAATGGCAAAGAGCTACCCTTTAGTGATCAGATCTTCATTCTCTCTTGGGTTCATATTGTAAACACTGTATACAGTATGAGCATTGACACATGTGTAAGTGATAAGATAGACAGAAGCACAGCATGTCCAAAATCACTTCCAAGATACACTATGTGGACACAAAAGGGATTTTTTAACAAGTCCCTGGTGTATATACATTTGGAAAAGGTTCCACTTTAGTGTCGGCTCACTATAGACAACCTGTCTCCTGCAGCTACCGTTACAACTCTGTGTTCACCATATTGGCCAGTTACATGTAGTCATACATGTTAAGCATGTTGTTAACAGTGATATTAGGTAATGGGTTGTTTGCATACTGAAGGTGCTAACCATGTTAAATGCAGATAAAATGCTGCAAACAATGTGAATCCACTACAAGCGTATACATAGAGACCATGTGAGGGCCGAACCAATAATCCAGAATCCATTCACATTACACCCTGAGGCCCAGCTGTTGCGCTGGCCTGCTCTCCCAGCATTTGGTACATGAGTGGAAAGTGTCCTCTTCTAATTCAAAGACCATGAAGCTGTGAATTTGGGAATAATCTGTTTTAAATATTGCTGCCCTGCCTGTATGTGTGTGAAATAAAGAAGGAAGAATAGGAGGCGAATGGAAAAGACAAGAGATGACTTTCCCATCTCACAGAGCTGAGCTAAGAGGTTTGAAATGGATTTGTCAGGCATACGTCTCTTCTTTCAGACAATTTCTCATCAGCTCCGCCTGAAGTCACCAAACACTCACCTTTAAAGGCTAATTTCTCCTGTTGTAACTCAACAGCAGTCTGACATAATGAGGGTTGATGACTGAAAGAGAAGTGCAGTTACAGCTCTGTGGGTTATAGCCTATGTCTTTTCCCTACTGTTTTTTCATAAATTCATGTGTGTTTGTTTTTTCCTAGTCAGACCCAGGATATATTCTGGGTAAAAGTCCCAGTTTTAACCCCACACGTCTGATTTACAACACACACTTTTTCTCCAAACATTTATATCCATTAAAAGTCCATTTTGCCTATGTAAAGTTTGTTAAATAGGTAACTATTTATAACTTAACATGTGGTCATTTTGCGTATTTGTAATCATTTTGTGCTTCTTTGTTGTCATTCTAAGTGTCTTTGGGGTTGTTTCGAGTATCTTAGTGGTCATTTGGCGCCCCGTGACAGTGGTTTTGCATCTCTTTGCACTCCTTTTGCATGTCCTTGTGGTTGTTTTATGCCTCTTTGTAGTTGTTTTGCATCTCTTTGTGATCATTTTGCGCTTCTTTGTTGTCATTTTGAGTGTCTTTGTGGTCGTTTGGAGTTTCTTCGTGTTTTTTTTGCAGCTCATCGCAGACGCTTTGCATCTCTTTGTAGTTATTTTGACTCTTTGTGCTCCTTTTGCGTGCCCTTGTGGTTGTTTTGTGCCTCTTTGTAGTCATTTTGCAAGTCTTTGTGGTCATTCTGAGTGTCTTTGTGTCTGTTTTGAGTCTCTTTGTTGGGTTGGTTTTGTACATCTTTGTAGATGTTTTGCTTCTCTTTGTGGTTGTTTTTAGTGTCTTTCTTTTCATTTTGAGTGTCTTTGTGGTCCTTTGTTGCCTCTTTGTAGTTGTTTTGCATCTCTTGTGGTCATTTTGCATCTCTTTACAGTTGTTTGCATCTCTTTGTGGTTGTTTTGCATCTCTTTGTGGTTGTGTCAATGGTCTTTTGTGCTTATTTTGTGTCCCTTGAGATCATTCCGAATTTCGTTGTGGCCATTTTGTGCCTCTTTGTAGTTTATCCCTCTCATTGTGGTCAATTTTAGCCTCATTGTGGTCATTTGGTGTCTCCTGAGGCCATTTTGAGTGTCTTTGTGGTAGTTTTTTGCCTATTTGTAGTCGTTTTAAGTGTCTTTGTTTTCATTTTGAGTGTCTTTGTGGTCCTTTTGTGCCACTTTTCAGTTGTTTTGCACCTTTTTGTGGTCAGTTTGAGTCTCTTTGTGGTCTCTTGAGGTAATTTTGAGTGCCTTTGTGATAGTTTTTTGCCTCTTTGTAGTTGTTTTGCATCTCTTTGGGGTCAGTTTGAGTCTCTTTGTGGTCAATTTGAGTCTTTGTGGTCAATTTGAGTCTCTTTGTGGACATTTTGAATGTCTGTGATCATTTTTCAGTCATTTGAGTATTTTTGTGATCATTTTGTGTCTGTTTTTGGTCACTTTGTCTGTGGTAATTTCATATCTCTTTGTGGCCATGTTGCCATATTTGTGGTAGTTTGGGAGTCTGTGGTTGTAAAAAGTGACATCTTAATTGCTATGTATCCGCTGGTTGTGTAAAGAGGCAACTGTTTGCTGTATTAGCCAGAGCAACAATAAGTGATTTTATGTCAGTGTTGTGTTTACAGCTTGTTCTGCTGCCCCCAACTGTCCAAAACATTCCTTTATTACTGCTTTAGGAATGTCACTGTGAATGGAGAACTCTTTAATCTCCATTTAGTTCCCTGACAGTGACCTCTGCGGTTTGGTTGATTGTATATGCAGAGCTCTCCATGTTAACAGAGCTGCAGTTCAACAGACATCAATTAGTGGAGAGTGATTTCTAATGCTGATTGATTATTCCTTAAGGCAGTGTAACCAGAGGAAACAAAGTGAGACACATTGTGGAAAATCTGTTAAAATGTTCTCTGGCAACAAGATATGATTATAAGTTTACATGTCTTCACTCTAATAGCACACAGTTGTCCCTAACTGTGAGAACCCACAACCCCCAAACAGTCTGTGGTTAAGAAATGTAATTCTGCACCTTAAACTAGCAAAACCACACTGCGGTTACTCTGACAAATTTCACAATATTTGGAAACCATTCTTGGATTACATTGACATTACGTTTTGTGCACTGCTCCATCTGTAACTTTTAAATTATCCCTACAAGATTATCTCACAGAAATCTGGTATTCACATATATATTGTCACTGCTGGGAGAACAGTTTTTTCCCCAAGTGTCAACATGTTAGAAAATAATTTAGTAAGCCTAAATTTTTCCTCACCGCATTGGGTGTTTGAGCTTATTGTGTAGGGTTTAGAAAGTGTTTCAGAAACCCAAAGTGATGCTGTCTTTTTCCTCTTCTCCTTATCCTCCATCTCCTTTTCCTCTGTCTTCTTCCTCCCCTTTCTTTCTAATCTTCTTAGGGTTTGTCTTACATGCAATATTTGCAAGTAGTGAAGTGCCTGCTTGTATGACATATTTCAGGTAACTGCCACAAGCATGTGCATGTGGAAGTTTATTTTGCTTGGTTAATGAGGCCGCGCAAATATATGACTCAGTCAAGCTCAAGTCCTTTGATGGTTTTATTCAATTTCCACAAAATGAACAAATAAGGGCAATCAATCATACAGCATTATGGTCACAATTAGTGATGGGCAGTTCTTCTGTTCTGTTCATTAAAAAGATTTGTTCATTGAGTAGTTTAGTGCTTGACCATAGCTCTGACTGCACGTAATCCCACTCACTGAAACACGGCTAAATATGCAGTTGAGAACGCTAACTGAGAACAGGGAATTTAGTTGGATAAAGATACTGTTTCCAATCTGACAGCTGAAGTCCAACCCTATTGTGTACAGCACATGTATTTTCTCGACACTTAACTATCAAATAAGATATTTACTACTTCCTCCTTTGAGACTTCAAGACGTGAGAGGGATGGAGACAGAGGTTTTGAGCGACTCAGGGACTCACTCAGAGCTCACCTTCATAGTTTAGTACATTTCAGTGAGCAGTGAGCTGTCCATTGTTCCCTCAACGTGCTTGACCAGAGCTTGACTGCGTAGTGTCACATTCGCTGAACTAAAACACAGCCAAACGTTCAGTTTAGCCCGCTCACTAGTGAACTGAGAACGGTTGTTCGATTTTGGGCGTTTCATCTTGGGGAACCAGAAATGACCTGAGGTGACCCTATTTATTTGGGTAGAGCTGGGATGAAGCGAGTGGTGGTGGATCTGGATGAGAACTCGATGTGATGTGTTATTGGGACAGACTCCTATGCTGTGTACATAACTTCATGAATTGTTTAACTAACAAAGACTGGAAATCACTTGTTTGTGAAAATTGTTTTTAAAAATCCACAAAGCAAAGTTTTATTATAATTTATACTACTGATGTAACAACATTTATTTCATAACTCGTTCACCCAAACTGTATCATTATCAGGGGACCTTGCTGCTCCTGATCACTTTGATAACTTCATCATTGTTTGACCATTTCTCTAATCATAAGCACCAAACTGTGCAAACCAAGCTTTGCATTTTGGTCACGATAACTGTTGTGAGTCTTTCCTCCTCATTTTTCAATCCTGTCAGACACAGAGCAGGGATTGCATCAGCAAATATGGTCTGAAAGACTCCATTGTCCTCCTTCTTGTCAATGTCAGTTTTCATCTTGTATCATCTCCCTATTTACTTTATTCTTTGCCTCCGTCTTATCCTTCAACATGTCCTTGGTCTTCTTTTCTTCATTTTTTAAAGCGCAATACAGCTTAGAAACTCCATACTATCAGGTTCTGGTTGATTGTAAATTTGTGTGTGCTCTCCTGAAAAAAAAAAAAGAAAAACATTGCTGCTGACAGACCATCATTTAGCAATTAAGCGCCGTGTGTAGTTGAGCGATTTCAGCTTATTTAGTTTTTCAGGTCATTAGGAATAAACCTAACACACATAATGAGCAGGAATTGAGATGGTTTGTTTGCAGCACTGTGGTTTTGCAGCACTTTCCATGCAGATGATTCTTGGCCTTGATGCAAGCACATAGAGCCACACACACATTTTGATCACTCTCTTAGATATGTGGAAACAGAAACATGCAGAGACTTTGTGATATCAGGCTGCTAGGGGCATCAATGTGTCGAAGACCATGTGTGAAGGGAATTATCTGCTTCCTCTCATTTCCCAAGTCATTCCCTTTTTCTCCTCCATCTGAGGCATTTTGCACACATTGGTCCCTGCTGTCCTGCGGAGAGGATGTCGTCATGGCGTAACGCTGGGGATCTGGTTTCAAAATATCTCCCGGGCTATCGAGCCGTTACTATGCAACATGCTCCCAACACAACATGAAACCGAGGAGCTTTTTCTCATTAGGCATGGTGGAGAACAGAGAAAAAGGCAAAAGGAGACGTGGCCTTTATGCCCCAGCCAAAAACAAGACAAGAAAGGTTCATCCGTAATATGTTTACTGTCAGCAAATGTGATGTGCAACAGCTAAAAAAACATGTGCGTAACAGAGATCGTGTTGTCCCAAAACTCTCCACAAACTCATGAAGAAAAACATGTTGTCTCTCTTCCTTTGTAATTCTGTTTCTTTCAGATTTTTGTGTTTAAGATTCCTCATCAAAAACTCCCCCTAGTTAAAGTAAATTAAAGGTTAGTCATTTGAATGAGAAACAAAACCAAAATCCAGCTTTTTATCATTTGAATGGAGGAAAGGTCAACAAAGACTTAAGTATTTAGGTGTTTTGCTTGAATAAAAGTAGCAGTGTTACAATGTAAGTCACTCCATAACAATAGAAGTCTGTTCAAAATCCTACTCAAGTAAAAGTTTTTAAGTATTATCAAAAGAAAAGTAGCCTGTCATTGTGGAGCTAGTTTTAACTACTTTGCAGGAGTTTCGTGATTTAGTCCAGTGGTACTCAAACTCAGGGTGGAGCCTCCTCCAAAGTGTCACAGGATAAATCTGTGGGGTCGTGAGATGATTTATGGGGTAAGAAAAGCTCTTTTTTTACTTTAATCCTTACTTTTAATGATAATAAACTATATTTAAACAGATTTTCTTCTGTAAAATCTTAATTTGTAAAGTAACTAGAAAGTATAGTTGCCAGATAAAAGTAGTAGAATAAAAGTACATTTCTCAAGTATAAACTGGTAAAAAAAGTACCTCAAAATTAAACGTATAAACGTGTAAAAAGCCCTCACAGTTGTAACTTTCCGTCACTGGGAATCCATACGTCATATCTTTTTTTTAAAAACACTCTGGGCTAATGCTCTCTCTCCTGCAAGTATTGGACGAACAGCAACATGCAGAGGCCAAATTCAACATCAGTCAAAAATGGAGACAGAATTTCCACAATATGTCGTCAGTAAAACACAGAGAGCCTCACGGTGAGCCAACTCTGGAAACTGGTTTTGAAGTCATAAAAATATTTAGTTCATAATTTAACAAAACAATACATTTAGGAAGAACAGACAATCACAATTAGTGCAGGCGACCGTATCAACATCTGCTCTGCGTTAAAGTGCTGGCGGGGCCCGAGCTGACAGTAGTGATTGATAGTAAATGATACTTGATGTTGGGGACTGAGGGATCAGTGAATCAACACTCAGAACAAATCTCTCACTCTCCTTTGTTTCTCTCTCCCTCCCCAGTCTCTCGTTCCCAGGTGTCTTCACAGCGGCAGGAGGTGCTGATGGAGAACGTGACCCGGATGTCGGAGCGCTCTCGGCTGCTCCAGCAGAACCTGGGCGAGGCGTCCACACAGGCTGACCTGCTGGAGAACATCTGGAAACTGGAGAATCTCTTCCAAAATCACAGCGACTGGCTGCAGAGGCTGGAGATCCTCATCAAGGTACGACATGAGATTACAGAAAGCAAAACAAGAGCTTTAACAGTGCAGGGTTTCATAACAGGGAAGTGGCAATAAGGGATAGATGAATGAGTTTTAGGTCCTAATTACATGCTGCACTTTCTAGGAAAGTGCTTTTGATTAATATTTTCCATGGACTGTGTAAAATAATGGACATATCTACCATGGTGTCAGCCATTGGTATGAGGAATGAAGTCTCAAGTTTTGCATTTCAGCTGTTGCCATACTGGTTATTATGGCGCCAGAAGTGACCATATTTGGATGAAAGGCTGGTGCTGTTAAAGAGCCAGGGGTGGATCTCACTAAGAAGCCGTGGACACTATCAGCAGATAGCCTGTCACTCACAGCAGCCACGCCCTTAAATATGTGTAACTTTAAGTCTTAATAAAACGTAAACAGGTGAGTTATCTAAAAATTCAGCCCTGTGCAGTTGTCATAATGTCATTAAGTTGAAGTTTTGACAAAAGGTGAGCTCGAGTAAAGCTGATAAAAAATACATCCAGAACAGGCTGATAACTAAAAGTCCAAATGAAAGAAGAACCAAAACTAAACTGAAAACCAACCAGGGAAACACAGGGAACACAAGGAAGAACTTGGGGAAGAAATCCAAAGCCGAATACAAGAGATCAGGAAGAAACACCACCATCAAGACTAGGATGAACGCAGTATGAAATGATAAGGAACAAGGAAAACACACAGGTATATATACATAGAAAACTTTTTACAAGAGCCAAATACAGCCGGAGTAAAAGGACACAGGCAAAAGACTACGGGAACAGGGAAGGACTAACGAGAGAGGTGTGACAGAAAACAGGCCAAAAAACACACAAAGACATTAAGTGAAACCAGACATGAGGAAAACCAGACACATGAGGAGAGAATCTACAAAATAAAACAGGAAGCAGATAAAACCTGAGTGAATAACATGAAACAAGGAGCACAAACAGAAAACTCCAAAACAAAGCCCATAGGATAACAGAGGATAAACAAAAAACCCAAGATCATGATACATAAATATTGAAATAAGTACAGAGACCAAAACTGTTCTTGCACCAGGCTTTAAACACGATTATTGCTGCTGTAAAATTGGGCATTTTAACATGGGGGTCTATGAGGATTAGCTCACTTCTGGTGCCAGCCTCAAGTGGCCATTCAAGGAACTGCAGTTTTTGGCACTTCTGTGTTGGCTTCACTTTTAACCCCAGAGGCTGCAGCTTGATACTAACCCAACAATCAGCGCTGTTTAACTGTGACAAGTTAGTAAATATCATTTTAAGTGATACTAATTATGACATCTTACAATAGCAATGAAGCTGTTGCTACATTCTTTCACCTTCAGGGCCTGGAGGTGGAGCTAAGGACCATGCAGGCTCATTCCCTCCAATCAGAGGGCTACCTTGTGCAGCTGGACGACAGGTTGTCCTCCCTAAGCAGCTCCACTGGCAGGAATCTGACAAGCTTGAGTGTGGAGGTGTCCCGAGCCTCCGCCTGGCTCCAGGACCAGGACCTCCTGTTCAGGTGCACATTCATATAACAGTGAAGGTTGTCATTTCCAAACACGGACGTGAGTTTGCATTACAATGAAGACTGTGTGGAATGTAAATGAACTGAATTATTTTTTTTCTGTTCTGTTTCTTTTTCAGGGACACCTCGGGACAGGTCAGCAAGCTGAGAGAGAAACTGGACGAGGTCAACTGGATGGTCGGAGCTGTCAACCACACCTTCAGCAATGACATCAGTATTCACCACCTGAAGATACAAGACCTGCAGGTGCATCACAACTTACACAAAAAATGCTTTTACACTAAATCTGCTACTAAATAACTAATTTATGACACATGCTGGAAGCACAAAGATAACATTTATGAAGTAAAATCTTACTGTAGCAGCTGCCTCTGCCTGTACTCCTGCTGCTCAGATCCAGATCAGCAACATAACAGAGGACACCAGCAGCTTGTGGGTGACCCACGTCCACACGGAGGCCCAGCTGAGGAACGAGATGGAGATCCTGAACACAATCACAGAGGACCTCCGCCTGAAGGACTGGGAGCACTCCCTGGCCCTGAAGAACCTCACCATATTCGAAGGTCAGCTATGAAAAAAATGTTCACATTGCTCTCTGTCTCTGAGTGCAAAAGAGCCCCTTTTGAAAAAGTTTATTTAACTAAGACTTGGCTGTTCCCAAAGGGGACAATTCATTGCTTCATTTTGGCCCGAGTGTGACACCAGAGAGGCACTTAAGAAGTCCAAGTGCCCCTCTCATCAGACCAAATGCTTTCCCTAAGGACCCTTGTGGTTAGCTTTAGTTCTTCTGAGCATTGATGTGATGATTTACAGGTCAAAAGGCGTCAAGATGTCTAAGTTGGAACTTGCCGAATTGGGTTGAAAAGTGGCGTTTTTTCAAACATCAGAGTTACATAAAACCATTTTTCCAATGGTCAACCAAGTCCTCAATGCATTTTAAAACATATTCAGACAATGGTTACAGGCAAGCCAGACTTTTTGGCGCACTTTTAATCTAGACACCTAGCCGTCTTGTCATCTGGAAATTACCAAAATCTAAAGCTGTTTAATCGGGCAATGCCGTGCTGGGAACATGTGTTTCTACTGACTCCTCACAGCAGGTGATGCAGAGCCATGCTGTTGTGGTCCTGCTTAGTAGCAGAGACAACCTGTGATGGTTTTCTCCCTCTAACCAAAACCATGCCCTGTGCCTAAATGATGTAGTACATGTGTGTCCATGCTGGTGACTAAAGAGAAAGCTCTGTTTTTAAAAGTCTCTCTGTGTTCAGTTTCTCTGTAGTTTTGTTACTTTATTCTCCGTGGTTTGGAGTTAAGTTTCACTTCTACATTCCTAACCAGGATTTTTAAGTATATGCCTTTTTTTTACCGTTTAAGGATTCAATTTGCTTCAGCCATGGTGGAGCTGATTTAAGTTATGGCTGATGCAGACTGAAAATTTGTTGCTGCTCTACACATCTACAAAACAAGATATAGATATAGATATATTCTGTTCTATTTGGTCAGTGGATCAGAGTTAAATATTGCGGAAAAAAACTAACACAAGCAGAGACAACCACAGTGAGCTGATGGATAAGGAGCTCACTTGCTCCAGGCCGGCATAGCTTGACTGATTTGGAGCTGCTCAACGCTCAGCTCAGCACAAGTATTTTCAGCCCTATAGAAAAACTGCCTAAGTTATTGAGTCCGATTGGCTTAGGTGACCTTTAGATTAGTTCAGTCTGAAGTCTAATCAACTTCCCAGGCAGGGAAGTGGTTCTGTTATTCATTTACACGTCTAACCCTTAAACACTCTGTGCAAGTCTCACAGTTGATTATATATTAAGATAAATGCTTTAAAGCGTAATTCAGCAGAGGTCAAGGATCTCAGTTTTGACAAGACTTTGTCAAAACAAAATGATGGACCTGAACCTTAATGGACCCAAGAAAGTCATCTCGAGATCTGATCGGACCCGATAATTTTTAAAAAATATATAGACCGGACTCAGCACATGTCCGAGAGGAGAGCAACCCAAGACCCGGAAGTGGTCTTTGTATTCTACTTGACAAACATGGTACTTAAATTGCGACGACAAGTATCGTTCCACTACTCAAAACATTCTGCCATGTTGGATACAACATACTGTTCTTTCCCAATATGTTCAGTCCTGTTTTTTAATGTTTCAGATGTCTATTTTTATTTTTATCCTATCATCACTTATTTTGTTTTGATTCGAGCAATTGCTAACGACTTAGACCTCGTCCACACTTACACGCGTATATATGAAAATATAGCTATTTTTTTAATGTGTTTTGGCCTTCTTCTGAATGCATTTTCGGTCGCTGAAAACCTTTTGTAAAACTCCATCCAGGTAGAAGAGTTTTAGAAGCCCTGTGTTCCCCATCACTGAACCTCTTTTTTTTTTTGGCACCCATGTTAGCAGGTTAGAGCAGCCATAACGTCCACGTGAGCTACGCTGCTCAGGCGTGGCGTGGCTGCTGCAGCTGAAGAACATCTAGAGATTTGGAGTCTTATCTGATTTCTCTGCATGACGCACGTTGCTTTCAGCAAAAATAGACTGTGAAAAAGGTGTTTTGATAACAACATTGACATCTTACCATGTTTCACTTCAGTTTCAATGTCTGTATCTGAGACAGACATAAAAAATATTAACCATATTTTTCAACCTGCTGATACTGCTGCTCATCATTTTTTCACCTTACAGTCACTCTTGTCATTTTACCCTAATCATCATGTAATCATCATGTTTTTCTTGTGATCAGTGCTGATCAGGGATCTTAATGGTAAACAGACCTGGGACCAGCGGTAACAGAATTGGACCCGGCCTACAGTCAACTGAGACCCACATGGTCCTGGGTTGGGTCTTGGGTCCTAGGGTCTGGGAAGTCCCATGAAGACCTCTGGTTGGAATATATGAGAAATATGTGAACACAGCATGAAAACGTGAGAACTTTAACTCTTAGTATAATGAAACCCTTTGGGTGGAACTTTGTGCTCCAAAAAGATCATTTACAACAGCATGTCTGAGCCAATAGATGTTTGCAGTGTGATTGAATGCAAGTGACCGTAGCACGCAAACGTGATTTTACACCGTGGGATTACAACTCCGGGGTATTGAGCAACTCTCAATGTTCTTCCTCCAATCTGCTCGGATCTGATTAACCCCGACGTGGTACGACTCTCACTGCCAGGGCACAAAATGACTTCCCTGGTTTGTTAAAATCAGAATAGGTATGCTATGATGTAATGCTGGCAGGGGACGCCGCCCGAGCTGATTGATGGCAACTCAAACCGAACGAGACCCCTGATCTCGTGTGTGCTTCACATGTGGGTGGGATGCCGTTTCTCCTGAGCCTGGAAACAATTGTGGGTTAAATTTAGATGCTTCATCCAGAGTGAAAACTCAGCCACTCAGCTCTGTCATTAGTTTTAACTCCGCAGCCCATTTGTTTGTTGTTAGCTCACAGTCACCTTAGCCAAGAAAAGTTTTACATCTCTATCCATGTTTATCCTCCTCTGTTCAGTTCCCTTCTCATGCCTCCTCTTTTTCTCCATCCACTGCTCTCTTGGTACTCAGTTAGTTTGCCTTTTATTCCTCTGTGACTCACACACTGATGTTGATGCCACACATGTTACTGGTTGTATTAATGATAAAGACACATGAGAAGCTGTTTTAAAGTGTCCCCTGGAGCCTTTAACTCTCCAGGTGGTTAATCATTGCGCAATATGCTATTATTTACAGTAACATGTGCCAACCTAGGAAAAAACAATCAGATGATTTTTATTACAGCTTAAATACTGTATCTGTGTGAAGTTATTATCAATTTTGTCTTATCAGTGACTAAACATTTGGATTGTCAATGGTCGGTGCCAGTATTTTGGGGATTTATGTTCTTAATAGCTAGATGGTAAGAAATTATTTTGCGTATTTGGTGCCTCCTTCAGAATATCTTTATTATTAGGGTCCCTTTGGAATTGACCTCCAGGAGAAAATGTGCCAACAAAGGCAGTGAAGACTGCAAGCTACTAAACATGGATGCTGAATACACAGATGGAACAATGTTGCACATAATCTACTTAAAAAATTTGGATATGCAAGGATTTATGAACAAGGGAATACATTTAACACATTTGTTAGACATTAAGGATACAGTGATTTAGACATAACCTTTGATTGTTTATAAGAAAACTCATTTACATTTAAGGGCAGTATACTCTGTGATACAATCGAAAGCTCCAGAGCCGTTACTAAAACGACTAAATGCCAAGGTCATGAATGAACTTTCAATCTTAACTTTTTAGTCTTGGGCGAAAAGAACCCACAAGCGAACATTTTAATATCTACATATTCATGTCAACAAGGCAAACTTTCTGCTGAGGCGATTCATGTGACATGATTGAAAGATTCATGTTTACGCCAAGGTTTCTGGCCTGGTTTGTGGTCTTTAACATTAGCAACCGAAGCTGAACACCGGCTTTTAATCGTTTTTCTTTGGCTTCAAATTACATTATATTATTTAGTTTTATCTTTGTTTAATGGAAGATAGTTTTGGCACTTCTTATCCCCTCAATGCTTATAAGGGGCCATACTCACCTGGTATAAATCTGTGTCATCTGCATAATTATGACGTAAGATTCGTATTCTATCTAACAAATAAGTGCCCTATGAATGACATTACATACTTAACATAAAGTCATGTAGGTTAAATTTAGGCAAGTAGTGTAGGTCAGTTTTAGGAAAAGAAACATGAAAACAGTGTACTTTACAATAACTCATAGTTCACTTGATTTCACCCAGTTCTGAACATCAGTCCTTACATGAACTGTCGGCCTTTTCACTACCTTCTTCTGTACTCCCATCAGCACATTTACTGTGTCATCGCAGTCCTCTGTATTACGTAGGATATACACTAATTACTGACTCTGGGTTAGGTGGGTCATTTGGTGCATTACTTTTTTGTAGTTATATCTATGAACATTGCATGAGAACAGTCTGGTTGTTTGGTATAATCTAAGCTAACTGAAGGATGGGTCAAACAACTACAGACTTTCACTCAGGAAGCTGGTGTTCACTTCCCTTATAAATGTGAAACCAAACCTTGTTCTGTTTTCCTAAACCAAACCACGTGTTTTTGGTATTGAGGGAAATAAAAACATCAATTCGTGATGCTGTACCGACATAGTGCATTTATTGTAAGAACAGACTATGAAAACTGTATATTTTCTGTGAAAACCTGTGTATTTTGAAAACAAACAATGCATGTAACAGGCAGAAGTTGACACTGCATCCCCAAACGTCAACAACCATCACACCCAGGGTACCTTGCACATCATATCTTGACATGGAAAGTCCATGACCAAACATCAATATGTGACGAGGTCAGAGTGAGAATGTGTTGTAGATGTTGAAGAGGTCCAAGAATGGAGCCTTGAGGAACTCCTCATCATTTTTGTATGCTCAAACACAAAGTAGTTCCTGTCCTACAAATAGGAGTTAAACCAGTTTAGCAATGGGCCAGAAATTCCCACCCATTTTTCCAGTAATATGCTGTGGTCGACTGTTTCTCTCTCACTGCTCCTTTTCTCCACATTTTTCCAGTATGTATGTTACCATGTTGCTCTGGTCTAAGTGTTTAATTGGCATGAAGCAAACGCCTTGTACTCGGGTTACAAAACTATCTTTCAGTTTGACAGCAGTATGTGTGTGTGTCTGAGTATGTGTGTGTGAGAGAGAAATGGTGTGTTCACAGGCATTTGAATTCCCTCTGTTTCTGTGTGGAGATATTTGCTGACATTTATGAATAGGCCCACACACTGTTATGTAAGGACACTAACAAGAAATAGGTCCTTTGTTTGTACCTTTTTGATCTGTTGCTCCTACAGTGAAGATAAACTTCTTGTATTGCCAACATGACATCTATTAAGGAAGTAAGAAATGTTTGGAATGTCCTGCATTTGCAAGAGAGTGAATCAAAGCAGTAGGGGACAGATAAACAAGTGTGATTGAAATTTGCTGTAATGCTCAGTAAAGCCAAGCAGGGGACAGATTTCAGTGATATTTGACATTGTCATTTGATATACTGTTATCAGAAAAGAATATGTATATCTTTTATAGTGGCTTTAAACTCTTACCTAAGGATGTTTTTTTTCCAAACCTGAGGTTGGATTGTTGCTTATTGTGTGGCCAAGTTTTTAGGTGCTGTATGTTGATTGTTACTGTATGTAGACCCAGAAGATGACACATGTTCATACACACTGAAATCCACCTCTTAACACCACAGGGTTTACATACAGCAGTGATGACATGTACCGATCTGGACGGATGATGTGTTGTTGCTGAAAGCTGCTGAGCTGCCGGATTTTTTTGCTGAGTTAGTCATATGTCACAAGTCGATTTATGCAGAGCTTAGGCCTGGAAACATTTACAGCTCTGTGTTAATGTACATGTTGAATGGCATGTTTGCTACTAGTGAAGAGTCCCACTGCTCAATTTAGGCAGGCGTAAACACACACGCATTCAACTCACACTGTTGTTATTCTTTTGTTGCTTTATATTTCCAACAATTGTATTTTACAAAGAATTTGGGGAAACAGATATAATAGGATCCTCATTTGCACTGAAGGTGATCCATTTATTTATTGTATTTAAATCTTTTTGCATTGCAGGGCTGTGTGCACTGTATTGCTTCTCACCGCCTCCTTGCTCCACTGTCACTCTCTCTGTTTATCACGAGACTCCTGGAGCAGGAGCATGAGCTCTGCCTTGGGGAACTGCGTAAAACTGTTAGCATTGCACAGCTAACGTTACCTAACAATTATTAAAGAGTTCAACAACAGAGTTGAGCCGTTTTAGTGCCGGTCGGAGTTTTTTCGGACCGTTAAATGGCTCAATGTTGGATGTTAGCTGCTGCAGCTGTGTTAGCTCATGGTAACTGGGCAACCGTTGAACTGACGAGAAGAAGAGCAGCACCAGATGTCAGTGCAGCGTCTAATCAGTGGAATGGCAGCATCAGAAAGTTTCCTGATTTTTCTTATGTGAACTTTGAATAATGGTTTTATAGGCTAATTGAAGAGTGGTGGTTCAATAAATGTATTTCAGATTGCACTCGTTTACCGTCGTTGGCCTGTTTACACTACTATTCTTACATTAGATTTTTTGTGATTACTGAAGTACTTTATAATAATTTAATGTGAGCACACAAATATGGAAGTTACTTAAATTGTCCATCGATAATATGCATATCTACTATGTCCATCTTTTGTCTAAGTCTGGGAGGTTTCTTTGCCTACCAGTTTTTAGTAGTAGTTTATTTTTTGTTTTTTGTTTGTTTGTTTTCAAGAAACCAGAAGAATTTGTAATCCAACTTATAACATCTTACTGTTCTTACAAAATCTCATAACCTAAAATGTCTCTAAGGGTAAACTGGTAAATAATTGTTGTCCTATATATTGGGCAATACAGTAAACTGTTTCTTTGTAACAGTATCTGTGAAGCCAAAACAATTTGTAGAAATCATCTGCTTTAAATCATGCATCACTTTTTAACACACCCCTGTCTTCTCAGATCAGGGACATTGAACATTTTAACCTCCTTCTGACCACAGTTTTGTCCATCTGTTCTCTGTTAAAATGACTGTATCCTCAAATAACATAAACCCCGATAATCCCTTGTGTCATATGTCAACGTGATGGATTTCACAACGCTGTCCTTATCTCCTCCCACATTTAACATACATGTTGTCCTATCACAGTGTGTTGTGATCTCTGCTGAGACCATCTGTCTCCAAAAAAAAGACAAGCTCACTGCCCTGTTGCTCCACCCTGCAGTAGATTTGTAACAGACTGGATGTTGGATTGAGGCGCCTGAACTCAACACTAGTGCTGTATTCTTGGACTCGGTGCTGTCAGATGTTTTCAGGCTGATCCTGAAGGGGCCACTGGGCTTGTTATTGTTGAAACACTGTCAGCTGAATGAACACATAGGAGTCTAAAAGCCAGGAGATTAATAATGTGAAGCTTGCTAAAATAAGCTATTAACTAGAACACAATTTTTTCAGGACCACCAGGGTGAACTGCCTTTAGCAAAAGCATGCAGACAAATATATATAACTTTAAAAAGCAGACCATTTAATGTGTTGAAAGCTTAAAATAACTGGCAGTGAGATGTGAACTTTTGGTATTAAATATCCAGTGATGTCAGATAACTTAAGTTTGAGTGAATGTGTTAAAAGAGGTTCCGAGATCGGCAGTGAGTTCAGCTAGGCAGTCCAAGAGAAATGTTGGGATTTTATTTCAGTCTTAAGTTGTGATCGACTCTTTCCTGTGACCACAGATGCTTTTCGTGTCCAGATACCTGAAACCAGAAGAAATGAAATGTATGGTCAAAGAGAAATGAGAAAACTATAGCATGTCAATCAGTGGGAAGTGGAACCAGACGTCTTCTTTGGCCTCAGAGTTTATCCCGACCTTATCTGACCTGACCCGATCTCACCCAACTCTCAACAACAATTAGACTGATTGCCATGGAATTTTGAACAGAAGTTCACAGTACCCAGAGGATGAAACCTGCTATCTTTTGTAACCTCTTGACTCTTCATCTAGCTTCCCCATCAGGTCAAAGGTTTCACTTATCCAATGAAATGTCTATTAGATGGACTGGACAAAATTGGATACAAATAATCATGTTACCCTCATGAGACATTGTATATATAATATGGCCTATGGTGAAATGTACTGGCATTGACTAAACCCAATAAAAATAAAACCTTAATGGCCAGATAAGCTGACTCCTGTCCAAAATGCAACTTTCTTAACAGGTACACACACTCACGCGATGAAGCTTTTTTTCTGCTCAGTAATTTGTTGCTTTTTGTCTCATGCCGCTGACCTAAACTGTAACATCTGTTGTTCATATTGTTTACTGCTGACCGTTCATGGGTCCAGGGGGTCCAGTCAAAAGTATGCAGAAGCCCAAATTCTTACAATGTCTTCTCAGAACTGGCCAAACACTGTGAACCAAAGGTTAACTCAGGTCAGATGAGGTCCTCAGGTCAACTCAGCAACAAAGGCCTTCAAAAGAAGGATTATTCTCCACAGAAGCTCCATGCTGTAAAGATTTACAACGTGCCAATTAACACCCTGATTAATCATTAAGCTTTTGGACTATAAAATGCCAGAGAAAAGTAAAAGATGCCCACCACAAATTCTAAAAGAACTGAAAGGTGATTTCATCAAGTTTTGTCCAACCAACACTGTTTTTTTCTATTAAAAAAACTGAGCATTGTGTTAGTTCTGGCAGGACATGACATCAAGCTCAGCTCACATCCCAGCTACATCAGCTGATCTCAAACAGCCCAATCAACTGATGGAGCAGCTGATTGATGGAAGGAAGTCAGCTGATAGATCACATGATTCCTTTCTATGCAGCCAACTGGCGAATCTCATTCAAAGTGCCCTATTTAAACTGCTCTGGCCTGCCTACTGTTGCTGCTTCCTCTGCAAGCCACTTTGCAACCCACCTCCACCCCAGCTCCTCCTTTTCATGTTGTGTCTGACTTATCAATGTCAATTTTGTTTGTCACTGATGCTGGCTCTGCTGTTCTCCCTGCTTTAGGCTTTCCATGTAGGCGCATGGAAGGGCAGGGAGGTGTGCTCTCTCTGCCTCAGGCCATCCACGTAGGCATGTAGAAGAGGCTTTCTGCGTAGGCCCGGAGGAAAGCCAGAGAGGCCCCAGAACAGAGCCATACCACCAAATGTAATACTGCAAATGGAAATAAAGTTTTCTTTGACTAAAGTGTTCCTGACTGACAAGTAGTTATCATTCACGAATAGTTGCCAATTGCTTTTCTGTTGATCAACTAATCAATACAGCTCCAGACTTAACCTTAGTTCCCACCTCAACCAGAGCTTCATGAGATAAGAGTCCTCATTTTGGGACAGTTTTTCTCAGCTTGTACTCCCGGTTCTCACAAGGATAGAAACACAACACAACAATTACACTGGGTAGTAAACACACAGCCTGCCCTCTCAGTGTGACCTTTTCACAGTGTCATGACCTGTGGTCACCAGTTAAGTGTGTCCAAAGTTGTGAAGCAGCTCGAGGCAGCAGCAGGCAGATCTGTATCTCAAAGTTGGTCAGCAGCTCTTCCAGCATCAGATTTGCAAATTAGGAAAATTAGAGGCTCTGAAGGATCAGAATCACTGGACATGTGCTGGACAATAACAAGCCCTGAATTTCTAAGCATTCCCACAAGCTGTGTTGTGGTCCACCTTGTTGAACATGTGGTTCCCATTGTGACCAGGTCTCTCTCCCTCTCCTTCTCTCTTGCCCTCTCTTACTCACTATTTGGCTTTTTTTTTTTCACTTGCTCTTTCCAAGTACAACAAACTTTTTGGACTGAATCCTTGGACCAGTTGTAAGACCCAGTTTGGCCTACATTTTGGCTTCCATGTCACTGTGTGTGTGTGTGTGTGTGTGTGTGTGTGTGTGTGTGTGTGTGTGTGTGTGTGTGTGTGTGTGTGTGTGTTTGAACTATAATACAAGATAAAAAGACTGTGGTTTCTTGACACTAATAAAATCATTATCTGTTGAAATTAAAGGCTCACATGTTGCTCTCTGAAACAAGTTTTGGTCCCATGTGTCCCCCTTTCAAGTGATAATCTACACGATGCCTGCCTCCCTTGATTTTGGCAACACCTTTGATGATAAGCGGTCCAACATGCTGTAATAATAAACGCACTCAGTGTGGACCGAGGGTCTCTTATATTTCTACCTTTTTTTTTATGAAATGCTTGACAAACCACTGTTGCAGCTTCCATTTCTCTCCAGGGGAAGTAGATTAAAGTAACGTTTTGGGTTGTTTTTTTTTAAAAAGAGTTATTTTCATGGACATGTTTTGAGTTATTTCCGTAGGTAAATTGATTTAAAACATATATAGGCAGCCACTGTAGAAATATCACCTTTTTTTGTCAAAACCTGCAACTGGACTTCTCCTTAATTCTTGTACACTTTTTAGGTGTCAGGAATTACCTGCTGCCGTTAGTAAAAGCTGGATTTGTGTGTCAGTGTCAAGTTGCACCACAGTCATACTACTCAACTTGACCGGCTTTAGTTTCTTCAAGATGTTTCACCTCTCATCCAAGAGGATTCCTCAGGTCAGTCATTACCTCCCAGAACTGAAGAAGCCTCTTGGATTAGAGGCCAACGTCTTCAAGAAACTCAATCAAGTCCAGTTGCCTACAATATCGCACTTATGATTACCATGAGCTGGTACCATGAATCTTCACTGACACAATCATACTAAACAGAAGGTCTGCAAGTTAATTCGTGAGATCACTCACAAAGTATATTTTTTCTGGTACTGAAAAGTAGGTGATTACTGAGCTTTTCTTCAACCAGTTGGTGTCTTCATAATCAACAATCTTCACTAGCATCTGAAAAATGTAGCACAAAACACAAGCAGTCCAAGCTGACTGAGACCAAAGTTTTGCCTCTTCATCCCCACTTAAGCACATTCAGTTATCCCATGAAAATACATGCTAGTGTGGGTGGTAAGGGACTTGAGAATGGCTACTATCAGTAACAAATTTTGCATTTGCATTGTTTGGACAATATCACCAAAAACATTATGCAATCAATTGAGACCATGTTTATGTTTCTTTCTGCAGGTCCTCCAGGGCCAAAGGGAGAGAAAGGTGATACTGGACCACTGGGGCCCCCCGGAGCTCCTGGGTTGACAGGTTTGAGAGGTGGGTACAACCAAACTACCTTTTATCAGTTTTTGGATTGTACAAAAATGTCTGAAGACTAATGAAAGCAATAGTTTAAAATTTTGGGAAATACTTGCCTTTTAGCAGATAGTCACATGAGACAACTGATATCACTCTCATGTCCAGGTATGTCCAAAGTCTGGCCTGCGGACCAATTTCAAGTGGCCCATAGCCTGGTGTTCAAAATATACTAAATGTGGCCAACCATGCAATATTAATGAATCAAGCAAGATCACTTTGCATTTTTTCTGTTCACCTTACAATGATTGGACTATCATACAGTTTGTAGACATTCACCAAGTATGAACTATGCAGGTGGCATCAATGTGTTCATAAACAGACAGTAAACAAGCAAAGAATGGCTACCCAGCAGCAGACATTTCCTTCTAGGTAGCAAGACATAGCCACATCAAAGAAGCGTTAAGTCAACAGAGAGGGCCATTGCTCTCAGGAACAGTGGAAAGATTGAGTACTTTTTCACTGAAAGAAGAAACAGTCGCGTTTGTTTTATTTGTGTGAGATTTTTTTTATGATGCAAGAAGCAGCTGATATTTTCACATTATTTAATCTGGCCCTCATTTAAAAAGAAGTTTGGACACCCCTGGTCATGCGTCTGTGTTTTAAATATGAAGATGGAGGCAAGCGTTCTGATGGCCTGAATGATAAAGGCACATGCCACAAATTTGCAGTTTCGACCTTTGTTACATGTCAACTCTATCTTCGTTTCCTGTCTTAGCCTCAATACTTAAATAAATTTAAATGCCATTGTTTCAAACTTCGTCAGTATGCCAACCACTGCAAACAAATTCCCAACCTGTGGGACATGCTGTATTGTTATGGCCTTGGAACTGTCTTGCTTAAATCTTTACATGAAAGAAAGAAAAGATGAGGAATTTCTATGTGTTGAAACTATTTCTGATTAAATGAATGTAAAGGCAGAGACCCACAAGCACGGTGTCAAGTAATGTCTGATCTTGTGATTTATTCTCTTGTGTTTTTGGACTGGTGTGGTTGTTGGATGGTTTTACAAGCCCATAGGTCATAAAATGTACTTGCCCTATAAATGTCCAACGTAAACACCACATTTTGACTTACAGCTCTTTTTACACAAGAGGATTTAGGTTTGAGTGGCGTGAAAGGTAAAAAAAAATAGCTACCTGGTATGCAAAACTCTACAGCAACACTTTGGCTGATGTTAGTACCTCTGCTTTTTTGATTACATTTGGTTGCATTAATAATGCAGTGAGCACAGAGAATATAAAAGGTCATATAAATCCGCTTAAGAAAACAAAACCCCAGACTTTGGATGGGGATTTATTTTCAGACAGGGTGTGGATGGGACCAGCGGGATGGGTCATCTATCTTTGTCTTGTAGGTAATTCCACCAAAAACCACAACATGAAGCCTCATCCAAACCGAATTGGCACCTCAGGACCATGAAATTACTATTTTTCAAAGACACTGTAAGATACAAACAACAACAGTATGAATCCAGATGTTTTTGGGACACTTTCCAGCTTGGTACCTCTTGAATCATCACCCCCCACCCCACCCCCTTGTCATCATCCATCCCACATTCCCTGGCCGATGAACTGCAGCTCTCACATGACATTTCCAAGAAGCATTATCTTCCTGCTGAAAGGAAAACCCCCCACCACTGCTATAGTTCCAGGAAAAAGTGAATATAGGAGAATTTCTAACTGTAGTGAAGGAAGAAAAAGGCTTGTTTAATAGTAAGCATGAAAACATAGCAGACTGAATGTAAACCCCCCAGGACCGAAACAGAACCACCCCCAACATCCATTAAGCTGTTGTCTCTGGTGAGAGCAGTCAGCTCTCAGGGAAGGGGACTTTTAATCAAAAGTCTCAGTGGTGGTGGTCAATCTCTGGAGGGTTCAGTGATTATGGGCTCAAGATAAATGCCAGACTAAATGTTGACATCGTGCATATTTTTCCAAACCACTAATATATTAAATTTGCACGTTTCTTCTGTTAAATTTGTACATTTCATATGTTAAATTTGTATGTTTCATATGCTAATTGTGTATGTTTCATACATAATGGCTATGTTGAAAATTTACATTTCTTTATGTTTTAATCTTCAATTTTATGTTTTGACAATGGTGTGTCTAATGTGCAGTTAGCTTTAGGCACAAAAGCTACTTAGGGATAGGGTTAGGAAAAGATCATGTTTTGCCTGGAAACATCCCAACGTCTCGTTAAAAAATACCTGGTTTCATCGCAACCAACACTGCTGGAAATGTCCTGACGGCTGTTAAAAATACCTGGTTTTATCACAACAAAAGCAGCTGGAAATGTCCCAACGTCTCGCTAGAAAAAATACCCGGTTTGGTAGCCACAAACAGTTGTACTTGATTAGACTTCATACAACATAGGTGCAGCCCAGGGGGGTCTGCTGTACAAGTGACAGAGTGGAGCTGTGAGGACTCCCATCATTAAAGATTTTATAAGTTCATTGTGGACCTTATCAATCAAACAGAAAATAATGCATCATATTGAAACTGTACAACACTAATAAGTTTTTATATACTCTACAAGGCCAGTATGGCTCCATATATTGTTCCCAGTCCAGGCAATATTACAGTGTTTAATTTTAGACAGTTTTATTATGTTATCACCTATTTAAAATATACTTATCTTAGATGTGATTCATTGTATATAATTGTGTGCATATTACAGGAGAGCTGCAGTGAAAGTACTAAGGGAAGTTGGGACGATATGTAGATAGATAGGACCATTTAAGGATGCCACCACCCCCCTTGGTGCTGACATGTTTCGAAAAAAAAACGCAGCAAAAGTTCCCTCTCTAATATCCCTGTGGTTGATAAAACCATAGACTGTATAGAAATTATGGATGTAGCTTCAAAGTCACCCATTTGTTTGTGGACCTCTGTTGTTAAGCTCAAGTTTGGCATTTTGACCCTCATCATCTTGGATTTTTGGAGCCCAGAGTTACCATATTTGCACAAGAGGGTGGAGCTGTGGGGTGGATCAGCCTCATAGACCACAGTGACACCTCACAGTTAGCCTGTCAATCAAAGCAGCCACGTCCTTAAATATGCATAACTTTAAATCTGAATAAAATTTAAAGGGGTTAGTTATATAAAAATTCACCCCCCGTAAAGTTGTCATAAATGTTGAAATTAGCTACAGAGACCCAAACTGTTTTTTGTCCCAGACTGTAAACATGTTTATTTCTGGGCATTTCAACACAAGTGTCGATGGGGACTGACTCGCTTCTGGAGCCAGCCTCAAGTGGCTGTTTGAGGAACTGCAGTTTTTGGCACTACTGCGTTGACTTCATTTTTCATCCCCAGAGGTTGCTGCTTGGTAAAATGATAAAGCGCACTCTAGGATGGCCTTAAAAATGAGAAAACATGATGCACTGCCACATGCTAGAAAACCTTCTGTTTACTGGCGCCCTTTTTATTTTTCGCCCCTGATCCACAGACAGCCTGAGTCTGTAACTGTAGGCCCACGCACTCTGTTTGTTAACCAGCACATGTACTTGTGTTACTCCATTTTCATTGAAGCCCAAGGAATCTATCATCACATCTATGCTCTAGAAATCCCTGTTGGACTGGTAGAACGATCTCTTTGGACCGTCCTGCAGAACACAAGGAACACTTCTGCATTCCTTCCAGAATAAGATTGATAGTATTTTCTCAGTGGATTTTTTTGAGGAGGGAGTTATTGACCCTTTACAGCAAAGGCATAGAAACCCACAGAAAACATGACCTCATCCATCATCGGTTTATTTTGTGCCTCGGTCTCTAATTCATTCAGTGTGATTATTTCATTCAGATCACTGGGTAGTCACAACAGTGTAATCAGAGCATGTCGGAGTACAGCGACATTTGACAAAGATTGTGCTCATTTTTCAACGGTGCAATCAATAACTCATTACTACATTAATTTTGGGACATTTGAGAGTGCTTACTGTAAACAGAAGTTCTTATTGTTTGCCACAGGGTTGGAAATCTGAACTGGAGTGTTTCATGGAACAAAACAAAGTATAGTGCTATTCTTCCAGCGTCAGCAAGCATTCAGAGATTTGAAGTGTTGGCAGATGGTGGAAGAAGAAAGATCAACAGTAACATCACTTCCAACATCTTTGTATCTCCTATAAATGATAGCAGGGCAGGCGAGGACAGGTCAAGTCCTCATAAAATAACTTTATTATGTATTTGATTTTGGTTTTTTTTGTTTTGTTTTTTAGAGATTGCTATGGTAAAGGCTTGAGGTGACTTGCTATAAAAAGTTCACCTGCATCAGTTATTAATGAATCTTAAGACAAAGTCTTATATTGATTTCTGATTGGCACCATGGCATCTCCTATAATTCATGGATTTGATTTGATTGGATGTTTCCACTTCAAATGCTAGAAGGAGTTTTGAAAATTGTGTATTTAGTGAAACCAATCAGAACCAACTCCAGCTGTTATTCTACCACTGCCAGGAAACAAAGCTGGATTTGAGCACAATGATTTTATCTTTAACCTCTTAAAGTCTAATTTTAGCAATGCCTGCACTAAACATTATTGATCAGAGAACCTTTTAAGGTTCTATGTATGAGATATCAAGCATTAATATAGTAGCAAACAAGTATTTGCTATGTAGGATATAGCAGTATTAAGGTGCCCTGAGCAGAGAATAAAGTTCCACTCCCTTTGTGTGAGTTTCTCTGTTCTCTGTTTTGGTAGCCGCTCCAGTCACAAGCATGTTAGTGCATGCCGGTCCCTTCCTTTAAAAGACAATCAGAAATTAGAAATCAAAATCAGAGACTATTGGCCTTCATCATGTTTATAAAGAGTGAGTAAAAGTAAGATGGTAGAGTGCAGTCTAAAGAGTTCAGCTGAAGCAATGTGATCTCATCCCTTCTTGTCATACTTTGCTGCTTGGGCAGAAGCCCCAGGTGTTACTAAAATGACACTTGTGTTTGTGTTTCAGGGTTTACAGGAGAAAAAGGGAACCAGGGCAGTCGAGGAGTTAAAGGGTCTGTCGGGCTCGACGGTTTACAGGGACAAAAAGGAGACATTGGACCTCCTGGTCCTAGAGGTATGTCTTTGGTTTCCTATAATAATCAGTACATGTTTTTGTACAGTCATCATTATAACTTTTCTACTCCAAGAACCAAGAACGTTCGTCCTGAGAACGTAATGAAGCACAAGAACATACAGCACAGTAGAATGAAAGAATAATATATAATCACAGTGTTGTGGACTTTATGGGGCAACAGTAGTAGTCACATTAAGTGAGTCACTTACACACTCACTGAACATTTCGTAACTCACAAGTCAATCAAATAAAATCTGTTATTCGGCAGTCTTGTACAACTCACATCTGACTCTTGTCAACACATTCACAGCTCGAATCTTTTCAGACTTCTCAGACAGCTGCAAGAGATGTTGATTTTTTTTGCCAGTGTAAAAAATTTATTAGCAGGATTTTTTCAGCACAAAATCTGTCATTGTCCATCACTAACAGGTGGCGCTTGTTTTCTTTTTATGGAAGCCATTATTGCTTAATTATCCATATCTTTGTTTATTTATCCCAAAGAAACAGCTGTCTGTGTCAATCAAACCAGCTGTCTTAAATGAGTCCATGTGAGAAAATATTTTCCCGTATGTAATAATTACAAAATAAGAAGCTGTAAAATAGTAAATACAATGTTCTGAGCATCATAAATCCTTGAAAATGACTTCCAATGAGAAAAATACGATGCAACCTGCAGCCTTTAATTGTATAAACAGACAAACATTTCAACACTGCTGTATCTTTATCAGAGTTCAAATGGACAAAGACAGACGCCAAAGACATGTATACATAGCTGCAGTATACTAGCATTAAAGATATCCATATAAACAGTTTTTATGTATGATTTAATAAACAGAAACCTTAATTTTGTTAAAATCAAATCATGAATAATTCACAGTCAGTGGAGGATGGAATTCAAAGAAGAGCTAATGATTATTTAAAGGTATCATATATGCTTTTGCAGAGAACCCTTTGCCTCTTTGAGAGATTAAGTAGGAAAATAATTCTTCTATATGATGCAAAAATCTGTAATGAGCCTTTAATAGTTTCAAAACAGCTGAATATACGATTATGCGTAGCAAGAGAGCATTGGGAAATTCTTCACCATTCTGTATTTCCAGTACTTTCCCATTGCACACTATAAATATATATATTTTTGACATGAGTGTTCAGATTTTCCAAGTAGACATGAGAATAAAATGCCAACTTTTGGATTAAAAAAGATTTTGTGCACAAGATAATTTGATACCTGTAGCGCTACAATTTATGTCTCTCTCTCTCTCTCTCTCGCTGCCTTTCCTTCCATTCACTCATCCACGCATTTATCCTTTTATCCACACCAGTCTATATCTGCATAAACCCCCGGGGTGTTGATGTTTCCTCTCAACAACTGGACAGCGCCAACGATAACAAAATCACATTCAGACACAGACACAGTGCTGCTGGGGAAAACAGAGCCATGACAAATATGATAAGGCGCTGCGGTCTTTATTCATGTCAGAATGTCATTGTGTATGTGCGTATATATAGTATGTGTGTTTAGCCAACAGCTGTTGCAGATCAGAGTTGAATTTGGCTGGTCTGTCCAGTATTGGAGTCCCACAGTCTCTCTGTTGGCCGGTAGCTCTCAAAACTTTGGAGCAGGCTGATGTGTTGTCTTCTGTGTGAAGACATTTTGTTGTAATGGCTCGACACTTTGCACCAGACTCCGCTCAAGTTTTGGTGTATTTTATGTAGATAGATTTTTGATGATGTGATGATTTAATTTTCTGCCCTTACTATGTGTGTAGGTGCACAGCTTTGCAACGGGCTTCCAGATAATGTTGAAGACAGCATTTTAAGGGTCTTTATTTGAAGCTATTGTTAAACCAGAGGCAGAGGAAGCACTCAGATCTTGTACTTCAGCAAACGTAGCAATACCACAGTGTAGAAATACCCTGTTACAAGTAACAAGGTAGCTTTTTTAACACAAATTACAGAAACATTAGCATCAAAATATATTTAACATATCCAAAGTAAAAGTACACATAAAACAGAATGGTCCATTTCACAATAATGTATATTATATTATTGGATTATATTTTTTTATTTATTTTTTATTTATACTTTTTAATGTTGTGTAATTTAAACTAAAATAATTAATCATAAGTTGTTAGTCGATTTTTATGTTCTATTGTTAATCCAAATCTCCAAAGGAACTTACTTAAGTTATGAAATAAATCTAGTGGAGTAAAATTCATAATATTTGCCTCAGAAAATGCAACGTATCCTCACACAGTGACTCATTTGATATCTAAGGAATTAACGTCCAAAATTAATGCCCAAGGAATGGCGTTATCACACTACATACAGTACCTAACATAAAGTTCCATACGTAATGTAAAGTTACATACTTAACATTGAGTTACATAGGTTAGGTTTAGAGAAAAAAAACATGGTGACAATGTACCTTAAAATAACTCAAACTTCACTTGATTCCTCACGAGACACAAACACCAGTCTCCTAGAGGAGAGTCCTGTATTTGTTTGACCCATCCACAACCCAAATCTGCCTCTTAATGTAGCCTTTAACTCTTTATACTACTTCCTTCGTTACTCCAGTCAGGGCCTTGGTCACGTGATCACAGCTTTCTCTATTACCTGGGTTATATATAAATTGTGGTGCATTACTTTTCATGTAGGATCAGTGCATGAGCACAGCCTCAAAAATGTAAAGTAGAAAGTGAAGTAGAAATAAAAATTTGTATAAAATGGAAATACTCAAGTAAAGTACAAGTATCTCAAAATTGTACTGAAGGACAGTACTTGAGTACTTAGTTATATTCTACCACTGTGAAACAGTGAAAATAGTAAAAACAAGAACACAAGAAAAGACTAACCTTAAAGACTCTGTCACATAACGAGAGTTTGTTGGCTCTAACTGGAAAAAAAATCATCTTTTGGGCGGACAAATTTCAGTAATCAGCAGCCTGTTTCGGCACTTTGCAAGCACTACTTACACACAGTTCTCAAATGGTGAAAACATCATTTTTCGCTAATGACTGTAACTTGTGTTTATTTTGATTGTAAACAAAGGAAAACATGGAAAATTATCTTGGGCAGTAATAGCCACCATGGTTGAACAAACCCCCAAAAAAGTGTCACCCACAAAAATAATAAAAAACAAAAAGCTCTGGTACTGGGACACTGTTTGATTGACAATTTAACTATGTGAAGAGTTGAAAACATCACACAAATGAGTGTTTTCCAGGAACACTGCAGACAAGATGAAGAAAACAAGGATCCTCGTGGATGTTTGGCCATCTACACTCTGGCAGTTTACAACAATGTCTGTCTGTGCTTCCACCCATCTGGGGTCTGGTTGTGGGTTCAACAAACCAGCGAAGGGTGAAGAGTTTGTAGACTCTCTGGTGTGAGCTGGGCCTCAGAGGAAGGCAGTTGCTCAGCTGTGGATACTGAGAGCTTGTTAAAACAGCACGCTTTTTATAGATGAACGGTTGGTAGACTGAGCAGGGAGTGCATTAGGTGTTGGCTTTTTCTGTGAAGCACCACAGATCGGCCGAGTTAAACAAGCCATGTTTGCTGATTTCATGGTGTTTAAAGCTGGATCAACTGTTTTCTCAGCCACTTGGGGGAAGGAAAATTCCAAAACAAGCTCACAGACACATTAACAACTGATTATGGCTAACACGGGGTTAAGATAAGAGATAAGAGAGACTTTATTGGCATCCATCTTTACACAGTGTAGTACAAAACAGGTACAGAACAAGATACATGACAAGGTACAAGTGTAACAACAAACATAGTAGTGCAATAAAAGAAAAATATAAATACAGGTTAGTAGTTTCTTAAGTCCCTGAGATGTTTCAGTAGCTTATGTTTGTGTTTTAAGGTTCAAGTAGTCAGCCATGGTCCAATAAAGTAAGTTAGAAAACAATTGTCTATACCCTTTCAATCAATGTTAGCATTCATATGGAGATGTGTTTTTGCCTAGCTGATGACTATAAGTCCAATATACACTCTCTTTTAGCTCTGTTTTGGTCTCCACCACCTCCTCAGAAAAACATCTCGGTCTGCTAAATGCTCTGCTGTGTTCACCAGCTACTAACTTTGTTTAGTGTACACTGAGTTTATCAAATCTTTATTTACACAGCTGCTACTGGAAATGAAACTCATTAGAATGATGAGACTGAACAATAAAGTTGTTTTTCTAGCTGTAAAACCAAAACAACAGGCTAAAAATCCACTGATAAAAAAGACAGTTCATTTTAGAGTCATTTCCTGTATCTGTGTCACAGGTTTCACCACTGCCCTGTTCCTTTAGGAGAGCAGCGGCAGGTCCTAAGTCTATTCACCACAATGGGAGAAGTGAACGCCGGAACAGACTATGACCAATTCATTCGCCACATAGTTAGTAAAGTAAAAATTGGACCCATTTTTCACTAGCCATAACCATTCTGAACATTCTGACAGATCAGGAGAAAATGAACTTTGTTTAAGACATGTCTCTTTTTCAGCAACACACTCGCAAGATCTGGCAACAACTAATATGACCTTGTGTTTGGTTTATATCAGATATTAAGCGAGCAGATAAAAACTAGCAGCTAATTGAGGAGCAACTATTAAATTTGCACATTTGTACATTGTGTGGTATTGTTTTGAATCTGCTTTCATCCATCCACACAACGTTCACAACACTTCAAAACAAGGTGGTGGGATGCAAGGGAGAAAGACGACCACTCCTACTTAGGAGACAGGAAGTACATTTCATACCATTGGTGCAGCTTGTAGTGTGTCATCTTTTGTTATAGAGCAGTGGTTCTCGAATGGCGTTCCGTGGCACACTGGTGTGCTATGATGCCAGTCTAATTGTCCTTTGGGATTTTGTCATAACCACACATTATTATTGCAATATTCAACTGGGCCTGTACAAAAAGTTATGAATGAATTTTTAATTGACTTTATCAGTATGTTGTGCGCTCCCATTTCCTAATAGAGAGGCAGACTGTGACTAAAAAAATGTAATTAAATTGAATTTAATTTAAAAAAACACTCACAGGGAACCTATTTGTTGCCATTCACATGGGAATTATAAGTGTGTGACACATCTAAAGCCCTGATTGGCAGCCAGTGTGAAGGATGATGGCAGATTAAAGGAGGAGGCAGCGAGTGGGACAATAGATCGCTTTATTGTACAGAGCAAATTACAACAAAGCACCAGTGAAGACGAGCTACCACCGAAAGACAAGAGAAAAAAAACTGTCAGTAGACAGTGTTAAGAAAGCTACCTGTCTTATTTTATCTTATTTTTATTGTCTTATGTCGTAGTAAGAGTGATAACACATGTTATAGAAGCAACTGTGCTTGCCCTGTGGTGTGTCTTGGGCACAAAAAGTTTGAAAACCACTGTCACAGAACATCTTTGGTAGAGTTGGGTGATTGTTGGTGGCCCTTGAGGAAAAGTCAGGAGATCCCCAAAGTCATCAGGAATCATCCTCTGGGTACCACGAATGTCTCTGCAAAATGTAACAGCAATGTATCCTACAGTAGGTCAGATATCTCAGTCTAAACAAAACTGGTGAACCCACAGACCGACTTTTGCGTCATTACCATCGCTAACATGGCTGAAACTGTTAATTAGTGAAGCTCTAAGTACTTGCTGTCATTCAGGACCACCAGCATGCAACATTACTTGTGCAGTTTTAAGTGAAATGTGTCTGTTGTCCCGTGTGGTTCAGCAGTAGCTTACCAGCGTGTTTGTTTTTTTTTCTTGCAGTGTTATTTAGTTGTTAAGGATGTGGTCGAAATGGAGGTGACACTGACAGCTGAGGCCCGTCACAAGCAGGGCGTGGTGTTAGCTACACTACCCAGACACGGACACACACATTCTGTAACACATAGTAGTTGGGACAGAGTGCCACCTCGGCTGGCAGCTGCCTCTGTGGTCTTGGATGTGAAAAAAAAAGAGTCAAATTGAAGGTGGGATAAATGCCGACTTGAAGCTGATCCTCTTATAGCTTCATGGCAAAAACAGACGTGTGGTTTCAAACCTCATGGCTGAAAATTAGCAACAAATGGCACTGAAACAGACTCTCTCTCCTGCTTTGGAGGTTATTCCCCCGAGGTTGGAATAGAATCATATTTTGAAATGAAAACAAATGAGAAACAGTCGTATCCAAGCTGCTGATTGGTGGGAGGTGTCGTGCGTAAACGTACCCTAATTTTGCAGAAACCACAAATGAAAGGATTTTTACTCACATTGATTGTGCGGTTTTTCGGCATGCAAACATTTAAAGACGCTCCAAGAAGTTACCTTGACTCTGGTACCTTTATTTAAGTCCAGAGAATGATCTATTTTCAATACTTCTGTCTTCTCTCTTTCTGCTTCCTCTCTTTCGACCTCATTCACCTCCACTCCACTGCAGAAAAAACAACATCTAACCAAAAACCTTTAGAGGTAAATAAGTACCGGACACAGTGAAGGTATCCTCTAATTCCTTACACTTTATATCACAAGGTAAGATTACAGGGCAGATTATTTTATAGGCTCTTGCTAAAAATATACAAAGGAGTACAAAGGAGAGGAAGTGGGTGTGAGGTAGAGGAAAGGTTTTAAAATGTAACCCTGTAGAGGGCTGAGCTGCTTCTGTGTGTTATTTCACATTTCTGCCCCAGTGTGTGCTACGCTGTGGTTGTTACTGTAGACTGTACAAATTAGGATAAGTCTGGGTTGTGAATGTCAGGTTCAACTAATGAATAGCTCTACCATTGTTGGTCTTTAATTAAAAATTGGGTATTATTTGTGTAATCCGGTGGAGTTATAGAGGCTTTTTCTACTTCAATTTAAAAATGAAGTGCTGTAAAAGTCACATTTTGGTCATGTTTTACTTTCATATTCCAAAACTAATGAACAAGTAAGTGGAAACTTATTTCTTCTTAAGTAGTAAGTTTCCTTACTAGACTTAATAAAGTTTAGTCTTCGATTAAACTTTATTAACCCCCGAGGGGAAATTCAACTTTTTCACTCTGTTGTCATACATACACAGGCCCGAAATACACACACATGCACAAACAGGACCTATACATGCATTAAATGGAGAGATGCCAGAGCAAGGGGGCTGCTTTGGACAGGTGCCCATCGCAGTTCTAGGTTTAGTGCCTTGCTCAGGGGCACTCCAGGAGTGCCCAGGAGGCAAACTGGCTCCTCTCCAGCTACCGGTCCAAGCTCCATATGTGGTCCAGGCAGGGACTTGAGCTGCCTTCCCTCCGTCCTGTTAAGTTATTTTAATTGTGTTCTTAGAAGCGTACCTCACCTGCAAAATGACATCTGAATTACCTTGAATTTCTGAAAAAAACTTTGTTTTTCTTGCAGGCCTCTGGTGAACAAAAAATCCAAAAAAAGGCAGTCATTCTGAATGAATTAAAGTAAACTGCGTTTGCATTTAACCACAGCAAAACTATATCAAAACATCTGTTTGGCACCATGGTCCAAGTCTTATTTATCCAGTTGTATACCGAGTACTTCACAAACACATGCATTTTCCCTAAAACATTTTGATTTAAAACATTTACACATTGACATATAACAGGCCCTGAATGTGACTGAGCATGCCTATGAGCTCCACTGAGACTGTTTGTACTAACATGTTTTAAAATGTAATGGTTTAGCAAAATGCATGTGTTTGGGAAGTGCTGAGCATATGACTGGATAAATGAGACTTGGATTATACTGCGTGAGCTGTGTAAGAGTTTCCTGTGTAAACATGTTTTGATGTAGCTTTGATATAAGTTTCTTGATGAATTTACTCCCATTCATGGGGAATTTTTTAAGATTGTTTGTAAATGAAATGGTAAATGGACTGCACTAGCCTTCAACCACTTAAAGCACCTTTACAGTAGGAGTCACCCATTCACACACTGGTGGCTGAAGCTACTACACAAGGTGACACCTGCTACTCTGTAACCACTGACACACACAGTCACACACCAATGAAACGGCCATCAGGAGGAATTTGGGGTTCAGTATCTTGCACAACAATACTTTGACATGCAGACTGAAGGAGCTGGGGATGGAACCACTGATCTTCCGATTGGTGGATGACCCACTCCACCTCCTGAGACACAGTTGCCCCATAATTAGATTATTGTTATCGGAATTCGAACCCACAATCCATTGCTCCAAAGGCAATGTTGCTATCCACGAGACCATTCAGCTGCCAACTAGTCAATATGGGGGCATGCAAGGAAGCCAAAGTGAGATATTGGTAAGGAAGATAACTTTACAAATGACACAGATTCAATCCACCACGGGCTCTGGGCATGCAAAGACAAAAATATAAGATAAGGCATAAATAAAGTGACACAAACAACAAAGGTTAAATAGCACAAATCACGGACAAGGTTTAAACCATGAAATTAAATCATGACAGAGGAAAATTTGCTCTCACAAGTCCAATAAGATTGTGAGGAGTCTATAAATCAACTGCAGCGTAAATTAAGGTCGAGTCTTTTTTGTCTATGATTGA
The DNA here is from genome assembly GCA_019142605.1 of Cephalopholis sonnerati. Taxonomy (NCBI): domain Eukaryota; kingdom Metazoa; phylum Chordata; class Actinopteri; order Perciformes; family Serranidae; genus Cephalopholis; species Cephalopholis sonnerati. Next base: position 18,567,196 of record JAGQAX010000009.1, read on the forward strand.
CTGACAGTGATATTTCAACAGTTCACATTTTATTTCTTCTCCCATAACGTCTGTGTGATTTTCAGTTTGTTTTTCTGGTCTGTCCTCAGGTGACAGAGGAGAGAGAGGGTTCAAGGGAGAGAAGGGTGACCGAGGAGACCGGGGAGAGAAAACAGGTAAGTGCTAACACATTTTAAAGTCACGCTAATGCAACGTGCCCTACGTATGCTATGTAACCTACACTGCTAAACTCTACATGCTAACATCAGGGAAACATGTAATCTTGATGCTTATGTTGTCATATTCCTGCTCAGATGAGAAGATTTTATTGGTGAGGAGATAGTGCAGCTGTACTTTGTTATAGTCAGTTCCCGGCTGCGATGATGGTGCAGAGACATCGAGATACAGAAGACTTAGAAATGCTGACCAATCAGAGCAGACTTGGCTCTTTTGGGAGGAGGTCTGAAAGAGGCAGGCACTCAAACTGAGCTTCTCAGGTGTTACAGCTCTGAGAGTATCAGGAAAATATATTGGTTTTTGAACATTAAAGCATGTAAATATGTTGGAGTAGAAACCTTAAACACAAGTATGAACCTGGAAATCAATTAATCAATCATTTATTTGCCACAAGGAATGCTATAAGGCACAGCTCCAGTGAATTGTGATTCCATCAGCTCCTTTAACTTGTGCTCTGTAATAGTCTTGTTTTGCATCTTCTTACATTGTTGGTTGCTGCTTTGTAATTGTCCGTGTTCCTGGGTGGTTCTGATAAGCCATGGTTTCTGGTTGTGGACTGATGTAACTGTCCACACATACCGACCTCAACAAGGTGGTCACATGGTAACTCCTCCCAAACATGGGCCGCATTGCACTGCAGCTGCACGAATGGTGTATAGCACCGATCCACAGCAGGAACGGGACAACACCTCACAAGCCCACCATCACACTGGTGCTTATTCACTGTAAAGCACTCAGGTCTTCTCCTTCTCTCTCAGAGTCCTCTGATCTGTCAGATTAGTGTATAGAAAAAGAGTCACCTGGTTAAATGTCCGGGATTTAGCTAAATTTCAGTGAATCAAAAAATATAGCTCCTGATACCTCGTAGGAAACAAATGTGACACGGAGGTCGTCCAGTTTATTTTCAACACCTGTACAATGGTTAGCAGGATGCCAGTTCAGCTGGTGTCCATTCTTCTCCATCTTTTCCTCGATGTTTACATTTTAAAACCTTGAGCTGGCTAGCTAGCAGAATTTGGCAGGAGGAGAGTTTACAGACTGGTGAGCTGATTACCTCATCCTGATGAGTGACTTGCAGCCACACATCACCACCATACAGAGCCAAAAGCACCACCACACCACTTGCACAGTAGACATAAGAGCATAAACTTAGCAGAAATTTAGCGGAGCTGACAGAGAGAGACAACTGGAAACGTCTGCATCTCCGTCATCGAACAAAAATTTGATGATGTAGGTGCGAGTAATAGGTCCCCATTATTATGATGTAATTCACCAAGTGTTACACCAGTTCTGTTCTAATACAAGGTTATTTTATTTGTCATTTTACAACACGAGGTTGCACATTGAAATGTTCAATTGTGTCTCCTTCACACTACACAAACATAGAACATATATACAGATACTTACATTACAATAGAAGAGAAATAAAAGTTCATTTTGCTGTCAGTACTCTTAGATTCTAATATACAGTATACTGTTGACTGTTCAACTTGAACACTTTTAATAACAACAACATTTTGCAAAGCTGGAAAGAATTTTTTACTCTCCAATTCCCCAAAATAATAACATCCTGTGAGGAATCCCAAGTCTATCCTTTGGTTAGGTAATTTCATTAATGTTCTGCTTCAAGCTTGACCACACATGCAGAGTCAGTTAATCCAATGTGGTCCGACAGTAAAGTGGTCTGCTAAAAAATTCAACAGTGAAATTAAGTGTTTTATAGACTTCATGTGGAAAATGATGTTGCAACTCATGTTACAGTAATATTCCCACTAATTAGTCTAGTAATAAACTCCTGTTTAAATGCCAGTGACACTGTTTTATATTTTTCCCATCCTATCATCTTCTCCCACTAAACCGTTTTAACTGAACAACAGTAGAAATGTTATTATTCTCATGCTGCTTTGATAAACTGTAATTCAGCAACGTTCACAGACACAGAAATCTAATTTAAAAAACATTATTTGGAGCAATGATTTTGAGGCATTTGCTCCACTTTTCAGACTGTTCCCAGCTTTCTGTGGGAACTGGATGAACATTTAATAATCACACTTATTTTCAAGATTGATTTCATTTGTGTTATGAAATCCTCACTGGGCAACACTCACATGTATGTTCCCTTTAAACACAAAGTGCCGTACTGCAAAGAAAGATGGGAAACAAACTGTAAAATGTATTAGATATTTATCATATACATGATGTTTACCATTGTAATTATGCACTAAGACATGAAGCACTACCTTAAGACAGAGATGCTTTAAGTTTTGATGACTGAATGTCAACTTACGGAGCCAGCGTATGATGAAAGGTCGTACAGGTTCAGGACAAACAATGTCAGCAACTTTCACCAAGCAGTCCCAGACGGACTCTCCCACTTCTTTGCTTAGCAATTGTGTGCCTACTACATAGTTTGTTACAGCTTCTTCACTACTAGATTTGTGAAGACTAGTTGCGTTTCCATTACAGTTGTTCGCAAAATAAAGGTGATATTTCTGAAATTTCGACAAAGTTCAAATGCTACTTGCAGGTGTTTCCATTGAACGGTGTTTTGCGAACTAGCCGTAATTCGCGTAAATTCTCGTCCGTCCTGCGAGACTTCACTTTGAGGAAGATGGCCGAAAGCGTTATGCGTCTCGGGACCCCTCTCCCTCAGTTCTCTTTCAATCTCCTTGTAACATTCCGAATTTCTTTGTTGTTTGCTATCCAAGAAAACTGACATTTTTATCACGAGTAACTGTTAATAATAACTCCATCTCCTCCTCTATCCAGACATTCCGCGCCATCTTCCTCGAAATGAACTGGTCGTGTGACCCCCTACGTCATGTCAGTTGACCCCGGTGACATGTAAATGCGAAAAAAGTGTTTCCATTACACTTTTGCAATACACTTTTATATCGACACGTCTGAAAAACCACCTCATGAGAGCGTAAAAATGTTCTAGCAATATTTGAGAGGATTTTCGAAATATAGGTGTTTCCATCACCAGTTTTTAATTGCGACATTTAGGTTTTGCGCATTTCTAGGGGTAATGGAAACGCAACTAGTGTTGGGCAGATAAACCTTTTTGAAACTGTTCAACTTCATCGTACATGATCTAGATTAGTCTCATAGTAGCTTTGAACATTAAATTCCCCTGTTTGCAAAAAAGGCAGATCACATTATCTGTTTCTGAGGTCCAACGAAGTAAAATTTCATCCATTTTTCCTTCAACCTCCTTTTCTTTTCAGCCATGCAGCATTTTGTCTGTGGTGGCTTTTACATCTCACCTCCATATTAAACTGTAGAGTTGTCCACCAAATCCAACTTCAGCTAACAGCACTTTCATTGATGACAACATGTAATTCACATGACACTTGCAAGGTGCCACTGGATGCCATGCAAGTAGCTCTCTACAATTCTACATGTCATCCTAACCTGATAGACACTTGTTTGGTTGTGCGGTTTGATGAAGTAGCTGAGTAGTGTTTTAAATTTAAGACACTGAAATGGACTGTGGATGATTCAAATATGATACATTTTATATCACGTTTGGGGGCCACACTGAGCAGCTATGCCTTAAGATGTTTCCTTCGTGTACAGAAGAACACCAGATTGTATTACTCTGTTAGTTCTACATGATAACTATTTCAAACATCTGCTGTGGTGTCTTTTACATTAGCTGGACTCGCCATGTTCTGACAAGAGGTAGAGGGAGAGAAGCAGCCTCAGTTTCTTGTGTATTCATTTTACATCTCAGTCACAAAGATAAGCGTTGGATTTTACTAAAAATATTTACCTGGCAATCTTTAAAAAGCCAGGAGATTGTTTTTTAACCCATACAGCTGTTCTGAAGGTAGCGTCAGAATCCTCAAAGACTCCTCTAACAGTCATTCAGTAATTCATTTTCTGTAACCACTTATCCTGTTGAGGGTCGTGGGGGGGCTGGACCTATCCCAGCTGACATTGGGCGAGAGGCAGGGTACATCCTGGACAGGTCACCAGACTATCACAGGGCTGACACATAGAGACAGACAACCATTCTCCACCACACTCACATTCACACCTACGGACAATTTAGAGTCACCAATTAACCTGCATGTCCTTGGACTGTGGGAGGAAGCCGGAGTACCCAGAGAAAACCCACGCTGCCACAAGGAGAACATGCAAACTATGCACAGAACCAGGAACCCAGGTTCGAAACAGGAACCCTCTTGCTGTGGGGCGACAATTCTAGCCACTGCACCTAACCTGCTGCCTAACTTTTAAACTTCTTATAAACATCTGATTGACAACACAAACAAGGACAGGTGGGAAAAGTAAGCTAAATACAGACATTGTTAACTGAAAATGTTTAAAGTATACTCATTTGAGGAGAGCTCCCAAATTGTAAAATAAAGATTTAAACTTAGACATCTTTACTTGACATCTGACAATGACAATAATTACACAAGCACAATCCAATAACACATTATAGTCAAAATAAATAAATAGCCTGTTAAACTGTAGTTGCACTTTAGTAAATTGCTTTCCAGCCACAGCAAAGAAACACTGCTGTAATAAAAGCACATACATCAGTGCATATGATCCGTAGTTGGCAATATAAGAACAAATTTATGAGCTGATGACTTTATGTGCCTCATATATCTCTGCTACACCCAATGTCCTGTGCAAAGAGCTGTGGGAAGTTTAAAGGATCAGTAGGTCTGCTTTCCTTTTCAGCGTAATCTCATGGTTCCTGACACACAATGAAGGACCACATGTCCTAGTGTACATCAAAAGGACTCAAAAACCATTATGCATGTGCGTATGTCCTGTGAGGGTAAGCCGAAACCTCATACAAAACCACCAATCTGGGTTCAGGTAGAAAGAAAGAAACAATAATGACCCCTAAAACCGCAGACATTTATTTTTTGTGCTACAAATGTTATTCTTCCTTTGTTACATCAGTTTGGTGGTTCTCCTCGTGATGAGTGATGTGAGGGTGGTGCACATCAAATAGACTTGAGCCCTCAAGCATCTGAATGCTGTTTCTGATCGTTAAAGAACCGTCAAAGATCGGTTCTTTCCTCACATCATTTACAAGACACGGATCTTTGAGGTTTCAGAGAAAGAAGGGCAAACTGAGACCACATGCTGCAGGCTGTCAGAAATATCTAATCACAGCATTGTGCAGTTTTCTTGTCACAAACCTCACGAGGCTGACTTATCGTTTGTTGCATGACTCAGATCTTTTTACGCTTCAAAGCATACAGTGCATACCTGCATGATCACTTACCAGAAGGAGTACCAGAGTGACCCAAGACCCTTGAAGTTTTGTCTGTGGGAAGAATTCGTCCACACATGTTGGGGGTTAACACAAAATTAACCTGCCATACAGGATTTTATGTCACTGAGAGGATTGGAATTTTGAGCTCTTTTGAAAGTTTCAGCAGCACAAAGGGAATATTTCTGGGTAAAGGCGCAAATGGACCCCAGATTGTAGTCATTTGTGAGATTGAGAGAGACAGAACAATTTTCCTCTATTAAATCTGGATTGATGTTCTTTTAATTGACTGTGAAGTCTCTGAAAACACCAGAAACATACGTCAAAAGAAAGTAAAAAAAACAGAATGTTAAAAACAAACCTCTAAATAACGCTAATCAACTTCCACATGACCTGATGAAAACATCACTTCATCCATGTGTACCTTGTAGGTCAAAGTCTCTGCATATGTATTTCTGTTTTTTCTTTAACATGCACTGTTCCTGGCGTTACACGTCTTTCCTCTGTATTTATGAAACTGCAGCAGCAGCTTACATACCATATAAACTGCTAAGCTACATATTGGCTGCATGTTTAGTCTTCCAATCAGTAACACCTGAGCGTTCACTAAACCTTGCTTCCTCACTTACTGTTGCTACTACACCTGTCAGGCTTGTTGTTCTTGCATGGCACATATAAAGTTTCCGCGGGGATGATCTGGCAAGATGGCAGCATAAAAAGACATGTTATATCAAACTCTTTGCAGCCAACTTGAGTTTCCACAAAGGAGGTCCAACAGTACATTGACTCAATTTGTTTTTCTATGAATCCAAAGCTGCGTACATGCATATGTCTGTCCGTCCGTCCCATTCTCGTGAATGTGATGTCTCAAAAATGAGGGAATTTCTTCAAATTTGGCACAAACGTCCACTTGCACTTAACAATCAACTAATTACATTTTGGTGGACAAAGGTCACTGTGACCTCACAAAACTCAAGAATTAATACGCTAAATATGACAAAATTTCACACAAATGTCTAACAGGACAAAATGATGAAGTGTTGACATTTTATACCCAAAAGGTACAAATGTCAATCTCAACAAAGGCCAACACTATAATGCTCTGCAAACACACCTTTCTGGCCATTACCCAATTTCATATCTCAGGAACAGAAGGAGAAACATTTGGTCAGATACTGAATTGGTGCCACTAAACTTGGGTGACCACCTTGAAACTGTTATCATTGTAAAGATCTTCTGTGCTGGCAGATTGAAGCAGTTTTAGAATTTGTCGCTTCTTTGAAGCAACATCCATATTTGAAGCACTGCCTACTGTCATGGCTACATGTGATTGTGGACAAACATGGATGTTAACTGCAACTTAACTGGTTTGCAGAGGCATAAAACTGTAAGGGGTCAATTCTAGTTCTGTATAAAATCTTTACATGAATTATAGCTCCCCTTGATGTTGCCTGTTGGCTGCAGTACAGCAACAATAAACACAACTTAAGTAGACCAAAAAAAAAGAAACCGCTTAACTACATAGCCTCCTCACTTACTCAGAGTAGAAGCCTATATTTCAAAGACAAATGACTACATCAACAAAATCCGCAACTCGTGGATCATAACATATCAGGTATGGAATAAATCTGCAGATGCTCAAGTTCAAAATGAGACCAAACCTCTCTATGGATGTCAGTTCCTGGGCTACATTGTAGGTCAAAATGTGGCCTGCAGCAGACGGTAAGCTTTGTCTTGTTAGCCAAGCCAATTTCCGAAAAACTTAAAGTCCCTTCTGGCTGGTTAAGAGAAGTGAGGCATCAGCAGTCAGTAAAACAGGTTTTCCAAGAATTATGTATCACCACAACTACAAGAGGTTCTTGAGCAGTCGTAAATGTGCGTACAAAATATAATGCTGATTGAAGTTGCTGAGTGTTGGAGATATCAGCCACAGAGATGTCTGCCTTCTCTCGAATATAATGGAAATAGATGACAATCGGCTTGTGGTGCTCAAAGCGCCCAAAATATATTTGCAAACCAGCAGTATCTTTTTCCAGAATCACGATGTGGTTACTCAAGATAATCCACAGACCTTGTTGTGAGCTGTTTCATGTAGGAACTATTTCCTTTATGAACTACACCAAACTATATCACTGCGCAGAAGGAAGCATGCATCTACTCATGAACGAGAGGTTCATGTTCGTGAAATGCAAAATGTTAACAGTAATGCCATCCTTCTCAGCTGAGCTGTAGCATAAGCTAGCCCAGTGGTGCTAGGTGAGTTACCAGTAGATGCACATGTCCTTCTGCGCAGTGATACAGTTGGTGGGTGTAGTTCGGTTGAAAGAAAATAGTTCCTGCATAAAACTGCTCACAACAAGGTCTGTGGATTATCTTCAGTAACCGAGTCCTGATTTCTGGAAAGAGACATTGCTGTTGAGTTTTTCAAATGTATTTTTTTGGCGCTTTGAGCACCACAAGCCAAGTGCCACCTAGTTTCAATATATTCAAGAGAAGGCAGACATCTCTACAGCCCATATCTCCAACACTCTGCAACTCACACCAAAACAATCTAGACTGATAAATAGCACTACAGGTAAGAGAAAAAAGAAGTACAGTATTTTTGATTTTGGAGTGAACTGTCCCTTTACGCTACTTAGCTGGACATGCTAAAGATGAAGGCTTATATGTTACAACACACTTAAACCCACTATAAATATTGTGAATTTTTCAAGACCCCTGAACTCAACACGGACAGATAACAATATTTTAAACTGTATCACTAAGTTTTGATTTTTAGGCTTAAGGCATGAAATATGTTCAACCTAGCTCTGAGGCTAAAGATCAACAGTTTGCCTAATATAATTCCAGAAAGAAGTTTTCCCATGTGTATGTTCAGAAACTGTAACTTGTAACAAAACACCTAATTTTTCATTTTAGGGGCACGTTGTGTAATTTGTACCTGACAGTTGACATATTACAAGAGAGATTGGAAGTGATGCACACACACAGCCACACACACATACACACAGCTCTTACCTCCAGAGCTGACAGTTTGATCTCAAGGGTCCGACTTTTAGTGTTGTGGGTTTAACGTTTGACAGGCTGTTTTTACAGTGGACCTGTGCAGCCACAGGGATCCAAAAATAAATGATTTCAGCATAAGACTCATGAAAAAAACACCATGTTATGATTTTTATGTGAAGCCAAGCTAAAAGCTCTACTTGGTGTCCTCCAAGGTCAATACTGAGGAACAGAATCAGTGATCAATCAACATATTTACTTTCTCCTCTTCAGTTCTCACGTGTGGTAAAATCCCCCTACACTATGTATTCTGTTTTTATTATTTATGTTCATTTTTTATTTGCTAAATCCAATTATCTGTTAGCTGGAACTGAAAAACCCAGATCCCCCACCATGAAGTTTAATCTAATTTTATTCATTTCTAATTTCATACACACACAGTTAAACAAACACACATGCACAAATGTTCATGCTGAGAACACTTTTAAACAGTGAGGTGAGTCTGTCTTTTATTTTATGGTTTTATGTGCAGGATCAGACCCACTCTGACCCTGTCATCATCTCCTACCTAATTGTAATTTTAGTGAGCTTTTAAAGGTGTCGGTAGGCAGTTTTTGTCACCATTTGACTTAGCCAGGCTACTTTCCAGGCAACATTTGTGTGTGGGCCCCAAGTGCTTAGTAATTAAGCTGAAAAATGGCCCCTATGTGGGGTTGTCCATGGTTTCTGTAACGGCCCCATGCCAATTGCCCATATGAGTGGGTTTATCCAAGTGGACCCCACGTGGGTTTGGGCACAGTTGGGCATCTTACCTTGGGCCCACCTGGGTAAAACCACCCACGTGCCACTGCCAGCACCCGAACCTCCGCCGCCGGACAAGCAGGGATCTCCTGGGGAAGTCAAACAACATTTATCTGCACACAATGCCATGACACACAGCTGGTTGAATATCAGCAAAGTCTCCTTGCTTCCCTTCACTGGTTCCTGTACAGCAGGGTCGGTCTTTGTTTCACTGTTATAATCATTACAAAGCAAAAGCAGCATGTGTTTACATTCAGTAGGCTATATCTTCAGTAGCTAGCTAGCTAACCCTACACTTTTCAGGGTTTGATTTTGGTTTTGGAACAGGGAAGAAACGTATATGTTTTTCCAGCCTCGCCAGGTAACAAGTATGCGAAGGAGCCATTGTTACCAGCTGTTACAAACTGACAGCAAACAATTTATCAAGGGACCACAATATCAATAGCCAATTGTAGCACGCTGGAGAACATAACTGCCCTCTCCCTATTATTTATATGGACAGCGATAGGCTACTATCAGGGTAGAGATGTCATTGTAGTAGCCACTATACTATTTCATACCACCATCTCCACTTTGTATAACAAGCCAACGAGCTGGTAAGCTCAAGCTCTGGTGAGCATCCAACACAACAACTTTTACCAAACAGATGTATCGGTATCAATCTTTTCATCTAATTCTCAGTAAAAAAGTTAATGAATATATTTCCCAAGCTATCATACTAGTCCTTTAACACATCACAGAAGTATTCAGATCAAAAGTAACCGCTGACAAACATTATAATAGTCATCGCTTTTGTAATAACTTAATAATCAGCTTCTCTGCTTTCGAAATAAATTATAAAAACATGGCATTTTCAAATTTCACATGTATCAATTGGGGCCTTAAAACAAAACCAACAACAGCAAATCCCTCCCACACACATCTTTAAATAATATGTATTTCATTATCTCCCTCCACTTGGCTGAAAAGCAAATAAGGGGATTTCCAAAAGTATTGAACTATTGCTTGAGAACTTGAAAACAAAAATCACATGAGAGGCACAAACTGATTTCAAAATTCACTCATATGGTCGCCAAATTTTGAGTGTAAATGTACAATGGCCAAGAAAATCAAATTAGAAGCAAACAAATTACCCTACACAGAGGGAAGAGTCAAAAGAAGAAAACACCAAAGAGACCAGAAGAGAAAACAATGTGAGAGACAATAACATCAGAGACTCGAGAACATTTTCTGGACAGATGGTGCTGGTTAACTGTTGTCCTGAAGCCACTCAGTCCTGTCCAGCCCAGACTCCTTCTTGCCTGCCAGATAAACATTCGTAATACGCGATCACTTCATGTTCTGGCCTCCTTCATATATTGACAGTCTGATGCCGTAGCTCCCCCCGGCCTCTGAGGCTTGAACCACTTGGACGACCACCAACGCTTGGAGCTCGCTCGTTTAGTTTTCCCCGGACAAAAACAGTCATTATATGTCATGAGCTGAATAAGGTACGAGACTTGTTATGAAATGTCAGGTTTTGTCCAAATTAGTGAGTTTATGGTGAAACATTTTGTTGGCTGCCCAAGGTGAACATGAGAGCTGTCAGACTGTCAAGAGACAGGATCATTTAGAGACCAGGATCCTTGACTCTTTGCATAATTACTTAAAGAAGTACTTGTTTTGATCTTTCTCGTGTCTGTTATTGTGCAAAAGCTTTTTGACTCAGGAAAAGTCATTAACTGCGTAAACTCAAGGTTTTAACTATAAGTTGAATTCAGCTTTTTTAGGTTTATTTTCCACCACAGGAATAACAGCTACATTTATGCCTTATATTCCGATCCAAAAATGAAATTTGTGGTTTTGACATGTTGATATTTTCTGATATTTTAAGACATTTTGGAAACAGGGGTGAATGACACCAGTAAATGTTTTCACCAAACAATGAGCTGTCCTTAGCTACTGTTGCTACGGCCGTTAAACTTGCTGTTGTCATCAGATTTGCAAAATTCATAATATTTATTTTTGAATAATGTGTCCTTGAATTTGGACAGGTTTAAAAGAAAATCTAGCCTGCAACCGTCAATTCTGCTGTCTGAAATAACATGAGCATATTTATATTTCTAGGATCCACTGTTCCTCAGCTCAATATCCTCTTAATATGACTCACATCAGCAATGTTTTTCCCTGGATCAAATGTGTTAGTGTATGTTTCCCTGGGTCGGTATGTTGATATCAACCATCTACAGCTTATAGCCTACTGATGACATATGCTCCTTGAAACATATGGCTTCAAATTGCAGGAAGATCGTTTTCTTGATTTTAGACATTGATATCACCACAGTGGCGAAATGGATTTCTACCATTCAAAGTGCATTTGAAACATTCATCTCCCTTCGTTTTTAGAAATATTGAACGAGTTGGTTTATAGAGGAGAAGAAGTTAAGAGAGGTGAACTCAAAACTCAACACAAGGCTGAGCAAGGCCCTTGAGACCACAGAACCTTGGGAACATAGATGTGACCCCAAAATAATAGCTGTTGTTGGCAAATTTTATCAACTGTAGCTAGCTAGTTATTTAAAGACCAGTATGCACACAGTGAAGCACAGTGGTAGCTTTGGCACTAACATAACTTGTAATCCCACAAAATGATGAAATGTTAGGAAATAATGAGCTACTCGGCCACTGAGCTACGAACCCAATTCCAAAAAAGTTTGGACGCTATGTAAAACATAAATAAGAACAGAGTGCAATGATTTGTGAATCTTTTTCGACCTACATTTAATTGAAGGCACTACAAGATATTTAATGTTTAAAGTGATAAACTTTATTGTTTTTGTAAATATACACTCATTCTGAATTTAATGCTGCAACATGTTCCAAAAAGTTTGGACAGGAGCAACAAAGGAGGACTGGGGAAGTTGTTGAATGCTCAAAAAACACCTGTTTGGAACGTTCCACAGGTAAACAGGTTCAATATCAGACCAAGTATCATTACAGGGTATGAAAGGCTCAGTTGTTCACAAGCAAGGATGATCACTTGGTTAAAAACTGCATGGGCAAATAGGCCAGCAGTTTAAAACCAACATCTCTCAATGCACAGTTGCAAGAAATTTGGAGATTTTTACAATCCAAACCTAGCATAAAAAGATTTAGAGAATCTGTAGAAATCTCTGCACATAAGGGGCAAGGCTGAAAACTAACATTGTGTGCCAGTGACCTTTGTCCCCTCAGGCTGCACTGCATTAAGAACTAACATGATTATATAAAGGATATTTCTACATGGGCTCTGGAACACTTTGGAAAGCCATAATCGGTAAACACAGTATGTTGCTGCATCTACCAATACAAGTTAAGACTCTACCATGCAAGGTGAAAGCCATGTGTCAGCAACATCCAGAAACACTGCTGACTTCTCTGGGTCCAAGTTCATCTGAGATGGACTGACACAAAGTGGAAAAGTGGGCCGTGGTCTGACAAGTCTACAGTTTAAATTGCTTTTGGAGATCATGGACAGCATGTCCTGTGGGCAAAAGAGGAAAAGGACCGTCCAGATTGTTCCTAGCTCAAAGTTCAAAGCCAGCATCTGGGATGATATGGGGATGTGTTGGTGCCCATGGCATCATGGGTAACTTATTCAACTGTTAACGTGCCATGAATGCTGAAAGGTACATACAGATTTTGGAGCAGCATATGCTGCCATCCAGACAGCGTCTTTTTCAGGAACATCCAGCAACATAATGCTAAGCCACATTCTGCACGTTACAACAACATGGCTGCGTAGTAAAAGAGTGCAGGTACTAGACTGACCTGCCTGCAGTCCAGACCTGATCACATTGAAATGTGTGGCACATTATGAAGCGCAAAATATGACAACGAAGACCCCTTACTGTTGAGTAACTTTAGTCGTATAACAAGTATGAATGGGAAAGAATTTCACTCTCAAAACCTCAATAATTAGTGTCCTCAGTTCCCAAACGTTTACTGAGTGTTGTTAAAAGAAAAGGTGATGTCGCACAGTGGTAAACATGCCCTAGTCCCAATTTTTTGGAACGTGTTACAGGCATCGAAATCAGAAAAATCAGAGAGTATATTTACAAAAAACAATAAAGTTTATGAGTTTGAACATTAAATATCTTGTTATTTAGCTATATTCAATTGAATATGGGTGGAAAAGGATTTACAAATAATTGCATTCTGTTTTTATTTTGTGTTTATTTCAGTTTTATTCAGGTGTTTTAATTCAGCCTGACATGCTAACATTTGCAGCAGTGGTCTTATCCATTCCTTACACTGCTGCTCTAGTATTTGTGGTTTTGGAAAGCTTAAAATCTGAGACACCAGCCTTCAAACTCCTTAAATGATTGTTAGCAGGATGTCAGAAGGTTTAGTCAACTGTAAATTTGTGCTCACTGAAATTTTGACCACATTGGCTCCAACCATAGAGGAGCATGTGACTCTTAAATCTGAGAAGAAAAAAGAAAGGTTTCCAGCCAACAGAACAAAACTGATTGTCTCCAGTGTCGTCCAACAGGCTACACTGTATATATATTTTTTAAAGTAACTTGATTGATTCACCTTAATGTTCTCATCATGCATGTGTCCGTTTTCTAGCAAAGCTTCCAGCAAAATAAATCAAGTTTACTTCCACCAGATTAACATAATTCAACTCCAGTACATCGCAGTTCAGCTCCTCATGTCAGAGATATGAATGTCCTGTGAAGGTTTCTGTATGGTTCTCATTATCTCTGAGGACTGAAGTCTACATGTGTGCCCCCATCCAGAACCTTTCCTCCTCCTCCTCCTCCTCCTCTTCTCCCCAGAGTTTCACATTTGCACAGTGGGGAGCCTCGGGCCTTTACAGGAGAAGGAAGGAAAGAGAAAAAGATGAATAGAGTGAGAGATGTGAAAAAGTGGTGAGTTACGTCTCAGGGACATTTAAACATGTGAACACTAAGATAAGAACAACATGCACTGATAATGCACTTTAATTAAATTAGTGATATGGTAGATATGATTCAGTTTGTTAAACTTCATAGTTTTTCAGAATTCGAATATTCTTTGTTCTTTTAGTGTGCAGACATCTCTGATAGTCTCCTCATCAATGCACATATACCAAAACAAACATACAGTATATATACAACATACATATACAATACAATAGTACATTTATTCAAGTATTCTACTTAAGTACAGTATTGAGGCACTAATCATTTATTTGAATATGTCTATTTTCTAATACGTTTTACTTCCTTTTACTGAATTGCATTTATTTGATACCTTTAGTTATGAGGTACTTTGGGGCAGATTAAGATTAATAGTGCTAAATATAATTAACACAGACACTGTGTGATAATATTTTGAATAAACATAAGACTTTATTGATCCCATGGTGAAAAACACAAGTTACCCAGTGGTATAAAGTACGAAAAAGTAAGCCTCACTTAGTGTTGAGCATCGACGTGCTAAAAGAGCGCCTGCATTGAATATGTTCATGTTTTGGTAAATGATGAACTGAACAAATCAGTTTACAAATAAACCTGAATGTGAGCATCCTTCACTCTCGCAACAATGAACAATGCTCGGAATAAGTTAGCCAAACGTCTCCCACATGCAGCCCCAGCAAGGCTTGTGCTAATGGTACTTCAGACAGCGCAGCTATCAGTACTGCTAAAGCAAGTTTATATTAATATTTGAAGATGATTTATGAACAAATGAGTACAAATTCTGACGGTAAAAATCTCACATTTTTATGCAAAATGAGCCCACCTTCTGAAAAGAACAAGTTGGAACATCGGCCATATAGGCAACAGATTTGAAAGATACATTGAGTTGAAACATCAGACCAGCCATGGAAAATATCTGCAGATGAATGATGATTGGGCGGCACGGTGGTGTGATGGTTAGCACTGTCGCCTCACAGCAAGAGGGTGTGTTGTCCTCCCCGTGTCAGCATGGGTTTTCTCCGGGTACTCCGGCTTCCTCCCACAGTCCAAAGACATGCAGGTTAATTGGTGACTCTAAATTGTCCGTAGGTGTGAATGTGAGTGTGGTGGAGAATGGTTGTCTGTCTCTATGTGTCAGCCCTGTGATAGTCTGGTGACCTGTCCAGGGTGTACCCTGCCTCTCGCCCAACGTCAGTTGGGATAGGCTCCAGCCCCCCCGCGATCCTCAAGTGGATAAGCGGTTAGAAAATGGATGAAAATGGATAGTTCATGGCGACACGGTGGTGCAGTGGTAAGCATTGTTGCCTTGCAGCAAGAGGGTTCCTGGTTCAGATCCAGGGTGGGGGAGCCATTTTGTGCGGAGTTTGCATGTTCTCCCTGTGTCAGTACGGGTTTTCTCCAAGTACTCCAGCTTCCTCCCACAGTCCAAAGACATGCAAGTTAATTGGTGACTCTAAATTGTCTGTAGGTGTGAATGTGAGTGTGAATGGTCTGCCTCTATGTGTCAGCCCTGTGATACCCCTAATAGAATAAGCGGTGACGGAAAATGAGTAGTTCATCTTTTGGGCTCTGGACTTAGTTCAAAATTCAATATGTGAATTAAGAACAGAAACTAGTCTATTCTGATCTGTGTGAACTGAACTTTGAGCTAATTTTTGTGAGGCGTTAACGTGCACAACACTGGCCCCATCTTTACCAGCTGCAACATTAAAGTGATAAACACATTTATGCATCAGTAGTTATAATCCTATGATATAACGTATATTATTCTGAAATTGGCCTATCTGTGTAATGAGTACTTTTACTTTCTGTACTTTCAAGTATATTTTGATGATTATACTTTTGTACTTTTTCTTAAAAAATGTATTTTTACTTTTACTTGAGTAAAACATGGGAGTACTTTTTCCACCACTGGAAATAAAAATGCATTTTAAGCCAAGACTGAAAAAAAGTTGTCAAGCCTACCTATACCTGATTTAAAACATGCTATTTGGTAACGTGATGCATTTGTTAGCATTACTGTCTCAAGTGTCAACAAACCAGTGGCAAAATGTCCGCAAAAAATCCAGTGTTAACACTGATTCGAGGAACTAAACTGTGTTTGTATCTGCTTTCACCAGAGCCACAAAAATATATAACACAATAAAAGCAGCACATGTAAGTTTGTTTTTCAGTAGGGACTAGCAATAAGTGAATGAACTCCATACTACCATGACTATAAATCACTATGTGAAAAATATGCATCAACTCTGTGGAAAGTCTTTCCTGCTGTTCCTGGAGCACATTTTGGTGTGGTGACCTAGGCAGTTCATGTAAGGACATTTAAAAGTAAAGTATCCTATTTTAGAAAAGTAGTTAAAAGTGGTATTAATGACTGTGACACTTATTTATCGTCATGCCAGCAGAGTCTTCCAGCTTTTACCCAACTATATAGGAATTTAGAACAGAGGGACTGTTTTGTACTTGACAAGTGAACAAATAGTTTCAACATCTGTTTCATGTAATTGAGTATTCAATTACTCATTCCTTGTTGAAAACTAAGTATGTGCTATTCTAGCACTCGTTGCTTTCCTCTCTTTCGCTCTCTTTCAGTGTTGTCTGGAAGAAAAAAGAGCAACAGGAGGTTAAAAGTACATCTTAATTTCTGGTTTTAATTTGCTGGATTTCTGCGACAATATGATACAAATATGTGCAACAGATATGATAGTATATTGTTATGGTAGGTATTAAATTATGATGGGCTAGTGAGTGCAAAGAACTTGACTGTCTAATGAGAGTTAAATGGTACACAGTTAAAATTTATGATGGTCTGATGAGACTAATATCCTGTCGAGATAATGTGTCTGGCTTTGCTCTCCAGCGCTTTGTCAACAGGTCTCAATCAGCACGCTTGTCTTAACACCAAGTATAGTGTAGCCGTGTGTGTGTGTGTGTGTGTGTGTGTGTGTGTGTGTGTGTGTGTGTGTGTGTGTGTGTGTGTGTGTGTGTGTGTGTTTACCCGTCTTTCTTATTTTCTCTCTGTGCTCTGAAAGGTGATAAATCAAGTCAATTATACGAGTACAGCTGCTGCATACTTTCAGGAATACGAGATGTACTGTGGATCCATGAAGCCTCTGCTAACACAAACACACACACACACACACACACACACTTCATTCTGATTATTATGTAGGTTAGTTCTTTAGCAAGCCTCTACATCCCTGAATCCTGACTCAAACAGAACACTGTAGAGAGTTTACATGTTGTATTTTAATGATTATATATTTTTTACACAACCTTATATACACTGTGTTAAAATCAGGTTTTCTCAACTACTTTATGTTTCACAGGAAAAACTGAAAACAGAGGCTGTCATGACCAAAACAAGACTTTTACCTGCTTTTATTATGCCTCCGCACCAGTGAAAGCTGTGGCTGGAAGCATTATGTCTTTGGGTTGTCCGTACGTACATCCCATTCTCTTGAATGTGGTATCTCAAGAATGTCTTGAGGGAATTTCTTCAAATTTGGCACAACTTCGACTCAAGGATGAACTGATTAGAGTTTGGTGGTCAAAGGTCAAAGGTTGTGACCTTACAAAACATGTTTTTGACCATAACTCAAGACTTCATATGTTAATGACGACAACATTTCACACAAATGTCTACCTCGACAAAATGATGCAGTGATGACATTTCATATCCAAAAGGTCAAAAGTCAGCTTCACTGTTACATCATAAAGTTCTGCATAAAAGACTTTTCTGGCCATTACTCAACATTATAACTCAGTAACAGAAGGGGAGACATTTGGGAGGCTTTTATTGCCTTTATTACAGTGCAGCTAGAGAGTGACAGGAAACTGAGAGAATGGGGATGACACACAGCAAAGGGCTGCAGGTTGGACTTGAACCCAGGCCACTACAAAGGACTCAGCCTATATTGGGCAGACACTCTACTCACTGAGCTAGCGGCCACCCCATACTCTAGGTTGTTAAAGGAATAGTTTGACATTTTTGGAAATGCGCTTTTTAATGTTCTTGCCAAGAGATGAGAAGATTGATGCAGTCTCTCACGTCTTTACAAGAAATATGAAGCAACAGCCAGAGGTTGGTTAGCGTAGCTTAGCACAACGATGAGACAGGGGGAAAAGATAAAACAATATCCACTCACTAGCACTTCACGAAAGCTCATGAAAAACATGTCATCTCATTTGTTATACTTGTACAAAAAGTGTAAAAACAACAAGTTGGTTTTACGAGTGGTCATGTGCCGGACTATGTCTTTACTGGGAGCAGTGACTTCCTGGAATTTTTGTCCAGCAAGGTGACTGGGTAAATGCTTACAGATGCACGAAGCTGCAAAGAAGAAAGTTATGAATTTCAAACTCTTTCATCCAGTGTGCTGTCAGGTTCTCAAGATTATTGCCAGACTATCGGGCGTAATGCTCAGATGATGGTCAGCAAACACTGAAAAATAACTTCTGGCAAGAACTTCAGAACCGATATTTTTGTATTTTCAAAATTTTTACAAGGGTTTTTTACATAAGAGGAAGAAAGAAAAAAGTTCCTTCAGTCGGGAATAATTGTATTTATTTTTGCTTTTGAATCAAAGACTATTTCTGTGGTGGATGGAAAATAAATTCTGTTGCAGCATGTTGAAAATAACCTCTTCATCTCTGCCTGTTTTCATATTGATTTGATTTACAGGGCTTAATTAAACTCATAAACACTCACAATGAAAATAATCTGAGTTCAAAGTCATGCCAGCAAGCGCCGGATAAAAGGGAGTCCTGTGTTCTTTCAGCGTAGTCATGTTGAAATTAATAATAAAGGCTCAGCATTTCTGCGCACGAAGAAACATGATGCTGTTTGCTACAAACATTTTATTGCATGGAGACTCAGTGGAGACAATAAACTGTCTGCAAACACATCAAATAGTAGAAACCAATGTGATTAAATGCCAGGTCATTATTTGCATACTCAGATAAATATGTTAATACATGCTTGTGTGTGTGTGTCTTGCAGTGGAGGAGACGTTGGTGCGGCTGGTGAACGGGTCAGGTCCTCATGAAGGTCGTGTGGAGGTTTTCCATGAACGTCGCTGGGGGACAGTGTGTGACGACGTCTGGGACAAAAAGGATGGAGATGTAGTGTGTAGGATGCTGGGTTACGCAGGAGCAGTTGAAGTCCATAAGACTGGGCGCTTCGGACAGGGTATGAGATGATCGACACACACACACACACACACACACACACACAAACAAACTGTAATTAATTACTTACTTAGAATTTTTTTTAAAAATTGCAAACAAAACCAAACTTTTTATTCCAGGCTTTTCAAAGGCCCCGCTCCCATTGGGCTG
Source organism: Cephalopholis sonnerati (assembly GCA_019142605.1). Lineage (NCBI taxonomy): Eukaryota > Metazoa > Chordata > Actinopteri > Perciformes > Serranidae > Cephalopholis > Cephalopholis sonnerati. The sequence goes on from JAGQAX010000009.1 coordinate 18,586,723, forward strand.
TGCCATCGGTATGCGAGTGCGTGTGAATGTTTAAATTAAGTAGCAGGTGGTGCCTTATATTTTAGCCTCGGCCACCAGTGTGTGAATGTGTGAATGTGACAAGTAGTGTAAAAGTGCTTTGAGTGGTCGTAAGATGAGAAAGGTGCTATACAAGTGCAAGTCCATCCATACAGAATATTCAGCAGGTCCGTACAGAATATGCTGTCATTAAAGCAAACACAAACACAGGAGGAAAAAAACTTAATTTAATAGTACTACACTTTATTTATATAGCACATTTCATGCACAAAATGTAGCTCAAGGTAAGGATAATGACTGAAAAAAAATCAGATGAATGTTGTTAATTCTTTCAGGAAAAAAGGGAGCTGTTTTGTTTCTGATTCTCAAATATGTATATAGATTTTCCAAAAGTAACAAGAGGGACAACAAGAGGCTAAACTGTCCCTACTTATACCTGCATTAAGGCAAATTTACTTTACATATCCATAAAGTTGCAACAGTTTTAGAGTTATGACATAAATTTTGTGTCTGCACTGCACCACCCAAACTTTGACATCACGGACTGTACACGCCAGTGTTGAGGTATATCAGGGCTTTTAATCATGATTATGTAAACTGGACAATTAAAGCACAGACACAAGATGTTAATTGTGATCTGTCTCTGGGGAATTTCTAGTTTCTGTTGGTTTCTGCACAGACATGAACAGAAACCAGAGGCTGTGATGGTAAGAAGTGAATCTAAAACCTTGGTAAAGCTTGGTAAATGAATCAGCTGTATTAAAAGTAACAGTAAGACAAGGATGGCCAGTGGTTACCAACTGCTGGGTCGCAGGTCCATTCTGTATGGACCACAGGTGACTCACAAACATGTCAGGTTTGTAAAAAAAACTCTTTATTTTTAAGTACAGTGAATTTCCAGCACAGAGCTTTTATTTTGAAGTGCACTTTCCTGCTGTAGAGCGAGTGAATAACAATGTATTAAACTGTGTGGACCCTGACCTAATGACTAAAGAGAAATCTGGACCATGTGGCTGGACCAGTTGGGATCCACTGGATTATATAATATTTTTATTATAAATTGAAGGGTACTTTCCCTTTAGATCATTCTTTGATGTCTCAATCGAGGCAGGACATCTGTAAAATTTAGTTTGCCCACAGCACATATCCAGGGTGAAATTTACTGATGGAAGCAGTTCTGATTTTTACTGACTCCAACAGCCCCGCTGTTTGTACCTGAACAGTGCCCTAAAATGCTGCAGGGATTAATATTAAGCTTTTATTGGGAAAGACATGCAGGCCAGATGTCGTCAAGAAAGAGTCTCCGAGGTCATATCCATCTACCCCTATTTCTCTCCCTCTCTCTCCATTTTATTTCATTCACCAAGTCAGCCTTACATCATTCAGAGTCTCTGTCCAGGCAGAGTTGTTACCAATGAGTCTGGAAAATTGGGGGAAAACATGCCTTTGTTCCAGGGGACAACCTCCAGACAACAGCAGTGACTAACATCACGGCTGGATTCAATTTAAAACAATCTGGAATTCAAATATATCTTTTCAGATGAGTCACCCACCTTTTTTTTAGTTTAACTTCTTTAAATTCAGAACATCTTTTAAGGCTTTCAGGGCATTTCTCAGACCCAGATTTACCTTCCAGCTTTTAGGAATACATTAACTAAGTTATGTCTAAACGTCATTATATTCCCCGTGAAATATTTATTCGTACATGACACGGCATCGTATAACAGATGTGCTTGTCCAGAGCAACTTGTGTTTTTTGTCATACACACACTGGGAGCAATTTGAGGTTCAAGACATCGGCCTTGCTATTCATGACCGACATGCAGGACAAAGTGGAAAAGAAAATTGAAAAGAAACAATGCGTATAATAAGCGTAAATTGACACACAATTCCTAAAATATGAAACTGATGTGGAGGTGTACCTAGAGCATTATAGCTTGACATCTAGGGCCACTGCCCAAGTGTTGGTATTTGACGAATTGTGAGTGAGACCGTGTTGGCCTAAAGGGGCTTTACAATGTGTACAGCATACCCTCTGTCATAGCGCCTTGTTTAAGGTCAGAACTGAGGGAAAAGATCAGGAAAAACTTCTTTAAAAGGAAAATTATGAAAGAAACTATTAGAAAGAGCAACAGAGGAGGGCTCCCTCTCCCAGGACGGACAGAAATGCAATAGACCCTTTTAGGGCCGACGTCATGATGACGTCAGTTTGTAAGCTGGAGACAAAACACAAGTCTTAAAATGTCGACTTGTTTTGTCATTGGGAGCCAGAATAGAAGGAGTCATGGCTCAAAACTTAAATTTTATCTCATACCAGCCGCCACTGCCCGTCAACATAAACAAAGATGGTTAAATGTGATAAGACAAAAGGACTGGACAGAGGTGATCATCAAAAATGCTCACATGTGCAGCGCACACTTCATATCAGGTTAGGGGGAAAGTATTTCCTGTTGTAGGGATGAATAACGTTGTGTGTATTAAGGGTTATGTCACCTAATCAGAAATTGGGGAGGTATTAAGAGGAATATTGGATTTCTCTGTAACGCTAACTTTTTAGTGCGTTAGCTAACGTCAGCTTTGATAGCAAAACAAACAGGAGGAAACCATTCAAGTGTCGTCTTCCTTTGTACGACTGGCATAGTAATCAACCACAAAATCGGCCGTCCTGTCAAATCATACATCCACTGAGTGAGAGCATACAGGTCGGCCAGTCTGGTCCCAGTGGTCAGTGTTTACAGAGTGACCTGACATGGTGCATTCGTAAATTCAGTCTGACGCTCTACACTAAAATGAGAGCCCTGCTGGTCGAAGAAACGAAGCGTTATATTTCTTTTTGAATTACCGAATAGTTGGCTCAGGGTTCTGCTGCTCTGTCTCCCCAGACAGTCCTGTTTGTGCCAGAGTCACTCTGTCACTGAGAATAATTATTTCTAAACGCACCACTCGCATCATCTTCCTCCATTGTCTAAAACAAAACAAAAGAACTTGCTAGCTTACTCTGGCTAATGTCTGTGGAGAATTGTTTAGCCTCCAGCTAAGCCCCACCCACCACAGAACATCATAGTGTTTACTAACAGTAAAAGGGTCTATAGATGTTGGATGTACATCATAAACCAACATAAAATACAGTACAGACGATCAGGGTGACAAATTTATACATGATTGTAAGCATGTATGTAGAGTAGTAGCTTCCTTTGCAAAGGTGAACAATGATTTCTATCTCCCATAACTAGAAACAGGAGAACAGAGTTTGTCTGACTTTATAATCGGTGAGGAGACACAGACGTCAACCCTCAAGGAGAAAATGTTTTTAACAAAATCCAGGACTGACTGATTTTAGGCAGATAGGGTTGTTTTTTGTCAGCACCCTTTTTCAGACAGCCTTTGAAAATCCTTCACATCACTGTGTAATTGAGTGACTCTTCTCTAAATCATCTGTGGGTGTTCTCTCCGAAATCCCGCACAGTGTTTATGGTGATCCAACACTTATTTGTGAGAAGTTTGTCATAAGTTTGGTGAGAGTGGTCCGACCCCTTCGGCCTGCAAACACTGCAGTAAAACGTGTGTTGAGATCCAGAGTAAACAGTTTAAAGGTCCGTGTCCATTAAAGCAAACCCAGAGAAGGCGCAGCAGCTGAACAGCTGGGGCTCATGTATTCCCCGGTGCATACCTCATTTCCATCCTGTGCACGCCTGCACAGAGACACGTGTGCCTGGTGTTTCATGCTGCTTTGAAGATGTCAAATCTGCAGCCAGTTTCTCTTTGTTATGTTACGTTGTGAAGCAAAGCAGGAATGTTGGAAGCATATGGTTTGACTGAGATGCTGATTTTTACTGTTTTTATCCCGATATTAGACTTTAAACGCAACATTTTGATCAGATTTTATAAAAATATGCATGTTTTTGAACAAAAGCAATAATTTACATCTCCTTGTCCTGGAGGAATTATCCCTTTATCATTTCTATTTTTTTTTTCTCATCTGAATTGGATATTTTATGATTATAAAACCCTTTGAAGCACATTTTGGATTTTGGATTTTGAGCTATGTCAATAAAATTGATCAGAGTCAACCTACATTTTATTAGTCTGGGTTTCAGCGGACAGTTTATGTGTTGAAATATGATTTAAACTCTTTAAAAGTTTATACTTTTCCTAACTCTTGTTGCTCTAATGTGGTTAAAAACACAAAAACAAGCCAAGTTGAAACTGGCAGGACTGGAAACAGACCAGTTCTTAAACCCTTGTCAGCATTTTTGGGGAACATATTTCATACAGTAAATCTTTCAAACACAAAAACACACATTTAACCAAATCTCCACCCAGTGTGGCACCAGAGCTGCTGTGTTTTTGCAACTAACTGAGACTAAAGTTTCTGTGAAACAAGAAAAAGACTTTAAAACTCTCTTCCTCTGAACAAAGAATTAAATGGAAACTTTTTCAACTTGGAGCCTGTTTTCCCATTTTTGTATCACAGTGACTAATGGGAACAACAATTCTTGAAACAGGTCCAGTACTGGGAGAGAGCACTGCGGGCACTTATGCACTGACAATGTAAGTCGACTAACAGTGCCTGTTTTTGCCACTGACAGATCGGTATTACAGGTGTCTGACAACATTATGGAAAAGACCCTACAGAGAACTAAAACATGCTTTATCACCTTTCACTGATCCGGTCTGTTTGTTAATGTGTCTAACTAAGTCTAGCTCAAGGAAAAGTCTTCTTCTGAAATCTCTCAAGTTGAATTGCTGCAGGAAGACAATAACAGACGGACAGGATCAGTCACTGAGACACAAAAACATGGAAAGGTCCAAATTGAACATACCAAAGTCCCAGTGAGAGTTCACAAAAGTGCTTCCAACAGAAAAGCAGGAAACAGTTTGACAGTTTGATTTGCTAATGCAGGGAGTTATGCCACCAGACACTTGAGGTTTCTGACACTTTTTTTTTGATTGATTATCTTGAAGGCTTTTCAGTCAGTTGAGTGAGGAACATGATGTTGTCGTGATATGATGCCTTTATCTCCCAGTGAGTCATGGTGCTCACGGTTTGATTTAAGAATAATTTAAAGGTCCAGTGTGGAGGATTAAGGGGGATATACTGGCAGAAATGGGATATAATATAAGTATAAATTGGGTTTTCGTTACCTTTCAATGAACTGTTTATATCTATATAGGGAGCGGGGCTTTATTCACGGAGATTGCCATGTTGTTCGACAGTAGCCCAGAATGAACAAACAACACTGGCTCTAGATAGGGCCATTTGCGTTTTCATGTTTTTGTAATGGCCACTGTAGTTAGCAGCCCCTCCTCCACGAGAGCATCAGAAAATACAGAAATTTTTAATGTGAAACTGCTTTTATTTCAACCAGGAGAGAAGAAGAATGAAGTAAAGCTTATATTTAACATGAAATATGGACACCAGAGGGGGATATTTTGTGATCGAGGGACATCTGAGTTGCAGCAAGATAAATCCTGCCATGGAGTCTGGACACTAGTGGTGGCGGTGGCTGATGACTCTGAGGCTGGTCGCTGCTGAGGGCGATGAGGCTGATGAATCTGTAAAGACTAGGTCGTGATGGAGAGGTGGAGGGCACGCGCACGACTGCAGCAAGAAAGTACTACAGCAGAGAAAGCACCATATTTAAAATGAGGAGCAGTAAGATGATAGGCTGACAGAGAAGTGACTGAGCATGCGTGCAAGGAGTGAATGGCAGGGTGAGAAAGAAACTTACAGCCTGAATATGAAAAGTATTGTCTTCCTCACTGAACTTTCATGGGAGCTTCATTTGTTGTTTTTACTGGTTTAAATTACCTTGTCTGTTTGTTTTAGAGGAAGAGACCTCTGCGGATAATCAGGCTCCCAGTAACAACCTCCAGAACAATGCACATTGAAGGAATCCTAACGGGAGTTCAAGCTTAGCACATAAGAGAAGTTTCAGCTGGTTTCAATTTGCAATCCTCACCACTAGATGCCACTAAGTCCTACACACTGTTCCTTTAAAAAGAACCAGCCCGCCTCTATCATTTAAAGTACATTTGCAAAAAGAAAGCAGTTCATTTTGGCTTTCGTTGCCATCAGTATTGACTAATGAACTTTGCGACCTCTTGGTCTGTGTTTTGTTTTTCCCGGTTAGTCAATAAAGTAAATGAAGGACAACAGACTCACAAGGATTAAAAATGTACTGTCATTTTTCAGATGGTCCTCATGAGGCGATATATTCTCTTTAGTGGTCTTGATTTTGACAGCGCCTTGAACTTTTTGCCAGTTATAAGAGGAAATAATGGAAGTGGATGATTAAGAGGCTCAAATTATTTAAGTTTGGCTTCATGAGCCTCCTGGCCTGAAGCGCAACCAGTGCTTTTGATTACACTTCTCTGTTTTTAGTACATTTTGATTTGTGCTTGTTTTTATCTTCCTCATCCATGACTTTACCAATATGATGTTCGTTATGTTGTTTGTTTCCCTTTTTTATCTTGTTCTTTCTGAGCACTACAAAGTGTTTAAACCCCTCACTGACGTCTCCATACACCTGACTGATAAACAGTTATGATTCAGAGCAGAGCAGCAGAGATGATATTTACACGGCTCCAGATGTTGCTTTAGGGGCATCACTGATGAGTCAGCCTCTCTCCTCACCTACAGCGAATAAACCCTTTCAGTTGTGTGTCCTTAAACCACATTATCAGTGCCTGAGTACAACCAAATGTTTCTTGATCTCACTCTTATTCCCTCACAGCTGAGTACCATCTCCTCTGATCGTCTGAAACTGTTTCAAAACTGAAGGGACTTTCTGAAACCCTCCAGTGATTCCCAGTTTAACAAACAGGAACCAAAGTTTTATAGCGAAAAACAACACTGCCAAAAGCTCCTCTGCTTACCAGCTGGAACTGTGTGTTTTATCACCGGATACAGTATTATTTGACCAACGATTCTGTGAGGAGTACTTGATGTCTCAATCAGAAGACGCGTACAAACACTTTTAAAGATGACACTTTCTGATTTATACCTAATAACTTTAGCCTTTTGAACCCTTTAACCCTCTTATTACGGATAAACCTTTGGGCAAAAAGCAGAGAAATAATTCCACAAAGTCCTTCGAACACAAGAATTTACAACTAGCTCTTGAAATGTAAGAAGAGAAGGATACATGATGCAGGTGTGTCCTCCACATAATCTTATTCTCACGACTACAATACAGCTAAAAGCTTTGTTACTTTAGAAACAATGTGGGGATATGTCTGATTTCTACATCCCACAGCAACAAATAAAACATCAGAATCATCCACCGTGTTCAGGCTGTGTTTATGTTGAGTTAGTTTACATGTGATTTCTATCAGTGTCGGACCTAAACATGATGTGTGGTGCTCACATACTTCAGCTGGTGATTAACAAGCAGCTCCAGCAGCAAACAAGTTCGCTCTCTTTGGCTGCAGTTGCATCATTTTGACTGCGGAGATTAACGAGAGGGAAAGTGATGCATGAATGAGCCATCAGAGGGAACACTGAACTTGGACCGCTGGCGTCAAAGTCCAGATGTGATTTTTTGATCTTTGTAATGATGAAGAAAACTTCGGAAATGGGTTTTTTTTTTTGTTGCATTTCACATATTTACCAGTATGCTACACAGCAGACGAAGAGCGTCTCTTTGAGTGTTCCTGGAAAAGGACATTTGTTGAAGGGTGTAATTTCCGCTTCTTATAATTCTTTTTTTTTTTCCAATTCTGGGATTCACCTCCCAGGATACGTACAGGCCGCCCTACCTTTTCGAATCAGAATCAGAAGTCGGTTTATTGCCAAGTAGGTTTTTACACAGAAGGATTTTGCCTTAGTATTTTGGGTGCATAAAAGTGAAAATAAACATAGTAAGAGAAAAAACAAGCACTGCAGAAGTCAAGAATAAATTAATTTATAAAATATATCTGCTAAGAGCTGTATGGGGTTTAAAAAAAAGACAGTGGTATTAGGGATGGTTGTTTGATTGTTTGGCTGTAGGCAGCGTTAAAAGAAATACCCGCAGACAGTGCTCAGAGCTGACCAAAAAGGCACATTTTTCAAGTTAATAAATTAATCTATATATTTATCTTCAGTTAATATTGTCCTAAAAGATCCAGGAATTTAAGATAAGTCAAAGATAAGATGATTAAAGGAAAAGTGTGTAAGTAAGGATTGCAGATTTCAACCAGCTGAAACTTCTCCCACGTAGAATTCCTTCAGTGTTCATTGTTCAGGAGGTTTTGAGGCCTAAATGAAGCAGTTTCACTCTACAAATCAGTGTTTCTCTGACACTGCTTGGCTCTTAACAGAAGGGTCACTAGCCCAGCACCTGCTAACGTGTGCCCACCTTTTCTCTCTGATAATTTAAGATCTATCCATTCAGGAGGTTTTTACAATGAGCCGAGTCATCCACAGAGGTGTCTTGGTCTCAAAAGAAAAAAAAAGAAACGGACCTGGTGATATAAACCGCTAACAACACTGAGTGAAGTAGTCTCTTGTTGAAAAACTATCTAAAGCCAGGGTTTGGTTTGTCTGTTCTAAGCTACTGTAGAAACATGGCAGTGCAACATAGTTTATACTGAAGATTGTAGTAAACATTATACAAAAGATAAGTAGGGTGACAATACAGTGTTTTGCATAGTAATTTTTGTTCGTTTTACTACCACTATTATGGAAATGTCTGAACCAAAAGTACACCCTTTTTGACTTTTAAGACTTCTTTAAAATATATATTTTGGGGGTTTTGGCTTTACAGTAGGTAGAGTGTGAACAAAACAGGAACTATAAAAGCCAGACAGGAAAAACAAAGGAAAACAGATGGGAGGAAAGAAAACAAATAAAACAAAAACAAGGAAAAAGGCTCCGCGTATAACAAAGTGAAGCCTCCAAACCAGTTCAGACAGTCAACTTGAGCGACGTTGCTTCTTTCACAAGATACTCACTACAGCACCTACCCAACACACACTTTCAACCTAGCTGTTACTATAAGGTGAAAAAATGTCCAGCTCTCGTTCTGACCGTTGCCCCAGCATTCACCTGCACCCTCTGTCTTTAAAGAAACTCTGAATGTGAGTTGACTCAATGAAACAATGACAATTTTCAAAAAGACGGTCCTACATGTATATGTATATATGTATAAATTGAACGAACTCTCCATTTTGTGCCCTACACTGTGTCAATTCTTTTCCTCTCTCTGTGCAGGTACTGGTCTGATCTGGATGGATGACGTGGCGTGCACAGGGACTGAAGACACCATCCACCAGTGCAAGTTTTCTGGCTGGGGCAAAACCAACTGCGGCCACGTGGAGGATGCTGGTGTGACCTGCGTCACCTAATCCTTAATGATCCTGTCACTGCTGCAGCGGCCCGAGCATCTCCTCTAACAGTGCCTTCAACTTTGAAGAAGCTACAAGGTGCACAACATCCAACCATCACCAGGAGTGACACATTTGCAGTGTGTTTTTCTAACCTGCAAACAAAGTGACAAACCTCCATGTTGTGCACGAACTAAATCTACAGCTTTTTTTAGAACGTTCATGATTAAACATTTGATGGTTTTAGCTACAAACAGGGTCATGGGAGCAAAGGAAATGCACAGATTTTCAAACTTTGAACCACATGAGCTGGGGATGATCGCATGACAGGACTCTTCATCACTCTGAATTACAGAGCTCACCGTTTTTCAATGAAGGCCGAAGGTCAGCTTTCATCTGCCCTTGGAGGCTCGTCTGGGGTCAGGATTGTTTTTTTGACCTCCAGTGTGGATTACAAACTAATCCAACAACTTCATCATCCCAGTGCCTTTATTTGTCTTCAAATGTCTGAGGAGCTGAAACAGCACATAAAGAAACTGACATGACGGAGTCAAACTGACTCTTCAGTTACAGGCAGCTGCTCTTCACAGTATTGTGCAGGAATAGCTTTTGAGTGATGCCTTACATACACAGTGTTGCCTTATTATACATCATATAGCATTACCCAGGAAGCAATCATTTGATGATTCGCAGGTCAAAAGCTGGCAAGTTAAAACAGGACTTAAAGGTGCCCTGTGGAGTTTAATGTAGACAAGCAAAAGTTCAGTTAGCATTCAGTGTTACTCACCAAAATGCATTGTGTGTATCCTTGAGGTCTAACAAATACGTTGAGTACATTTCCTTCGTCATAAAATCTTTGCAAAGTCAATTTTTTTATATATATTTTGAATCATGCTTTGTTTACATCCATGTTTGCTAGCTCCTTTGCCTTTGTTGGCAAAGTGCTACATTTATTTGTACATTACTGCCGCTAACTGTTAATTAGCGTAATCGTGTGAAACATTTTATACACAGAGACTTATTACCTAGAGTAAATCTGTACAAAGGTTATTGTGTTGGTGTTTTGCTTTGTTTGTTTCTTGTTATTTCCAGTCCACAAACTACGCTGCCATCAGCTTTATCTCCAGCCACAACAGGAAGCTGTTTTTGGTCAAAAAAGTTCTTACAAATCCTCTTTATGTCACCTGCTCAGTGACAAAGGACAGACACAAAAAGGTAGTGACAAGCTGGTGAATTAAGAGGAACATTTATTATCAGCGATACTCAACTTGCTTTGACCAGGGGCCACTTTTATAAAATGACAGGAGGCCATGAGGCAATGTCTAATAAAACAATAACAATATGTATCAGTTAATATAGGAAATGAATTGCCTGTTTTCAATCTTTTGATACTTGCCGTCCTCACCCATCTTTAACAAGAGGCAAATCCAGCTGCAGCAGCCCCTCGTATGTCAGGTGTACACTGGGGCGTTTCTAGGATGTGAGGACATTCAGGTTGTAGCCGGCTGGTACTGTTGGCATCTCATTTACATTCAAAGTACAAAAAAATGACCAGTGTGAGTCAGTTTATTGATTGTGAATTTAAAAATGGTTGACAGGTCACCTAGCACCCTATCACAAGTGCCTGGCCCACAGATCTTAAGTTGAGTATCACTGGTGCAGACCAAAACAGAGCAAAAAGGAGAGTGAATATTGGACTTATATCCGTCAGGTGGACGGAAACACGACTCCAAATGAATGTTATTCTATGTCTGCTAGATATGTAAGACCCTGATCACACAGAGAGCATTTCATCAGCTGGAGGTGCCTCTTTGTAATTGTTTTTAATGAGAATGGAGCTCGCAGTTTTTGCATTACGATGCACCTCACGTTTCTGCGCTCTAGGCGCCTGCCGTTTTTGCCGGAGCGCTCTGAATTCCTCGAGTTGAAAAACCTTCAACTCAAAGTGGAAAAACACCCCACATCATTGCCGTTTTTGTCGCCTTTTTTCCAATCATATAATTTAAGAGGTGGGCCTTCTGTGGTGGTCATGACAACAAGTTAACAGTTGGTAAACAATGGAGAAGAAACTATGCGGCCAGATGATAGACAGCAGGTTGTCAAACTGCCCCTGAGTCATCCTAAAGTATGCCTGGAAACAGCCATCATCAAGGCGAAGCTCCTGGACCATCTGGTGGTACTCCCCATGACCCACCCTTTTTTTTTAGGGTCTCATGTACCCACACAGATCTCTGTTTCCCTGTGCCCAACAAACTGTTAACTGACAGCCTCTCACCCTCAACCAGAGCTACAGCAAGTACCCTCTGCCTGAATGTTTTAGAAGCTAGATACTAATTACTGTCAAATAACTAAAATAAATAAATAAACGGTAGATTGATTACACAGGAAGGTTAGAATAAGGAGGTGAGTCCGTGGTTTCGTGGTGCAGCAAGCTTTTTTTTCACCAGTGGCATCAAATTTTTAAAAAAGCATTGCGGTGCGCCTTGCATTTTGCAACCTGCAAAACATGTTCTGTGTGATCGGGGCCTAAACTGGACGATGTTTTCAGGTGCAAAACTTGAGGAGATAAAATACAACAGTGCTTGTTGTAAAGTTTTTCCACTATCAAGCGTCAACAAGTCAGTTATTACAGCTTATTTTACAGCAGTTTTAACCTCAACATGTAGACGTCTTTTTGACCTGCAAATCACCAAATCTGTGTTTACCATGTGCCTTTTTTATGAAAATGGAAAAAATGCAACTAACAAAGATTTCTGAAATGTTATTGGTCACTACATTGAAGCGATTATGAAGAAGAGAGACAAGATGAGTACTAACAGATGGACGCATGGACGCTGGCCCTGTACGATTTACAACTGTCAATGTTTCCTGCCAAAAGTTGGGTTGTTTCAGCATTAATGCACATGTGTATACACACACACACACAAACACACACACCAGGACCAACCATAACAGACAAGCTTTATCTTCCAAGTTTTATGCCTCTCTCAGAAGGGCTTAATCTTTACAGCTGCTCTTGAATCCAGAAAGGCTGGTACTTACCAAGTGTCCTTGCAGGAACCCGTCTCTTAACCCGGTCATGTTTTACATTTTAAGAAGGGAAACTTTTTTAGTGCACCTTAAAATTTGGCAAGCTTCAAACCTCAGAGGGCTGTAGTTGTATTCCCTCCGCTCTTGTATTCTGTAGTGTAATCTGTCTGTGTAAACTCTCCTAGTTTATACAAATCAGGAATCGTCTGGCCCACTTTGTTTTTACGAAAATTTATCAGCACACATGATGTCCATTTAAAAATGTGTCTCCATGCGAGGAAGGAAAAAATGTTGGATGTGAATTTGACTTTTCGAGGTGGCTGCAGCCAAAAATGACTTTCTCTACCTCATGTCCAAGTGCCTCGGTGTTTGTGGAAGGTTTCTGTTTTAAACCGCAGTAAAAGACAAATTGAAGAGGGAAAAGGGGGAAAGTGGGAGTTTAGGAAGAGGGAAAATGAGGTGAGAAACCAGACTCAATAGGCTGGTGTGTCTCAGAAGATGTTATACCAACAGAAAAAGGAATTGTGGGCTTCAGAAGTTCATTGGAGAAGTTACTCTCTAGCTTGAACTAAACAAATAGCAGAAATAATTTGCATGAAGTCATGTCATTAGAAGGACAGTTCACCCCCAAATCAAAAAATACATATTTCTTCCTCTTACCTGTAGTGCTGTTTATCAGTCTAGATTATTTTGGTGTGAGCAATAAATTTGTCTGAACATTAATGTCTCTTTCCAGAAATCTTGACCCAGTTACTCAAGATAATCCACAGACTTTGTTGTGAGCAGTTTCATGTGGGAACTATTTTCTTTCTACCGAACTACACCTGGCAACAGTGTCAACACAGAAGGACGCGTGCATCTACTCACAAACAAGAGGCTTGTGCCTGTGTGAGATGTAAACATTAATGGCATCCTCTTTGGCTGCGCTGTCACATTAGCTAGCTCAGTGATGCTAGGTTAGCAGTAGATGCATGCTTCCTTCTGTGCAGTGATATGGTTTACAGGTGTAGTTCAATAGAAAGAAAATAGTTCCCTCATAAAACTGCTCAACTCTACAGTCAATATCAACGCTCTGCAACTCACACCAAAACAATGTGAACTACTATCTATCCCTTTAAGTCACTTCTGGTACAGAAAGTTATCATTTTGTTATCATTCACAACTCTTTGGTCCACCAGAAAGCTCATTAGTTATCCTCTGCTTGTCATTCATACTGAAAAATTTTTACTTTGTTCACACTGTTTTATGAAGGCAGTAATCCTCCTAAATGTTTCTTACTGTGACTGTTCAGCCCAGTGTCATAGAGAAGTTCCTCCAGGATTTTGTGAGGTGTTTTAGGGTTTATTGTGGCCTGGAATGTCTTATTTCATGGCAGCTTTTCTAAGAAAGTGTGATGAATGTTGTGATGTTTATAGACATTTTGTGTAATGACACTGCAGGGACAAGTGAAAATTGTAAAAACAGCTGTGATGCTGTCTTGGAAATAGAACTTATTTTTATGAGCATTCAGTGTTTCCTGCAGAATTAGAATCTCCAAATTTGTAATAAAGTTGCAATAATTGGACAAAATTGCAATTTTGCACAGAATTTACAGGGATTGGCTAAATTTGTGTTAAATGTTGCGATCGTAACACCCTGACATCCTGGAGGGACTGATAGAAACATGTGAAATAGACACAAACTCTTGAAACACATTACATAGTGGTGGGCACGAAATGTGTTCAGTTACATGCTGGCATCATGAAAACAATGTCAATACAAAGCCAGGGAGGATGTGTCGATCTGGTGGATACACAAATTAAGGGTGCTTTCAGACCTAGAGTTGTCTTGCTTTGGTCTGAATCAGGGACTTATTTTGTTACAAAGCTGAATAATTGCCTAGAGTTGGTTCATGTTCTCACGGCAGCATTTACAAGCGGACGAGTTCAAATGTCTTGCTCGAGAAAGCTGCTCTTGATTGGTCAGAATTTCCATGTGGGAAAATCCAGGAAGTAAACAAAATGTTGAAGAGTACACCTGTAAGATAAATGTGACACTTTCTAATGTCACAATGGAGGGACAACTACGCAGGTTGATTTTAGCGCTGCTCATCGTGGACTATATTGCTGTCATTGTTCATTTGAGTCAAAGCATACAGTTTGAAAACAAGGCGCGGCTCCAACTAGAAAACAATGTTTTGATGCATTGGATGTGCTGAATGTGCATATTAAGGCAGTACAGGAGGAGGCGCACATTAATAATCCTCCAGGACTGTAACATGCTCATGTTCAACCCAAACAATGTGTCATGTGACTGCAGCTGGTTCGGCTCGAGGTCGGAACACGTTCTCACCGCAAATGAACCGCACCAGAGTTTGTTTGTAACCGAACCAAGACCACCTCTTCAAGAAGGTCTCGGTCTGGTTGTTTTGGTGCGCACCTGAGTGTGATTGCTGTGTTCACACCTGCCCAAACAAACCACACTTAGGGGGCAAATGAACTTGAGTTTGATTGAACCGAACCAAACAGGGCAAGTGTGAAGGCACCCTGAGTATAACGAGTGAGAAAGTTTACGTAGGGCGGGCGCAAGGGGGGGTGGATGGGTCAAACAAACATGGACTTCTAACCAGGAGACCGCTGTTCATGTTGCTTGCAAACCAAAAGTCAAAGTAGTTAAGTGACTTCATGGTCTTTAGGACACCATGAAAAGTACTTTACAAAGTATGTACGTTTTTGTTCTGTACACAGTTATCTTAAAAGCAAACCATAATCTTTTCCTAAACGCAACCAAGCATTTGCTCGTTCTCTAAACCTAACCAAGTGTTTTTCTCTCCTAAACTGAACCAAACTGTTTCACAACAAAAGTCCAGCTGTTTATAATCAACTTTTCATGGCATTATTTCCATGTACCAGCACATCAGTTTTAACACATTTTGTGCCCACCACAACAAACTCCATTGTTAGGAAATTGTTTCCGTTTCATGCATTTCTTGGAGACTTTGTTGGACTGTTACGATTTAATGACACCAACACTACAGCATGTGGCTGCCCAGTGTATCCGGTTATGTCTTATTATGATAGCTGATCTACAGTAAATTAATCAGCAGCAAGTTTGGTAACAAATATGAATATTTCCTGCTTTTTTTTTTTTTTTTTTTTTAATCATTTTGAATTGAGTATCTGTGTTGAACTGTTGGTCACTATTTTTGTGTATTTTGGCAGTTTAATTGATCATGAAAATAATTAATTAGTTGCAGCCCTAAACACATTAATATCTTATAATGAGACAAGGACAGACTTAAATGTAAAAAATACATCCACATAAATCTCACAGCAGCAGCAGATTCATTTCTATTTGCCCAAATTCTTCACAGATATCCAGCAGGAGGAATTCTTTTCTCCACACAGGAAGCGATAAAAGAAATTATGATGTGAAATACAGCAGCTGACAGTGATATTTCTGGGCTATCAACTCCTTCAAAAGTAAAAAATAAATTAAAATACAGACGACAGATCTCACTGCAAGAGGAGGCTGCCAAAGTACAAAGTCACCTAGTGTGACACAAATCAAAGGGCCTATCAAACAATCCTACATAAAACAGTCGATATACATTTAATTCACAGTATTATCAACATGATATATGGTATGATTACACTTTTATGTCCAGTAGTTAATTTTTTATGAAGTCCATGGGGTGGTTTTACTCAAAAGGAGCGAATGGAACGAATTAGAAATTTACAAGGTTACAGAGTTGAATACTTTCCAGCTAATGTGTGCATGATTAAGTGCAATACCTTTGTACAATATTTGCTCTGTTTTTCTGTGCAGCACCAAAGTGCAGCGACAGTACGACTGAGTGGCAGCCAGGTCTTTATATGCCTCGTTCTGATGACCCTCATTCATCTTGTAGAGGCGTCACATTCAGCACTTTGGCTGTGGAGAAGTTATTTCTCTCAAGCTCTGCCTTTCTGAAACAACAGCCAAAGATAACAGCCAGAGCTCCTTCTGTATATTTCCACTCATTGGCTTATTTGTCATCTTCTCTTTTAACAAGCAAACAAAATATTGCTGATTAAGATACTTGTGAGGCATTTTCTCGGAAAATAGTTTGGTATTTACACAGCTTTGAGTATGTTTTATTCCACAGTAGGTTTTTGGTAGGAGCAGCAGCTAATACTGCAGACATGGCAGTGCTCCCAGCTTTTGTTTCTCTGCTTGTCTGCTACTGAAGAGAGACAGTTTATCAACTTTTTGCCATTTCCTTTTCAACATTAGAGGTGCAAACAGAGTTTTTCAGCACTCTGAGTGTGATGTTTACTAAGAAAAAAGCAAGAGGTTGGTCTCCTCATCATCATGTTGTAGGTATTTGTTAGCAGATTGAACCTCCATAATATTTCTTATATCACTTTTCCACCAAAATTAGTGCATGTACGCAGGTTTTTCAAACACAGAAAAATATACCGCTAAAAAATAGATGTTAGATTCCTTTCCCATTTCCAGTAGACTAAAGCCGTGTACAGGGCTCTGCTGCAGATGAGAATGTCTTTCTGTGTATTTTTTACTGGTGTGTCACATTCAACACCACTGACATGCCTTAAATCAGGTTAGTAAACTGTAGGAAGCAGCATGGAGGCCACTGAAATTGTTACGGTGGTTACTATATATCTCTTACTTATTCAGTCTCTCTTTCGAACTCAGCGCCAACTAATTTAAAACAATGTTTGAGCACTGATTGGGCAGAGACAGACAGTATTTTGTGGTGGTGCGTCGTTGCATCTCGACAATAACAGGGTCGGATAAATGCCCATGACTACTGCAGAGTCAATTGACCTGGGTGTGAATGCCTGTTGTAACCTTTCCCATTACATACAAAAGCCAGATGTTATCGAGTGTTACTGGGTTGTTTGTGCAGTGGGAAAAGGGCTCTAGAGGCAGAGCTGCTACAGAAGTTGTACCTCAGTGAGCAAAGTCAAGTATTCAGAGCACAAGTTCACTAACTAGCAAACTTTATTGCCAAAACATAATTAAGAAATTTTCATGTCAGTGGCTTCTCTCATCCATGACACCGAGATTTATAATCTTGAATGGTCAGCTAGGCCAGTGGTTTTTCATGTCAAGGACCCCTAAACTGATACACAAACATCAGGTGATGGATCCTCAGTTGATAAGATTTTGCTTCAGGGACCTCCATCTGAAAAGATTTTGGTTGTTATATATGATTACGACCAGAGTTCTGTAGAGGAGGACTAAAACCTATGATCAGAATAGTCACTCTTATGACTCTCACTCACACTGGGCTCACCTCTATAGTGAAGTAAATAATGAAAATAAAGTATTCCCCATTTTTCTGGGGACCCCCTGGAAGTCCCTCAAGGACCCCTGGGTGTCCCCCCCAAACCACTGAGCTAGGCTAATTCTAGTTACAGATAAATTAGGGGATTATTGGTTGGAGATTGGTACAGTTTCCAAAAATAAATATTGATTTTCAGCAAGACGATTGCTGTGTTTTTACCATGTGACACCAAAAGTGACTTTGTGGACTTAACGTAACTATGCTAAGTACTTTACGAAGGTACTTTACATCTTATACGTAGTTATTTTAACTGACACCAAGATCTTTTCCTAAATTTAACAAAGTATTTTTTGTTCTTCAAACACAACATTAACCACATTAACGACATGTTTGAAACTGGGACAGTTCATAATAGCATTCCCAGCTGGCACCAGACGTTAATATGATGTTAGACTCTTGTGTTGATGATTTTGGTTGGAATGAAAATCAGGTTGACGATAAAAGTCTAACGACACATTGTGTGGACATTAATATTGTGACGTTCTGCAGATGTTGGATTTGTTTTTTTTACCTTGTGACTAAAGGAGATGACGTCATCTCTCGTCACTATTCCATGCCAAATTTAAGTTGTGTTGTTAAGTAACCACAATACAACGTCTTATAAACTTCTCATGTCAACGCCATCCTACGTAGAATAAACACATCACATGCCCAGACCCATGTAATGCATTGTTTAGAGGTCGTGTATATGTCACGTATTTCTGTGAGACTGTGTTGGATTAAATGTACTGTAGATTATCCTTCATACTTTGAAGCAGTAGTATGAAAGTACAGCCAAATACACACTTGTTTTGCTCTTTATTGTTCTAATAGTTTTGCATCTGTAGAATGCAGTACACATTAGTATCTTTAAAATCCCCCAAAATCCATCTGTCACATGACTTTTGTGTTTCCCTGCCACAAACAGTTTTTTTGTCTCCATCTAAACAGGTTTAATCTTTACTAATCTAAGGCGTACTCATTCATAAAGTTCCTTCACAGAAATGTAAATAAATGGTAAATATGTGTTCTGGAGACTGCAACAGACCTCGCATATCAAAACCTTATGGGCGCAGCTCACCCAACAGAAATATGCACCACTGGTGTCTCCTCCATTTGATCTTCTCACAGCTAAATACATTCTGACTGAGGTTTCTGCCCCGCAAAGTTGCAGCCTATCAGATATCAGAAGGATAAAACTGCTGATGATTTTGGTGATGTGATTTCCTGATTGTTAGAGGCTCCTCTGACCTCAGTTCAATGCTTCGGCCTCATGGGGTCAAATAACTCGAATACTTTGACTTTGAAAATGTAAAGCAGCCTAATGCCATTCCTTCTGAAAGTGAGAACACACTGCAAAGTGCACTTAACCACTTAAATGTGTCTTTCCTCTCCAGTACAGACTTTTGACTCTTTTAATGTATACATGGTTGAACAAAGACGTTACTATGCTTCATACATGCGTCTGTTTTTTATAACATTGTGCTGGTCATAACACATATAAGGGCTGTGGAGTAAACAACGCACATACAAAATACATGTTTAGATCAAACATGATTATGTCAAGAAAATACTCGACACAGTGCTTCTTGTTTACTTTAAGAAATACACTTTTTACTTTACGTTGTGTTGATCTGTACCACTAAAATGCTGTATATGCACTGCTGAAGTAATAAAATGTAGATTTGTTTAAACAGGTGAACTTTGTTATTCCTGATAACACTGAGAGACGTGAATGGAAACAGGCACGCTGACGTCAGAGGAGGAAGTTGACTCGTGTGTGTGTGTGTGTGTGTGTGTGTGTGTGTGTGTGTGTGTGTGTGTGTATGAGTGAGTGAATGTTTATGGTAGTTGTAAGGATGAAGTGTTTCTTTATGCAGGGTCGGCTCTAGAATTTTTTAGCCCTAGGTAAAATCTGGATATTCCAGTGAGGTGTGACACCAACATGGCTGCATAGCCCTCTGCCCATGCCATAGCCACAAGACCCAAAGCAAAATCCACCTTGTTCATCAAATCAACTGAAAGAAATCACGACGGAGGACAAGATGGATGCACAAGGCTGCAGACTAACAACACCTGAGGACACCAAATCTAAACTTGCCAGTATCAAAAGCCCTTGGAAAAATCTGCGGGGCGCCCATTACCCAACCCTCCCGTCACCCATCGTCTTGGCAGGGGTTGGGAAACAGGGTCACTTGGCTGCCCGTGACATCCCTAAGGATGAGTCAGAGTATTAGCTGGGTGCTAGCTAAGCTTAAAATAAGATAAGATAAAACAAGATGAGACTCAATTCGATACGATACGATACGATACGATACGATACGATACAATGGGATACGAGTATTAGCTAGGTGCTAGCTAAGCTTAAAATAAGATGAGATGAGATAAGACAAGATGAGACAAGATTCAATACGATGGGATACAATACGATATGGTGAGGTAATTCATTCTTCCAGCAGCGGGGAAATTTGTGGCTAATAAATCCCCATAGTGAAACGAGTCAATTTGCGGGGATTGTGATGCTCAGAATAATTTATCCACTGATTTACAGACATCTCTTTCCCAATGTAAGTCTATGGGAAAACGTCTTTTTGGGCCCGATGACACCATATGACGGAACTGGTGTGCAAAAGTCCCCTGGATGAAAAGGGAATTAATTCCAAATTGGCTTAAATAGCTTTAGTCAGCTTTGCTTGATAATAATAACAGCCTCAATTTACATACTTTTGTATTTTGCTTTCTTTTATCATCTTTCTTCTTCCACTTTCTGTCCGCAGCACTAGACAGCTTGAATCTCTTCATCATTTGATATCTATCAGAATCTGACGTTCTTCACCTGTTTGGTTATGTTCAACTTCTGTTTATTTGAATACAGCACATCCATGTCACACACACCAATCTTTTTTACCCCTCACTCAGTGGATCTGCTGCACACCACAAAACTGGAGCACCCAAATTTTAAAAAAAAAAGTTCATGTCTGTATCCTTTTTTTCTTCTTTTTTTCTGTCTTACTTTTTTAGCGCAGTTCCCCTCCACATGGTGACGCTCTAGGCGGCTGCCGACACAGCCTATGCCAAAAGCTGGCCCAGCCTCTATATGTTGAGAAAATTCTCCTACTTCCTTAGCTATATAAACTCTTAAAAACCCTAAAAAAAAGGGCTGTTTTTGTTGACTTTTAGAGATACATGTCGACCCTACAAACATGATGATCTTACAGAATATGATGCATTGCTGTAGATTAAACTCCTCAACGGACAATACAGAATAAACAGTAAATTAAGATTAAAACATCTACAGAAGTAAAATACAACATACACATGAATGCAGCAGTGATAATAATCCAAAAACATCAAATATGATAGTAATCACTGATAGGGAACATTTTACTGCACAGTGACTACTTTTACTTTTCATACTTTAAGTCAAATTGCTGAAAATACTTAAATACTTTTACTTAAGTAAGGTTTACAATGCATGACTTTTACTTGTAGTGGAGTTTTTTCACAGTGAGGTACCAGTACTTACACTAAGTTTACTTATAAATCAAGGATCTGAATATTTCTTTCACCACTGTGTGTGAGTTACACACGGACACAAGTGCTGAAGCACATGGTTGCGTACACCATGCATGGGCCTTGATTGACAGCTCTGAACAGTAATTACAAGTATGAATGTTTCCACATGTGAAGCGGATGTAGAGAAATGATAGGTTGAAAAATCACCTGATGTCCGACACACATGGCCAACAGTCAGAACAAAGAGCGTGAAGCCGGTTTGACTCGGATCCCCATGTAAACTGGTCAAAGAGACTGATGTGAACAACAGTTTTTTAAACTGATCCAGTATTGAGGGAGTCGGCAGCGGCCGGCAGCCACAGAACGAGCTAATGGAACCAAAACAATGACCAAAGCTTAATCACTCTGTAGAGCTGATCACTATCTGTGGGCAACTCCTTTCACATTATCCTGTCATTAACATAAAAGTATTGATTATAGCTGTTTAAAAATTGTGATAAACCTCTTCTTAATTTGTTACTCAGAACTATATTTACTTTCCATGGACCAGGACCCCGAAACCAAGCTTGACAACAACTATATTAAAACAGACCTCCAGCAGCATCTGTATCTTCTCATGCTCTGATTCTACACTCACGATCACAATTGAACATTTTGTCCCTGGGGATCAACGTCAAGAGATCAGAGGCATGAAATTAGCCAAGAATTTGTTCCCATTTTTGCACTGACCGCCACAAAGAAAGAAGAGAAAGACAACAGATGCTGTAATTTATCCTCAGTATCAGCTCCATATGAAGGCGGGTGCCATCCCTCCCTTGGTTCATAAGATAGATCTAACTATATCATGTTTTTCGTGTTTCTGGAGTGTCAGGACAGATGCTGCATGTTTGCACGACAGCTAAATGTTTTCATGGGCTGCAGTTTTGTGTGATTCCAGATGTAAAAGAAGCCACTTTCTCACTGGTACAAGCCACAACCGGAGAAAGAAATGTTAATTTATCTGTGAATGTTGACACATGACTGCTGGGTGGTCTTGTTGTATCCAAGACTTTAAACATTTGAAAAATACATAATAAAGTACATTGGGATGTTTTAAGTATTTTAGGTCTATTTTTCCATTCTGGTAATTATTGGATTATTCAGTAAAAAAACTGAAGTTGAGTTAAGTCCTCCCAGAAGAGCGGAGGCTGTGACAGCAGAATATTAATGTCCGTGGCTTTAAAATAAGATGTTTAGCAATACTTGTGGGGGTAATACACTGCTCAAAAAAAATAAGGGAACACTTCATGGTCACAGTATAACACCAAGTCAGTTAAACTTCAGGGATATCAATCTGTCCATTTAGGAAGCACAAGTGATTGTGAATCAGTTTCAGCTGCTTTGGTGCAAATCAAAGTGACAACAGGTGCAATGGAGAGACAAAAACAAGACAACCCCCAAAAGGAAATGGTTTAACATGTGGTGGCCACAGACAGTTGCTCTCTCCTTATCCTTCCTGACTGATTCTTCCCTAGTTTTGTGTTCTGCTAGTGTCCTTGTCACCACTGGTAGCATGAGGCAGTACCTGCAGCCCAATCAGGTTGCAAAGGTAGACCAGCTCCTCCAGGATGGCACATCTATATGTGCTGTCACAAGAAGGTTTGCTGTGTGTCCCAGCACAGTCTCAAGAGCATGTAAGAGATATCGGGAGACCGGCTGTTACATGAGGAGAGCTGGACAGGGCTGTAGAAGGGCATCAACCCAGCAGCAGGACCAGTATCTGCTCCTTTGTGTGAGGAGGAACAAAAGGAGCACTGCCAGAGCTCTACAAAATGACCTGCAGCAGACTGCTGGTGTGCATCTTTCTGACCACACTGTCAGAAACAGACTCTGTGAGGGTGGCATAAGGGCCTGACATCCTCCAGTGGGACCTGTGCTCACAGTCCAGCACCGTGCAGCTCGATTGGCAGGTCCACAATTGTCGCCTAGTTCTCTTTACAGATGAGAGCAGGTTCACACTGAGCACATGTGACGAGCGTGAAAGAGTCTGGAGGCGCAGTGGTGAACGTTATGCTGCCTGAAACATCATCCAGCATGATCAGTTTGGCGGTGGGTCAGTGATGGTCTGGGGAGGCAAATCCTTGGAGGGTCGCACAGACCTCCATGTCATAGCCAACAGTACCCTGACTGCTGTTAGGTACTGGGATGAAAACCTCAGTGATTGTCAAACCTTATGCTGGTGCAGTGGGTCCTCTGTTCCTCCTGGTGCAGAACAGTGCTCGGCCTCATGTGGCCAGAGTGTGTAGGTAGTTCCTGGATGACGAAGACATTGATGCCATTGACTGGCCCTCTCGATCCTCTGACCTAAATCAGGTTGCACACCAATGGGACATTATGTATCGGTGCATCCGACGCCGCCAAGTACATCACTACAGCCACAGACTGTCCAGGAGCGCACTGATGCCCTGATCCAGGTCTGGGAGGAGATCCCCCAGGACCATCTGCCAACTCATCAGGAGCATGCCCAGATGTTGTCAGGAGTGCATAGGGCCATACACACTACTGAGTCACATTATGAGTTGCAGTTTTTTACTTTTTCAGTGTCATTTGAATCCAGCCCTCAGTGGGTAAATGATTTCGGTTTCCATTGACCGTTGTTACGTCATTTTGTTCTCAACAAATTATACAATGTACATGAGTAAAGATTTTCAACTTAAATAATTCATTCATCAAGATCTCATGTGTGAATTAACTGTTCCCTGTGTACTGTATTTGAGTATCCTCAACCCGAAAGTCCTGGATTAAATAAGACTTCTGATATTGATGAATGTGGCTTTAAACAATTTGGAAATTATAATTTTGCTGTGCTTTTTGTTGTCTACTTGGTCATTATACAAAAGGAAAAAAAAGAAAGACCTGCAGTATCATCAAAGTACATTTTAGGTGTAATATTCCAAACAAATTGCCAGAAAAAAATGTTGGCATTGTACATTTCCGCAAACCACAGATTTGTTGCATTTGTTCATTGTTATGTCAGATAGTGGCTGAGGGATGGTTAGGTTTAGTCACAAAAACCACTTGGTTATGGTGAGGATAAGATCATGTTTTGGCTTAAAATGCCCAGTTCTGGGGGCACAATCACCACAAGAAATGCAGTGATGTCTCTTTAAATTAGCAATTGCTTTTTGTGCCACTATTCTCGGGGCATAAACAACAACGGGGTGCTAAAAAACAACCATGTTTTGTGGCTAAACACACTCTGGAAACAGTGATGGCTTGCTTAAACTTGTTGGTCTCTAGCTGAGGTCTGCAGTTTGACTGAAAGCACTTCTGAAAATATAATTTTTATGTGTTTTATTGTTGTTTACATTGTCAGTATAAATACACCTTCTGTGCCATATGTGAGCAAAACATCTGGCTTCATATTCTGATGAATTTTTTTGAGTATTAATCTCTGCGAGCTGCATGAATGATCCATGTAAATGACAAAACAGAGAGGAGATGACTTACACAACAGTGCTCTTGTTTTTGTGTTTTAATCATTATGTTAAATTATGCATTTGTTCCTCTCTTGATCCCGACACAAGGCATCCTCCGCTCTTTCTCTCCGGCTGTCTCTCTGTGGTCTGACCAGAGAGTAACCCATCCTTATTCTATAAAATGCACCACAACATGTGGCGGCATGGGCCCACAAACATGAGCTCATTTCCCTTCAGGGGAGCGAGGGATGGGGAGAAAGAAAGAGAAAGCAATAGTCCCAGTCTTCCCATCCATGTCCAGTTATCATCGGGCCACATTCCTGCTCCTCTTCCTCATAATGAAACGGTTATCCCTTCACACAATGAGAGGACGGGGCTGGAGACATCTGCAGTATGTGGAGGAGCTTTAACAAAAATGGGATCATGAGAGTCAAGGTCAAGGTCAACTTCATCGTCTGAATGAGTGAAATTCTTTTGGATAAGTCCCAAACATTAAGAGAGAACAGACACACAAGGAAGTACTCTATCATATACATTTTCCAAAGCCAAAAAATCCCTGAAACACTGAATTCCTACCTGGCACAAGCATAACAATCATCTGCCATGCTCAGAGTGTTGGCATGCTCTAGGCAGGATCTTTTTTTCCTCAGTAAAGGCAGAGAACAACCTTTGACAGAAGAAGCAACAGGAAACAATGTTGATTATTGGAAATGTGGCCTGTCATCTCAGCCATGATTTCAGTCACTTCTTTGCCGTCAGTATTATTGCTGTATATATTTAGAGTTAGTATATGGTTCCTATTTCTTGTGATAGATTGCAGTTTGTTATTGTTTATCTATATCTATGCATGGCATGCATGGTAATGATTCACTGATGCCTAAAATGCATCCAGAGGATGGTCCAAAAAAGTGAAAATATCCAGTGAGCAGCAGTTCTCTGGGTGAAAATGCCTTGTTGATGCCAGAGGTCAGAGGAGACTGGCCAGACTGGTTCATGATAGAAAGGCAACAGTAACTCAAATAACCACAGGTTACAACCAAGGTATGAAGAAGACCATCTCTGAACCAACAACACGTCAAACCTTGAAGCAGATGGGCTACAGCAGCAGAAGACCACACCAGGTGCCACTCCTGTCAGCTGACAACAGGAAACTGAGGCTAAACTGGACAATCTAAGATTGGAAACACGTTGCCTGGTCTGATGAGTCTTGATTTCTGCTGCGACATTCAGATGGTAGGGTCAGAATTTGGTGTAAACAACATGAAAGCATGGATCCATCCTGCCTTGTATCAACAGTTCAGGCTGGTGGTGGTGGTGTATGGTGTGGGGGATATTTTCTTGGCACACTTTGGGCCCCTTAGTACCAACTGAGCATGGTTTAAACACCACAGCCTACTTGAGTATTGTTGCTGACCGTGTCCATCCCTTTATGACCACAGTGTACCCATCTTCTGATGGCTACTTCCAGCAGGATAACGCACCATGTCACAAAGCTCAAATCATCTCAAACTGGTTTCTTGAACATGACAATGAGTTCACTGTACTCCAATGGCCTTCACAGTCACCAGATCTCAATCCAATAGAGCACGTTTGGGATGTGGTGGAACGGGAGATTCACATCATGGATGTGCAGCTGACAAATCTGCAGCAACTGTGTGATGCTATCATGTCAATATGGACCAAAATCTCTGAGGAATGTTTCCAGCACCTTGTTGAATCTATGACACCAAGAATTAAGGCAGCTCTGAAGGCAAAAGGGGTCCAACCAGGTACTAGCAATGTGTACCTAATAAAGTGACTGGTGAGTGTATCATCATGGAGAATGAATTTTGCAGTCTTGCAAACAAACTTGCAACTTACTACATAATATGTTATGATTCTGTAACATGACTGACCTCAGCTGGTTAAAAGCTGTATTACAACTGTAACTCTTTAAAAATCAGGTTGATATATTTTATAGATAACGCTGTGCCATTGTTATAATCACAGTGTAACAACTTAAAACAACTTAAAGTCTTTTCAAACAATAAAACTAGTGTGTGATTTGCCACAGTGCCGTTTACTGAAACTGTTTTTTTCCATCCGCAAACTGCATGTGTTCAGTTTGTCCCACTGCAGGACCCGTACAGCCTGGTGAGACGGAAGCAGTCGTTTGAATGTTCGGCGCGTTTTAACTGCAGCAGTCGTGTTGTGACAGTGAAAGAAAACGCAGGTAACAAAACATTTATTGGCTAAATTATTGAGTTTTCTAACTCAAAACACGATTTAAAACAACCTAAACCGGACTGTCGCCATGTTGGTATGAGTAACTTGTCAAATAAATGACTCAGTATCATCGATAACTTTGCTGTTGACGTTAAGTTTGGTCGCTAATGTGTCTCCGTCATAGGTTATTTGTTACTAAATTGTGTTATAGTGTTGAAAAACAAGTTATTTATCAGTTAATGTCGGTTTGCTTTTAAGTTTACAGCTGCCTAACACGGATACGATTTCTCCATAAACGGAAAATGTTTCTTTACTTTACAACGCCATTGTTGAACCGCTAATGCCAGTCTTCATTCAGAATTTGACATTATATTGTCTTATCACGTCGTCTTACACAAAGACAACTTTATGTATAGTAAGCGAAATATCAAATATTTCAAACTTTAATTCGGTGCAAGTTTATATCACGCAGCGTTACATCAGACCGTCATAACTTTAAGAAATCATGTTATAAACCTTTTCATTGCTGTTCTGTTGCCACAGCAACAGCTGTGTTCCTTGTTATGTCTTCCTGGATAAGCTACTGCATCAGCAAACACTAACAGGAAATACAGTTGGACCCCTTTAAAATGTTTATGGTGTGGAGTTAGAAGAGGTCCAATTAATCACCTTTAGCCTCTAATGTTGCTCAGTATAATGCCTTGTCTTTGGTCCATTAGCTGTATCCCAATATGTTTTACCTTGTTAACTTTTATGTTTCTTTCCTTGGACAGAATGGCCTCCCCTGTCACATGCAGCGACGAGGGCTCATTCAAGACCCCCAAAAATGTCCGAGTGAAGAGCTTTGCAAGCAGTGGAGGGACCCCAATCACCATCCCAGCCTCACCTTTCATGAAGAAGTTGGGCTGTGGGACTGGAGTCAATGTTTACCTCATGAACAGGTGTGTGATGTGTCTGATTTAAAGGTCCAGTGTGTAGGATTTTGGCGGACATATTGGCAAAAATGGAATAAAATGTGTTGTTTGTGGTGCATAGTCACCTAAAAATAAGAATCATTATGCTTTTGTTCCCAACAAGGGACATTTATATCTACATAGGGAGCTGGTCCTTGTCCACAGAGATCACCATGTTGCACCTCCATGTTTCTACAGTAGGCCAAAAGGACAAACCATACACTGGCTGTGGATAGGGCCTCTTGCGTTTTTGCGTCGACCACCATAGTTAGCAGCCTCTTCTTGACAAGAATGTAACCTGATTTTTTTAATGTGAAACTGCTTTATGCTGTGTTTTTACTGGTATAAGTCACCGGGTCCATTTGTTTTGGAGAGGTACAGATCTCTGCGGATTGTTTGGCTACTGGTAAACCCCTCAGAGAAAAAAGGTGAGCTCACACTAGCAGGTGCCGGACTAGTGGCTAATCTCCAACAAGCACTGATTTGTAACATAAAACTGTTTAAGTGTTTTTGACAGTTTAAATCACCAGGTCAGAAAAGGAGGAGACCTCTGTGGATAATTCAGGTCCCAGACAGGACCTGATGTCTGGGACGTTAGGTTCCAGACGTTCTGATCCTGAATGTCTGGATCTGAAATAAAGTGAGTGCACATTAAGTGATTGGAGAAGAAAGGTGAGCTCACAGTAACAGCTGCTGGGCTAATGGCTTGCCTGTGACGTGCCAAACAGCAAGAGAAACACTGATTTGTAACGTTAAACTGTTTTGTTTGGCTTTTTAATCACCTGGTGTGTTCGTTTTGAAGAGGAAGAGACCTCTGTGGATAATTTGGCTCCCTATAAAAACCTCCTGAACAATCATCAGGTCTCTTGCTCGGCGGCGGGGACGTCACCATGCGTAGAGCCAATCAGCTTCACCAATCTTCTCCATTGGGGTCGATCCAGTGCTAGGGCCTCGGCTTCAGCTAGCGACAAGCCCATTTGGTGTAGGTCCCTGGTGATGGCATCGATCCAACGTGTCCTGAACAATGAACACTGAAAAAATTCTAACTGAGAGTTCACACTTGGTTAATGGGAGAAGTTTCAGCTGGTTGCAATCTGCAGTCCTCACTGCTGAATGCCACTAAATCCCCCTAAATCTTACACACTGTTCGTTTTAAAATATAAATTATTTACCAATTGGTTTGCACCTCACCTACTATCTGTCACCTCCTTTTCCTCTTTCTTCTCTCTCTCTACTCGTGTTCCAACATGTCAGTGTTCCTGCGAGTTTAGTGTTCACACGTAATATAAGAGCATAAGTTGAATATCTTAAAAGGTCTGTTTCCGTTCCATCATATAGACATTTTACCAAAAGGCCTTTCATTTAAAAAAAGTTTTTGCTTTGGTCCCTCTTACCTTGCATTGTGTATTTCATTGAAAGAATAAGAGGATAGCTTCTAAAAGAGGAGACACTAATCATTTGTTTTTAATCATTGTGTCATGATGGATGATGGATGCGTTTTTAATTAGCAAGACCACATTAAAATGCCAAATGTGTGCATGGAATTTCAGGCATTAAAATCAAAATTACTTTAGTTGAATTGTGAAATAGCTTCACTATGACCTTGCCAATCCATCCTCAGTATAAACTGTTCAGCAGTGATGTTTCCCAGGCTTCCTTCATGGGAATGTTTTCATGTCTGTGTATAAATATTATGTTTTGTTGATTATATTAATCCTAGACAGGGGAAGCTGAACGCATCTCCCTGGGCTATCAAGAAGATCAACAGCAAGTGTGCAGCCAAACAGGTGGCGGTTTACCAGAAGCGCCTGAACGAGGAGGCGAAGGTCCTGAAGGGAATCAATCATCCAAACATTGTTGGTAAGACATGACAGCATTCTCACAGCACATTCACTGTGATGTAGGCAAGTGTAACAGACCCAGTGTTATGTTCTTCAGAAGAGCTTCTCTGTGTCTCTAGCATCAATGAGAACCACAGGAACACTTTTAATAGACATCTTATACTTACACACAGATATAAAATGCAGAATCACAGCTGATGATTACGTTGATAAAGGCCTCACAATATCTACTCCAAAAACAAAACTGACTTCCATAATTCACCATTATTTTCTTTTTCCATCTGTTTTCTAAATTTTGAGACATTCAGAAAATGAAACCTGCCTTGCTGGTGACAGATTCAGGTTGAGTGGACAAATATGGCAGCAAAAGCTGAAACTTTATAGGTTTTTCCACAGCTTGTTGGTTTTATTTTCCCACCAAACACATTAATGGGGTGCTGACGGATAATACGAGGATAGAATAAATAGCTATTTTATATTGACTTTTCTTGCTGTGTCATAATCAATGTATTTGTAATATTGAGTTACATTTGGTTTTGTTAATTTTGCATCTTTATGCCACCATCAAGGGTTTCGTGCGTTCACCACAGCCAAAGATGGATCAAAGTGTCTGGCAATGGAGTACGGAGGAGAGCAGTCCCTCAATGACCTGATAGAGAAGAGGAGAGAGGACGGCCTGAAAGCTTTCCCTGCTGCCAACATAGAAAAAGTGGCCTTGCATGTTGCTCGTGGCCTCCAGGTAAATCTGGTTGTAACATGTATCATATCTGGATCAATTACAGCTGGATTAATTTTACACCTGTGTCCCTGTATATCCATGAAATTTGATTTCCCATGACACACTGTACACACCAGTTGCTCTTCCACAGTTATTTCTGTCTTTTGAAATGTGTAGTTGACACTAATGTCTGCTCATCAATCATCCAGTATCCTGACAGTTTATTTTTTAACTTATGTGTTACTATCTCACCTACCTGCAGTGGTGGAAGGTTTACTCAAATCCTTTACCTACAGGGATAGCTCCAATTTTTTTGAAGTGGGGTTGTTACCCATAGTCAGTGTATTATGTACAGTAGAGGATGCTCAGCGCACCCTTAGTTTGGAGAAACAGGCGGAAGTACCACTACAGAAGCGAAGAAATGTACTGCTGTGGGCAGCGTCAGCAACAAAATGTGTCTAAGCCACCAAAAAAAAAGTCCCACACAAGAAAATGTATTGATTTAGTGAACGCTATTTTTAAGAGCATTCTCACTACTTTACTTTGATGTCAGACTGCCCAGAACTGAAGACGTTATATTGCTCTTTTTAAAGCTACCAGACTTCATTGACAAAAACAGTCATTTACCTCACTGAAAAAAGGAGCTGCTGGTCTACCACTACCTTCATCGGTAGTTTGTTTGTGTTATTGTGTGATTTCGGTGAATCCAAACTAACTCTTTAAAACACCAAAGTCACATGATAACACAAGCAAACCAAATGATTGAGGCAGTGGCAGACCAGGAGTTCCCATGTTCAGCGAAGTAAAATTACTGTTTTTGTTAGTAAAGTCCGGTGACTTTAAAAAGAGCATAGATCAGTTCAGTTCCCCATCAGAAAGAACTGTCTGGTGGCAAGGTAAAGTAGTAAAAATATTTAAAAAATAGCATACACTTACTGAAACTTTTTTTTAATGTGGCTAAAATACCTTTTGTTGTTAATCCCGTCCACAGCAGTATATTGCTTAGCTTCCTTGTCAGACTCCTGCCTGCTTCTCCAAACTGGGGGTGCTCTGACCGTAATCCACTGTACACTGACTATAGATAAGTACGTCATACAACCCCACTTAAAAAAATACAAATTATCCCTTTAAAGTAAGAGAAGCAGTACTACAGTGTAAAAATACTGTTATGGGGTAAAAGTCCTTTATTGAAAAATTGACTTGTGAAGAAGTACAACTGTAATAGCATCAAAATATACTTAAAGTGAAAAAATAAAACTACTCATTATACATGATGGCCCATTTCAGGAAAATCAATATATTGTATTGATGAAATATAATTACTGATGCTTTTATATGTACATCTCTTTAAAGTTGAAGCTGGTTAAAGTGGAACCTATTTTTTAATTTTACACTGCCCGGTAGCTTTTGAGTGTCACTAAGGGATCAATACAGTATTATCTTAACCAGTGGTAACACAATAATGTGAGTCCATGTGTGAAAATCTGTTTGTGTGTAGTTAGGAGTTACCTGAAGAGTGTGTAGCTTAAACATTTTTTAAAAAGCAAGTTTCAGGTCTGACTTTGAATTTGTATATAAATGAAATGCACAATAGCAAAAAGCAAATTTTATTTTATTTTCTGCCCTGTATTCATGCTTTGGCATTAATTGGTTGAGTTACACACAAAAAAAGAATATGATTTTAATAAAATATCCATGGGAAACCTTAGACAAACCCACAACGCCAGTGGTTCATTCTTTCCCAAATCATATTTGTCTCCTCTCAACATCAGCCATCTTTTAATTCAATTTCAGAAATGAGGATTGTTTAACAAAGCAAAATAAACACAGAGGGACGTTGTTAAGCCTTTGTTTGTTTCTCCTACAGTATCTCCACAATGAGACGAAGCTGCTGCACGGCGACATGAAGTCATGTAATGTTGTCATCAAAGGAGACTTTGAGACCGTCAAGATCTGCGATGTTGGTGTGTCTCTGCAGCTGGACGAGAACATGAGAGGTGACGACTGTCTTCATGTCAGTGATGATAAAAATCAGCCATGAAGCCTTGATGTGGAGACGCAGCACTGTACTCTGTGTGATGGGTGGGGGCCTGAGTGGTTGGAGCAAAGAAAGCCTCCCACAGTGCTCAGTTTGTACACAGCATCTTAAGAACAAAACACAAACAAACTGTGGCTCGCACTGTAGGTCCTCAAAAGAACTTCAATTTGAAGAAGTCTGAAAACAATTTACTACATCAATTTAAAGTCGTTTCTCACCAACATGGTGCAATAATGCATTGTGGAAATACAGAAAATCCATGGCCGAATTTTTTGCATGACAACTGAGCACGTGGGGTTCAGTGCAAATTAAACCCATGGCAGTGCTCCATTTTTGTCAAGAAAAAGTTTCCTCCTTATAGTGCCCATATCCCCTCCACACAACAACCACCTATCCAGACAGGATCATGTTATCTCGAAAACAAACATCTGTTGTTCTGAAGTCCCATTTCTACAAAAAAATACACTCCCTGTCTTTACAAAGATTCATGGCCTGCACATACTCCACTTAGTAACTTACCAACTACAACACTCAGCTGCTCCAACCATCAGACCTCTGATCTGACAGTCACCTGTCCTAGAGATGCACCCATCCAGCTTGTTCAGTTTCAATACCGATCCCGATGCTGTGGCTTTGAGTATCGGCCGATACTGATACGATACCATGGTTCACCTAAAAAGCTATATACCTTTGAGTGTTCAGTGTGAAATACCTCCACACAGCAGATTCTCTCCCTCGCTCCATGTTGTTTGCGCTTGCCTAGGTAGGCTAATCAATTCTCGCGGCATGCAGCACACGTGCTGCTGCTGACATATGACGTAGCTCGCGTTATTTTGTATAATTATGGCAGCACGTTGGTGCAGTGGTTTGAATTGCCGCCTCAAAGCAAGACGGTTCCTGGTTCAAACACAAGGTGAGGGAGCCCTTCCGTGCGGCGTTTGCACGTTGCACATTCCATGTCAGCATGGGTTTTCTCCGGGTACTCCGGTTTCCTCCCACAGTCCAAAGACATGCAGGTTAATTGGTGACTCTAAATTGTCCGTAGGCCCACCAGCAGCAGGAGATATGAAATAGAATGCTTTTCAGTGTATGTAATATCAGTGTATAGTCACTGGCCAATTCTGTTCATTTTCAAGCCAATATGGGCTGATACCGATGACGTGCCGATATTATCATACATTCTTTTTTCCGAGACATCAGCCACAGATGTTTGCACTGAGTAGATATCATGTTGAACAGGACAAACACTGGTCAGGGTTGACTCAGATGCATTTGGACCAGTATTAATTATGCTAACCACAGGGCTAATGATATTCTATATTTGTTTTTATTGTCAACAAATCCCGTTAAAAGACCATAACCAACACTACTCTCCAGTTTCTCCACCCTGTCTGTGACACTCAGCCACAAATCCATTGTTCCCACTGAAGACGTAAACATCTACATGATTGATTGATTGATTGATTGATTGATTGTTTATTTAAGTGTCAAACACCGTGGTTGGTGCCCAGCCCTCATGGGCTTATTAGACACTTTATCAAATAATGTACAATAGCCACGTGGCAAAATACAGAACAAAGCATAACATAATAAGACCTATGACAATAGAATACAAATCTACATCTTAAATATACAGGTTTATTTACTTAAAGAAGGGTTCAGCCGGTTTCTGAAACAGCAGTGCATTTGTACATTTGTTGAGTGACTATTTTCAGATGTGGATCAATAACAATACTTTACACCAGTAAGACGTCTCAAATAAACTCGAGCTCATGTTCATGGTAATGAAGGAACATGTCACCCAGTGCAGTGTTATTACTGGCTCATTAATGTGTTTTTAATAGTTTTCGGGAAACAATTGTGGTCGATGAAACAAGCAAGAAGTTAGTGAATATCAGGCTTTGGATACACAAACAATAGTCGTTAATAGGATCGGTTCAGTGTGTGTGTGTGTGTGTGTGTGTGTGTGTGTGTGTGTGTGTGTGTGTGTGTGTGTGTGTACAAGTGGGATTAATCATGGATTAAAGCACAGAATTTGGCAGAAAACATTTGGGTGGAAACGACTGTTTACAGCAGTTGATTAACTTTGTTCCTGTGCCCGTACAGAAACATAAAGTCTTCAGTCTCTCATGCTTTAACTCTTCTCGTACATACACATCATGTCTTCTATTTTGCATTTAACTTAAACTAATTGCAAACCTCTGGATGTGGCTCTGTTGACGTTAATGTGAAATGGCCCAGAAGAACACTAGCCTCTTGTTTTAACAGAGAAATTGAATGTTTTGTTTTGTAATTAAATTGTCATCTAGTGCGATTAGGCTTCAATTAAGGTTTTTTCGTTTGCGTCCTCAGTGTCAGACCCAAAGGCAGAGTACATCGGTACAGAGCCGTGGAAACCCAAGGAAGCTCTGGACGAGGGCGGAGAGATCACTGACAAGGCCGACATCTTCGCCTACGGTCTGACTCTGTGGGAGATGATGACGCTTGCCATGCCTCATCTGGAGATGCTGGAGGACGAGGATGAGGAGGAGGATGAAGGTGAGTCACTCACTGGCCTCAGGAAACTCTGAATTTTGCACTTGTTGTCCACACCAATCAGCTGAAGTGTGTTCTCTGACAGATCAGGTTTGTCACTGTATGACATACTATACAACATTTTTTTATTATGGCATTATTTTTTGATATACTTTGCTTTTTTTTTAATGGTATATGAGAGTATTACTTTTTTGTCATTTTATATGACATACGATGTTCATATTTATGTTTGTTCAATACTATACTATGGCTTTATTTTAAATGATAGGCTATACTGTGACATTTTTTAGTGACCTTGAAATCCTGTCCTATGACTTTGTTATGGCATACTATTTTTATGCCCTACTCTACAATGACTTTTTTTTTTTTTTTTTTAAAGAAATGCTATACTGACTTTTTTTTACATACTATGATGGCTATGCTATATATTTTTTACAGCATAGTAAACTATGTAAACTACAGTAAACCTTTTTTTTTTTTTTTTTTACAAACTACGCTATCACATTTTGTATGACATCCTGTAGTGTGCTTTCTTGAATTTGTTCATGACCAGACCTACTATGATTTTTTTTGGCATACTACTTTTTTAAAAATCATTTTTATAACATACACTGACACTTTTGTAATGCCATACTGTAACTTTATGACTACTACACTATGATTTTTTTGACATACTATACTATGACACTTTTTTTATGACATACTATGCTATGACACTTTTATGACATACTATACTATGACACTTTTTTATGACATACTATGACACTTTTTTATGACATACTATACTATGACACTTTTATGACATACTACACTGTGACACTTTTTTATGACCTACTACACTATGACACTTTTTAATGACATACTATACTATGACACTTTTGACATACTACACTATGACACTTTTTTTATGACGTACTATACTATGACAATTTTTTTTATGAACTATACTATGACACTTTTGACATACACTGTGACACTTTTTTCATGACATACTATACTATGACACTTTTTTATGACCTACTATACTATGACACTTTTTTATGACATACTATACTATGAAAATTTTGACATACTATACTATGACACTTTTTCATGACATACTATACTATGACACTTTTTTTATGATGTACTATACTATGACACTTTTGACATACACTCTGACACTTTTTTTAAGACATACTATACTATGAAAATTTTGACATACTATACTATGACACTTATTTATGATGTACTATACTATGACACTTTTGACATACACTGTGACACTTTTTTATGACATACTATACTATGACACTTTTTTTATGATGAACTATACTATGACACTTTTGACATACACTGTGACACTTTTTTCATGACATACTATACTATGACACTTTTTTATGACCTACTATACTATGACACTTTTTTTATGACATACTATACTATGAAAATTTTGACATACTATACTATGACACTTTTTCATGACATACTATACTATGACACTTTTTTATGATGTACTATAACACTTTTGACATACACTCTGACACTTTTTTTAAGACATACTATACTATGAAAATTTTGACATACTATACTATGACACTTATTTATGATGTACTATACTATGACACTTTTGACATACACTATGACACTTTTTTATGACATACTATACTATGACACTTTTTTATGACATACTATACTATGACACTTTTGACATACAGTGACACTTTTTTATGACATACTATACTATGAAAATTTTGACATACTATACTATGACACTTTTTTATGACATACTATACTATGACACTTTTTTTAAGATGTACTATACTATGACACTTTTGACATGCACTATGACACTTTTTTTATGACATACTATACTATGACACTTTTTTATGACATACTATACTATGACACTTTTTTATGATGTACTATACTATGACACTTTTTTATGATGTACTATAGTATGGCACTTTTGACATACACTATGACACTTTTTTTATGACATACTATACTATGACACTTTTTTTATGGCATACTATACTATGACACTTTTTTATGACATACTACACTATGACACTTTTTTATGATGTACTATACTATGACACTTTTGACATAGACTGACACTTTTTTATGACATACTATACTATGAAAATTTTGACATACTATACTATGACACTTTTTTTATGACATACTATACTATGACACTTTTTTATGATGTACTATACTATGACACTTTTGACATACACTGACACTTTTTTATGACATACTATACTATGAAAATTTTGACACACTATACTATGACACTTTTTTTATGACATACTATACTATGACACTTTTTTTATGATGTACTATACTATGACACTTTTGACATACACTATGACACTTTTTTATGACATACTATACTATGACACTTTTTTTATGACATACTATACTATGACACTGTTTTATGATGTACTATACTGACACTTTTGACATACACTATGACACTTTTTTATGACATACTATACTATGACATTTTTTTATGACATACTATACTATGACACTTTTTTTATGACATACTATACTATGACACTTTTTTATGACATACTATACTATGACACTTTTTTATGATGTACTATACTATGACACTTTTGATATACACTATGACACTTTTTTATGACATACTATACTATGACACTTTTGACATACACTGTGACACTTTTTTTATGACATACTATACTATGACACTTTTTTATGATGTACTATACTATGACACTTTTTTATGACATACTATACTATGACACTTTTGACATGCACTATGACACTTTTTTACGACATACTATACTATGACACTTTTTTATGACATACTATACTATGACACTTTTTTATGATGTACTATACTATGACACTTTTTTATGACACACTATACTATGACACTTTTTTTATGATGTACTATACTATGACACTTTTGACATACACTGACACTTTTTTTATGACATACTTTAATATGAAAATTTTGACATACTATACTATGACTCTTTTTTATGACCTACTATACTATGACACTTTTTTTATGACATACTATACACTTTTGACATACACTGACACTTTTTTTATGACATACTTTAATATGAAAATTTTGACATACTATGACACTTTTTTATGATGTACTATACTATGACACTTTTTTATGACATACTATACACTTTTGACATACACTGACACTTTTTTTATGACATACTTTAATATGAAAATTTTGACATACTATACTATGACTCTTTTTTATGACCTACTATACTATGACACTTTTTTATGATGTACTATACTATGACACTTTTGACATAGACTGACACTTTTTTATGACATACTATACTATGAAAATTTTGACATACTATACTATGACATTTTTTTATGACATACTATACTATGACACTTTTTTTATGACATACTATACTATGACACTTTTTTATGACATACTATACTATGACACTTTTTTATGATGTACTATACTATGACACTTTTGACATACACTATGACACTTTTTTATGACATACTATACTATGACACTTTTGACATACACTGTGACACTTTTTTTATGACATACTATACTATGACACTTTTTTTTATGACATACTATACTATGACACTTTTTTATGACATACTATACTATGACACTTTTTTATGACATACTATACTATGACACTTTTTAATGATGTACTATACTATGACACTTTTGACATGCACTATGACACTTTTTTACGACATACTATACTATGACACTTTTTTATGACATACTATACTATGACACTTTTTTATGATGTACTATACTATGACACTTTTGACATACACTGACACTTTTTTTATGACATACTTTAATATGAAAATTTTGACATACTATACTATGACTCTTTTTTATGACCTACTATACTATGACACTTTTTTATGATGTACTATACTATGACACTTTTGACATACACTATGACATTTTTTTATGACATACTATACTATGACACTTTTTTTATGACATACTATACTATGACACTTTTTTATGACATACTATACTACAACACTTTTTTATGATGTACTATACTATGACACTTTTGACATACACTATGACACTTTTTTATGACATACTATACTATGACACTTTTGACATACACTGTGACACTTTTTTTATGACATACTATACTATGACACTTTTTTTTATGACATACTATACTATGACACTTTTTTATGACATACTATACTATGACACTTTTTTATGATGTACTATACTATGACACTTTTGACATGCACTATGACACTTTTTTACGACATACTATACTATGACACTTTTTTATGACATACTATACTATGACACTTTTTTATGATGTACTATACTATGACACTTTTTTATGACATACTATACTATGACACTTTTTTTATGATGTACTATACTATGACACTTTTGACATACACTGACACTTTTTTTATGACATACTTTAATATGAAAATTTTGACATACTATACTATGACTCTTTTTTATGACCTACTATACTATGACACTTTTTTTATGACATACTATACACTTTTGACTTACACTAACACTTTTTTTATGACATACTTTAATATGAAAATTTTGACATACTATACTATGACTCTTTTTTATGACCTACTATACTATGACACTTTTTTATGATGTACTATACTATGACACTTTTGACATACATTATGACACTTTTTTACGACACACTATACTATGACACTTTTTTATGACATACTATACTATGACACTTTTTTATGATGTACTATACTATGACACTTTTGACATACACTATGACACTTTTTTATGACATACTATACTATGAAAATTTTGACATACTATACTATGACACTTTTTTATGACATACTATACTATGACACTTTTTTATGATGTACTATACTATGACACTTTTTTATGACATACTATACTATGACACTTTTTTATGATGTACTATACTATGACACTTTTTTATGACATACTATACTATTACACTTTTTTTATGATGGACTATACTATGACACTTTTGACATACACTATGACACTTTTATTGACATACTATACTATGAAAATTTTGACATACTATACTATGACACTTTTTTATGACATACTATACTATGACATTTTTTTTATGACATACTATACTATGACACTTTTGACATACACTATGACACTTTTTTTATGACATACTATACTATGACACTTTTTTATGACATACTATACTATGACACTTTTTTATGACATACTATACTATGACATTTTTTTTATGACATACTATACTATGACACTTTTGACATACACTATGA
Source organism: Cephalopholis sonnerati (assembly GCA_019142605.1). Taxonomy (NCBI): domain Eukaryota; kingdom Metazoa; phylum Chordata; class Actinopteri; order Perciformes; family Serranidae; genus Cephalopholis; species Cephalopholis sonnerati. The sequence continues at coordinate 18,626,935 of JAGQAX010000009.1, forward strand.
CACTTTTTTTATGACATACTATACTATGACACTTTTTTATGACATACTATACTATGACACTTTTTTATGATGTACTATACTATGACACTTTTGACATACACTATGACACTTTTTTATGACATACTATACTATGACACTTTTGACATACACTGTGACACTTTTTTTATGACATACTATACTATGACACTTTTTTTATGACATACTATACTATGACACTTTTTTTATGATGTACTATACTATGACACTTTTGACATACACTGACACTTTTTTTATGACATACTTTAATATGAAAATTTTGACATACTATACTATGACTCTTTTTTATGACCTACTATACTATGACACTTTTTTATGATGTACTATACTATGACACTTTTGACATACACTATGACACTTTTTTGACATACTATACTATGAAAATTTTGACATACTATACTATGACACTTTTTTATGACATACTATACTATGACACTTTTGACATACACTATGACACTTTTTTTATGACATACTATACTATGAAAATTTTGACATACTATACTATGACACTTTTTTATTACATACTATACTATGACACTTTTTTATGATGTACTATACTATGACACTTTTGACATACACTATGACACTTTTTTTATGACATACTATACTATGAGACTTTTTTATGATGTACTATACTATGACACTTTTGACATACACTATGACACTTTTTTACGACATACTATAGTATGACACTTTTTTATGATATACTATACTATGACACTTTTTTATGATGTACTATACTATGACACTTTTGACATACACTATGACACTTTTTTACGACACACTATACTATGACACTTTTTTATGACATACTATACTATGAAAATTTTGACATACTATACTATGACACTTTTTTATGACATACTATACTATGACACTTTTTTATGACATACTATACTATGACACTTTTTTTTATGACATACTATACTATGACACTTTTTTATGACATACTATACTATGACACTTTTTTATGATGTACTATACTATGACACTTTTTTATGACATACTATACTATTACACTTTTTTTATGATGGACTATACTATGACACTTTTGACATACACTATGACAATTTTATTGACATACTATACTATGAAAATTTTGACATACTATACTATGACACTTTTTTATGACATACTATACTATGACATTTTTTTATGACATACTATACTATGACACTTTTTTTATGACATACTATACTATGACACTTTTTTATGACATACTATACTATGACACTTTTTTATGACATACTATACTATGACACTTTTTTTATGACATACTATACTATGACACTTTTTTTATGACATACTATACTATGACACTTTTTTATGATGTACTATACTATTACACTTTTTTTGTGATGGACTATACTATGACACTTTTGACATACACTATGACACTTTTATTGACATACTATACTATGAAAATTTTGACATACTATACTATGACACTTTTTTATGACATACTATACTATGACATTTTTTTATGACATACTATACTATGACACTTTTGACATACACTATGACACTTTTTTTATGACATACTATACTATGACACTTTTGATATACACTGTGACACTTTTTTATGACATACTATACTATGACACTTTTTTTATGACATACTATACTATGACACTTTTTTTATGATGTACTATACTATGACACTTTTTTATGACATACTATACTATGACACTTTTTAATGATGTACTATACTATGACACTTTTGACATGCACTATGACACTTTTTTACGACATACTATACTATGACACTTTTTTATGACATACTATGACACTTTTTTATGATGTACTATACTATGACACTTTTTTATGACATACTATACTATGACACTTTTTTTATGATGTACTATACTATGACATTTTTGACATACACTGACACTTTTTTTATGACATACTTTAATATGAAAATTTTGACATAGTATACTATGACACTTTTTTTATGATGTACTATACTATGACACTTTTGACATACACTGACACTTTTTTTATGACATACTTTAATATGAAAATTTTGACATACTATACTATGACTCTTTTTTATGACCTACTATACTATGACACTTTTTTTATGACATACTATACTATGACACTTTTTTATGATGTACTATACTATGACACTTTTTTATGACATACTATACACTTTTGACATACACTGACACTTTTTTTATGACATCCTTTAATATGAAAATTTTGACATACTATACTATGACTCTTTTTTATGACCTACTATACTATGACACTTTTTTATGATGTACTATACTATGACACTTTTGACATACACTATGACACTTTTTTACGACACACTATACTATGACACTTTTTTATGACATACTATACTATGACACTTTTTTATGACCTACTATACTATGACACTTTTTTATGATGTACTATACTATGACACTTTTGACATACACTATGACACTTTTTTACGACACACTATACTATGACACTTTTTTATGACATACTATACTATGAAAATTTTGACATACTATACTATGACACTTTTTTATGACATACTATACTATGACACTTTTGACATACACTATGACACTTTTTTTATGACATACTATACTATGAAAATTTTGACATACTATACTATGACACTTTTTTATGATGTACTATACTATGACACTTTTGACATACACTATGACACTTTTTTTATGACATACTATACTATGACACTTTTTTATGATGTACTATACTATGACACTTTTGACATACACTATGACACTTTTTTACGACATACTATAGTATGACACTTTTTTATGATATACTATACTATGACACTTTTTTATGATGTACTATACTATGACACTTTTGACATACACTATGACACTTTTTTACGACACACTATACTATGACACTTTTTTATGACATACTATACTATGACACTTTTTTATGACATACTATACTATGACACTTTTTTTTATGACATACTATACTATGACACTTTTTTATGACATACTATACTATGACACTTTTTTATGATGTACTATACTATGACACTTTTTTATGACATACTATACTATTACACTTTTTTTATGATGGACTATACTATGACACTTTTGACATACACTATGACACTTTTATTGACATACTATACTATGAAAATTTTGACATACTATACTATGACACTTTTTTATGACATACTATACTATGACATTTTTTTATGACATACTATACTATGACACTTTTTTTATGACATACTATACTATGACACTTTTTTATGACATACTATACTGACATTTTTTTATGACATACTATACTATGACACTTTTGACATACACTATGACACTTTTTTTATGACATACTATACTATGACACTTTTGATATACACTGTGACACTTTTTTATGACATACTATACTATGACACTTTTTTTATGACATACTATACTATGACACTTTTTTATTATGTACTATACTATGACACTTTTTTATGACATACTATACTATGACACTTTTTAATGATGTACTATACTATGACACTTTTGACATGCACTATGACACTTTTTTATGACACACTATACTATGACACTTTTTAATGATGTACTATACTATGACACTTTTGACATGCACTATGACACTTTTTTACGACATACTATACTATGACACTTTTTTATGACATACTATGACACTTTTTTATGATGTACTATACTATGACACTTTTTTATGACATACTATACTATGACACTTTTTTTATGACATACTTTAATATGAAAATTTTGACATAGTATACTATGACACTTTTTTTATGATGTACTATACTATGACACTTTTGACATACACTGACACTTTTTTTATGACATACTTTAATATGAAAATTTTGACATACTATACTATGACACTTTTTTACGACACACTATACTATGACACTTTTTTATGACATACTATACTATGACACTTTTTTTTATGATGTACTATACTATGACACTTTTGACATACACTGACACTTTTTTTATGACATACTTTAATATGAAAATTTTGACATACTATACTATGACTCTTTTTTATGACCTACTATACTATGACACTTTTTTTATGACATACTATACTATGACACTTTTTTATGATGTACTATACTATGACACTTTTTTATGACATACTATACACTTTTGACATACACTGACACTTTTTTTATGACATCCTTTAATATGAAAATTTTGACATACTATACTATGACTCTTTTTTATGACCTACTATACTATGACACTTTTTTATGATGTACTATACTATGACACTTTTGACATACACTATGACACTTTTTTACGACACACTATACTATGACACTTTTTTATGACATACTATACTATGACACTTTTTTATGACATACTATACTATGACACTTTTTTATGACCTACTATACTATGACACTTTTTTATGATGTACTATACTATGACACTTTTGACATACACTATGACACTTTTGTACGACACACTATACTATGACACTTTTTTATGACATACTATACTATGACACTTTTGACATACACTATGACACTTTTTTTATGACATACTATACTATGAAAATTTTGACATACTATACTATGACACTTTTTTATGACATACTATACTATGACACTTTTTTATGATGTACTATACTATGACACTTTTGACATACCCTATGACACTTTTTTTATGACATACTATACTATGACACTTTTTTATGATGTACTATACTATGACACTTTTGACATACACTATGACACTTTTTTACGACATACTATAGTATGACACTTTTTTATGATATACTATACTATGACACTTTTTTATGATGTACTATACTATGACACTTTTGACATACACTGACACTTTTTTATGACATACTATACTATGAAAATTTTGACATACTATACTATGACACTTTTTTATGACATACTATACTATGACACTTTTTTTATGACATACTATACTATGACACTTTTTTATGACATACTATACTATGACACTTTTTTATGATGTACTATACTATGACACTTTTTTATGACATACTATACTATTACACTTTTTTTATGACATACTATACTATGACACTTTTTTATGATGTACTATACTATGACACTTTTGACATACACTATGACACTTTTTTACGACATACTATAGTATGACACTTTTTTATGATATACTATACTATGACACTTTTTTATGATGTACTATACTATGACACTTTTGACATACACTGACACTTTTTTATGACATACTATACTATGACACTTTTTTATGATGTACTATACTATGACACTTTTGACATACACTATGACACTTTTTTTATGACATACTATACTATGACACTTTTTTATGATGTACTATACTATGACACTTTTGACATACACTATGACACTTTTTTACGACATACTATAGTATGACACTTTTTTATGATATACTATACTATGACACTTTTTTATGATGTACTATACTATGAAAATTTTGACATACTATACTATGACACTTTTTTATGACATACTATACTATGACACTTTTTTATGACATACTATACTATGACACTTTTTTTATGACATACTATACTATGACACTTTTTTATGACATACTATGACACTTTTTTATGATATACTATACTATGACACTTTTTTATGATGTACTATACTATGACACTTTTGACATACACTGACACTTTTTTATGACATACTATACTATGAAAATTTTGACATACTATACTATGACACTTTTTTATGACATACTATACTATGACACTTTTTTATGACATACTATACCATGACACTTTTTTTATGACATACTATACTATGACACTTTTTTATGACATACTATACTATGACACTTTTTTATGATGTACTATACTATGACACTTTTTTATGACATACTATACTATTACACTTTTTTTATGACATACTATACTATGACACTTTTTTATGATGTACTATACTATGACACTTTTGACATACACTGACACTTTTTTATGACATACTATACTATGAAAATTTTGACATACTATACTATGACACTTTTTTATGACATACTATATTATGACACTTTTTTATGACATACTATACTATGACACTTTTTTATGATGTACTATACTATGACACTTTTGACATATACTATGACACTTTTTTTATGACATACTATACTATGACACTTTTTTATGATGTACTATACTATGACACTTTTGACATACACTATGACACTTTTTTACGACATACTATAGTATGACACTTTTTTATGATATACTATACTATGACACTTTTTTATGATGTACTATACTATGACACTTTTGACATACACTGACACTTTTTTATGACATACTATACTATGAAAATTTTGACATACTATACTATGACACTTTTTTATGACATACTATACTATGACACTTTTTTATGACATACTATACTATGACACTTTTTTATGATGTACTATACTATGACACTTTTGACATATACTATGACACTTTTTTTATGACATACTATACTATGACACTTTTTTATGATGTACTATACTATGACACTTTTGACATACACTATGACACTTTTTTACGACATACTATAGTATGACACTTTTTTATGATATACTATACTATGACACTTTTTTATGATGTACTATACTATGACACTTTTGACATACACTGACACTTTTTTATGACATACTATACTATGAAAATTTTGACATACTATACTATGACACTTTTTTATGACATACTATACTATGACACTTTTTTATGACATACTATACTATGACACTTTTTTTATGACATACTATACTATGACACTTTTTTATGACATACTATACTATGACACTTTTTTATGATGTACTATACTATGACACTTTTTTATGATGTACTATACTATGACACTTTTGACATACACTATGACACTTTTTTACGACATACTATAGTATGACACTTTTTTATGATATACTATACTATGACACTTTTTTATGATGTACTATACTATGACACTTTTGACATACACTGACACTTTTTTATGACATACTATACTATGAAAATTTTGACATACTATACTATGACACTTTTTTATGACATACTATACTATGAAAATTTTGACATACTATACTATGACACTTTTTTATGACATACTATACTATGACACTTTTTTATGATGTACTATAGTATGACACTTTTGACATACACTATAACACTTTTTTTATGACATACTATACTATGACACTTTTTTATGATGTACTATACTATGACACTTTTGACATACACTATGACACTTTTTTACGACATACTATAGTATGACACTTTTTTATGATATACTATACTATGACACTTTTTTATGATGTACTATACTATGACACTTTTGACATACACTGACACTTTTTTATGACATACTATACTATGAAAATTTTGACATACTATACTATGACACTTTTTTATGACATACTATACTATGACACTTTTTTATGACATACTATACTATGACACTTTTTTATGATGTACTATACTATGACACTTTTTTATGACATACTATACACTTTTGACATACACTGACACTTTTTTTATGACATCCTTTAATATGAAAATTTTGACATACTATACTATGACTCTTTTTTATGACCTACTATACTATGACACTTTTTTATGATGTACTATACTATGACACTTTTGACATACACTATGACACTTTTTTACGACACACTATACTATGACACTTTTTTATGACATACTATACTATGACACTTTTTTATGACATACTATACTATGACACTTTTTTATGACCTACTATACTATGACACTTTTTTATGATGTACTATACTATGACACTTTTGACATACACTATGACACTTTTGTACGACACACTATACTATGACACTTTTTTATGACATACTATACTATGACACTTTTGACATACACTATGACACTTTTTTTATGACATACTATACTATGAAAATTTTGACATACTATACTATGACACTTTTTTATGACATACTATACTATGACACTTTTTTATGATGTACTATACTATGACACTTTTGACATACCCTATGACACTTTTTTTATGACATACTATACTATGACACTTTTTTATGATGTACTATACTATGACACTTTTGACATACACTATGACACTTTTTTACGACATACTATAGTATGACACTTTTTTATGATATACTATACTATGACACTTTTTTATGATGTACTATACTATGACACTTTTGACATACACTGACACTTTTTTATGACATACTATACTATGAAAATTTTGACATACTATACTATGACACTTTTTTATGACATACTATACTATGACACTTTTTTTATGACATACTATACTATGACACTTTTTTATGACATACTATACTATGACACTTTTTTATGATGTACTATACTATGACACTTTTTTATGACATACTATACTATTACACTTTTTTTATGACATACTATACTATGACACTTTTTTATGATGTACTATACTATGACACTTTTGACATACACTATGACACTTTTTTACGACATACTATAGTATGACACTTTTTTATGATATACTATACTATGACACTTTTTTATGATGTACTATACTATGACACTTTTGACATACACTGACACTTTTTTATGATATACTGACACTTTTTTATGATGTACTATACTATGACACTTTTGACATACACTATGACACTTTTTTTATGACATACTATACTATGACACTTTTTTATGATGTACTATACTATGACACTTTTGACATACACTATGACACTTTTTTACGACATACTATAGTATGACACTTTTTTATGATATACTATACTATGACACTTTTTTATGATGTACTATACTATGAAAATTTTGACATACTATACTATGACACTTTTTTATGACATACTATACTATGACACTTTTTTATGACATACTATACTATGACACTTTTTTTATGACATACTATACTATGACACTTTTTTATGACATACTATGACACTTTTTTATGATATACTATACTATGACACTTTTTTATGATGTACTATACTATGACACTTTTGACATACACTGACACTTTTTTATGACATACTATACTATGAAAATTTTGACATACTATACTATGACACTTTTTTATGACATACTATACTATGACACTTTTTTATGACATACTATACCATGACACTTTTTTTATGACATACTATACTATGACACTTTTTTATGACATACTATACTATGACACTTTTTTATGATGTACTATACTATGACACTTTTTTATGACATACTATACTATTACACTTTTTTTATGACATACTATACTATGACACTTTTTTATGATGTACTATACTATGACACTTTTGACATACACTGACACTTTTTTATGACATACTATACTATGAAAATTTTGACATACTATACTATGACACTTTTTTATGACATACTATATTATGACACTTTTTTATGACATACTATACTATGACACTTTTTTATGATGTACTATACTATGACACTTTTGACATATACTATGACACTTTTTTTATGACATACTATACTATGACACTTTTTTATGATGTACTATACTATGACACTTTTGACATACACTATGACACTTTTTTACGACATACTATAGTATGACACTTTTTTATGATATACTATACTATGACACTTTTTTATGATGTACTATACTATGACACTTTTGACATACACTGACACTTTTTTATGACATACTATACTATGAAAATTTTGACATACTATACTATGACACTTTTTTATGACATACTATACTATGACACTTTTTTATGACATACTATACTATGACACTTTTTTATGATGTACTATACTATGACACTTTTGACATATACTATGACACTTTTTTTATGACATACTATACTATGACACTTTTTTATGATGTACTATACTATGACACTTTTGACATACACTATGACACTTTTTTACGACATACTATAGTATGACACTTTTTTATGATATACTATACTATGACACTTTTTTATGATGTACTATACTATGACACTTTTGACATACACTGACACTTTTTTATGACATACTATACTATGAAAATTTTGACATACTATACTATGACACTTTTTTATGACATACTATACTATGACACTTTTTTATGACATACTATACTATGACACTTTTTTTATGACATACTATACTATGACACTTTTTTATGACGTACTATACTATGACACTTTTTTATGATGTACTATACTATGACACTTTTTTATGATGTACTATACTATGACACTTTTGACATACACTATGACACTTTTTTACGACATACTATAGTATGACACTTTTTTATGATATACTATACTATGACACTTTTTTATGATGTACTATACTATGACACTTTTGACATACACTGACACTTTTTTATGACATACTATACTATGAAAATTTTGACATACTATACTATGACACTTTTTTATGACATACTATACTATGAAAATTTTGACATACTATACTATGACACTTTTTTATGACATACTATACTATGACACTTTTTTATGATGTACTATAGTATGACACTTTTGACATACACTATAACACTTTTTTTATGACATACTATACTATGACACTTTTTTATGATGTACTATACTATGACACTTTTGACATACACTATGACACTTTTTTACGACATACTATAGTATGACACTTTTTTATGATATACTATACTATGACACTTTTTTATGATGTACTATACTATGACACTTTTGACATACACTGACACTTTTTTATGACATACTATACTATGAAAATTTTGACATACTATACTATGACACTTTTTTATGACATACTATACTATGACACTTTTTTATGACATACTATACTATGACACTTTTTTATGATGTACTATACTATGACACTTTTTTTGACATACTATACTATGACACTTTTTTTATGACATACTATACTATGACACTTTTTCATGACATACTATACTATGACACTTTTTTTGATGATGTACTATACTATGACACTTTTGACATACACTATGACACTTTTTTTATGACATACTATACTATGAAAATCTTGACATACTAAACTATGACACTTTTTTTATGACATACTATACTATGACACTTTTTTATGATGTACTATACTATGACACTTTTTTACGACATACTATAGTATGACACTTTTTTATGATATACTATACTATGACACTTTTTTATGATGTACTATACTATGACACTTTTGACATACACTGACACTTTTTTATGACATACTATACTATGAAAATTTTGACATACTATACTATGACACTTTTTTATGACATACTATACTATGACACTTTTTTATGATGTACTATACTATGACACTTTTGACATACACTATGACACTTTTTTTATGACATACTATACTATGCCACTTTTTTATGATGTACTATACTATGACACTTTTTTATGACGTACTATACTATGAAAATTTTGACATACTATACTATGACACTTTTTTATGACATACTATACTATGACACTTTTTTATGATGTACTATAGTATGACACTTTTGACATACACTATGACACTTTTTTTATGACATACTATACTATGACACTTTTTTATGATGTACTATACTATGACACTTTTGACATACACTATGACACTTTTTTACGACATACTATAGTATGACACTTTTTTATGATATACTATACTATGACACTTTTTTATGATGTACTATACTATGACACTTTTGACATACACTATGACACTTTTTTACGACATACTATAGTATGACACTTTTTTATGATATACTATACTATGACACTTTTTTATGATGTACTATACTATGACACTTTTGACATACACTGACACTTTTTTATGACATACTATACTATGAAAATTTTGACATACTATACTATGACACTTTTTTATGACATACTATACTATGACACTTTTTTATGATGTACTATACTATGACACTTTTTTTGACATACTATACTATGACACTTTTTTTATGACATACTATACTATGACACTTTTTCATGACATACTATACTATGACACTTTTTTTAAGATGTACTATACTATGACACTTTTGACATACACTATGACACTTTTTTTATGACATACTATACTATGAAAATCTTGACATACTATACTATGACACTTTTTTTATGACATACTATACTATGACACTTTTTTATGATGTACTATACTATGACACTTTTTTACGACATACTATAGTATGACACTTTTTTATGATATACTATACTATGACACTTTTTTATGATGTACTATACTATGACACTTTTGACATACACTGACACTTTTTTATGACATACTATACTATGAAAATTTTGACATACTATACTATGACACTTTTTTATGACATACTATACTATGACACTTTTTTATGATGTACTATACTATGACACTTTTGACATACACTATGACACTTTTTTACGACATACTATAGTATGACACTTTTTTATGATATACTATACTATGACACTTTTTTATGATGTACTATACTATGAAAATTTTGACATACTATACTATGACACTTTTTTATGACATACTATACTATGACACTTTTTTATGACATACTATACTATGACACTTTTTTTATGACATACTATACTATGACACTTTTTTATGACATACTATGACACTTTTTTATGATATACTATACTATGACACTTTTTTATGATGTACTATACTATGACACTTTTGACATACACTGACACTTTTTTATGACATACTATACTATGAAAATTTTGACATACTATACTATGACACTTTTTTATGACATACTATACTATGACACTTTTTTATGACATACTATACCATGACACTTTTTTTATGACATACTATACTATGACACTTTTTTATGACATACTATACTATGACACTTTTTTATGATGTACTATACTATGACACTTTTTTATGACATACTATACTATTACACTTTTTTTATGACATACTATACTATGACACTTTTTTATGATGTACTATACTATGACACTTTTGACATACACTGACACTTTTTTATGACATACTATACTATGAAAATTTTGACATACTATACTATGACACTTTTTTATGACATACTATATTATGACACTTTTTTATGACATACTATACTATGACACTTTTTTATGATGTACTATACTATGACACTTTTGACATATACTATGACACTTTTTTTATGACATACTATACTATGACACTTTTTTATGATGTACTATACTATGACACTTTTGACATACACTATGACACTTTTTTACGACATACTATAGTATGACACTTTTTTATGATATACTATACTATGACACTTTTTTATGATGTACTATACTATGACACTTTTGACATACACTGACACTTTTTTATGACATACTATACTATGAAAATTTTGACATACTATACTATGACACTTTTTTATGACATACTATACTATGACACTTTTTTATGACATACTATACTATGACACTTTTTTATGATGTACTATACTATGACACTTTTGACATATACTATGACACTTTTTTTATGACATACTATACTATGACACTTTTTTATGATGTACTATACTATGACACTTTTGACATACACTATGACACTTTTTTACGACATACTATAGTATGACACTTTTTTATGATATACTATACTATGACACTTTTTTATGATGTACTATACTATGACACTTTTGACATACACTGACACTTTTTTATGACATACTATACTATGAAAATTTTGACATACTATACTATGACACTTTTTTATGACATACTATACTATGACACTTTTTTATGACATACTATACTATGACACTTTTTTTATGACATACTATACTATGACACTTTTTTATGACATACTATACTATGACACTTTTTTATGATGTACTATACTATGACACTTTTTTATGATGTACTATACTATGACACTTTTGACATACACTATGACACTTTTTTACGACATACTATAGTATGACACTTTTTTATGATATACTATACTATGACACTTTTTTATGATGTACTATACTATGACACTTTTGACATACACTGACACTTTTTTATGACATACTATACTATGAAAATTTTGACATACTATACTATGACACTTTTTTATGACATACTATACTATGAAAATTTTGACATACTATACTATGACACTTTTTTATGACATACTATACTATGACACTTTTTTATGATGTACTATAGTATGACACTTTTGACATACACTATAACACTTTTTTTATGACATACTATACTATGACACTTTTTTATGATGTACTATACTATGACACTTTTGACATACACTATGACACTTTTTTACGACATACTATAGTATGACACTTTTTTATGATATACTATACTATGACACTTTTTTATGATGTACTATACTATGACACTTTTGACATACACTGACACTTTTTTATGACATACTATACTATGAAAATTTTGACATACTATACTATGACACTTTTTTATGACATACTATACTATGACACTTTTTTATGACATACTATACTATGACACTTTTTTATGATGTACTATACTATGACACTTTTTTTGACATACTATACTATGACACTTTTTTTATGACATACTATACTATGACACTTTTTCATGACATACTATACTATGACACTTTTTTTTATGATGTACTATACTATGACACTTTTGACATACACTATGACACTTTTTTTATGACATACTATACTATGAAAATCTTGACATACTAAACTATGACACTTTTTTTATGACATACTATACTATGACACTTTTTTATGATGTACTATACTATGACACTTTTTTACGACATACTATAGTATGACACTTTTTTATGATATACTATACTATGACACTTTTTTATGATGTACTATACTATGACACTTTTGACATACACTGACACTTTTTTATGACATACTATACTATGAAAATTTTGACATACTATACTATGACACTTTTTTATGACATACTATACTATGACACTTTTTTATGATGTACTATACTATGACACTTTTGACATACACTATGACACTTTTTTTATGACATACTATACTATGCCACTTTTTTATGATGTACTATACTATGACACTTTTTTATGACGTACTATACTATGAAAATTTTGACATACTATACTATGACACTTTTTTATGACATACTATACTATGACACTTTTTTATGATGTACTATAGTATGACACTTTTGACATACACTATGACACTTTTTTTATGACATACTATACTATGACACTTTTTTATGATGTACTATACTATGACACTTTTGACATACACTATGACACTTTTTTACGACATACTATAGTATGACACTTTTTTATGATATACTATACTATGACACTTTTTTATGATGTACTATACTATGACACTTTTGACATACACTGACACTTTTTTATGACATACTATACTATGAAAATTTTGACATACTATACTATGACACTTTTTTATGACATACTATACTATGACACTTTTTTATGATGTACTATACTATGACACTTTTTTTGACATACTATACTATGACACTTTTTTTATGACATACTATACTATGACACTTTTTCATGACATACTATACTATGACACTTTTTTTAAGATGTACTATACTATGACACTTTTGACATACACTATGACACTTTTTTTATGACATACTATACTATGAAAATCTTGACATACTATACTATGACACTTTTTTTATGACATACTATACTATGACACTTTTTTATGATGTACTATACTATGACACTTTTTTACGACATACTATAGTATGACACTTTTTTATGATATACTATACTATGACACTTTTTTATGATGTACTATACTATGACACTTTTGACATACACTGACACTTTTTTATGACATACTATACTATGAAAATTTTGACATACTATACTATGACACTTTTTTATGACATACTATACTATGACACTTTTTTATGATGTACTATACTATGACACTTTTGACATACACTATGACACTTTTTTACGACATACTATAGTATGACACTTTTTTATGATATACTATACTATGACACTTTTTTATGATGTACTATACTATGAAAATTTTGACATACTATACTATGACACTTTTTTATGACATACTATACTATGACACTTTTTTATGACATACTATACTATGACACTTTTTTATGATGTACTATACTATGACACTTTTTTTGACATACTATACTATGACACTTTTTTTATGACATACTATACTATGACACTTTTTTATGACATACTATACTATGACACTTTTTTATGACATACTATACTATGAAAATTTTGACATACTATACTATGACACTTTTTTATGACATACTATACTATGACACTTTTTTATGATGTACTATAGTATGACACTTTTGACATACACTATGACACTTTTTTTATGACATACTATACTATGACACTTTTTTATGATGTACTATACTATGACACTTTTGACATACACTATGACACTTTTTTACGACATACTATAGTATGACACTTTTTTATGATATACTATACTATGACACTTTTTTATGATGTACTATACTATGACACTTTTGACATACACTGACACTTTTTTATGACATACTATACTATGAAAATTTTGACATACTATACTATGACACTTTTTTATGACATACTATACTATGACACTTTTTTATGACATACTATACTATGACACTTTTTTATGATGTACTATACTATGACACTTTTTTTGACATACTATACTATGACACTTTTTTTATGACATACTATACTATGACACTTTTTCATGACATACTATACTATGAAAATTTTGACATACTATACTATGACACTTTTTTATGACATACTATACTATGACACTTTTTTATGACATACTATACTATGACACTTTTTTATGATGTACTATACTATGACACTTTTTTTGACATACTATACTATGACACTTTTTTTATGACATACTATACTATGACACTTTTTTTATGACATACTATACTATGACACTTTTTTATGACATACTATACTATGACACTTTTTTATGATGTACTATACTATGACACTTTTGACATACACTATGACACTTTTTTTATGACATACTATACTATGCCACTTTTTTATGATGTACTATACTATGACACTTTTGACATACACTATGACACTTTTTTACGACATACTATAGTATGACACTTTTTTATGATATACTATACTATGACACTTTTTTATGATGTACTATACTATGAAAATTTTGACATACTATACTATGACACTTTTTTATGACATACTATACTATGACACTTTTTTATGACATACTATACTATGACACTTTTTTATGATGTACTATACTATGACACTTTTTTTGACATACTATACTATGACACTTTTTTTATGACATACTATACTATGACACTTTTTTTATGACATACTATACTATGACACTTTTTTTTATGATGTACTATACTATGACACTTTTGACATACACTATGACACTTTTTTTATGACATACTATACTATGACACTTTTTTATGATGTACTATACTATGACACTTTTGACATACACTATGACACTTTTTTACGACATACTATAGTATGACACTTTTTTATGATATACTATACTATGACACTTTTTTATGATGTACTATACTATGAAAATTTTGACATACTATACTATGACACTTTTTTATGACATACTATGACACTTTTTTATGACATACTATACTATGACACTTTTTTATGATGTACTATACTATGACACTTTTTTTGACATACTATACTATGACACTTTTTTTATGACATACTATACTATGACACTTTTTTTATGACATACTATACTATGACACTTTTTTTTATGATGTACTATACTATGACACTTTTGACATACACTATGACACTTTTTTTATGACATACTATACTATGAAAATCTTGACATACTATACTATGACACTTTTTTAATGACGTACTATACTATGACACTTCTATACCATACTGTAACTTTATTTATGACCTACTACACTATGACTTTTTATGACATACTATTTTATGACTTTTTAAAGACATACTTTACTGACTTTTTTTAATGACAAACTATACCATTACTTTTTAATGACATACTATACTATGACTTTTTTTTGACCTTATGACTTTTTTATGACATACTTTTCTATGAACTTTTTTGACATAGTATGACATACCATACTGAGTTTTTTAAGACATACTATAACTTTTATGACATACTATACTATGACTTTTTTTTGGCAGAGCAGATGAAGAGAGACCAGTGTAACAGTGTGTGCTAAAATCTTGCATTTTTATTTCAGAGGACTCGATGGAGGTGAGCTTCGATGAGGATGCCTACTACGAGAGGTTGGGCACGAGGCCAGTACTGGATGTGGAGGCTCTGGGCAGCTCATACCAGAGGATGGTGGAGCTTTTCTGTCTCTGCACAGAGGAAGACCCCAAGAAAAGACCTTCCGCCGCCCAGATCGTCCAAGCTTTGGAGAGCAACGCCCCACTGGATAAAATGCCCAGTGAGGTGATTATTATCAATTGATTTACACTAATTATTTCCCCTTTTTTTGGTCAGGGATTTATATTAGAGATTGCAGACTAGGATCAACTGACGGTGAATTCAGGGCAATTTTTTTGGTTTTAGTAATGTAGAAGCTGCAGGAAATGTAAATTGAGATCAGTTTGGCCTCAGTGTAAAAACATGTCAGTCACTGGTGAAAGTATCAGCTGATGTGAATGAGCTACAAAAACTCACAGTAATCTCTGTACAGTTCATGCTTATCTGTTGACACTTTCAGTAGCACATTAGTCTGTCATTTATTTGTAGGTCAACTTTTACTGTAAATATTTTTACTTTGTTTTCCTCTCAATTCTTGACTATTCAGCACTGTAAACTTTGATATTTCTTGAGCTGTCCTGTGTTTTATTTACAGTAGTAGATTATTTCTGCAATAATAAAAAACATGTATACCAATTGCTTTTAAATCTGAAATTTAAATTGTAAATATTAAAAACTTTAAAGCAAATAGTGGTTATTTCATATGTTGCTGAGGCCTATCATGATCTAGTCATGTTAGAGGTCCTGTTAATCGGTCTTTACCATTTTACTGGATCCCATTTTTCTAACATGTTAGTGACTACATTGTATGCAAGTTGAACAACTGTTGGCATATTTAAAAAGCCCTGTTAAAGAAATAGTTGTACATTTCAGGAAACACTTATATGTTGTCTTGCTGAGGGTTAGATAAGAATGATGCTACTGTCATGTCTGTATGGTAAATAGGAGGCTGCAGCAAGCAGCTGGTTAGCTCAGCATTAAGACTCTTTAAGTAAGTGAACCGTTAGCATACAATCAGTACAGAAAACATTTTCAAGAAACACCTTAATGATCATAAAACAAAAAGGCAAGGTTTATTAACTGTATTTACAACGTAAAATGCCCCTAAAACAATACTGGCGTCCACCTTTCAACAGGTCTATCAATATATTTTCCTTCCAAAAATGTCCAGACAACCTCAAACTGGTAGCTTAAAAAGTTGAATATGAAATGGTGTCAAAAAGTTTTCTGTGATGCAAAAATGGAAAATATCTTCATCCTCTGCAGTGTCAAGCTCCTCATTAAGCTGAATATAAACATCTGAATAGAAGCACTGCCCGTATACGCTCAACAGTTAACGAAGCCGTACCGAATATAAATACTGAGTGATCACAGAACTTTAAAATCTACTGCATCCTGAACACAGAATACAACTGAGGCTTACACACGCACTTCAACACAAACTAAAGCCTAGTCAGCATAAAAACATGAACTGTTATTGCTTTGCATATGAACGACAATTTAAAAATTGCCTGAAGAGTTGTTAACGTAATACAATTCAACGGTCAGTTAAAACATCTTTAATCCACTGATTTACTTCATGCAACAAAGTTGTAAACCAGGAAGGCTGGTGTGTTGGAGTACTTTGTTGCGAACAGTTTGCCGTCGGGTGTCGGATCAGAGAAGGCGATTTCTTCCTTGGTAAGATGGCTGCCGTATGCGAAGGTGCTCCTAAAAAAATAAAAACAAAGAAGATGTTCTTAATGGGAGGAGGGCGAAGAAGAATGTTTGCTCCAACTCTTTCATATTTAAGATGTTTTTTGAAAAAGTCTAGACAGGTTTAACACATGCAGGAATTCAGCAATATAAAGCTCTGCTGTGTTAGCCAGAGTGTTTAGGCTTTATTTGGACAGTCAGAGACCTCACCATTGCAAAGTTTAGGGAGCTGACTGCTTTATCTTAGGTGTTTTCAAACAGTCTGGTTCACTTTTAATAAGAGAAAATGTTCCGAGGGCGAGGACTAACTTGGTTTAGGAAATTTACACCAGCCAAACATCCCCACCTCCAATCAAGAACACCACACAGAGGCTTTCTTAAACTTTTCAATGGGATCCAGACAGTGCATCAGTCATATTCAACATGGAAATAAAATAGTGTGCAAAGGACACTTATAAACTGGTAGTAATGATCAAGGTGGGACAAACCGTCCCTTCGCATCTGATATAGATGTTATGATGTTATAGAACGTGACAAAGCAAGCTGTCGCTCCCTGCAGTTTTGAATTTCTTATCTTTACTTGTGTGTTGAACTGAATAGTTTAGGAACGACCAAAAAAGTGTCAATGTGCCTTTGTTGCCAACATTTCTTAACATTGGTTGTAAATAACTAAAATATGAATATATACTACTTTGTACAACAAAAATAAGACAGTAAGACTTTTGATGAGTGTGTGAGACACCGTACCTGACGGTGTCCAGCATGCGTGTTGCGATGCCCTGTCGTCGGGCCAGACTGAAGACCCAGATCCTGCTGATGCCACACAGAGCGCGTTCTGGTATGGTGGAGCAGCACCAGGCCCGGTGTCGCTCCATGAAGTCGTCTTTTGTCATGTCTTTGTGTCGATCCGGCTGCTCGAGGACTCTGAAAGCCTGAAAGGACAAAAAGTGGAACATCATCAGCACAAGGCAGTGACAAAGCCAAATTTATGATCAAGTGTTGTGTGCAAAAGCCTCAGCACCTCGAAGCCCACATAACATAAGTTGACAATTCATGAATGGAACTAGGGTTGTTTTATTTCCAAGTATAAACAGGATAAAAAGGGGAAAAATGCATGATACAGCATATCCAGGCTTTTTCTGACAGTTTGCTTTAGTCTGTAACTTCACCAAGCAGCTGGTAAGCAGAAGTGGTAAGTGCTGCCAGACAATATAACACAAACAGTTTTTATATCTTCATCTTGAGCTGTTAGCATCAACTTTTCTCATTTGTAAAAACTCTTTTTTCTGCAACACTGTGACATGCTGGACAGATCTTGACACATTACATCTCCTATCGTGATCATTTTAGTCACTAGATGATGGCTTAATCAGTCAGCTCACTCCTTAAATACATAGCCTTTACAGTAAGAATTAGTGCCTATGTTTTACATGAAGCTTAATTTATTAAGGCGTAATAATTTCTTCTGATGTTAGTGGAAGTGCTAGTCAAGAAAAGAAAAACAAATCCCTCGATGTAGCTCATGTGAAGTAGAGAAAATAGTTGACCCCAACAACACCCTGTCTGAGAGGCAGATAAATCCTGTGCCAAAAACACACCAAACAGCAGCAAATTGTAGCTACACAAAGATTACATTTTTCTGCAGTGTGTTCATGTGTTTGAGGTGGGAAGAAATTCTTTGTTACACAGTTTAGCATGTCACAGGAGTAACAGGTCTCTGTTTACTGGTTGGGAATGGATATTTCATGGCCACAATTTGCCACTCTGCCCAACTTTTACTTAGCCTGTAGTGGCTGCTGCAGCTTCTCACAGACATTGACATTGCATGACAGCTCGCTGCTTGGTGTGTTCTTGACTTAAGGGGTCTAAGAGATAATGAACTAGTAAAAGAATTTCTGTGACACAAATTTTCATATAATTAAATTTCCTCTCCTGTGATGGGGTTTTTTCCCTCCATGCCAATAACTGGATTTACTTATCCTCTTTAACCCTTGGAAAATACTAAAATAAAACAACCAAACATCATTATTTGGTTGAACTAGTCATAGCATGTTACTGATGTGAGCAAAAGAGAAGAGAATGAAACCAAATGTGACACACACACACACACACACACACATCTCCAGCCCTACCTGGCGTATGGGTTCAGCAACGAGGCAGCCCACCACCATGCGCTCTGTGTTGATGAAGAGGTAGGTTTTGGCCTGTGTGGGTCTGCTCAGAGTCACCTGCTGGAAGCCCAACTCGTTATCTGCTACACGCCGCACGTCCTCAGCCTGAAACCAAACACACACAGTGAGAAAGAAGGCATGAAAACCAACATGGAGAAACATTCATTCATTCATTCATTCATTGTTCATAACAGCTTATCCCATTCATGGTCCCAGGTATGCTGGAGCCTATCCCAGCTGACACTAAGGGAGAGGCGGGGTTTATTCTGGACAAGTCGCCAGACTTTCAGAGGGCTGACACATTGAGACAAACAACCATTCACACTCTTCAGCCTTCCGAGTACAAATAGCTGAAGAGTGTTTAAATGTAAATAAATGGTTGTAAAATAAACTGCTAGCATGTGTTACATTCTGACGATGTACGTCATCATGTTGCCAAATCATTACCAGCAAACTGTAGTCAGGTACTGGAGCTGCGTTTACTCCGCCCAAAGAGGAGGTAAACTAACCAGTGCTTACTATATTCGTATTATTGTCATTTTACATATTGAATAAATAATATTATATTATTGTTCCCTCCATATTTTAGTGTCTTTGATAAATACGAACTGAAAATGAGTTGAAGAAAATTAAATTTGATTGTCATGGCGTCTGTGCAGGCTTGTTTATTTACTGTGTCTGTGGACATGACGATGAACATGCCCATTAAGATATGGTCTCCTTATGCAGAAATAATAGTCCCTTTACTTTGTTGATAACTACATCACTGCCTAACACATGAGTGTTCCCACAAGCTTGACATGTTGTTATCTGTGATGCTATGAGTACATGCAATTCAAGGATATTGTTTCTTTCACACTAAGTTGGTTGTGTATGTCTGGATTTGGTACAGCTACAGCTATACACGTCATGAAAAACACTCTAGTTGATCAATTTGTTTTTAGAAGTTCCGAATTATATATTCTAGAAAGCACAGGGGCAACAGCCTGGAAGCAAAAATGATTTTCCATACTTAACCAGACCTGGAAATGACTAACATCAAATTCCATACTGCACAGGAAGCTCATTCACAGCACACATCAACTGTGAGAAAGCAGCTAAAGTGCAAACCCTTACCTTTTTAACGGCATATTTGGGATCATCTGGCATGACCATGAGGATTTTTCCATCCCAGAACTCGGCCACCACCCGCTCTTTCTTCCAGCCCTGGAAACACAACAGAGAGAAGAAGAAGCTGCAGTGACAAGCCAACAACTCAGAACAAACTCATCTCCCCATGAAACAAACTCGCGCCAGCAGTGTTGGCAGAAGATCTCTGCTAAATACCAAACTACTTCAAATACAAACACTTAAATCACTTCACTGGTAAAAAGAAAAAATTGAAGGAACAATAACTCGAACAAGTTGGATAAATATGAAGTCAGCATAACAAAAGACATGATAGTGCTGTGAAATCAGGATTAGTACAAGTCTATTAAGTTGTAAAGAACCACTCGCACTTCATACGGTTTTATTAATTGATCATCTGTGCACTTCTTCTACAAAACAAGCTCTTACCACAAATTTGATGGAGTCGAGGAAGCGCTGATGGAACTGGGTGTGTTGGAAATTGTCCTCTGGGTTGTCTGCGCTGTACACCATTCCACATGAGCTGCAGGTCGTTGCTCCAAACTGCTTCTGACCTGCGTCCTGATCAGGGAAAATACAGGGAGAAGAACAGTCAGTGAACACAGGAAGACAAATGCACAATAAACTGACACACATCTTGTAGTTTCCATTAAAATCTTAGAAAACTGGTACAAATAAATATATATATATATATATATATATATATGCTCCAGCCTCCAAAAATGTTCTGTTCTTAAGTATATGCCAAAATATAGTGCTCCACATGGCACACTTAAGAATGTAAATATTGACATACGATGATGAGCTGGTCGTCGTCCTGTTTCTCCTTCCTCCTGCGAACAGTTCGCTCTTTGGCTGCAGGAGCTGTCTGCAGTGACGCTAAGGGGCCAGAGGGGGTGCTGCAGGACATTGGTGGCCGCAGAGCTGCACTCTTTAACCTACAGGACAACAAATACCACAACATACAGCAGGGTCAGAGGGTTAATGCTAAAACACATGGTACTGAAGGGCTCTGACGCTGCATTCAAAGTGACAGACGTTATTAAAGTATCCCAGAGCCGACACCAACGGTTTTTAACAGTCTGTTTGTATTAACGTATTAAGGACGCACACAGGGGAGATGACGAGCAGCATCTTTGCACCAGTGCCATCTTTAAAGCTTGTTTCTTAAAAGTAAAACCTTATTGCTCATCCCTTTGCTTCCCATCTTCCTGTTTTTGTCTTTACCGAAGAACAAGGTTAACATGGTGGAAGAATTATTTCCATCTTATTTTGTCACAACCTCGAAGCTTTACCTCTTTACATGGTGGAAATACAGCGCCAACTTCCTGTTGTGTGTCATACAAAAAAAAAAGATCTCTCTTTGTGCCACGTTAAGTGTTGAAATGTTGACGACTTAGGGCCAGGACACCCGCTGCATCTTAAATTGTCTGGAAAATGGGAGGTCAGGCACTGCTCTTGGGCCTACTCTGTGCCACTGAGGGAGGCAGGTTGCATCAGAGGTTGCTAAGCAACCATATCATAGCCTTCTTTCCAGAGACCCTGAGTGCAGAGCTGATCTTGTCAGTCATTATTTTTTGTAGCGTGTATTAGGCCTAATATTGTCCGTGGGACAATTCAAAGCTCTGGATAGCCCTGAGATGAAATTATCAACTTCTCTTCCATATTTACCACAGATGTATATTTACATATGTCTGATATTTACAGAAAAAGGGAAAGATGTCAGCCAGCTGTGAGTAGTTGTTCCTTTTTACATGACATGCAGTGCAGCCTGCTGCGTTTCAAAAGCTGAACTTTGTTTGTATCAGTGGACATTTGGGTACGCTTGCACATTGCGACACCATCATTCTTGCCTTTAGGTTAAACAACGGATCTGAGAGAGCTAAAAAGGCATAACGTGTACGAGCACTTAAGAGACCGTCTCACCTCTTGGAGGCGGAGCCAAAGATGGGATACACTGCTGCAGATTCTGTGGAGAAAATGTAAAATATTTAAAGAATAGCTTTCATTAAACAAGATATTTTAAACACTTGAAATATCAAAACAAGGTGAGTGGATGCAATGGAGCTGCTGAGGTCTCTATGATATGTTGTCCGAGTTTAAATAGAGTGAAATCGGCTAAAGACGTTGGGCTGGAATACTGGCTGTGTTAAAAACAGTGTGTGTCTCCGTACCTTTGGGTGGGCTGGCAGCGTCAGCGTTGGGACTTATGTCACTCAGGTCAAACACTGGCTCAGAGCCACCATCCTGAAAAAAACAGAGGTCAGTATTATTAGCAACAGCTGCAGAAATGTACAGATCTACAAAATTAAGGTTTGCTGAAGAATTCAAGGCGAGCATCACTATTATTCAGCCACAAATGTCTAGTGAGGATAACTGAGTCTGGAGTTCAGCTATAATGGACTGAAGTGTAACAATCAGGCTTTTAAACATTAAAAAAATCCCATCTATTAACATGCGTTCACACTTCTGCTGTACCTACCTGAGTACCGAGGGATTCAGCCATGGATGTAGGACCTGATATGGGAGTCCTTGTCAACACAATCGACAGCCTCTTGGTTATCCCATATTTCTCTGAAAGCATATTGGGAGGGCTGCAGGAAGAAGATAAGTTATTGATCACCTGGGACAATGTATTTCCCCTCACTCCAAAGTTTAGGAGTTTGGGATTTGTTTTGTTTGGATTTTTTTTTAACAGTAAATCACCTGAGTGACTCTTCGACAGGCTGTTCATTGACAGAGTCCGTCCAGTCTAACGGATCAAACTTGGTTCTCTGCTTGGTGCTCAGCTGGTTCTCTTCTGTCTCCACCGGCTGGACAGCAGCCTGCAGGCAACAATAGGATAAAATAATGTCAGCTTTACATGAACATGACAAGGCTTGCTCAGTGTCACCATAAGAGCGCTGGTGTGCAACTGTCTGATTGCAATTTGGAACTTTACAGCGCCAATCACGCCATACTGCCTTTTTTTTTTTTTAAACCGAATACCACTAGTAAAAAAAAAAAAAAAAAAGCCTGCTGTGTCCTTTAATTGTTGCCAGGCAACCAGCCCATCACCTCTGAACATTCCTGTGTAATCAATGTATGGTTTGTTTATTTTAGTTATTTGACAGTAATCAGTATCTAGTTCCTAAAATGTTCAGACAGAGGGTACTTGCTGTAGCTCTGAGCAAACAGTTTGCTGGGCACAGGGAAACAGAGATCTGTGGGTACATGAGACCAGGGTCATGGGGAGTACCACCAGTTGGTCCAGGAGCTTTGCCTCCATGATGGTCATTTCCGGGCATATTTTAGGATGACTCAGGAGCAGTGTGACAACCTGCTGTCTATCATCGGGCCGTACAGCTCTGAGCATCCAGCTATAGCTACCACCAGTTTCTCCTCAATTGTTTACCAACTGTAAACTCACTTGTTGTTAACACTTCAGAAGGCTCGAGGCGTTCAGAGCGCTCCAGCAAAAACTCCAGGCGCCTACAGGCGCGTCGCAACTAAAAAACATGAGCAAAAAGCTTCATTCTCATTAAAATCAATTACAAAAAGGCGCCTCAAAGGCCGCTAAAACGCTTTCTGTGTAATCAGGGCCTAATTTATTCCCCACTTAGGTCAACCATTTAAGTGGGAATAGACATTTTTTTACTTTAACTTATCATAATGAAGCAAAAGTTGACTGCAACATGTAATGATGTAATAATACCATCAGCTTTTATGTTGGTTAGCCTCTCTTTCACTATGCAGTTCTGTCTGACACCAGCTAAGATCTCCTGGGAAAATAAAGACTCGATTTATGCCACAAAGGAAGTGCGTCCTCCATTGCAAAACCAAAACATGAAGAGAATAGTGCTTTTGTTTTCCTTTATATTTATCAGTAGCTTTACCTAGTTACCAAAGACCATCAATGTAAGTTCTCTGTCGTTACTATTCCCTGTAGCAGGAATGGCAGACGGTGAAACAACCGAAGTAACGGTGGGTAACAAAATGATGGTACCACTTGAAGACACAGGGGAGTCCTGTCTCTTGTTAAATGTTAGTTGTGGCAGAAATTGATATGCAGAGTATAAACTGATATAATGGCTCCCCTCACCTCTTCAAGACGTTTCTGCTGTTGGTTCGTCACAGGAACAGGTGGCTTTAAATTCTCACTCTTTGTCTGTGGTGGTACAGTTTTGCTTTTCGCTGGGACTGAAGCTGGTCTGTTGGAGGATTTTGGTGCAGATTTCTTGTACATGGATGTGGGTTTCTTCCCTGTACCAAAGAAAGCAGCTCCCACAAAGATCTTGGGTTTGGGCTTCAGGCTGCTGAAAGTGAAGGCGATTGCTTTCTTGGACTCTGCTGGCTTAGCGCTGACAGCGGGAGCAGTGGTTGTAGTGGACGCCGGTTTAGCAGGGACACTGTTGAAATAAATAATGCAACAAGATTAAATATTAAAATCATAACTGAAATTACACTTCTGATGAAAAAATGTTAATATCTATGGTGTCCAGAAACTAGGACATGGTGTCGGAAAGCTGCAGAAGCATCAACAGCTCAGACTGGACACTGACTTATATGGAAACACACCTGCTGTTAAGTTTGGGCAGCTTGATCGTCTTTGAAAAAGTCCCGCTGCTTTTGACACTCGTCTTCCCCGCATTACTAGAGCCTGCAGCCACCTTCCTCTGCTTGCTGCCTCCTTTAACATTCCTCTTATTCTTCTTTTTCTCCTGGGAAGGAGGGGATGGAGGAAGACGAGGAGGAGAAGGCAGAGACTCCTTTATCACCTTCCTCTCTAGTGGAGTGAGATAGATGGGCTTTTTCTGGCCGTAGAAGGATCCTGTAACCATGGAGGGTTTGAATGGAGATTTACGAGGTGATTTGGCAGGAGAGCCTAAAACAAAGGATGGATATACAGATACATGTGTAAGAGAACATACATGGGAAAGGAGAGGAACAAAGCACGTCCTAACACAGTGCATTAAATGAGACTATAAAGCTACATCCGCTGACCCCAAACTTCTACCTAAACCATGATTTTTTTTCCACTAGCGAAACCCACCTGCTGGTCTACGTGGGGACTTCTGTGGGGAGGGACAGTTCTCCTTCTGCAGACGCCGGACTGACTTCTTGGTCGGAGACTGTGGGAGCTTCCTGGGGGATCTCCTCTTCACAGGGGACACCTCCTCTCTCACCCTGGTCTTGGCTGGATGACTGGAGATTATGTAACAGAAGATCGCTCAAAGTGAGAGATGAGAAAGAACAAGTGCCACCAATCCAACACAGCTTTCATTCAGTTTCCCCAGTCAGAATACCCTCGTTAGATTTTAATAAAGTCCCACATTGAAACTTGAGTCTACGCAGTAATGTGAAGTAAAATTGTAAAACCAACAAAAACACAGCATAGATAGTGATGCTAAAATATTTTTATATTAATATATATTTAAGTTTTTCCATTCTAGTTTCAATATGATATCTGAGTTTTGGATCAATTACCAAATACATACCTAATTTAGTTGCATTTAACACACATGAACAGACAGCTGTAGAAACTTGGCTTAGTGTTGAATAAAAGAGACTACATTTAGCTACTTTTATCTTGAATCAGAAACTATCTAATCAAAGAATACATGAAGAAAATTACAAACAAGTATTCAATAAAGCCTTTGGTTTTTCATAATCTCTGGTATGGACACATTTCTATCTGTAC
Organism: Cephalopholis sonnerati; assembly: GCA_019142605.1. Taxonomy (NCBI): domain Eukaryota; kingdom Metazoa; phylum Chordata; class Actinopteri; order Perciformes; family Serranidae; genus Cephalopholis; species Cephalopholis sonnerati. Next base: position 18,655,859 of record JAGQAX010000009.1, read on the forward strand.
CTAAAGTACTGAGGGACATGTGAATATGTCAATATTGTACATGTACAGAAAATTACAGAGTAAACTAGCTGGCCAACTATTTCTATAATGCCTAAAACCCGTGTGTTCACAACTCACCTGTCAGAGTCCAGAGAGGAGAGCTTCCTCTTCCTGGTAGTAGTAGTGGGCATCATTTTCTCAAACCTCACCCTACACACAGACACAATTAAATATCAAAACTTAGAGCATTTCAGCTTCAAAATGTTCCTTTACCGCTCTCCTTTTTGATATACATTCAGTTACACCTCCAAAATGCAGAAACATGGGGAAGCATTTACCATCTAACATATTTTTAACTCCACACCTTACTGTAACACTGCATGTACAACAAAATAAAGAGATCCCTCAAGTTAAAGGGAGCACCATCTAAATAAGAATTCCAATTTGTTGTTTCAATGGTCAGTGAAAGTTCAATCAATATTTGTGAACATTTGCTACTCTTTCCTTAACCCAGAAACCACAAATTTAAGTCTAAAACTTGTGATGTCGTAGGGTATAAAGTGTGAAGTTGCTCCACAGACAATTTATGGGAGACTGATTTTGTGGACCCACAGAATGTTTGATTACCATTTTCTACCCAAATGAGCTGTCTTCTTCTGTGGTGTTTTCAGCTCTGACACAGAAAATGTACCTATATACCCAGGGTATTCCCCTGGGTGCTCTCAGTGACATCTAAAACATCTTCTGCAATAATTTGCATATAGAGCGGCTCCACACTTTATACTCTGTGACATCACAAGTTTTGGCGCCCTAGTTTTTGATTTTAAGGGAGAGCTCATCAATTTTATTAATATTGTGTGGACTGTTTTAAACCATAGGGATAAAATGTTTGACTTTTGGAAATGAGTGAAGTTCCCTTTAAGATAACTGATATTATGATATACTGTTAGGCAACAAATAACCACGATCACATTATTCTTAGTGCCATTTTTTAAATGTTCTCTGGACTTGTTACCTCCATGTGATTTGTG